>CM057230.1:15284745-16007432 GCA_029891385.1 Erythroxylum novogranatense | reverse complement strand
CCACACCGACATTCATTTCATACGGTATCACTTCCGATTCTGCAGACTCTGAGAGATGGCTCAGTCAAGTCCATCTACACCAGACCTAGCGACGACACGTCAGGTCCTTCTACATCAGGTTCTATCCTGATGATCCAGCCCATAAGTACTACAGATCTGGTAGAACACACAGCAGATCTATCTTCTGGGGCTCTTAGAATCCAGATCCAGCCAGTGTCTTCACACACTGAAGGAGAAGACGGTCCTCCGATCCATTATTTCCATGCTAATGGAGATCCCGTCTACATAAGTCATCATCGTGGACATTTTGTATGGGATGTCGACCCATCAATGTGCGAACCAGACTGTGAGATCTGTCTCAATCCTGAGTCAGACACAGATGACGACGATGATCCTAGATATCGGAGAAGAAAGAAGAAGTCAAAGCAGAAATCTAGTTGCTTGCCTTCTCAGAAGTATCATCCATTCAGGGATGATCAAGATCCAGACGATCATAATGGTCTTATCCTACCAGCCAAGACAGCTGAACCATACAGACCAAAGTCTATTCAAAAGATGCTCAGGTCGTCAAACAAATCTACTGAAAGATCTTGTGGATCTAGTAATTTGCCAGCAATTCCTTCTATTGCTCCTACTCCTCAGTCTTGCATGATGATCAGATCAGAAGAGGATAACTTTCCTCCACTTTCAAGGAGTACTAATGATTCTCAGAGGGTTATCTCTAACCCATTTATCAGAGCTACAGGAGTTACATCTCAAGGAACACTTGCTTCAAATCCTACAGATGAAGTACTCAACTGGCAAACTCATAATGCAGTAGTACAAAACAAAGTTCTCAAAAGGATTGATTCCAAGCTGGATGGACTCAGTCAACAGCATGTGTCTACTCATAAGAAAGTCGACTCTGTTTCGGAACAGATACAAAAGATGTACCGATCTTATAAAGCTCAGATCCAACAATTGGATGCTGATCTCAGACACTACATCTCTGCCCGATATATGGGGCCAGATTTTGACTTAAAAGTTCGTAAGATCCGGGAGATGCAAAAGATCATCCAACAAATGGAAGTCGACATGCTTGCTTCACAATCTCACCGATATATGGCTCATCTTCTTGAGTTTCCTACTCTACGTACCATCATATCCTTCTCCGCATACCAACGATATCGGAGGAAGTCGACTATTCAAAGGTATTCAAATTTAATTATCCTTTGATTAGGCAAGACATTCATCCTCGCACTCGAAAACTCAAGGAAGTTCAAGACGTCGTAAGGCGAAAAGCTCATCGAGCAGCAGTTTAAACCTCGAGTTTACGAACAATATAAGGTTCGAAGCAACTTCTTCTCAAACATTTGAACCTTCACCGAGTGGAGAAAGCGATCTGATTCGTACACCATCGATTCTCCTCCACGATTCAACCTTCCACTTCTTCACATGGGAAGGATAAAGCTAAATTGCGAGTCGTTGCTACTCTTCTGCTGAATCTCTTGCAGATGCATCTACATCTTGATGAATCGAAGGCGATTTCTATTCCTTGATGGGACAACGATGATGAACATTCTGCAACACCACCCGAGTATACATCGGATCCGTAACCTAATTTGCTAGATCTAATCTCGGATCGATCATCGATCCTCGAATACTCTACGAGGCCATATATGATGAATCGGTTGATGGAGATACAACCGATGAAAACTTAGGCGATCTCTCGTAACTTTCAAATGTTACGATGACAATGCCTCATCATCTTGAAGATCTTGAACCTATAATCGGTGAAGTGAATCCTCGAGGCCCGATCAAGTCGACTCAGCATCTGCACCTCAAGAAACACCGGCTATGGCGGTGCCTTCTACCAAGCCTACTTGGGACCTTGGTTTACTTTTGATGATCTACCTCCTAACAAATGGAGATATAGACTTCATGAGTTCGGTGCATGGATTGATTTACAAATGACCGACCAATCATCCTCAGGATATTTTGTGCGAATTCACTTCAGATTCACGGTACTTTGCGAGAATGGTGGCAAAGTATTTACGAATATCAACGACTTCAGATATCCAAGTTACAACAAATGAGCATTACTTGGTGTGCTACATAAAGAATTTATTGGTGACTTCCAGTTGATTGACAAGCAAATTAAATCGAGAATATTTCAAGATGAAATCTTTGTTTTCTTGATAAGCGTGATCTTGCAAAGCATTACAAGCGCATGACGGATAGGTATTATCTTCGAATGGATGGAATGATGTTAATCTTAGTTACACCTTTATCTCATCCCTTCGGATGAAATACAGCCGAACTTCAACGGACTATAGCTACTCTACAGGAGAAATGGCTACAATTTCTCTTGGAGAAATTACCGACTTGCAATAGCTTCTCTTGATAAACCGTGTGACCAACACATGCTTGTCAAGAATATCCTAAAGGAGGTCGATTACGAGAAAGCTTGTAAACAACCACATCTCAGTTAAGTGCGGATCGAAAAAGACTTGCAAATGTCATAGCGAAGAAAGCTCATTCTACTCAAGTCTTTTATGAAAGCGACATAAGAAGCACTTCCACAAGAAAGATGGCAAGAAGCCATGGAAGCAGAACTCTAAAATGAAGAGCGAAGCTCTAAAGTCGAGGCGTGAGAGGTTCTTCAAGAAATCATCTCATCGGAATAAACCCGATGCTTTATGCGTGGAAGCAAGGAGCACTTAGCAAATTCATGTCCAAAGGCAACCAGAAAGATGCCAAATTCACCGAAAAGCGATAAACTTTGCCTATACATCCTCACAATCCATAGAAGATCTCATTAGAAGAGCGGTCAAGTGAGGACAATGAAACTCGATTTCTTTGTTTACTTTCTACAACAGATGACGATTCATCTTCATCCGACTCTAGCATTGATGAATCTGTTCACATGATCCAACAGCAGCAGACATGTATGAAATTAGATCGTACTCCAATACAACGACCATATGTCAACATCCAGATCTTTTTGCAAGACAAATATGATCGGCCTATCAAAGCCATTGGATTTATGGATACAGGGTCTACACGTACGATCATGAAACCCAGCATATTACCATCTGAAGCATGGAAAACACATGATGAACATTTCATGGCAGCTGATGGCAATACCTTTAAAATTGGGTTAAAGACAAGAAGCAGAATTGGCATCCGCTTCTTTCCTCGATTATCAAAGATATGGACCAAAGTTCTTGGAAGCAATCTACCAGGCCCAGATATTCTCATTGGTATGGATGTCTACTGTAAAGCCCGACATCTACAGATTCTACCCACAGGCCTCAGGTATCGAAACCTTATGAGTCCGTACACAGGGATAAAAAATGTGTTTGAACTAACACAGGTTCCTGCACATTACACTGGACTTAGAGATAAACTGTTGAGCTCTCGTCGAGTCTCATGCACAGTTTTCTCATCCAAATCCTCTATGGAAGAATAGAGACTTTTTCATAAGTCTACCTTTCAAGAAGAATGAGGATATCAATCCTACCAAGGCTACACATCCAGGAATGAATCCTGATGATATGAAGCTCGCAATTGATGAGTGTGCCGTTTTGATGCAGCAAGGATTGATTGAGCCCACAAAGTCGGATTGGGCTTGCCAAGCGTTCTATGTCAACAAGCGTTCAGAACAGAAGCGTGGAAAGAAACGTCTAGTCATAGACTACAAACCACTGAATGCATTCCTGCAAGATGATAAGTTTCCTTTGCCTAAGATCAGTACACAGGTACTATTCCTTAAGGAAGCTATGATATTTTCAAAGTTTGATTTGAAAGCAGGGTTTTGGCAATTGGGTATTCACCCAGAAGAACGATACAAGACTGCATTCTGCATTCCCAATGCTCAGTACCAATGGACTGTCATGCCTTTTGGTTTGAAGGTTGCACCTCACCGCTTGAAGTCCATTACAAAGATTTATGAGCCTATCCTCTACAGTGCCTTGATCTACATTGATGATATTCTACTGTTCTCAAAGACCCATGAGGAACATCAGGCCTTATTACAACAGTTCTTGGACGTAACCCAACAGTATGGGATTATGCTTTCAGCATCTAAGAGCACTATTGGTACAACAGAAATCGAATTTCTTGGGATGCATTTCAAGGATGGATTCTTTAAACCAGGACCACACATTGCTAAGGAACTTCTACAGTTTCCAGATGAAAATCTCTCAGTAAAACAGATTCAACAATTCCTCGGGATTGTCAATTATATTCGAGATTTCATTCCACATGTGGCCACATATACATCTTGCTTGAGTAAGCTCTTGCGTAAGAATCCACCAGAGTGGGGAAAAGCACAAACATCTGCTGTCCAGCATTTGAAAAGCATTTGTCAAAATCCACCGTCACTAAAGATTCCTGATAAAGGAAAGCGTATTCTACAAACAGATGCTAGTGACACCCACTGGGGAGCTGTTCTTTTAGAAGAACTCAATGATAAGAGACTATATTGCGGACATGCTAGTGGTGCTTTCAGCACAGCTGAACAACACTATCATATTTCCTATAAGGAGATTCTCGCTGTTAAAAGAGGTATTGAAAAATTCTCTTTACACCTCACTCCTTATCATTTCATCATTGAGATGGATAACACATCTTTTCCCAGAATCTTGAATCAAACAGGGAAAAAGATTCCAAATAACCAACTTTTACGTTGGCAAGAGTGGTTCTCTTCCTATAAATTCACAGTTAATCATTTGAAGGGTCGTCATAATCTTTTAGCAGACTTTCTTTCTAGACCTTCAAAACCACTCTTATACATTTCTTCTTGTGTTAAACTTCCTATCCCATTATTTTGGCTTATGGAGTTTCCTCGGTTTGCCCGTTATCAAGTAGAATTTCCTCCTCTTTTTTCTACTATTCCATCTTGTGTTAAGGATCTTTATCTATCCTTCCTCGAGTGTTTTTATTACTTACATCGGTTTTAGTTACCAATGATGTCATTGCTCAACCAGGCATGTTTGATCCATCGCTCCTTATCCATGATCTATCATCTATGATGATATTGATGACTATGTATTATGGCATCTTTGGGCTGTTTACGCATTATATGTATGTGCTCTTGCTCTTTCACCATTGCATGTCTATAAATGCCTTCATGACCCAATTCAGTCCAGTTCTCTTTTATGGGCGTTCCTTGAATGGTTCCAACCATTAGACAAATGGCGACAAGAAATGTCGACTTATTATCATTCATCATTTATGGGATACTTCTCTTGAAAAGGATCACTGTAGTCCTTTATCTTTGCACAGACCACATGTGATGGTGATCTTGGACATCTATGTACATACAATCATCTTCAACAATGGCGCATAACTTCTAAGTTGGTCGAATATCTTTGTTAAGAGAACTTTATGATCTCCTTGATCAACTTAATCGGACTTCGTGATGTCACTTATTCTTGAGTATGTACATCTCTTGGACCTTATTATGGGCTGCTCTCATTGAGCGATAAGTTCCTCTTCTGATCAATGGACTATGATAGAATCAATGTTATTCATATTCAAGCGGACCAATTGATCGACACTCTATCTTAACAAATCCTTCTCCGTGGATCGAGATTCCAATCATGATTATCTCTCTACCCAACTCTTTCAAATTGGTCTTCCACCAATATTGATGCTCTTATTGAAGAAGTAGATGAAGATATTCTTGACGGGCCTCAACAGATCTTTCATTACATTTGTGACAGCGAGGTCCCACAAGTCACTCCACCGTAGATTACATACTGTATTTACTTTTGTCAAAGTAGTAGGTGTGTCTTGTAGGGAATACCTTTTGGTAGTTGGTAATCCATTCAGTAGGCATCAACTTCTCAAGCTCATGGGCAGGTAACTGCTTCGATATTTGGAGGATAGTTGTCTGAGAATTTAGACCATCAGCAACCATATAAAGTGCATCCGAAGTAGCATTAGGAAAGTTGAGATCTAAGGCATGATTCTGAAGACGATAGATCATCGGTGATGTAACGTCGCCATGACAAATCTTGATTCGATCCGCCCAAAGATCCGGATCCGAACTTGTGACGCTCGCATAAAGTAGATCATCCAACCTGATGTTGAAATCGGTGCTATGGTCGTAACGACACTTCCTTTGTCAAGTGTAGTCGCAGGGTACCAATCATTGCATTTTGGTACGTTGTATAGGCAGTGTCCAAGAGAGATATCTGGCAAAGGGCGAGGAATACCTTTTCGCCCATGTAAAGTCGTAACAAGGCTAATAGCTCCTACATGCAGATGCGTGTGAGACTATTCTCCATAAGGATATGAATTCCTTAGAATCTCCAGCTTAACATATTGTTCTCATTGCTAGATCTCGAGACCACACTGCTCCAGCTTGGAACTTTGGATGATTTCCTTAACACGAGGACGGGTAGTAGAAAACACACTCCTAATATTTCTCGTCCAAGAACGGTCACGAGAATAGATACTGTAGGGACTGAGCAAAGGTAAAGAAGACTCACAAACACGGTTTTCTATAGGTACATGAGTAATTTCAACAAGATTTTCTATTTTTTGTGATAAAACACGCTTAACACCTCTAGGTAAAGACGCTAAGGACAAACTAGAAGATAAATGAACTGGATCTCAAGAATCCATCACAAAATCTTATACTGCCTCTCGTTCTACTCCCTTATCTTTTTCCTATCAATGGTGCCCCCTCGAGGAAAAGATTGCGAAAGGTCAAGTTCCCAATAAACCACCAAAGTGATTTATGGTGTAAGAGTTCAAGAAACAAACTCTCTAAGAGGTACTAGCAAGTACTTGGAAACTCGGAAACAAAGAACCACTAGGAAAAGTGGAACCTCAACCACAAAGGCTGGAAACACAACCACAAAGGTTGGTAGGGTAAATACCACTCGTAAAGAGGGATACAAACCAAGAATGTTTCTGGGTTTTTTGGTAACCTGTCTCTGATACCACTCGTACAAATTTTTTTAAAACCAATCCTGATGGCTCTTGACAATGCATCTTCTACGGCTATAACCATTTCAGATGCAACACTGCTACCAAATCTAGTTGTCTTCAACACGGTTTCGCTTCTGGATTGAAACTGACAAGTGTAAACTATCTGGCCTGAAGAGTTTAGGTGAACACTCTCCTCGTCAGATATAATGTAAAGGGCTATGTGGATGGTTCCATCGCACGACCAACAAATGATAGTCTCGTTTTTCTGATGTGGATCCGAAAGGACTAGTTTGTCCTCCATGCACTTATGACCACTGTTGCAGAAACAAATGCAACATTACTTGCTTCTATCACCTCATCCAAGGAGACTTGGGACCTCCTTGAGAAGACTTTTGCAGGTTAATCTCGTTCGAGACTCGTGTCTCTCAAGGAGAGATGGATTTCAATTAAAAAAGGCAACGTTTCTATGTCTAACTATTTAAAGGAAATCAAAAGTATTGCGGATGAAATCGCAATTGTGAGCACACTAATTGATGACACCGATCTCGTCATCCACACACTTAATGGCCTTTCTGTAGATTTCAAGGAGGTCAGAGCTACTCTGCGCGCCCAGGAAACATCGATTGACTTTGTTGATCTTCAAAAGAAACTGCTAGACTTTGTGCGTTTTCTTACACGACAGACTAAGCTTGACGATTATGTTCCTACACCTACTACTCATGTTGTTACCCCGACAACGCTCGCACTAGCCTACTCGTGCTTCCTGCTATTCTTAGCGCAAGTCTTCGACGCACATGCATGCTTCAGCACCTCACTACACCTCGTCTTCATCACCAGGGTACAACTCTCTCATCTGTCAGCACTACGACAAGCCTGGGCACACAACGAAGACCTGCTAAGATCTTCATGGCAAACCTGCACAACACCACACTTCCACAAGGTTAGGTGTGCATCTTATTTAGGCTTCAGAAGCACCTCAAGCTCCCTCTGCTATAGCCAATCAAGGACAGTGGATCTTTGACTCGGGAGCCACCCATCATGTGACACATGATCTTCATAACTTGTCTATTCACTCTCCATATGGACGTGGTGATTGTTTGCAAGTCAGTGATGGATATGAACTTCCAATTGCCAACACCGGTAGTTTCTCTCTAGCAACTAACTCTAAGCCGTTTGTTTCTGATATTATTTTACATGTGCCTATCATTAACAAGAATTTAATTTCCCTTAAATGATGTGCACCAACAGTAACATCTCCATTGAATTGTTTCCCAACCATTTTCAAGTGACGGATCTAAGGACGCTGGCGATACTGCTTACGGGTTCATGTCACAATGATCTTTATGACCTCTGCTTCCAACCAAACAAACCAACCATTTTTCATTCCAGAGTTCCCAGTTCACCAATCCTACATCATATCTTGGGTCATACTTCGAATAAAATCTTTACTTAATTAGAGTCACGTCATAAGTTAGCTTCCGACTAGTAACGTTAAGTACATGTATGTCTTGTCAGTATGCCAAAAGCCGTCATCTTCCATTTTCAAACCTTTCTTTGCAAAGTAATAAGCCGCTGGACATATTTTTCTGACGTCTGGGGACTTGCTCGTCGTTTTCTTTCGATGGTTTTTGCTATTATTTTATCTTTGTTGATCATTTTTCAAAATACGTATGGCTTTATCCATTGAAAAATAAGTAAGATGTTTTCCCTACATTTGTCGTCTTGAAAACTTTTGTCAAATTTTTTTTGAAATATCTATTAAAACCTTGTATACTGATAATGGCAGAGAGTTTCTTAAAATCAAATATTTTCTTGTCGAAAATGGTATTACCCACCTAACAACCCCTCTACACACTCCGGAGTTAAATGACATGTTTGAACGACGTCATCGACACATACTTGAGACTGCCAGGGCTCTACTCCATCAAAGTAACCTACCCTCATCTTTTGGTCCTTAGTGACTCGAACTGTTGTCTACCTTATCAATCGCTTACCCACTCCCACCTTGGCCATGAAAACTCCTCTTGAAACTCTTTTCCGTCAAACACCAAACTATAAGTATCTACACTGTTTCACTTGTTTATGTTTTTTGTGGTTGCGTCCCTATACATCAGATAAACTTCAACCAAGTTTAATACCGTGTATCTTTGTCGGATACTCCTCCACACAATTTGCGTACCTATGTCTTGATGTAAAAACAAACAAAATCTACATAAGATCAATTTCCTTATGAGTCATTAAGTTTATCTCCTGCTTCGTCTCCTCCCTCACCTAATTAAACCCAGGTTCAACCTATTTCCCAACAGCTCCTACCTGTAGATCATGTGGCATCTCCCGCATTGCCTGCACCAACCACTCCTGCTGACACCTCTCCTCCATCACCCAATTCATAAACCCAAACTGTACCCGCTGGTGATATACTAAACCCACCTTCCGCGACTACTTCACCACCACATCTTGACCCCCCACAACGCACTCATCCCATGGTTACCCGAGCCTAAAACCATATATTCAAACCCAAAACTTTCATTGTCACCAAACATCCTTTACTTGTCACTGATGAACCCCGCACTATCACCCAAGCCCTAAAAAAACCTTATTGACGCACATTGATCTTTTTGAAATATGATGCTTTAATGCGAAATGGCACTTGATCACTTGTTCCAGTTGATGAAGCCAACAATGTAATTGGTTGTATGTGGATCTTTCGTACGAAGAGAAATCCTGATGGCTTGATCTCTCGCTACAAATCTCGTCTAGTAGCCAAAGGCTATAGTCAGTGTCATGGGATTGACTACAACAACGCCTTTTCTCCGGTTGCCAAGCATCAAACGATCAAAGTGATATTATCTCTGGCATTGGCAAATTCTTGGGCATTACATCATATGAATGTTAATAATGCCTTCCTGCAGGGACATCTTATCGAGACCGTGTACATGCAGTAACGCAGGGCCTCATTCATCCAGACTATCTGAAGCATATTTGTAAGCTCCATAAGGCTATTTATGGTTTGAAACAAGCTCCTCGGGCATGGTATCAGGAGTTACGCACATTTCTCATTCGGTATGGCTTTGTGAGTTGCCACTACAATTTCTCACTTTTCATATATCGTTCCAAAGATGTGGTCATGTATTTTTTGGTTTACGTAGATGACTTGTTACTAACTAGGAACTCGACCAAGGCCCTTCAATGTTTTATTGCATATATTTCCAACACCTTCTCGCTGAAAAATATGGGTACTCCTTCTTATTTTTTGGGTGTTGAATTAATACCGAATGTCGATGGTTTATTCCTGTCACAGCAACGCTACATTCATGACTTACTCATTAAGTTTAAAATGATTGACTGCAATCCTTGTTCGACTTTGATTTTCCCGTCTGCTGTGTTAAAATTTGATGATGGCTTTGCCACTGCTGATGGCACGTTATACTGTAGCATTTTAGGTGCCCTACAGTATGTTACACTCACGAGACCAGACCCAATTTTTGCGATTAATAAACCGTCATAGCTTCATGCAAAGCCCATCGAACTTCACTTTCAAGAGCTAAACGCATAATTGATACCTAAAACACACCCATGACTTTGGACTGCAACTCTATCGTCCGACGCATCTTCAACTTTAGGCCTTCAGTGATGCGGACTGAAGAGGCGATGCTGACACCAAAACATTAACCTCTACTTATGTTATCTATTTTGGTGGTAATCCTATTGTCGAAGTAATGTGGCTTCGTAATCTTCTGCTGGAATTATACGTTCAACTTCCTACAAAGCCACAAATTTATTGTGACAACCTTGGCGCTACATATGTGTGTTCCAATCCAGTTTTTCATTCCTGTATGAAGCATCTAGCCTTGGATTATCATTTTGTCAAGGAACAGATACAACACCAAGCTTTGACTGCTTCTCACATTTCGATTATGGATCAGACCGTCGATGCCTTAAGAAAGCCACTGTCTCGTCACAAGTTTGAGGGGTTTAGCACCGAGATGAATATTGCTTCTCATGAATTCATCTTATGGGGGCGTAATAGGGATAAGTCAAATGTAACTTAGTTCAATCAGATGCGATAATTATGATAGTTCTTGATCTTAGGTATCTCTAGTAAATTAGTCTACATCCAACACTTGTATTTTGTGTATATATCTGTAAGTTACAACGCATTACAAATCGTCAATTCACTGATCTTTATTACTATACACAATTCCTTAGTATCATCACTTTCTTGTTCTTGATTTTAGTCGGCCAATGAAGTGATTTTGCGGCAAAACACTTCACCTCAAGTTGGTCTACTCTTAACATGACTACTTCCACACTGTTCAGAGAGTCATTTCTTCCATGGCTCTATCCAAGTGGATCAAGTTGGCAAGACCTTTTCTTACAAAAACATATCTTTAATGTCAATCTAATAGCCAACTCCACTTACTTTGACAATCATTTTTCATAAACAAATTTTAGTCGAGATATTTTAAGAATAATATTTTAAAATTTTGAATTAAAACCAATCAAAAGTTTCTATAATTCGAGAATAAAGTTGAGCACGATTAGGACTAATAATCCGACCACTTATGCTAAAAATAGACTGCAAAACTATAGAAAAAATATAACAGAGCAGTTTTGTTTATGAGAGCACAACCGCTACTCACTTAATCAAAAATTATCTCTGTTTACTGTAACTAAAGAAGAAGCTTTAAATAAAAAACTTCAGTCAACTAACCAACTGAAAATAACTAATCATCTACGGTAACAACTACAATAAGATACATAGAATCGCTACATCCCCCCCTCAAGTTGGATTTTGGAAGAAATCAAACAAAGCCAACTTGGACAGTAAAAGATGAAACACCGGCGAAGAAAGTGGCTTGGTAAAAAGATCCGCAATCTGTAAAGACGAAACCACATGAATCGGCGAAATAAAACCTTGTTTATACTGATTGCGAACAACATGACAATCAATATCAAGGTGTTTCGTGCGCTCATGGAATACAGGATTACAGGTGATGTGTATAGCGGATTTACTGTCACAGTGAAAAGGAATCGGAAGAGAAACCAGAATCTGCAAATCAGTCAACAAATAGCTAATCCACTGTAACTCACACACTGTCGAAGCCATTGCTCTGTACTCGGCCTCGGTAGAGCTACGAGAAACAGTAGTTTGACGCTTGGTTTTCCAAGAGATCGGACTACCACCCAGAAAAATACAGAAACCAGTAAGCGACTTTCTAATTGCAATACAAGAACCCCAGTCAGCGTCAGAATAAGCTTGTAAAGATAAATCAGAAGAAGCAGAAAAATGAAGACCCAAAGATGGACGATGTTTAAGATACTTCAGAACATAAACAGCATGATGAAGATGAACCTCCCGTGGAGCCTGTAAAAATTGACTGAGTTGCTGAACACAATAGGTAATATCCGGCCTAGAGAATCCCAAATACAACAACCGGCCAACGATGCGACGATATTCCTGAGGATTGTCCAACAAAGGACTGCAATCACTCTGCAAATCAGCACCCTTAGGAAAAGGAACACGCTTAGGTTTAGAACCAAGCAAACCCGCATCAGTCAACAAATCTAACACATACTTCCTTTGATTAAGAAAAATACCAGAACTATCACGAAATAGTTCTAAACCGAGAAAATACCTAGCCTCCCCTAAATCCTTAATAGAGAATTTCTCATGAAGAGCAGATTTCAATCGAGTGACAGTAGCAACAGAATTACCACTGATAAGAAGGTCATCCACATACACCAAAAGCATAAAAAACAATCTTCCTTGCAAAGTATAAACAAACAAGTGTCATTCACACTCTTCTGAAAACCAAAATTGAGGAGAAAACCTGTGAGCTCGGTGTTCCACTGACGAGAAGCCTGCTTAAGCCCGTATAGAGACCGTACAAGTTTACACACTTGACCCGCATGCGCCTTGGTATAACCTTCCGGTGGCACCATGTAGACATCCTCATCAAGATACCCATGCAGAAAAGCATTGTTAATATCTAATTGGTTCAAAAACCAGCCTCTGGCCGCAGCAATAGCCAAAAAAAATCCGCACAGTTACAACCTTAACCACCGGGGAAAAACTATCAGTATAATCTTCACCATAAACCTGATTATAACCCTTAGCCACTAAGCGCGCTTTGTACCTGTCGATGCCATCTGGGTTGTACTTTAATCGGAAAATCCATTTACTCCCAATAGCAGTCTTCCCCGCCGGTAATGTGGTGAGCTCCCAGGTGTGATTATCCTCCAACGCCTGTAGCTCGGAACCCATAGCCCGAACCCAGTTGCCGTCGTGACACGCCTCCCGGAAAGACCGAGGCTCCTTCGCAGCAGCCACATGACAAAGAAAATCTGCAACAGCAGCAGATACTTTCGAACGAGCAGAGAAAGGAAACGTGGAAGGCACATGAGGAGAAGTATGGGTGTCGGCATCTTGGGCAGAGTGCACCACATAGTCCGACAGCCAAGACGGTGCTCTCCTTGGACGAATGCTCCGACGATTTTCAGGAAGTGGTGAGGAGGGAAAAACTGTGTGGGGAACCTCAGCTGGGACAGGTTGGTCTATCCGAGGCTCATCAAGATCACCCACCGTCAAACCATCAACAGAAGATGGAACACGTGGACGATTTAAAACTAAAGAAGGAGCACGTGGGTGATCAGCAACATCGTTCCCAACGATTGGTAAAGAAGGAATAGGTGGATCAATACCATCCACATATTTAACATCAGCAAAAGGAAATAAATGCTCATGGAAAGTGACATCCCTAGAGACAAATAACCTCCCAGTGTCAAGATCATAAACTCTGTATCCCTTTGTGCCTGCAACATAACCTAGAAAAACACACTTAAACGCTCGGACACCAAACTTATCCTTGTGAGGCTTAGTATCCACAGCAAAACATAAACACCCAAAGACTCGCAAGTCAACAAGATCAGGTGATTTTCCAAACAAAACTTCATAAGGAGATTTCCAGCTCAAGGTAACAGTAGGCAACTTATTTATCAAATAAGTAGCATGGAGAATAGCCTCGCCCAAAAAATCAGTGGACAAATGTGCTTGATGCAATAAAGCCCGAGCCACCTGAAGAAGATGTCTATGCTTCCGTTCTACTCTACCATTCTGTTGGGGGGAATAAACACAAGAACGTTGATGTAAGATGCCATGATCAATGAAGACTTGTTGACAATTAGAACCAACGAACTCACCCCCATTATCTGTTCGAACCATCTGAACTACACTGTTATACTGGGTTTTCACCATGAGAAAGAACCTTCGTAGAATAGAACTAACTTGGATCTTATGTTGCATCAAAAACGTCCATGTAACACGACTACAATCTTCTACAATCGTGAGGAAATAAAATGCCCCAGTTAAAGATGACTTTTTATACGGACCCCAAACATCAACATTAAGCAATTCAAAAAGTTTGCCACTATGATTGTCACTCGCATGAAATGGTTGACGAGACTGTTTAGCCTTCGCACAAACATCACAAACAAAATCGGAATCACATGAATTCTTATTAACAAAAGGCAGTTTCTGTACAACGTCAAAGGAGGGGTGCCCCAGCCTTTTATGCCACAATACAGTAGATTCATTATTAGGAACCCTATCTACACATTTCACAATCTTATTCAAATAACCACCATCAACATGAGCTTCATCTCGTCGTAAAACAACAGAAGCAGGGGTTAACACATCTGCATGAAAAGACTCTGCCGTAAGATAATACAGATGACCAACAGCTCTGCCCACAACCAATATATTCTTACATTTCTGGCCCTGTAACACACAGAAGGATGGATAAAAGGTAAAAACGCCAGCTTCACGTTGCAAGATTTGACTCACAGATAACAAATTGTATTTGAAGCTTGGAACATAAAAAACATGCGACAAAACTACATCCTTGCTAAGTCTTATCTCGCCCACCATATTAACCTTTGTAATCGATCCATCAGGCAAGCTAATTGTAGATACCTTCTTCACTGGACCCAGCTTATGAAACAAACACACATTGCTTGAAACATGTATGCTAGCCCCGGTATCTACTATCCAACAAGAAGTAGAAATAGCTTGAGGCCCTATTTTTGTCTCAAGAACATAAATATTACCTGCAAATTCTGCACCAAAGTTCACCTTCTCCATGTTAGAGACTTGCATTTGTTCTTTCATCAATTTTGATAATTCCTGTTGAATAATCGCCCTCATGCTTAATCCACCAACATCATCTACACCATCCTCCAACGGTGTCTCAGCCAAATTAACCCTGCCTACTTTCCCTCCATATTTTTTTTGTTGATTTTTAAGGTCAAGATACCACTCGGGATAGCCATGTAACTTAAAACATGTATCCTTTGTATGACCATCCATTTTACAGAACGAACACTTCTTATCTTCCTTATCGATTTTCCAGTCCTTTTTCTTTCCATTTCCTTTTCCCGAGTTAGAAGATTTTATAGAACCTGAACCAACCATAAGTGCATTCCCTTATGTAATATCCCCAAAAGAATCCACAACCTGTTTTTGTCTCTCCACATTCATCAACATAGAGTATACTTTGTCGATATTAGGGTACGAATCCATCATAAGAATCTGATTCTTGACATGGCTATAAGAATCATTCAAGCCCATTAAGAACTGAATAATTTTTGTATTATCATTAAGTTTCATGATCTTACCAGACACATCACATGTACAACAACCACAGATACATTGTGGAACAGGTATGATGCATTGTAGTTCATCCCATAATTTGCAGAGCTTCGTGAAATACATGGAAAGACTGTAATTACCTTGTGAAATACTACCAATCTCTCTTCGAATTTGATACTCTTGAGGATCAGTAGAATCACCAAAACGATTTTCAAGCTTATCCCATAGATCCTTAGCAGAAGATACGTAAAGAAATGCATCATGCAAATCTTTAGTCAACGAGTTAAGAATCCAGGATTCCACCATAGCATTAGCACTCATAATCTCCTCGTAATCTGCTGCATCCTCAGCTGGAATCTGAATCTTACCAGTTATATAACCAAGTTTATGCTTAGCTGCGAGAGCTTTCTTCATAGACGTACTCCACGTTCTGTAATTAAGTCCATTCAAGGGAGTAGTAACAAGACTAACACCTGGATGATCAGTATCTTTCTTCGTCGTCATCGCCGATCAAAGGTCAACGTCACAGATCTACTTCTTGAGACGGTTACCAAAAAGTGGCTTTGATACCATATAGAAAAAATATAACAGAGCAATTTTGTTTATGATAGCACAACCGCTACTCACTTAATCAAAAATTATCTCTGTTTACTGTAACTAAAGAAGAAGCTTTAAATAAAAAACTTCAGTCAACTAACCAACTGAAAATAACTAATCATCTACGGTAACAACTACAATAAGATACATAGAATCGCTACAAAAACAACAACAGATGATGGAATCATTGCTTGCATGATTAGAAAATTATTTCCTCAACTCTTACACTATAACTAAAATTCATCTATACAATCTTCCATCATATATTTATCTAATTACATCATATTCTACGAAGTTCTAAACTTTTTTCCTTCCATGAATTTTATAACTAAAATTAACAAAATACTCTTATAAGATGAGCTAGAACTTGAAAACTGAAGTTAGAGCTAAACTATCTGTACTACTTTTATTCCAATCCTTACTTTTGTCTATTCTAAGTTGACAGATATTAAATAAATCATATTAGAATTGTTTAATGATATTCACATACTCTTAAACTCGATCATCATACAACACATTATATATAAAAATTAAACTCCTTTATTTGTATCTCAGGTATAGCACAAATAAGACTGAAATAATATAATCAATCATATACTAACAAGAATTCAAATTGTCCGACATTTTATTTATTATTACCTAAATAATCTAATTAGAATTAAATATCTAATCAAACAAAGTTTTATTTATCTTAGTGCTAAAATAATAGTAGATTGCTGAGCTCAAGCCAAAATGTCGTCTCCGGGTTGTTCTACGCTTTAACATGACCAGTCTACAATTTGTTCAAGAGTCATTTCTTCCATGGCTCTACTGCAAGTGGATCAAGTTGGCAAGAGCTTTTTTTTTTCAAAAACCGACCTTTAATGTCAATGTAATGGTCAACTCCACCTCCTTTGACAATTATATTTCAACAGGACTAATAAACAAATTTCAATGGAGATATTTTAAGAATAATATTTCAAAATTTTGAATTAAAATCGATTGATGTCTTAAATAAGTTTATTAATTTAATATATAATCAATATATATACCACCTATTCATACATAATTTTTAAAAACACATTTAAAATTAGTGTCTCTAATTTCTAATTTTAGAAACACAATTATTTACAATTTTTTAGTTGCTCACAAAGTGTTTTTGAAGAATTTCAACTATAAAAAAATATCTTTAAGCCACCCATTTTTAGAATATTTATATCTTTTTTTTTTTTCCGTGCGAGAAATGTTTTGCGACTAGCTAGTTGACTACCCAAAGTCAGTAAACAAACAGTTATGAACGGACCAAGGTGAAAGTAATTCTATATGATTGAAAGATCATATCAATTTGTCACATGTTCCTTTTAACTTTCGATCTTACGTTGGAATCAAATATTATAACAAAACTGTCGGAACTCTTATGTATTAGTAATAAATGTCAATTGACACAGGTACAACTTTTTGGTATATTAGCAAAGACATTAATGATCATATCAATTTAGGAAGATTGGCTCTTACAAAATAGCTTCTTATGTATTGGAATGTCTAGTTAGGACAGTTGGCGTGCCAGTAAGCTCACAAGTCATCCAAACTTGGAGCAAAGATAATCCTTATCTGCTTATAGTATTTACATATGCGAATTTCTAAGGTCAAAGCTCATAAAACTCTTTAATTAGTAAAGATAATCATCAACTGAAATGCTTAAACCCTCTCCCTCTCCTTCACTCGACTCCTTTCCATATTCACCAAACTTCGTCTCTACTATGCCTTGCATGCCACCACTTTCGCTCTCTCTCACCACTTCTTGCTCAGACGATCTGCTTCGTATCATCCGGGCGTCGACTGCCATTCCGGCGTCGGATGCTGCTTGCTGTATGGACTTTGGCGACATGTCTCCTCGTACACTTGCGGGCAACATTAAAGGGAAATTTAAGGCTTCCACTGAAGAATGTCCTCGCAAGCAATACGAAGCCACGTCGTGAGCTACTGCAGCCCCCTCAGGACTCGTGTACGTACCTAACCAGAGCCGCTCTTGCGTGCCGGGGACTCTGATCTCTGAAACCCATTTCCCCCATTTTCTGCAGCGAACTCCCTTGTACTTCTGCTGGTGATGTGCAGTCATTCCAGCACTGCTCTGTTGAGCTGTATTGTTGGCGCTGATCATCATATCTGGGCGTAAGACACAGGAACCTCTAACTCTTAACTTATCAATGGTTTCTAAGAAAAGCTTAGATATATATACATGTGGAGGAATTATAACAAGTCAGAGGCAAAATCAATCGTTATAGGTGTGAACGCCGAAGACCTTTGCATAAGAGGGTTTGATTGGCGAGGAAGTGGCGTGAAAAGAAACCTTTCGAGGAAGGGATGGTCAACATATTATAAGGTCAAAGTAAAAGGAAGGAAATATTCAATGTACAGAGCTCTGGACCGCCCTTATGTCGGATATACTTTTAACATTAATTTGCACAGACTGTCAATTCAAACGTTTTCGTATATGAAACGCATCCATTGTTTTACATTTTTAGAAAGAAATTATTTTTAGGACTCTTTTAGTCACAAACAATTAATTTTACTATTTGCTTCCAAAATTTATCTTTTATTTATTTATTCAATAATAATATTATTTTTCTTCTATATATTATTAGACCTTTTCAGCTCTTAGCTGAATGTTATTATTATTGTATTATTATAATTTCAGATTAGTCGGTATCTAAATTTATGAGTCCCAATTCATTTGTTAGGAGTAATTTTTAATTTATTTAATAGGATATTCATTAATCTTATTTATTGCGGTGGAGAAATATACAAATGAGACCTTTTTCGCTAATATTTATTGGAATTGACACAAGACAAGGTCCTCGTTGCTTTACAGTTTCTTTTTTCTTACAAGGGAATGAAAACAAGAAACACAAAAGGCCTAATTATCACAATATCTGTGGTACAAAAAGGCATGCTGATCAAGGCACATGTGAGCCTAGACAGACGTCGGAGGCTCTTGGAGGTAGTGGAAGCCCGGACGGGCTAGCGCTGCAAGTGAGGCCAGGCTGTCGACACTTTGATTACCTTCCCTGAACACATGTTGAAGTTGTACGTCCCAATGATGACGCAATTGCTCTCGTATACTTGTCACGAATTGGTACTGATCAGTCTCCGAAAAATTAGAAGACGAAAGAATATTGATCACCTCAAGGGAATCAACTTCCAAAATGAGTCGGCGATATCCGAGGTCCCAGGACAGATGAAAACCCGAGTGGACTCCCCAGAGCTCGGCCTCAATGGGCGAACTGGTGATGTTGTCGCCTGCAACCAAATATAAAAAAATTTCACTCCCGTTAAAAAAATTTAATGTAGTAGTGGTAAGCGGATATCGTTCCCACGAGAAATTCCACGATTATGAATATTACGAATTCAAACGGCACAAATAATAGGGGGAGGTTGTTACTTACTGAAAGAAAAATGAAAATTAAAAAAGAAAAAATTGCAAATTGAAGTAATAATCAAGTCTGAAAAACCGATAGGAAAAATACCTTGGTTTCGGTCATCGATTTTACCATGCTATTTAGATCCTCGACAAAAATTATAATTATTAACGAACATTCATTGAGGGAATTTTCTATCAATTATATTGACTAGAAACATGTATCCTAGCAACCTTATTAAACAACAACCTAGATACGATCATAGATTAATTGCATAATAGCATTAAGAACTAATGACAAGTGATAAATATGTACGACATGAAATCTATCAAGTGGATAATTTCTTAGAATTTTCCGACTCTAACGTAGAAGGGTTAATCCTAATTGCTACTTGTGGTTACCAAAATTGAACGTCAGATTTTGTTAACCAAGCGATTAAATCCATTAATCTCTAGTTACGCACCTAGAAACTAACAAATCCAATTAAAAAGATTGATATGAAATTATCCAATGAACGTTAACAATCATGAAAAAGATTCAGAACATCTCACCGCAATAACATGGAACATAGATCCCTCAAACAAGACAAGGAAATTAGTTAATCATACTTGTATTGAAGACAAAAGAAATAATAAACAGAACAGTATCCATAACTAGTCTTTAGTGAAGGTAACGATAATAACAAGAGGACTTGTGCAGCAATTGAAAAACAAGAAAACCAGAATTTAGTCAATCCCCCTCTATCCCTAAGTTTACGATAAAACTATTTGTAAAACTAGAAAAACAAAAACTGCTGTGCGACAACCTGCAGGAGAGTCAGAAAAGAATGTCGTCCCCACTCTAAAACCTCACCTTCTTGTTATCCACGTCAGCCTCCTTCTTTTTAATTAAATCTCTCAATGATCTTGGTTAGATTCCATCCCAATTAGATAATCTTCAAATTTAAGCGGGAAACTTCTTAAAAAGGGCTCCACAAAATCTTCGGCAATTGTTGTTCTAATTGGAGACAATCTTCTGAAAAATCTGCAGTAGTAGGATCTTGACCTTAGGCGTGCTCACGCCTAATCTTTAAATTTCGACCAATTTGGAATTTCCGAACTTCTTGCCATATTTTTGCTCTTTTTGATCCTTTTTCGTCTTTACAGCATTGAAAACCATCTGTGAATATTTAACAAACAATTCCATCAATATTTGAGTACCAATTCCACAATCAATCAAAATTAAGTCCAAAATATATGCATTTAAAATGACTTATCAAATTCTCCCACACCGAACCTTTGCTTGCCCTTGAGCAACATATCAAACCATTAACTCAATCAATTTATCCTTCAGAAATCAAGTGCACACAATCCACCAACTTAGGCTAACAAAATTCAATTTGCAACATACATCGTAATTGCCTTTCACTAATGCAAATAAACCAAGTCAAAATTCAGCATCTTTGTTCAAAAGCAAACATGAAATTAAGTGAATTCTTCTCACGGATTTTGCTCTTACACTTAAGTGTTTGTGGGTAAGTGTTTCACTCAAATCTCACTCTATCATGTTGCACTACTATAGGCTTGCAATTTCACCAATTCTCATTCATTTAGATCACAAGGGCCGATAGATCATGAGGACTTAATGACGGGTTGTAATGGGGGCTAGGTTCATAGGTGAGGTAAAAGAGAGGGTAAAAAGGTTGATCACAAGTTTTCACAAAGCATTAAGTAAAAAGGAACACAATTAAAACTCTGAGATAAACATAAAAAGGAACTGCAACTACTCATTCTAACTCAAGCCACTATACTTTATTCTTTCTTCTCTTTCCTTTTTCTGATGTTTCTATTTTTGTTTTTCTTTTCCTTCTTTTTCTTTTTCTGTTTTTTTAATAAGAACACGGAAAATAATGACAATAATAAAAACATGAGCAGATGTACCTATGAAAGTATCTCAAAACACAATATATAACAAAAATCCCAATTTAGTTAATGCTTCATTTAACTTGTGATAAGGTAAGCTAATGGGGTTGTTGGGTTTCTAATGTGAGGTGATAACTCAAAGAATAAGGTTAAGGCTCAAAATTGTTTTCAAAGGGAAAGTAGTATGTGAGTCAATTTTTAAGCCAAAGGGTTTTAAAACAAAGATGGCCTTAATCACTTTTAAATCCCTTGTGATCAAACAATACTCAAACCGGTTCCATGCAAGTTCTAGAGGCAACACAACTAGAGGAACATCACTCAATTCAAGAAAATATCATGACATGAAGATGATGTCATTTAGGCTCAATTTCCTCATTGTTCGAATTTAAATTAAGAATCCACTTAAGTTGCACAATTTACTCTATCACTCCAATGTCAAAATTTTGACCAAGTTTATGAGATTAGTTAGAGCAATCAATCAATATGTTGCATCTTAAACCTACTTAGCCCAAATCAACTTCATGTGTACTCCCAATCTCATCCAAACTACTATGATCAAGTTTCATGGGTTGACATGCAACTCCAATCAAAAGTCAACCAAAATCAGCCACAATATTCCAGCAATGTGCACATAGAAGCCAAAATTATCTACATTAAAAATCTAAAGTACTCCCCCACACCTAAATTCACCATTGTCCTCAATGGTAGAGAAGCATACAAATTAGAGGAAAAGAGGTAAGGAAAGCTTCTCTGTTAGGCGGTGTCATGATCAGGGTGTTGGTGGTTGTGGTGGGTGAAAGCCTTGATGCTCCCAGTAGGCCATAAGGTTGGTTTCCATTCGATGTATGGACCGTTCAAGTCTGCTAAGGCGAGTATCAGAGTTAGCGGGTTGTTGTTGTGCAGCTGGTGGGGTCCGACGACGTCCGATTGAGGTCCGAGTGCTATGGAAGGTGGTCGGCCCGGGAAGAGTGAAAGCGAGGCGTCCGTGGCTCAGGTCCACAATCCCCATCCTACATAAACAGTCTACATCCAATGGCTCAAGCTCACAAGCCACTGTCATGTCAGTATTGTCAAGATCTAATACACCCAAATTAACAGCCATCTGTGTAATATAGGAACCAAGGATTAATGGTTTAGATTTTTTTCGCAACACAGAATGAAATTGATGCATAAACCAAAAACCTAAGTTTACAGGAATATGTTTATCCATACACCACAGGAAGTAAAATTCGGCTTTTGATAAAGTGCCCGCAGCATCCTTTCAACCAAAAAATTAAAGGTTAGCAACCTATGAAGTGAGGTCATCCAGTCTCTTTTCTACCGAGGTCACATTGACTTCATTCACGCCCTTTGACCCATGACCTGTACAGATTTCAACCAATCTGGAATTTCTGAACTTCTTGCCATAATTTTGCTCTTTTTGATCCTTTTTCGTCTTTACAGCATTGAAAACCATCTGTGAATATTTAACAAACGATTCCATCAATATTTGAGTACCAATTCCACAATCAATCAAAATTAAGTCCAAAACATATGCATTTAAAATGACTTATCACGAACCCCGCCCAATCCTGTGAAGAAAACCACCACACCAATGGCCCTGGCAGTCCCTAATCAAACCTCCCGCCATAGCAACATGGGGACCCAATTTAACAGCGTGATCGGTATTGAGCTTGATCCAACCGTCGGGCGGTGGGGACCAGTGGACAGGGTGGCCCACACCAACCTCGGAGGCACTAAACACCCTTTGTTCCAGGGTTGTCGCCCGCTGGATCCAGCGAACATACTCGAGGGTAGCCTAATGTCTGTCACCAGGCCACAGGAAGTCGTCGTTGAAAATACTACAGTTCCTCCATTTCCACAAGAGCCAGCAGGCCATGCCAAAAATAGTAGACCACGGGGACTGGTGGACCTGGGTATGGGTCTGGAGGTTGGCGATCACCCAAGTTGCCACGTCATGATGGAAGAAACCAGGGAGAAGATGAGCGGGGGAAAAGAAACCCCAGAACCGGGTAACCCTCGAGAAATCTCGAAAAACATGGAGGATGGTTTCAGCATGACTGCAATGAGGACACGTGTTGTCCAGGATAAGGTGACGAGCTTGACGCTGCTAATTGGTTAAAAGCTTTTGCTTGAAAAGTAACCAGAGGAAAGCCCGAATGTGTTGGGGTCCAGCCCATTTCCATATTAAGTCCCACTGTCGTGCCTCGGCAGCCAAGGAAGTGCCGACAATAAGATCATATGCCGAGGCCGTCGTGAAACGCCCATGGCTAGTAGGTCCCCAAGTGGGGGTATCGTCCTCTATGGAAAGCGGTGTAGGGCGGAAGTGGGTGAGTGCCAGGCAGACCGCGGAGGGGAGGTACTGCTGGAAAAGAGTCCACTTCCAGTCGCCCTCGCCCGTGATATAGTCCAAAACAGTGCGAGAGGACTCATGGTCGGGAAGAGTGGAGAGCACAGTAGAACTGAGTGGACCCCAGTCCGGTAACTAATTGTCATGCCAGAAAAGGATAGAACTCCCGGTACCAAGGCGCCAGCGAACCCCTTGGCGGACAACAGGCCAAGAGGCGGCTATTCCTCGCCAGGTAGCGGAAGCCCTTGGCTTGCAGAGGGTGAGGGGAAGATGTGTTTGCTCCAGTCTGTATTTGGCTTTAATCAATCGAACCCATAAAGCTGAGGGTCGGTGAATTAAGGTCCACCCGAGTTTGTCCAGGAGGGCATCATTAGTGGCACAGATGCTTCTGAGACCAAGGCCCCCTGCTTTCTTGGGCTTACACACTTCGTCCCAATTAACAAGATGCAGTTTGCGATACTCAGTAGTGTGCCCCCAAATAAACTGGTGGATGGAACGCTCCAGCGCGTCGCAAAGGTGTCTCGGGAGTCTCACCTTTTGCATAGCATAGACAGGGAGGGCCGATAGGACTGACTGGGCGAGAGTCACGCGTCCTGCTAAAGATAAAGTCTTGGCCTTCCAGCCCGACAAACGCTGCTGTGCCGAATCCAGAATATGCTAATAAGTACCCCGCGTAGTACGCTCATGTAGTAAAGGGACCCCTAAGTACTTCCCAAGATTGCGCTTATAGGTGATGCGTAAAATCTGGCTGAGGTTGCGCAGGCTCAACATTGTGGGAGAAGAAGAGCCGAGATTTATCTAAATTGACTTTGTGGCCCGAAGCATCACAGAACACTTCCAGAGTATTGGCAATAAGCCGAGCCTGAGCTGTTGTGGCTTCTGCAAAAAGAATCAAGTTGCCAGCAAAAAACAGATGAGAGATGGGGTCCGGTAGGGCTCAGTCGAATCGGCTTCCAAGTCGCTTGGGCCACCTCACGGGAAACGAGGTGCCTGAGATGTTCTATGCATAGGACAAATAGGTAAGGTAAGAGAGGATCACCTTGGCGGAGGCCACAAGAGGGTGTGAAAGGAGGAGTCCAATGGCCTTGTCAAGCAACTTGCATAGAAACTATAGTCACACACTACATAATAAGTCTGATGAAACGCTCTGGCAAGCCAACGTCCTGCAACGTGTCGAGAATGAAGTCCCACCTAAGCCGATCGCAAGCTTTCTCGAGATCCACTTTAATGGCAAGATAGCCCTTTTTTCCCTTCTTCCGACGCATCGTGTGGATGACCTCCTGGGAGATGATAATATTATCCGTGATAAGCCTACCAGGAATGAAACTGCATTGGGTCTCGGCAACGAGATGCGGCATCATGGGTTTTAACCGATTCACCACAACCTTAGAAAGGACTTTATAGAGCACGTTGCAGAGGCTGATAGGATGGAATTGGGTTAGGCGAGTCGGGGAGTTTTAGGAATGAGGACAATAATGGTCTGATTTAACTCCTCTTCCCACCATTCCAGGTGAAAGAGCGCAGTGATAAAAATCTCAACAGTGGGCCCAACATGGCTCCATTGCTTCTGGAAAAAAAGGGTGTTAAAGCCATCAACCCCTGGGGCTTTATTGGGATCCATATCAAACACAGCTTGCTTAACTTCTAGAGGGTGGAGAGGTCGATCTAGACCGCGAAGTCCTTCCGTGGAGGGGCGGGGAAAGGTCGTCCGAATCGAAAACTGGGCGTGGGGACCCGACTCAGCGGTATAGAGTTCTGCAAAAGAAAGAGCGGGTAAGTTGTCCAAGGTGGATTGGATCCGTAACGACGGTCCTGTGAGAATCAAGAAGGTACTCCACCACCAATTTCTTACGCCGAGAAGTAGTGGACAGATGGTAGAAAGCAGTGTTTCGATCCCCTTTCGAGATCCAATCGCACCGAGCTTGCTGGTGCTAGAAAAGTTCCTCCTCACACAAGACCTGGCTTAGGTCCTCACTCAGTTTCTCTTCTAGGGGAAGGAGGGAGTCCAAGTTGTCATCCGTCGTGTGCTTTTGGATACCTTCTAGCCGCGCCAGCAAGCGACATTTTTTATGAAAGATGTTACCAAAATCATCTTGATTCCAGTGCGTGAGGAGGGCGGAGAATGTGGCAAGAGATTGGCTCATCGTTGCAGCTGTAGGCAGCCAATGCTTCGCCACAACGGCTGCGAAGTTAGGATGAGTGAGCCAAGCATTCTGAAACCCAAAAGTCTTAGGTCTGGGGACAGGAGGCGGTGAGGCATGGAACCGAACCAGTAGAGGGCGATGATCAGAGCCCATAAAGGGTAGGTGGTGATTCGTCGTCTGCGGGAACGCCTGAATCCAAGCAGAGGACCCAAACATACGGTCCAAGTGAGCTTTAATCAGGCCGCCACGCCATGTGTACTTTGAGCTGATGTATCCGAGGTCATGGAGCCTGCACCCGTGCACCCAATCGGTGAAAGGCTTGCTCACAACCCGCGTCGACGTGGCCCCTCCCACCTTATCCGATTGGGCCAGCTTGGCATTAAAGTCACCGCCTACTAGCCAGGGTCTTTGGATACTTCGGCCTACCCAACTCAAGGCGGGCCAAAGGAAGGACCGGGAGGCTCGCTGCGGACTTGCATAAACAGCCGTGAACTCACGCGAGCCCGACGCAAACGTAATACGAGTGTGTATGAATTGGCAATGAGCAAGGCTGATGGTAAGATCATACTCCTTTTTCCAGAGAAGCCATATCCCACCTGAGAAGCCGACTGCTTCGACACAAAACGAGTAGTCATAACCCAAAGAATGAATGACCGCATCGGCCCGAGGGCCACTAATGCGGATCTCCAGCAAAACCAGTATGCCTGGCTGATACGTACTGTTGGGCCTGGGCCCCGTAAGTCCGAATCCCCGAGGGCGGCCCCTCGGGTCACGCCGACGACGGGCGCTCCATATACCGTCGGACCCGATCCCAACATCCATACAAATACATATTCGATTCATATAACAATATATACATATGCTCATACATATTCTACACATGCATTCTGTAACATCCCGTCACCGATAGGATGTGTACAGTTCCTCTCATACGTATTCTGTATACGTATTTTGCATCTGAATTCATAGCCTCTGCACATTTGATAAATTCTCGGTATTTCATAAGCATATGTATGTACATGCATGTATGACAGAATTTCGACTCGCTTGTGACATTAGAGACTTTGTGATTAAGGTTAAGTGTGCTTTGATTTGTGAATTGGAGAATTTGTGATTAGAGGTAAATTGTGCTATTAGTGAAATTTGATATTTTAGAGCTTCGATTTATGAAATTGAAGAGTCAAATTGACTATAGGAATTGAGAATTGAAATTTGGAGTATGTGATTAGAGGTTTTCTATTTTTTTGGAATTATAGGAATTTTTCTGAAATTTTCGAAGTATTAGGCCCGGCCACCTAAAATGGAATAGTATTTGTTTGATTGTGATTCCGGTTCCGAATTTGATTGACAATTGACATGAGATAATTTAAAATTGATTTGAGGAATTAGGGTGTGATCCATTGGAATTCGGGAGAAATTAGAATTAGAAATTGGACTGAGGTTGTTCGGATCTGACTGCCATTGCCAAACAATGCCTTATCATTTGGGTATAAAACCCTAACCCTTTGAAACTCTCTTCTTCCACGATGCTTCGTTCTCCTTCTTCCTTCCTTCTTCATCGTGGATCCTGCTAGGAGTTTCTTCACCTTGCTTTGTGTTGTTACTTTTCTCCTTCCAAATTGATTGATTCCCTTTTTGCTTGAGTTGGAAGAGATTGAAGATGGGTTTGTTTGAGGGATAGCCGTAGGTGCCGTTGAGTTTCGTTGGTGTGATTCTTGGAGATTTGAAGCTTTTAATCAAGTAAGTTGCTTCTTTCCTACCTATTGTAGGTTGATCTATTGATTTATTGTATTAGATTGAGGATTTAACTTGTGTATTAAAGGATTTGGCAGTTAGGGTTTACGACGATGGTTTCGGTGATTTTAGGGTTGAATTTTAGGGAATTTGATTGGTTGATGAAATAAAGGTTAAAGATTAGTTGTATGATATGTATGAAATTATTTAGGAGTGAATTGTAAGGAGAAAATCTGGTTTTGATGATTGATAGCTGTCGAAAATATGGAATTTTTGGGTTTTTCTGGGCGTGTTCGTGGATTCACGCCATGACGACGAAAGAACACGCCATGGCGAGACGAGGAATGCTTCAGATGGCGACGTTATGACGACGTCTGCGCGTCGTCTGCGCGATTTAAAGACGTGGTGGTGCCGGCTAACGTGGTGAGAAAGGGAGCTCATGCCAAGAGGAGAGCCGACGCCATGCGGTACCAATTCAAAAATGAAATTTGAGGATTTAAAGAATGGGATTTAGGAATTTGATGATTCAATTAATTTTGGATTAAATTCAATTTGGAGAATATGAATTCGGGATTTAGAATATGAGATCGGGAAATTTGGATTTTTGTCGGAAATGTCATAACGTGTATAGTACGTACATTATTTGATATATTTGCATATTTGATTATGGAAATTGGTCAATTTGGTGATATTCGAATATTCTGGTAATTGTAGAGGCCCCAGTGGAGCGTCGATCCTCTGACGCAGCAGAGACTTCCCGGCAGTAGCTCGGAAGTTTAGAGGTGAGTAACCTAGTTGGTTTCTCAATCTCTAATGTGCTATATGCTTTGTGTGTGAATTATCTGTGAATATGATTGAGTGACCGCATGTGACTTGTTATAGTGAATGCTTTGCGATTAAGAGTGAATGATTTGTATGAGATATGTTATTGAGACTTGTGAACGCATGCTAGGCATGAATAGAAATCAATAACTGATAGTTATGACTGGAGCACATTCTGATCTGATTGGAGCTATAAGCTCGTCTTTGTGATAAGTGAAAAGGAATTAGTGCATACCCAGAGGGCTCTCCTATCCCTAGTGCGCGTGGGCAGTAGTGTATACCCAGAGGGCTCTCCTACCCCCGAAAACGCGATTTACGTGTGATGTGCCCGTAAATGGATAACTCGACGCCTACCACAACGCTAAAATGAACTGGAAATCATTGTGCATTCAGTCTGTGTTTGTGCTGTGAATTTGATATGGGATTTATTGCAACTGTGTGATTATGATTTTATGAATTTCTGATGTATGATTCTAAATATGATATGTGTTACTTTATAAGCAATTCAGCGTAATGCATGAATTGGGTAAACCATCGATGATGGTTACTCATTGAGTTCGCAAACTCACCCAAATTGTGACTATTTTTCAGGACAGCGGTAGTGTGACTTCTAGCTCCGATCAGTGAGACTTTTCCTGTTGTGTGTGCCGGCGAGAGGAGCATGGCCCATGTGTCCATCACCGGGGATCTTTGGGTATTTTGTGGATGACGTAGCTAGGAGTTGTATCAGTTCTTTTGGACTGGTTCAGTTGTTTATATGACAAAATATTGTATTTAGGGTTTATGAATGAAATGAAGGATATCTTTCGGTTTTAAAATTTAGTGAATGTGATATTACTGCTTTATATCATTGATGCCATGAGGTTTATTTGAAGTGATTGTATCGTGGTGCACCCTCATCGTAGGGTATGTATCGGTATGACCTACGGGCGTATCGGTGTATACTCGACGGTAAGGGGGCGCTACATTGGTGGTATCAGAGCATGGTTTGGCATCTTTTGGGCATAGTGTATATTAGGCTTGAATTTTGTAAGAAAAGCAAGAAATTGATTAGAATTGTGATTTTATTGTAGGTCATCCGTCTTTGGTGATCAGGTAGATCACTCAGCTGACCAAGGATCAGTAGGAGCTAGTCGAGAGTCTTCTGTGCCTATGTTTGAGGAGCAGCCTCCTGTGGTTCCCATGAGACGGGAACGGAGGTACGATCGTCTGCGCAAGCAGGAAGCTGTGGATTTCTATGGCAGCACAGACCCTGTTGAGGCTGAGGGTTGGTTAGAAAGGACCGAGAGGGTCCTAGATCAGATGGATTGTGACCCGGAGGAGCGGTTCGACTATGCTGTCTCTTTGCTTGAGGTCCAAATATCGATGGTGGAAGATCGTCCGGGTAGTTCCACGGACCACTCGTGTTTCGACTTGGACAGATTTTCTGAGAGCTTTTCGAGATAACTTCATGCCCAAGGATTACATGGAGATGAAGCTACAGGAGTTCGTAGATTTGTGGCAGGGGTCTATAGCAGTGGCCGACTACGAGGTCCGGTTTAATGAGTTGTCGGCGTATGCATCTGTTATGATTTCTTCTGAGGCAGATAGGTGCCGGAGATTTGAGGGAGGGCTGAATATGGATATTCGTGCAGTGTTAGCCCGTCGGATATGGGCACCTTTATGAGGTGAGGTCATTCTTTGTCGAGTTGAAGCGACTTATGACGCGGCGAGCCGTGTTGAGGTTAGTCGAGGATCTCGGAGCAAGAGATCCAGTGATAGTCAGGGCAGCTCTAGTAGGAGCTCTAGCGACGCCTTGAGGTGCCTCAGATTTTCTGGAGGTCCTGGCGGTTTGGTTACAGTGCGAGAGGCGATTTAGGCGGTCGGTAGTAGTGGTAGTGGTCGAGGCTCCGGCCAGCTTCCTCCTTTGTGCGAGTTTTGTGAGAGGAGGCACAGTGGAGAGTGCTGGAGGTTCACTGGAGCTTGTTTGAGATGTGGCTCGATGGAGCATCAGATCCGGATTGTCCAGAGATTTTGGGAGCTCACTCTGCTTCGAGTGGGAGAGCCGGTAGTGCCTGTTGTCTGAGCATGATAGTGGACTGGATTGAGGCGAGGCGAGCTCGGAGTAGAGCTGGAGATTCCTTTGTGGGGTCTGAGAGTCAGGGTAGTCGTCCGCATTTGCAGGCCCGAGTTTATGCTATGACGAGGCAGGAGGCCCAGGACTCTCCTGATGTGGTTGCAGGTTTGCTTCTGCTTTCTGATATTGAGGTGTATGCATTGATAGATCCAGGGTCCATGCATTCATTTATTGCACCGCATGTGGCATGTAGATTGCATGTGAGTAGGGAGATGCTTCAGTATGGGTTGCTGGTGAGTACACCTTTGGGTAGTACCACAGTTTTGGGAGAGGTCTGCAAGGAGTGTCCGATTATGATTGATCAAGCGGAGCTGCCTGCAGACCTGATTGTGTTGCCCCTTCGAGAGATTGAGGTGATTTTAGGGATGGACTGGCTCACTGCCCATAGGGCGATTATGGATTGTTATACCAAGGAGGTTGTGTTAGAGTCTCTTGGTCAGCCTAGGGCTGTATTTCGAGGTGTTAGTCAGGCAGTGCCAGCCATGATGATCTCGTTTTTGAGTGCTCTGCAGTTGATGCGAGGTGGCTGTGAGACCTATTTGGCGCATGTAGTGGATTCCCGAGTGCAGCAGAGTTTGCAGGATGTCCCTGTGATTAGAGAGTTTCCAGATGTGTTTCCCGAGGAGTTACCGGGTTTGCTGTCGGATCGGGAGACGGAGTTCGAGATTGACCTCGTTCCCGGTACCGCTCCTATATCGATACCTCCGTATAGGATGACACTGGTAGAACTGAGGGAGCTTAAGGCTCAGTTGCAGGAGTTATTGGATAAGGGATTTATCAGGCCGAGTGTTTCACCGTGGGAAGCTCCGGTGTTGTTTGTGAAGAAGAAGGATGGGACTTTGAGACTTTGTATCGATTATAGGCAGCTCAATCAGGTTACTGTTAAGAATAAGTACCCACTGCCTAGGATCGATGACTTATTTGATCAGTTGCAGGGAGCTCAGGTGTTTACCAAGTTGGATTTGAGATCTGGTTATTATCAGTTGAGGATCGCAGAGGCCGATGTGCCTAAGAGTGCTTTTAGGAGCAGGTATGGACATTACGAGTTCTTAGTGATGCCGTTCGGGTTGACTAATGCCCCGGTAGCCTTCATGGTCTTGATAAATAGGGTCTTTCAGCCATACCTGGATCAGTTTGTGATTGTATTTATCGATGATATTTTGGTATATTCGAGGTCTAGATAGGAGCATGCGGAACATCTGAGAGTAGTGCTGCAGATTATGAGGGACAGACAGCTGTATGCCAAGTTCACTAAGTGTGAATTTTGGCTAGATGAAGTGGTGTTCCTAGGTCATATTGTTTCTGGTGAGGGTATCCGGGTAGATCCTCACAAGATTGAGGCAGTGAGGAGTTGGGAGATTCCGAGGAACGTGTCAGAGTTGAGGAGTTTCCTCGGATTAGCAGGATATTACCGGAGGTTTGTCGAGGGGTTCTCAGTGATCTCCTCCCCTTTGACAAAACTTCTGAGGAAGAGTGTGACATTTAGGTGGACAGACGAGTGTCAGAGGAGTTTTGATGAGTTGATACATCGGTTGACTACGGCGCCGGTGTTAGCCCTGCCATCTGAATCAGGAGGTTTTGAGGTTTATAGTGATGCTTAGCAGCAGGGTTTAGGTTGTGTGCTAATGCAGCATGGGAGAGTCATAGCCTATGCATCGAGACAGTTGAGAGCCCATGAGGGTAATTATCCTGTGCATGATTTGGAGTTGGTTGCTGTAGTATTTGCTTTGAAGATCTGGAGACACTATTTGTATGGGGAGACGTTCCAGATCTTCACGGATCATAAGAGTTTGAGATATTTGTTGAGTCAGCGAGAGATGAACCTGAGGCAGAGGAGGTGGTTAGAGCTGCTTAAGGATTACGACTGCACTATCGAGTACCACCCAGGGAAGGCCAATGTAGTGGCTGATGCATTGAGTAGGAGATCGTATGGTAGTGCAGCTCAGATTCAGGTTTCGAGATTGTCGTGCTTAGTTCGGCTGAGAGCTCTTAATGTGCAGATGGATATGAGTCAGGATGGAGCTCTGATTGCGACTTTGAGGCTCAGACCGGTATTGCATGATCGGATCAGGAGAATGCAGGGTCAGGATCCAGTATTGGTGAGATTGATGGATAGGGTTAGATCTGGATGGGTATCTGAGTTTGAGCTGAGAGATGGTACTTTATGGATGGGCCAGCGATTGTGTGTTCCTGATGTGGAGGATTTGAGGCGTGAGATCTTAGAGGAGGCCCATTTGGCCGCTTATGCCATGCATCCGGGTGTCACCAAGATGTATCGCATGCTCAAGTTGCATTTCTGGTGGCCGGGTATGAAGATGCATGTGGCAGAGTTTGTTTCTCGGTGTTTGACATGCCAGCAGGTTAAGGCTGAGCACCAGGCCCCAGTTGGGAGACTGCATTCGTTGCCCATTCCGAAGTGAAAATGGGAGCGTATTACGATGGATTTTATTATGGGGTTGCCGGGGCCGAGACACCGTGATGTTATCGGGTCATAGTGGACGATTATTCATCGGCTCACTTCTTGCCGATGAGGAGAGCTATACCCTCGATCGGTTGGCCCGTAAGTATGTGGCGAGATAGTTATTGCATGGGGTCCCGCTTTCGATAGTGTCGATAGGGATCCTGTGTTTACTTCGAGATTCTGAGGAGTCTGCGATCGACTTTAGATGCGAGATTGAACTTCAAAGACTTTTCATCCTCGCGGATGGGCCAGTGAGAGGACTATTCGGTATGGAGGATATGTTGAGAGCTTCGTATTAGAGTTAAAGTGCGTGGGATCGATGTCGCCTCTGGCAGAGTTTGCGTATAATAATCAGTACCATAGTAGCATCGGTATGGCACCGTATGAGGAGTTATATGGACGACCGTGCAGATCCCCTCTTTACTGGGATGAAGAAGGTATGAAGATGTTAGAGGGTCCCGAGCTGATCCAGGACACTGCAGATAAGGTACAATTGATTAGGAGTCGCATCAAGGCGGCTCAGGACAGGCAGAAGAGTTATGTGGATCAGCATCGGCGAGAGATGGAGTATGCTGTGGGAGATAGAGTGTTCCTCAGAGTGTCTCCGTGGAGAGGAGTTCTCAGATTTGGCCGTAAGGGCAAGTTGAGTCCTCGATATATCGGTCCATATGAGATTACTGAGCGGATTGGACCGTTGGCTTATAGGTTAGCCTTGCCGAGTGAGATGTCCCAGTTGTACGATGTGTTTCATGTGAGTATGCTCCGGAGATATCGTTCAGACCCGACTCATGTGATTCCGGCTCAAGAGATTGAGATAGCCAGTGATCTGAATTATGTGGAGGAGCCGGTGCGGATTATTGAATCTCGGGTCAAGCAGTTGCGGAGCAGGGTGATTCCATTGGTGAAAGTCCTTTGAAAGAACCACTCATCAGAGGAGGCAACTTGGGAGACTGAGGAGCACATGAGGAGGCAGTATCCTCACTTGTTCGATCAGTCAGGTAAGAAAATTTCGGGACGAAATTTTTGTTAGGAGGGGAGAATTGTAACATCCCGTCACCGATAGGATGTGTATAGTTCCTCTCATACGTATTCTGTATACGTATTTTGCATCTGAATTCATAGCCTCTGCACATTTGATAAATGTTCGGTATTTCATAAGCATATGTATGTACATGCATCTATGACAGAATTCCGACTCGCTTGTGACATTAGAGACTTTGTGATTAAGGTTAAGTGTGCTTTGATTTGTGAATTGGAGAATTTGTGATTAGAGGTAAATTGTGCTATTAGTGAAATTTGATATTTTAGAGCTTCGATTTATGAAATTGAAGAGTCAAATTGACTATAGGAATTGAGAATTGAAATTTGGAGTATGTGATTAGAGGTTTTCTATTTTTGTGGAATTATAGGAATTTTTCTGGAATTTTCGAAGTATTAGGCCTGGACCGGAAAAATGGAATAGTGACTGATTGATTGTGATTCCGGTTCCGAATTTGATTGACAATTGACATGAGATAATTTAAAATTGATTTGAGGAATTAGGGTGTGATCCATTGGAATTCTGGAGAAATTAGAATTAGAAATTGGACTGAGGTTGTTCGGATCTGACTGCCATTGCCAAACAATGCCTTATCATTTGGGTATAAAACCCTAACCCTTTGAAACTCTCTTCTTCCACGATGCTTCGTTCTCCTTCTTCCTTCCTTCTTCGTCGTGGATCCTGCTATGAGTTTCTTCCTGCTTGCTTTGTGTTGGCTGTTTCTCCCTTCCAGCCTTGATTGATTCCCTTTTTGCTTGAGTTGGAAGAGATTGAAGATGGGTTTGTTTGAGGGATAGCCGTAGGTGCCGTTGAGTTTCGTTGGTGTGATTCTTGGAGATTTGAAGCTTTTAATCAAGTAAGTTGCTTCTTTCCTACCTATTGTAGGTTGATCTATTGATTTATTGTATTAGATTGAGGATTTAACTTGTGTATTAAAGGATTTGGCAGTTAGGGTTTACGACGATGGTTTCGGTGATTTTAGGGTTGAATTTTAGGGAATTTGATTGGTTGATGAAATAAAGGTTAAAGATTAGTTGTATGATATGTATGGAATTATTTAGGAGTGATTTGTAAGGAGAAAATCTGGTTTTGATGATTGATAGCTGTCGAAAATATGGAATTTCTGGGTTTTTCTGGGCGTGTTCGTGGATTCACGCCGCGACGCACGAAGAACACGCCGCGGTGAGCAGGAATGCTTCGCACGCCGTGACGTGCGCGTAAAGCGCGCCGCGGCGAGGAGGTTTGGAGCACGTTGCGACTGTGTGATTATGATTTTATGAATTTCTGATGTATGATTCTAAATATGATATGTGTTACTTTATAAGCAATTCAGCGTAATGCATGAATTGGGTAAACCATCGATGATGGTTACTCATTGAGTTCGCAAACTCACCCAAATTGCGACTATTTTTCAGGACAGCGGTAGTGTGACTTCTAGCTCCGATCAGTGAGACTTTTCCTGTTGTGTGTGCCGGCGAGAGGAGCATGGCCCACAGGTCTGTCAGCTGGGGATCTTTTGGGTATTTTGTGGATGACGTAGCTAGGAGTTGTATCAGTTCTTTTGGACTGGTTCAGTTGTTTATATGACAGGATATTGTATTTAGGGTTTATGAATGAAATGAAGGATATCTTTCGGTTTTAAAATTTAGTGAATGTCATATTACTGCTTTATATCATTGATGCCATGAGGTTTATTTGAAGTGATTGTATCGTAGTGCACCCTCATCGTAGGGTATGTATCGGTATTGTAACACCCCACTCCCGTAAGACCCGAACCCGATATCGTTGGTGATATCCGAGTCCGTGTCCCACGAGAGTGGCGTACTACATCAGTCGATTTAAAATTCAGTATACATTTTTTCTTTCTTTTTGGAGCCATTAACTCCACGTTAACACGGCAAACACAGTAAGTAATTAAAATCCATGTTCAATATAAACCAGTTTCAGTTATTACAGTCATCCAGTAATAATTTACAATCAGTCAATGCAGCAAAACATTAATACCACAATGGCTCAATAAAAATACAATGCCTTGTTATACAGTGATTGCGGAACACAATTTACTAAGACACTAATGCAGACGCGAACTGATCCCGACCTCTAACCTTTACTCGTCTACAGTAGACATACTCCCGTGTCAACCGGGGTATTCTTCATGACCTGAAAATAGATGCAAATTTTGGGTGAGTTTTGCGAACTCGGTGAAAACCATCATCGATGGTTCACTCAAATCATGATTATGCCCATGTGGCGTCTGACACGATCCGAATAATCAATCACCATAAGCGAATAATAACCATAGCGATAACGATAAACCATTCACAAGAACACATACCATCACGAAGCGATTACTTATGCGAATACAATGCATATGTGACTCTTTCGATTATTCATTATTGTGCCCAAGTGCTCGATCGGTGTTCAATGAGGGCGCGTCGAGGATTTCTCCCCTCGGGCTCGAGGCGGTCGATGCAAAGATGAGAGCTCGAAGCTCTTATCGATAATAATAGCAACTTAGGGCACGTCCATTATCGATCATGCAATTATGCATGCGATGCGATATTTAGTAAATATGCGATGATTTGGCTATAAAGCCCGGTGTATCGATAAATCCACAATATGGCTATAAAGCCCGATGTATCGACGATCCACAATATGGCTATAAAGCCCGGTGTATCGACTAATCCACAATATGGCTATAAAGCCCAGTGTATCGATCGATCCACAATATGGCTATAAAGCCCGGTGTACCATCGGTGTTGATATGATGGCTATAAAGCCCGGTCTATCGATGTCGGTAAAATCATATAATACTGATCTCATACATGCCAAGAGTCATACGGTGCTCATTCAATTCACTTTTGCACGTAATTCACGTTAAGCATGTACACAACCAGAAATTTGAGAAACCAACTAGGTTACTCACCTATTGCTTCCGAGCTAATGCCGGAAGTCTCGTGACGTCGGTCAATCGGCGCTCAATTGGGCCTCTATATGAATCGAAAAAATACGAGTCACGAAATATGAAATTTGTGCTCATGTTGATGAGATATGCATGTTCATGAATTCGGTCCTAATTCAATATTTTCCCATAATAAAATTCTATCAAAATTAGAAATCCATAGGCCGACGGTGCATGATTCGGACCTCTATAGGTCCTCGATTAAATAAAAAAGTGTTTACATGTTCCAATCGATAGAGCTACGTCAAATTCCCGTCTAAAAATTCCCGTTTTCTCATAATATGAAATTAAATATTCAACGAATCTGATGCCTCTGGAATCAGGTCAATCGGACGTCGGACGGAAAAGAAATTGACAAAAGAAACAAGTAGGTCGCTTAATGCCATTGAAATTCTACCTCTCTTCCTTCCCCTTTCTTTTTTTATTGCCAATCAGAATTGCCAACAACCATAATTCTTAACACACAAATCGGAAAAATACAAACCATAGCTGGTTGGAAAGGTCATGAAAAGCTCTACAATTCTCAAGAAGACCATAAAAATCAATTCCAACCCTAAGAGTGTCAAATATCCCATCAAAGTTACTGACCTACTCAAAATCTACCAACACAGGACAGTACTTTGCAAATTCAAGAACTCACTGATTCTTCAGCTAAAAATTACCACATAAATATGCTCAATAAGTTTACAATGTCATCTACAACTTTCATGAACAACTCAAAATCAAACTCCATTGCTAACTTGGTCAATTAATTCACCTAATGTTACTGTCTCTGAAATCCTTCAATGTGAGCAGTAACCTTACAACAAGCATAACTCCATATATACAAGTCAGTAAAATCAGAACTTTATATCCCTGAAAAGATAACATCTCAAACTTCAATTTTCATGAAGCACTTAACATCCAATTCGATCTCTAACAATTTCAAAACTGTTATGGAAGTTTCTGCCATGATCAGCACCTAACTTCCTAAAGCAGATTCAGTTTTTTGTCAAATCATAACTCCCAAATCTGACTTCCAAAAATTATAAGCCATATATCATTCTCAAGATCAATAAGTCATCCAGAACTCTTCAGTACATTTCAAACTCCAACTCAATTCACAAAAATTACTAAAATTCCTCCAAACCCGAATGTGCACTAAATGTGCCCATCCAACTAGGTTTCATCACAAAGCATAAAACCAGCCAATAGTTATCAGGTCATATCTCCTAATATACAACTCGAAAAATAGCAAGATCAGTAGCAATGGAAAGATAATTCAATATGCTACAACTTCCATGAAGACTATTCTCCCTAATTCCATCTCAATAAATTCAGAAAAATCAGCAAAGTTCATATGTTGTGGTTTCGGTTACTGTTCACAAGTAATGGAACAGTAACTTTCCATTCAAAAATTCACCCTTCTATCATTGAAATTTAACAACACCTATTTAACACTAAATTGAAGTCAACAAATCAAAGTTTCAGTGGCCACTAACCTTACCTCATTTTCATTTCTACACATTAAATTATGAATAAAACAGTAACATCAATTATAATTCCAACTTTCCAGATTTCAGGTTAACCTAAGTTCAACCACTTCCAATACCTTTTTCACATCACTAGACATCAAAATAAATACAAATTAAATTTTAATACAGTCATACATATATTAGGGCTAACACTGAAAAATTTACAGCATTAACTTCCTCAATTCAAGGACTCAAATAATTATCCCTATTCAATTCAAAATAAAACCATATCATTAACTTCAATGCATCTTCATCTAGCCTCATCCCCTTTTCTTCAAATCATAATAATCATCACTTTAATGCCTACCTAAACCTAATACATGCTTTAAACCCTTTTATTAACTACCCCATACTATCATGGCATTTAATTCATATGAAAGACATCATTTAAAGATCAAAACTTTAATGAATACATACCTAAGACAAAACCTCCTTCAAAGCTTCAACTTCTAACTTTTACCTTCTACTTCTACACCCACCAAAGTACCAACTTCCTTCCCTTCTCAAGTATGCACAAAGCTCATCTTCTAGCTTTGATGGAATAAGAAATGGTATCTTGAAGTTGTAAAGAAAGATGAGAAAATTTTCAATGTATATGCAAAGGAGAAGTGTGTTTTCGTGGAGAGTAACCAAAGCACAAAATTCCTTCTTCCTTTCCTTTAAACACTTACATAACCGAGAGAAAGTGATGAGGAAGCATTTAATGTTACACTTTTAAATGTCAAATTTTAATTGGTACACAATTCATAGAAAAGTCAAAAATATGTTTGTTTAATCCAATCAAAATGTTACTCCATTTAACTCTAATGACCCTACTTTCAGGTCCCAAAATAAAATACCCAATATTACAAGTACCGGTGGGTAGCGATTTTTGCTCTGAGAATCGATCGGTTAAGCTAATTGGCGATTTATCGATCCGAGAATTTCCCAATTATTTTTCGAGAAATTAATGAAATTCCCTAAAATTATAAAACATGTAACAGTGCACTCCAAATAATTTTTTAATCACGAAAATCACCTTTTTTACCCCAAAATATGTTTAGACCAGTTACCGGCGATTTTGCCGGTCCGGGAATTTTCTCCAGAAAAATTCAGAAAAATTCCTGAAAATCTATAATGCTTAATAGCGCACTCAGAATAATTTTTCCAAACCCATTAACCACGTTAATCCCAATAAAATGCTTTAGGCCCAATTACCGGGAATTATCATGAATGCATAAACCGTAATTCCATGTACACAATTGATACTGTATCAATTCTATTATGCATGAACAAGATACTAAATATTCCTATTAGTCTCATCCTATGCCAATTTTACTATTTTACCTTCCAGAGGGGTGGGATATTACAATTCTCCTCTCCTTATAAAATTTCGTCCTCGAAATTCTCGAATCGACGATTCACTATGACAAGAATCACATGATTCTACATATCCCATACACTTTTCCACTTAATGATTCACTTGTCGGTGATCACAATAACCACTCTCGGTCAGTGGTTCAGCCACTAATTTGGCTAACTCATTATCACTTAGGACGATGAGAGCGGATTCGACAAGACTATTAGTTGGCGATCTCATTTTCTTAGCTATCTCACTTGCCATTTCTAGAATAGCCATTACTGTGGTTCCGATATGTAGCTCGATTCGATATTTTGAATCTATTCACCGATCACATTTTATCCTTCTAATACCTTTTTCCCCGATGCCATATAGTCCAATTTATATTCCATTGAGTACGTCTCCATTTCTTTGGTACCTCTCTTTACCACGTCGGGGATGATTTACATTCCTTTGGTACCAATCTTGTGACATTTAACTCCACTTCACTATAATCGAACAATGTACCTAATGCGGTCATTTATTATATGTCATTCACTTTATATTTAAATTGATTCTCGTAAGACAATTCACTATTCTATAGTGTTCTCACACTTTCTCCGGATATCTGATTTACTCGTCTCATTTGTCCGATCCGATTCCACTTTAGCTAACCATGCGCTTTCTCGGTCACTTCCTTTGTTTCACTTATCACGGTCAATCTTTGACTCTCGTTAGCACTATCTGATGTAACAATATATTCCTCCAATAAATCGAGCTCTATAACACGCACCATAATCAAACCTTTTCCTATTGGACATTCAACCTATAAACACTTGAGCCAAATCACTTCATTCTATACCCTAGTTATTCAATTTCACTTTTCACATATGTTTACTAGAATGTCTAACTTCATTCGCTCACTTTCTTATTCTAACACTTTTATCGGTTTACATACTTCAATTTTTCGAAACACTCCACAATTACCCATAATCTGCTTGACACTCATTGAAAATCCCAATGTCTCGTAATTGATCTGCTCATTCTGAGATTATCTCATTCCTGAAGTTGAGTTGAGTATGTAGAATTGTCCGCTCATTTCAAAGATTGCCAGTATTTATACTTGTTTCTTTCCTCAAATTAACACGAGGTATCCTTATAGGAACCTCGGTCTCAAGGCTTTCAATCGCGAGCATGACACCAATACCATTTATCACGGTCGATTCAATTTATTTCATACCCGTTCAACATATTGTCTCTGCTTCAACACGCACGCCCACTCTTCCAAAGTATGTTTATCATCGATGTCGATTCTTCAATTCATCCTATCGTTCTTTTACTTTTCACTGCTCAACACTTCCAAACACATTCTGCCTCTAATCACGATTACTACCATTTGCTTACCTCGTATAATTCCTATCGTGGTCTTATTGACTTTACTGGTACATCTTTTACCCTTTTCATTAAATTTACAATGAGTGTATCTGCAATTTCTTTATGAAGGTGTCACTACATCACCTCATTATCGGTTTCCTTTGACCCTCTTGTCTCTATTCGCCACTCTTTTCATTTTCTCTTCTCAATTATTTTTATATGATTCATATCAACATGTGTTAATACCTTGTCATCCATATTTAAACCTCCAAAATTTCCATTTTATTTTAGTCTCTCAATTCTCAGTTCGAGACTCTTTTATTCTTCGTTTCAAATCTAGATTCCTCAACAGTTTTACATTATAACTGGAGATCGATTCACTTTACATTGCAATTAGATTACCTCCAATTAGAATTTCACTTATGTTGGATACTTTACATTTCTGTACATACTGTGCAGATAACCTCAACAATATGAGCTATGACTCAGTTTCACTTTTAATTTAGTCCATACTTCTATCCGTTTAACCGTTAGTCTTACTACCATCTTGTTCCTGTCCACGAAAGTCTCATCAATCAATTATTATAACGAATTGCTTTTCAATCATTCTTCACTATACGTACTATCTCAATCAAGACACTTTTATGCCATCATTTAACAAATCAGAACATTTCTTTCGTGAAGGTTCCTTGTGTCAGTCACATAAACATTTTCTTTCACACTTATTCTGTAATCTATACCACAGCATTTTATTCGGAAACCAATTTGTAACCCATACAATTCAGACTTCCTTAAGATTCCTTTCTGTTTATACTCATCCTCAACTGCATGACTGATACCAGAATCACTTTCCAGTTCCACTCATACAGGCACACTTAGTCTACTTTTGTCTTACTTTAACCCATTAAGAACTTCACACTTAAAATCACTCTAAACATTTACCGCTCATTTCCTCTATGATTTCCATATGTCTGTAACATATATTTCATTAGTCACAATCGATATTACTATCCAATAAATATTCCCCAACAGTACATCGACTTAAATACAACAACTCTCTTCATATACCACTTTTCCTCAAACAATCTATGATCGGGTGATCACAGTCCCCAATACCCGACAAAATCGTTGATACCACTCCATTTTATCTCTATCTATTTACTTCTCCATGTACCCCCTTTTTTTGTGTCCATATACACCTAATTCAGAATTTCCCGATACCCCATCAGTAGAAATCATCTGTTTGTCTTTTTTCTTTATGATTTTATCACACGAATTTCCAAACTCGTAACACAATAATCACCTATCCAGTTCAGTCTCAAACTTATGCGGTCTAGATCATAACCATTTCCCGAATTCATTTCATCTATCTGACACTTTTACCTCACTCTCATAGCCTTTGGACATCTTACTTTTCGATTCTTTCAGTTCTCGATAGATCGTTCTGATTACTCTATCGAGCTTCTTACCATCTCGCTATTATCCTCTGCTTATAATATCTACTAATCTCTAACTCGAATACCGTGAATCAAAATATGCCCGATTGGACCATCTACAGTTTACTCAATTCCTATATTTCCCCTTTCATAACATATACAGTCAGAACTGTAATTACCTAACCATCCCGGGCTTTTAATTTCACTTAGATCTACTATAACCAATATGCTTCCCATATCTCTAATGGACCTCTCCCAGTTCTCAACATCTGCATTTTTCTGTCACCATAATATTGTCAATTTAATTCGGAAATCCTTAATTAGTCTAGGCCAACACAGTCATTCTGCTATCACATATGAGGGTTTCTAACCCAGTACAATATCAACCTTCTTATCCATTTTTTTCCTTTATCCTTTCCTAATTGATTATCCCCTTTTAGGGATTTACACTCTAATCCCGTCTCACACTTCTCTCACTTAGTCACTTGACACTTATGCACCCGTAGGATTTATCCTCGTGCGACTCTGACTAGGGATCAATTACCACGGTCTGCAACAACGCGACTCAAATGCATGCAACCTATATTCCAAATCGTGCCCGGATACATTACGTATTCTGGGCTCGATACCACCTAAATGTAACACCCACTCCGTAAGACCAACCCGATATCGTTGGTGATATCCGAGTCCGTGTCCCACGAGTGGCGTACTATCGATCGATTTAAAATTCAGTATACATTTTTCTTTCTTTTTGGAGCCATTAACTCCACGTTAACACGGCAAACACAGTAAGTAATTAAAATCCATGTTCAATATAAACCAGTTTGAGTTATTACAGTCATCCAAAATAATTTACAATCGACCAATGCAAGAAAACATTAATACCACAATGGCTCAAGAAAATACAATGCCTTGTTATACGGTGATCGGAACACAATTTACTAAGACACTAATGCGACGCTTGAGCGATCCCGACCTCTAACCTTTAATCGTCTACGATAGACATACTCCGTGTCAACCGGTATTCTTGAGACCTGAAAAATAGATGCAAATTTTGGGTGAGTTTTGCGAACTCAGTGAAAAACCATCATCGATGGTTCACTCAAATCATGCATTACGCCCATGGCGTCTAAAGATCGATAATAATCAATCACCATGAAATATCAATAACCATAGCGATAATAATAAACCATTCACGAAACACATACCATCACGAAAGCAGTTACTTATGCGAATACAATGCATATGTGACTCTTTCCAGTTATTCATTATTGTGCCCAAGTGCTCAGTCAGTGTTCAGTGAGGACGCGTCAGGGATTTCTCCCCTCGGGCTCGAGGCGGTCGAGACAAGATGAGAGCTCAAGCTCTTATCGATAATAATAGCAACTGGGGCACGTCCATTATCCGATCATGCAATTATGCATGCGATGCGATATTTAGTAAATATGCAAGATTTGGCTATAAAGCCCAAGTATCGATAAATCCACAATATGGCTATAAAGCCCGGTGTATCGATCGATCCACAATATGGCTATAAAGCCCGGTGTATCGACGAATCCACAATATGGCTATAAAGCCCGGTGTATCGATCGACCCACAATATGGCTATAAAGCCCGGTGTATCGATCGGTGTTCATATGATGGCTATAAAGCCCGGTCTATCGAGATCGATAAAATCATATAATACTGATCACATACATGCGGTAGTCATACGGTGCTCATTCAATTCACTTTTGCACGTAATTCACGTTAAGCATGTACACAACCAGAAATTTGAGAAACCAACTAGGTTACTCACCTATTGCTTCCGAGCTAATGCGGAAGTCTCGTGACGTCGGTCAATCGACGCTCAATTGGGCCTCTATATGAATCGAAAAAATACGAGTCACGAAATATGAAATTTGTGCTCATGTTGATGAGATATGCATGTTCATGAATTCGGTCCTAATTCAATATTTTCCCATAATAAAATTCTATCAAAATTAGAAATCCATAAGCGCCGACGGTGCATGAATTAGGACCTCTATAGGTCCTCGATTAAATAAAGCAGTGTTTACATGTTCCGTCAATAGGAGCTACGTCAAATTCTCGTCTAAAAATTCCCGTTTTCTCATAATATGAAATTAAATATTCAACGAATCCGATGCCTCTGGAATCAGGTCAATCGGACGTCGGACGGAAAAGAAATTGACAAAAGAAACAAGTAGGTCGCTTAATGCCATTGAAATTCTACCTCTCTTCCTTCCCTTTCTTTTTTATTGCCAATCAGAATTGCCAACAACCATAATTCTTAACACACAAATCGGAAAAATACAAACCATAGCTGGTTGGAAAGGTCATGAAAAGCTCTACAATTCTCAAGAAGACCATAAAAATCAATTCCAACCCTAAGGGTGTCAAATATCCCATCAAAGTTACTGACCTACTCAAAATCTACCAACACAGGACAGTACTTTGCAAATTCAAGAACTCACTGATTCTTCAGCTAAAAATTACCACATAAATATTCTCAATAAGTTTACAATGTCATCTACAACTTTCATGAACAACTCAAAAATCAAACTCCATTGCTAACTTGGTCAATTAATTCACCTAATGTTACTGTCTCTGAAATCCTTCAATGTGGGCAGTAACCTTACAACAAGCATAACTCCATATATACAAGTCAGTAAAATCAGAACTTTATATCCCTGAAAAGATAACATCTCAAACTTCAATTTTCATGAAGCACTTAACATCCAATTCGATCTCTAACAATTTCAAAACTGTTATGGAAGTTTCTGCCATGATCAGCACCTAACTTCCTAAAGCAGATTCAGTTTTTTGTCAAATCATAACTCCCAAATCTGACTTCCAAAAATTATAAGCCATATATCATTCTCAAGATCAATAAGTCATCCAGAACTCTTCAGTACATTTCAAACTCCAACTCAATTCACAAAAATTACTAAAATTCCTCCAAACCCGAATGTGCACTAAATGTGCCCATCCAACTAGGTTTCATCACAAAGCATAAAACCAGCCAATAGTTATCAGGTCATATCTCCTAATATACAACTCGAAAAATAGCAAGATCAGTAGCAATGGAAAGATAATTCAATATGCTACAACTTCCATGAAGACCATTCTCCCTAATTCCATCTCAATAAATTCAGAAAAATCAGCAAAGTTCATATGTTGTGGTTTCAGTTACTGTTCACAAGTAATGGAACAGTAACTTTCCATTCAAAAATTCACCCTTCTATCATTGAAATTTAACAACACCTATTTCACACTAAATTGAAGTCAACAAATCAAAGTTTCAGTGGACACTAACCTTACCTCATTTGCATTTCTACACATTAAATTATGAATAAAACAGTAACATCAATTATAATTCCAACTTTCCAGATTTCAGGTTAACCTAAGTTCAACCACTTCCAATACCTTTTTCACATCACTAGACATCAAAATAAATACAAATTAAATTTTAATACAGTCATACATATATTAGGGCTAACACTGAAAAATTTACAGCATTAACTTCCTCAATTCAAGGACTCAAATAATTATCCCTATTCAATTCAAAATCAAACCATATCATTAACTTCAATGCATCTTCATCTAGCCTCATCCCCTTTTCTTCAAATCATAATAATCATCACTTTAATGCCTACCTAAACCTAATACATGCTTTAAACCCTTTTATTAACTACCCCATACTATCATGGCATTTAATTCATATGAAAGACATCATTTAAAGATCAAAACTTTAATGAATACATACCTAAGACAAAACCTCCTTCAAAGCTTCAACTTCTAACTTTTACCTTCTACTTCTACACCCACCAAAGTACCAACTTCCTTCCCTTCTCAAGTATGCACAAAGCTCATCTTCTAGCTTTGATGGAATAAGAAATGGTATCTTGAAGTTGTAAAGAAAGATGAGAAAATTTTCAATGTATATGCAAAGGAGAAGTGTGTTTTGGGTGGAGAGTAACCAAAGCACAAAATTCCTTCTTCCTTTCCTTTAAACACTTACATAACCGAGAGAAAGTGATGAGGAAGCATTTAATGTTACACTTTTAAATGTCAAATTTTAATTGGTACACAATTCATAGAAAAGTCAAAAATATGTTTGTTTAATCCAGTCCAAAATGTTACTCCATTTAACTCTAATGACCCTACTTTCAGTCCTAAAATAAAATACCCAATATTACAAGTACCGATGGGTAGCGATTTTTGCTATGAGAATCGAATTTGTTCGCTAATTGGCGATTTATCCGATCCGAGAATTTCCTAATTATTTTTCTCGAGAATTAATGAAATTCTCTAAAATTATAAAACATGTAACGATGCACTCCAAATAATTTTTAATCACGAAAATCACCTTTTCTACCCCAAAACATGTTTAGACCCGATTCATCGAGCGATTTTGCGGTCAAAATTTTCTCGAAAATTCCAGAAAAATCTGAAAATCCTTAAAATCTATAATGCTTAATAGCGCTTTTCGAATAATTTTTCCAAACCCATTAACCACGTTAATCCCAATAAAATTGCTTTAGGCCCAATTAAAGAATTATCATGAATGCATAAACCGTAATTCCATGTACACAATTGATACTGTGTATCAATCCTATTATGCATGAACAGTACTAAATATTCCCTATTAGTCTCATCCTATGCCAATTTTACTATTTTATCATTCTAGGAGGGGGTGGGATGTTACAGGTATGACCTACGGGCGTATCGGTGTATACTCGACGGTAAGGGGGCGCTACACATTCTAAACATCCATTCCTCATCTCAAATTCATAAAACATATGTCATTCTCATTCGAAGAAATTCAACAGTATTCTCAAATGCAGCGTAATACAAAATAAAATGAAATCTCAAAATACAAAGCATGCTCCATGATGACATGCTCGGAGGGCCAACCAAAGGACTAACTTATACAAGTTCCTAGCTAGCTCGAAGTTTCTGATGCCCTGCAAGGTCGACAATCGACTCGATCTGCACCTGAGGAGGGGAGAGTAATGGGGTGAGCTGCGAAGCTTAGTGGCATATACGTTTATAGCCATTGGCAACGAGCCACACAATCAAACATATATATGTACATATCACTAGCAAATCATAATTCATCAATTCAATTCACATTCATATAAGCATATGTCATTCACTTTCTGTTTCTCATTATAACAATCATTATGCACAAGTCTATCAAATCCATCATATATTATGCTCATCAAATCAATAGTGAATGCACAAACAATTGGCTCGAGAGTTCCATAATCCATCCGGATAACTCAAAGGTAAATCCGTAATCCATCCGAGTCCGATTTCTCAAGGATCTCGTTGCCACAAGCGGGCAGTCGGGAGAAGGCTTTACTGTCAACGTGCACGTGACTCCATCCGTAACTCTCTTACCCAAACAAAGCACATAGTCCATTCAATCCATGCTCAAAGCACGTTTCACATTTTCTCAATTCTCATTCTTGTCTATTGCCATAAAGGCCTATCAATCCATGCATAATTATAATCAAAAGCATTTTCATATCTCTTATGTAATTCAATACAGGTAATGTCATAGAATGCAAGCAAGCACACATCATGCAATTGCCCATACACACAATAACTATAAAAATATTACCCACCTAGTATCGCTTGAGTATCAGACTCACTGCTGTCCTTCCTCTTGCGATTGGGTCAAATCGGCTTGGTTCCCTATAAAAACCAAGTTTCCATACAATTATTATCCTTAGCAAATATTCGATAAAGCTCGAAAAGCAAAAAGGAAAGCGCTAAAAGTCTCCATTCGACTCCCATCTAAATTCCCGAATCCTTCGAAGCAATTTCTAAACTTCCCTTTTTCAAACAACTCGTAGTCCTTAACTTCTAGATCACAACGAATCCAAAATCACCTCAATTGGACATCTACACCAAAAGATATCCTCAAAAAGAAAAAATTTTCACTTTCGGAACAGATCGCCGCGGCGTGCACCCTACTCGCACGTCGCGACGAACACAGGTTCGCACGTCGCGACGAAGGCCGATTCTCTCGTCGTGGCGAATAAATAATTTACTCATCGCGACGTAGTTTCCCTTCCTCGAACGTCGCGGCGTGTTCATACGCACGTCGCGACGTCTGTGTTGAAGAACCGACCCCCGAACTCCAATTTTCTGCATATCTCATCTTAAATCCTCTTCTACATTCCAATGCAACACAACCAAACTATAGATCAAGTTCTCTACTACATTTCTAACCCATTCTAAGCTTCAAATCCATCCTAAACACAACCAAACTATAGATCAAGACGCTAAACTTACCAGAAAACGCTTCGAATCGTCGGAAATCACAAAAACCGCGAACCTTCTCTTCTCCTCTCTTCCTCTCCACCGTCGGCGTTGTTTCTTTCTTTTCTTCTTCCCTTTATTTCTTTCCTTTTTCTCTTCTTCTATTTCTTCTCTCTTAACCTAAGACATGTACAAGGACTATAATACCCTTCTTAATAAGCCTAAATCCATTACAACTTAAGTTAACTTCTCAAAAAGCCCTTACACAAATGAAATCCTCTAGTGCTCATTTAACCACAATTAAACCATAATTATCCACTAATGGTCCCAATTTAATTACAACAAGGCATAATCACTCAGTTATCACAATTTATACTTAATGTCATCATAAAAAAATTCGGGGCCTAACATTTCTCCCCCTTTTAAAAGAAAATTTCGTTCTCGAAATTTATCTGAATCATCGAAGAGATGCGGATACTTCTCCCGCATGGCTTCCAATGGCTCCCAAGTAGCCTCCTCTACTGAATGATTCCTCCATAGGACCTTGACCAACTGAACCGTCTTGTTCCTGAGAACCTTGTCCTTGGTATCCAAAATCTGCACTGGAAGCTCCTCATAACTCAAATCATCTCGCAACTGAACCTCACTGGTCTGAATAACATGCGATGGATCCGATCTATATCTTCTTAACATGGACACATGGAAAACATTGTGAATCTGCGATAACTCCGGAGGTAACGCCAATCTGTAGGCGAGTGGTCCAATCCTCTCAAGGATCTCATAAGGACCTACATACCTCGGACTCAACTTCCCCTTCTTTCCGAATCTCAATACTCCTTTCCAAGGAGATGTCTTAAGAAACACTTTCTCACCGACTTCATACTCTATCTCCATTCGGTGAGCATCAACATAACTCTTCATTCTATCCTGTGCTGCCTTAAGTCGCTGCTTAACCAGATTGACTTTCTCAACTGTCGTCTGAATCAATTCTGGTCCCTCTAATTGCCTCTCTCCTTCTTCATCCCAACAAATCGAAGTCCTACATCTCCGCCCATACAGAGCCTCATATGGAGCCATCTGAATGCTCGAATGGTACGAATTGTTATAAGCAAATTCGACCAACGACAAGTGCTCATCCCATGCTCCTCGAAAATCTATCACACAAGCCCAAAGCATCCCCTCAAGAGTCCGAATGGTCCTCTCAGATTGACCATCAGTCTGAGGGTGAAACGCCGTACTAAAGTTCAGCTTCGTCCCCAAAGCTTCCTGCAAACTGCCCCAAAACCTCGAAGTGAACCGAGGATCTCGATCCGACACAATCGAATCCGGAATCCCATGCAGCCTCACTATCTCATCAATATACTTCTTTGCCAACATATGCAAAGAATCAGTCTGCTTGATCGCCAAAAAGTGGGCTGACTTGGTCAACCTATCCACAATCACCCAAATGGCATCATGCCTCCTGCTGTTCCTAGGCAAACCCATCAGAAAATCCATGGTCACTCTTTGCCACTTCCACTTCGGAATAGGCAACGGCCTCAACTTTCCCGAAGGTGCCTGGTGTTCAGCCTTGACTTGCTGACACACTAGACACTTACTAACGAACTCTGCTATATCCCTCTTCATGCCTCTCCACCAAAAATGCTCTCGCAGATCTCGATACATCCTGGTGCTACCTGGATGCATGGCATAAGGCGCATTGTGTGCCTCATCCATAATCTCAGCCTTAATCTCCTGCACATCAGGAATACACAATCGGCTCTCAACTGTCATCAGTCCATCATCCTGCACATCGATCTCAGAAACCTTGCCATTCTGAATCTCATCTCGAAGCTTGCTCAAATCTGCATCTCGCGCCTGCAATCCCCTAACCTTCTCCCTGAGAATCGGTCTAACTCGAAAGTGAGCTAGAAGGCACTCTGACTCCTCCTGCTTCAAGCTTATCTTAAGCTTGGCCATCTCTTCCAATAAAGGAAGATAAATCGATCGAACATGAGTAATCGACGACTTCCTGCTCAAGGCATCCGCCACAACATTGGCCTTGCCCGGATGATACTCAATCAGCAAATCATAATCCTTTAATAGCTCGATCCACCTTCTCTGCCTCAAATAAAGTTCCTTCTGACTCAGCAAATACTTCAGACTCTTATGATCAGTAAAGATCCGAGTCTGAACTCCATACAAGTAATGCCTCCAAATCTTCAAGGCAAAGATCACCGCTGCTAACTCCAAATCATGCGTCAGATAATTCAGCTCATAAGGCTTCAACTGCCTCGAAGCATAAGCGATCACCCGATCTCCCTGCATCAAAACACATCCAAGACCCTTCCTTGAAGCATCACTATACACCGAATAACCGTCATCTCCCGAAGGTAAAACCAAAATCGGGGCACTCGTCAATCTGCGCTTGAGCTCCTCGAAGCTCCTCTGGCAATCCTCACTCCAATCAAACTTCTGGTTTTTCCTCAATAACTTCGTCATCGGAGCGGATATCAAGGAGAATCCCTCCACGAATCTCCTTGTTAAGTCAATTATAATGCATATTTGTTGGACTTAATTGTGGTTGATTTGTAGAAATTGTGTTCATAAATTGATAGAATTAATTGTTGAATGTTCACAGGTGATTTTCAATGCCAAAAGGACGAAAAAGGATCGAAAAGAGGAAAGATATGGCAAGAAGTTCAAAAATCCTCAATCTGGGCGAAATTCAAAGATTAGGCGTGGGCACGCCTAAGGTCAGAATCATTAATCTGCACAGTGTCCAGAAGATTATCTCCCAATTAGAGCGAAAATTACCAGAGATTCGTGGACCCTTTTTAACTCCCACTCACAAATTGAAGAGTATCTAATTGGAGAGAATCTAAAAAAGAGATGAAAAGATGGAATTAAAGAGGAGGTGGCGTGGATGGGAGGAGCTAGGTTTTGAGAGGAAAAGGAAATTTTGGGGATTCAAGTGGCAGCCGCAGACAGCAATTCTTTTAGTTTTTCGAGAAGGGTTTTCAGTAGGCACTATCGCATCAACGGATTTTCTTAGTTCTTTTCATAGTTTAATTTTCCAAACTTTTCAAGTAGTCATCATTATAGGTTTAGGGGCCTTTAGTGATTCAATTTTCTGGTTTCTTTGTCTTTAATTTTCTGCAAATTTCTCTTGTCATTAACGTTACTTTACTAAAAACTAGTTATGGAGATTGTCTCTTTATTTATTTCTTGTGTTTTCCATTCAAGTATGAGTAACTAATTTTCTTGTCTTGGTTGAGGGATCCAAGTTCCATGCTATTGTGGTGAGATGTTTGAATCTTCTTCAATTTTATTAACGTTCATCGGGTAATTTCAGATTAATATTTTTAAGTGGATTCGTTGGTTTCTGGGTGCTTGTACTAGAGATTAATGGATTTGATTGCTAGGTTAACAAAATCGGCGTTCAATTTTGGTAACCACAAGTAGCAATTAGGATTAACCTCTACGTTAGAGTCGGAAAGTCCTAAGAAATTATCCACCGATTGATTTCATGTCGTAAATGTTATCACTTTTCATTGGGATCTTAATGCTATTATGCAATTAATCTATGATCGTATCTAGATTGTTGTTTAATAAGGTTGCTAGGATACATGTTTCTAGTCAATATAATTGATAGAAAATTCTCTCAATGAATGTTAGTTAATAATTATACTTTTGTCGAGGATCCATAATAGCATGGTAACATCGGTGACCAAACCAAGGTATTTTTCCTATCGATTTTTCAGTCTTGATTATTACTTGATTTGCAAATTTTCCTTTCGATTTTTATTCTTCTTTCAAGAAGTAACAAACCCCCCTTTTTATTATTTGTGTCGTTTGAATTAAGTGATTTTCATAATCGTAAAATTCCTCGTGGGAGCGATATCCGCTGCGCTACTACATTAATTTGTTTTAACGAGTGAAAATTTTATATTTGGTTGCGGCGACAGTATCACCAAATTTTGGCGCCGTTCTTGGGATTTTGACGGTTTATATGCGTTACGCGTTCAAACCAATCGAAAATTTGCGGATAATCACGAGATAGAAAAGACAGCAAAAGACTACAAAAAGACCAAACAACGAAAAGAGACGCAAAAGATGGACAGGATAGTCGCCAATCTCACTCTTCATGAATTAGCCGCTACCGATCGACGCTAAACAACCCCATCGCATCAATTTTCCGAATTTAGGTGATAATAATACTTTTGAATTAAAATCGACCGATTCATTTATTGCCTATTTTCGGGGTTTACCGAGAAGATCCATACAAGCATTTAAAGGAATTTGATGTAGTTTGCATGGGAATGAAGCCGACCAATGTGACGGAAGAACGAGATCAAGTTGAGAGCTTTTCCGCTTTCCTTAAAGATGATCTTGGATTGGCTTTATTATTCATTTGGAGAGAACGCGCGCGACATGGGCCGAGATGAAAAGACTCTTCTTCGAGAAGTATTTTCCAGCATCGAGAGCTGCCAATATTCGGAAGGAGATTTGTGGAATTCACGACATACGGAGAAACACTTTACTTAATATTGGGAAAGATTTAAAAATTATCGTGAGTTGTCGCATCATCAAATAACCAACAATTGTTAATTCATATTTTTATGAAGGACTTTGCTTTCGACAGAGCATGATTGACGCCGCCAGTGGTGGTGCCTTAGTTGACAAAACGCCAAAGAAGCGAGAGAATTGATAGCGAACATGGCCTCCAATACGCAACAATTCGAATCCGTGACAGTCGTGGGCAAAAGGCGTGAATGAAGTTATTGCGACCTCGGTAGAAAAGAGATTGGATGACCTCACTTCTTTGATGCGACGGTTAAGCGGTCTCAAGAAAAGAAGAAGCTAAGGTATGTGGAATTTGCTCGATGGTTGGACATCCTCTTGATTCATGTCCAATTTTGCGGAAGACAATCTTTGAGCAATTGAATCTTGTGGGAGGATTCAATGGACCAAATCGGAGGAAGTATGACCCATTCTCCAACACTTATAATCCGGGATGGCGCGATCATCCGAACTTCCGATATAGGAATCCTCAAGGACAACAAGCATCCACGAATTTCCAGCCATATAGACCACCATTCGTGCAGCGTCAAAATCCAAATATCGTCCACTTACTTCAAGGTAAGTCTTCTTTAGAAGAGGCATTACAAACTTTAACCACGAATACTTTGGCGTTTCAGCGGTCTACTGAAGCGAGCATTGAAACTTGGAAAATCAACAAAGAAATTTTGACAATCAATTGGGTCAAATTGCAGCAGCGGTAAACCGACTAGAATCGCGGAACTCGGTAATTTTCCAAAGCCAACCGTAAGTAAATCCTAGACAGAGCAAAGGCAATCACGTTGCGGCGGAAAGAACTGCCGAATCAATTCGAAGGCTTCAAAGCGAGAAATAGAGGAAGAAATCACGCACATACCAGAAGAGAAGCAAAAGTCGTGATTAATAAGGTGCTTCCACCTCCTTTTAAGTCGATTAGCAAAGGCGAAGAAGGAAGAACAAGAAAAGGAAATTCGGACACTTTCCGAAGGTTCGGTAAATATTCCTCTTCTTGATGCAATTAAACAAATTCAGCGTTATGCTAAATTTCTTAAGGAGCTTTGTCGTCCAAGAGGAAATTAAAATCCAATGAGAAAGTTCGGTAAGCGAAAACGTTTCAGCCATCTTGCAAAAGAAAAGCTTCCACCGAAATGCCAAGATCCGGTATGTTTACTATCCGTGTCAAATTGGTAATCTGCGAATTGAAAGGGCTATGTTAGATTTAGGTGCGTCCATTAATGTCATGCCATATGATGTTTATAAATCTTTGAATGTTGGACCTCTTAAAGAAACTAACGTGGTGATTCAATTAGCAGATCGATCAAATGCTTACCCGAAAGGTGTGTTAGAGGATATATTGGTTCAAGTAGGAAACATGCTTTTTCCGGCTGACTTTTATATTTTGCAGATGGGCACAGATGATTCATCATCTTCCACTCCGATTTTATTCGGAAGGCCATTTTTGAAAACGACTAGAACTAAAATCGATGTTCATGATGGGTCGTTAACTATGGAATTTGATGGTGACTTAATCAAATTTAATATTTATAACACCATGAAAATACCAGATGATGAACAATTTGTTGTTTCTGTCGATTTTATTGACACATGGATGCAGGAATATTGGAGCTTGGGCATCATAGATGAAGATGAATTAGTGGAGGGTGCGTCACTTATCCATGGAGATGAAGAGTCTGCGGCAATTGAAGGGAGCAAGAAGAGTGTGTTATGTTCACAAGGGGTTGAGCAATTTGCGTCAGTGGGAGCCTTGAAGGGAAACGAAAGTAACGCTCCATATTGGCCAGCAAAGGAGGAATTCCAATCATCAGGGCAAAGGCACAAGGATTTGGTAGAGCATGGGAGTGAGGAACTTGCGTTAATTGAAGGAAGCCACCAGCAGATTGCGTGTTGCTCACCAAGAGAAGGGAAATTCGCGTCAGCTGGTGACTTAAAGAACAACGTAGATGACGCACAACACTGTCCAGCCAAGGAAGAAGTCACGTTATTCAGAGAATGCAAGGCAAAAACGCTACAGTGGGAGGAAGATGTTGATTCGGTGTTGTTTAAAAAGCAAGAGGACATGCTCACATATGCAGTGGAGACAACCAGCCCACTATTCCATCATCTCACGTCCGTAGAAGCTTCAAGAGGAGAAGACAAGTTGTTGCCATCATTGATCAACCCACCAACATTAGAATTGAAAAGCTTGCCCAATCACCTTAAATATGTCTTTTTAGGTGAGAAAGATACATTGCCTTTAATTATTTCTAACCAACTTTCGATGTGCGGGAAAATCAACTTATCAATGTTTTGAAGGCGATAAAGAAGCTTTTGGGTGGACAATCGCCGATTTGAAAGGAATCACCCCACTATATGCATGCATCGAATTTTGATGGAGGATGAGGCGAAAGAGGTGCGGCAACCACAAATACGACTTAACCCGCCAATGATGGACGTGGTAAAGAAAGAGATTTTGAAACTTCTTGACGCAGGCATCATTTATCCGATTTCGGACAGTAAGTGGGTAAGTCCGGTACAAGTCGTACCGAAGAAAACTGGTGTTACGGTAATGGAAAACAGCAACGGTGAGTTAATTCCAACTCGTGTTCAAAATGGTTGGCGAGTATGCATAGATTATAGGAAGCTTAATTCAGTTACTAGAAAAGATCACTTTCCGCTTCCTTTTATTGATCAGATGCTTGAAAGATTAGCAGGAAAATCTCACTATTGTTGTTTAGATGGGTATTCAGGATATCATCAGATTTTGGTGGCACCACGAGATCAGGAAAAGACGACCTTCACATGCCCATTCGGTACCTTCGCCACCGATTTAATGCCATTTGGATTGGCAACGCATCAAATGACATTCAACGGTGTATGGTAAGTATTTTTCCAATTTAGTGGAAAATTGCATGGAAATTTTATGGACGATTTCACGGTATATGGAGAGTCTTTTGACGCATGTATCATTAACCTTGAAAAGTGCTTAAACGTTGCATTGAAACTAATTTGGTTTTAAATTACGAGAGTGTCACTTTATGGTTCATGAAGGCATTATTTTGGGTCATCTTGTTTACGTCAAAGGAATTGAAGTCGATAAGGCCAAGATAGATGTTATTCAATCTTTATCTTACCCGCTGAATGTGCGGAAGTTCGTTCTTTTCTTGGTCATGCAGGATTTTATCGGCGATTTATCAAGGACTTCTCCAAGATTACGCAGCCCACGTGCCAATTGCTCCAAAAGATGTCAAATTCAATTTTGACGAACAATGCGAAATCGTTCAACGAGCTAAAGGAGCGTCTCACTACCGCACTAATTATTCAGCCACCACGTTGGGACATTCCTTTCGAATTGATGTGCGACGCAGCGTCGAGATTATCACGATGGCGTGGTGTTGGGACAAAAGTAGATAAGGTACCTCATGTCATTTATTATGCTTCTATGACACTTAATGATGCTTGTGAAAATTATTCCACAACGGAGAAGGAGTTTCTAGCGATGTCTTTGGCTTGGAGAAGTTTCGGTCTTATTTGCTAGGAACCAAGGTGATTATCTATTCAGATCATGCCGCTTAAGGTACTTAGTGAACAAGAAAGAAGCTGCCCAGTTGATTCGATGGATCTTATTGATACAAGAATTTGATGTGGAAATTCGTGATAAGAAAGGAGCGGAGAATTTGGTGGCGATCACTTGCGAATCACACCCATGCTACATCGATGTCCTTCACGACAAATTTCTGATGAGAGCCTTTTCATGCTTCAACGGTAACCCTCGTATGCGTAGACATAGTAAATTTTTAGTTACCAAGTCGTTACCTAATGATTTGTCTAGAGTGAAAAAGATAAAATAAAGCGCGAGGCTAAATATTATGTTTGGGATGAGCCTTACCTGTGGAAATTTTGTACTGATCAGATTGTTAGGAGATGCGTCACAAATGATGAAATTTCATCTATTTTACAATTTTGTCATTCATCTGTGTGTGGGGGACATTTCGGGCCTAAACGAACTGCGCGAAAAATTTTAGAATGTGGATTGTTTTGGCCTAAGTTATTTTATGACTCTTACATGTTTTGCAAGTCTTGCGATCGTTGTCAGAGAACAGGTAACTTGGGATCCAAGAATCAGATGCCATTGACGAACATTCTGGTATGTGAAATTTTTGATGTTTGGGGCATAGATTTTATGGGTCCGTTCTCTTCTTCTTTCGGTAAGAATTACATTCTCTTGGTAGTGGATTATGTTTCTAAGTGGGTTGAAGCTAAGGCTACTATATCTGATGATGCTAAAACGGTCATTGATTTTGTTAAATCAAATATTTTTGTCAGGTTTGGAATGCCTCGAGCCATCATTAGCGATCGAGGAACGCATTTTTGCAACAAGATTTTCGAAGCGCTAATGAAACGATGTGGTATTACGCACCGTATTTCTACTGCCTATCATCCGCAAACCAGTGGGCAGGCTGAAGTATCCAACAGGGAAATCAAGTCCATCTTGGAAAAAGTGGTTAACCCAAACCGCAAAGATTGGAGTCTTCGACTGGATGACGCTTTATGGGCTTATCGGACCGCATACAAAACTCCTATAGGTATGTCGCCTTACAGGTTAGTTTTCGGTAAGCCTTGTCATTTACCTGTGGAAATTGAACATAGAGCTTATTGGGCCGTCAAGCAGTTAAACATGGATCAATTAGAGGTAAGCACTAGTCGGAAATTACAAGCGCAAGAATTGGAGGAGATTCAGTAATGAGGCATATGAAAATTCAAAATTTACAAGGATAAAACCAAAGCTTTTCATGATAAGATGATTTTTGGAAACATTTTCCATTGGACAAAAGTTCTTCTTTATCATTCAAAGCTTAAATTATTTCTGAAAATTACGATCTCGTTGGCTTGGCCCGTTTATTGTTACTAATGTGTTTCCTCATGGTGCGGTAGAAGTTCGAGGCGTTGATACTTCTAAAATTTTCAAGGTTAACGGACATCGCCTTAAGCCTTATTATGAACATTCACCGATCGAGCAATTCGATTAAATCGGGTTGGTTCCACCAACCTATCTCCGAATCGGTAAGTTCAACATAAGTCTAGCTTACGACTATAAAGAAGCATGTTAAGTAAAGTGTTCAGTTTGTCATTATTCCTTCTTTAATAGTTTTATTTTCATTATTTAGTTAGGAATTTTAATTTGTTTTTATTATTATTTTCATCACAATTTTTATTTTGTTTTAATTTTCTTATCGCTTTTCATTTACTTTAAATTTCTTAAATAAAAAAAAAAGCAAAACGAAAATTAATTTTGGTTACCCCCCCTTTGTTTTCCCCCAAATCACTTAACCCTCTCCTCTGTCATCTTGTTCCTTCAGCCACGGCAGCTTTGTTCCTTCTCTCCTCCATATTTTCTTTTTCTTTGATTTTCATCTACTCCTCCAGTTCACACTTGATTTCACCAATTTCTTCACTTCCCATTCATGGCCATACCCTAATTTTTCCATTTCTCCACTCATCACTTTCCCCATTGTCGACAGCCCCTGTTTCTCTCCTCTTCTCAGATTTTCTTCTTCTTCTTTGATTTCCACCAAACCCCTCACGTTCACGTACCAACTCCACCCCATCTTCTCCACATCGCGTGGTGTCTTCCTTCACATTTTCCCCAACAATCTCCAGCCCATTCACGACATTACCTCGATCCCTAATTTTCCAGATTTCTTTTCACCACACCCTTCATTCTTGCTATTTCTCCGCCATTCCACAATGTCCACCGCCATCAGCCTCGATTTTTACCACTAATTCCCTCCTATCTTTCAATTTCTTCATCTCTCTCACATTTACAGCAACCACAAGCTCCACCGAGAACCGCAGCTTCAACTTCCACACCGATACCAGTACCCAACTCCAAGAACGCGTCTCACGATCCCAACAAGGTAGAGGAGGAAACCCGACACGATCTCAAAACGCTGGATGCACCTCCTTTGGTTACCCGACGATACCGAAAATTTGAGCTTCTTCAATAAAGATATCTCCTCAGAAGTCTATTAATTTTGATACACCGCAAGCGTTAAGCGATATGATAGTTTTGTGCAATTATTGGGTCCTATCGCATGGAGTTCTTTTGTCAGTATAAATTGTCCCGCTTCCACGAATTAACCAGAGAATTTTATACCACATTTCGTTTAATTGTGACGACAGTTTTCATATGCATCTGCGGACGCCGTTAAATTTCGATTAATGGGAAAGGAATTTGCCTTTTCGATTCTTGACTTTAATGTTGCATTGGGATTTATGTCTCTGCGATATTGAATCAATTATTTCCTAACTCTCAATGTGATTTTCATTCGATTTCAATGCTTGAACTTTGGCATCAATGGTCTGCATGACCCTCGTCCCTGAATGCTAGTTTGTCAAGAGTTCTTTTCTTAGCAACCCGGTTTTCAAAATTATGCATCGGTTGTTAGCCTTCAATTTTTCTCGGTCGTAAGGATGCTGCAGTACTTTATCAAAGGCTGAATTTTACTTTACGTGGTGTATGGATAGACATATTCTGTCAATTTAGGATTTTGGTTTATGAATCGGTTTCATTACGTATTGCAAAAACAGTCTAAACCATTAATCCTTGGTTCATATATCACCCAGATGGTCATTAATTTGAATGTGTTAGATCTTGAGCATCTTGACATGACGGTGGCTTGTGAGCTCGAGCCATTGGATATTATTTGCTTATGCAGGATGGGATTGTGGACCTAAGCCAAGGACACCTCTCTTTTACTCTTCCGGGCCGACCACTTTCCCAAGCACCCGAACCTCAACGAAGTCATCGGACTCCATCGGTTGCACCACACAATCAGCCACGGAGAACTCTGCGCCTCGTCCCAGCAACGCAATGATGACCGTGACACTCGCTTTAGCAGACTTGAGCGGGCAATGCAATCCGGATGGAAACCAACCTAATAGCCTATTGGAAGTATCGAGGCTTTCAAAGCCCTTCACCCACACCACGATCATCCCGCTAATAGAAGCTTCCTTACCTCTTTTCCTTTATTTATTTATTTATTTTATTTTTTCTGCTTCTATCATTGAGGACAATCTTTGAGTTTAGGTGTGGGGAGTTCTTTACATTTTATGTGCATAATTTTGGTTTTATGTGCACATTCTTTGGAATATTTTGGCTGTTTTGGATTGAATTTTGATCTTTGTTTTTGGTTGAATTTTATTGGAGTAACATATCAAACCATGAAACTTTGTCATAGTAATTTGGACGAGATTGGGAATACACATGAAGTTGATTTGGGCTAAGTAGGTTTAAGATGCGACACATTGATTAATTGCTCTAACTAATCTCATAAACTTGGTGAAAATTTTGACATTGGAGTGATAGAGTAAATTGTGAAACTTAAGTGGATTCTTAATTTGAATTTGATCGGTGAGGAAATTGAGCCTAAATGACATCATCTTCATGTCATAATATTTTCTTGAATTGAGTGGTGCTCCTCTAATTGTGTTGCCTCTAGAACTTGCATGGAACCTGGTTTGCGTATTGTTTGATCACTGAGGACTTAGAAGTGATTAAGGCCATCTTTGTTTAAAACCATTTGGCTTTAAAATTGACCCACCTAGTTATTTTCCTTTTGCAAACACTTTTGAGCCTTATCCTTGTTTTTGAATTTATCACCTCACATTAGAAACCCAAATACCCCATTAGCCTTTCCCCTTTTCACAAGTTGAATAAAGCATTGAGTAATTTGGGACTTTTGTGTTACATTGTGTTCTGAGATATTTTTATAGGCACTTCTACTCAATTGTTGTTATTTTTTTATTTATTTGCATTTGTTTTCCTTGTTCTTAGTGGATTGAAAGAAAAAAAAAAACAGAAAAAGAAAAAAAAAGAAAGAAAAAAAAAGAAAAAGAGTATGAGTAGTTGTCTTTTATGTCATATGTTTAGCTCAGAATCTGAAATTATGTGTCCCTTTTACTTGATGCTTTGTGAAAACTTGTGACGAACCTTATTACCATGTTTTATCCCACCTATAAACCTAGCCCCATTACAACCTTGATAAAGCCCTTATGATTTATGAGCCCATGTGATCTAAATGAATAAGAATTGGTGAAATTGCAAGCCTATGGTAGTGCAACATGGTAGAGTGAGATTTGAGTGAAACACTTACCCACAAACACTTGGCGTGAGAGTGAAATCCGTGAGAAGAATTCACTTAATTTCATGTTTACTGTTGAACAAAGGTGCTGAATTTTGACTTCGTTTATTTGAATTGGTGAAAGGCAATTATGATGTATGTTGCAAATTGAATTTGGTTAGCCTAAGTTGGTGGATTGTGTGCACTTAATTTCTGAAGGATAAATTGATTGAGTTAATGGTTTGATGTGTTGCTCGAGGCTAGCAAAGGTTGATGTGGGGAATTTGTTAAGTCAATTATAATGCATATTTGTTGGACTTAATTGTGGTTGATTTGTAGAAATTGTGTTCATAAATTGATAGAATTAATTGTTGAATGTTCACAGGTGATTTTCAATGCCAAAAGGACGAAAAAGGATCGAAAAGAGGAAAGATATGGCAAGAAGTTCAAAAATCCTCAATCTGGGCGAAATTCAAAGATTAGGCGTGGGCACGCCTAAGGTCAGAATCATTAATCTGCACAGTGTCCAGAAGATTATCTCCCAATTAGAACGAAAATTACCAGAGATTCTGTGGACCCCTTTTTAACTCCCACTCACAGTTGAAGAGTATCTAATTGGAAGAGAATCTAAAAAAAAGAGATGAAAAGATGGAATTAAAGAGGAGGCTGACGTGGATGGGAGGAGCTAGGTTTTGAGAGGAAAAGGAAATTTTGGGGGGATTCAAGTGGCAGCCGCAGACAGCAATTCTTTTAGTTTTTCCAGAAGGGTTTTCAGCAGGGCACTATCGCATCACTGGATTTTTCTTAGTTCTTTTCATAGTTTAATTTTCCAACACTTTTCAAGTAGTCATCGATAGGTTTAGGGGCCTTTAGCTGATTCAATTTTCTGGTTTCTTTGTCTTTAATTTTCTGCAGAATTTCTCTTGTCATTAACGTTACTTTACTAAAAACTAGTTATGGAGATTGTCTCTTTATTTATTTCTTGTGTTTTCCATTCAAGTATGAGTAACTAATTTTCTTGTCTTGGTTGAGGGATCCAAGTTCCATGCTATTGTGGTGAGATGTTTCGAATCTTCTTCAATTTTTATTAACGTTCATCGGGTAATTTCAGATTAATATTTTTAAGTGGATTCGTTAGTTTCTAGGTGCTTGTGACTAGAGATTAATGGATTTGATTGCTAGGTTAACAAAATCGACGTTCAATTTTGGTAACCACAAGTAGCAATTAGATTAACCTCTTTACGTTAGAGTCGGAAAGTCCTAAGAAATTATCCACCGATTGATTTCATGTCGTATATGTTATCACTTTTCATTGGGATCTTAATGCTATTATGCAATTAATCTATGATCGTATCTAGATTGTTGTTTAATAAGGTTGCTAGGATACATGTTTCTAGTCAATATAATTGATAGAAAATTCTCTCAATGAATGTTAGTTAATAATTATACTTTTTGTCGAGGATCCATAATAGCATGGTAACATCGGTGACCAAAACCAAGGTATTTTCCTATCGATTTTCAGTGCGGATTATTACTCAATTTGCAATTTTTCCTTTACGATTTTTATTCTTCTTCGGTAAGTAACAAACCCCCTTTTTATTATTTGTGTCGTTTGAATTCGTGATTTTCATAATCGTAAAATTCCTCGTGGGAACGATATCCGCTTGCCGCTACTACATTAATTTGTTTTAACGGAAGTGAAAATTTTTATATTTGGTTGCAGGCGACAGTATCACCACTCCTATAATAACCTGCTAGACCCAGAAAGTTTCTCACTTCTGCCACATTCTTCGGTGCTTCCCAACTCACAACCGCTTCTATCTTCTTTGGATCCACATGAACTCCTTGCTCTGAGATCACGTGTCCAAGGAATGAAACTTTCCTCAGCCAAAATTCGCATTTCTCGAATTTGGCATACAACTCATTGCTCCTCAAAGTCTCCAAAGAAATCCTCAAATGCTCCTCATGTTCCTCATCACTCTTGGAATACACCAAGATATCATCAATGAAGACAATGATAAATTGGTCTAAGAATGAATTAAATACCCGATTCATTAAATCCATAAACACTGCAGGCGCATTTGTCAATCCGAAAGGCATCACCAAAAACTCGTAATGCCCATACCGAGTCCTGAAAGCAGACTTCGGCACATCCGACTCCTTAATCCACAGCTGATGATATCCCGATCTCAAATCGATCTTCGAAAAGACTCTCGCTCCCTGCAATTGATCAAACAGATCATCAATGCGTGGAAGCAGATACTTGTTCTTCACCGTGACGTGATTCAACTTCCTGTAGTCTACACACATCCTCAAGGATCCATCTTTCTTCTTTACAAACAGGACCGGAGCTCCCTAAGGCGAAGAACTCGGTCTAATATACCCCTTCTCCAACAACTCCTCCAACTGCTCCTTAAGCTCCTTCAATTCTGCCGGAGCCATCCGGTAAGGCGGAATCGAAATCGGCGCTGTACCCGATAAAAGCTTAATGGGAAACTCAATCTCCCGAGTTGGCGGTAGTCCTGGCAATTCCTCGGAAAAAACATCCGAGAAATCCCTGACTACTGGGATATCCTCTAACTTCCCTCTGTCTGCCCTGAAGTCTATCACATAGGCCAAAAATGCCTCACAACCACTCCTGATCAGCTTCTCTGCTATCAAAGCTGAGACAATCCTGAGCGGACTCGCTTTCCTATCCCCAGTAAACACAACTCTTCTGCCATCTAAATCAAACTCAACTGTCTTCTGCTTACAATCCAAACGGGCATTATACTTCTCCAACGTATCCATACCTAGAATCACATCTAATCCGCGCATCTTCAGTGGCATCAGATCTACCACTAGAAGTCCTCCACCAATACTAAGCTCACATCCTCTAAACACCTGACTAATCACAATGTGCTGACCAATCGGAGTACTCACCATCAGCGGAGTATCCAACGGACTCGAAATCCTATCACACACAGGTCTACTCGACGACACAAACGAGTGAGTAGAACCTGGATCAATCAACACAAGCACATCATCAGCAAATAAGAGAGTCATACCAGTGACAACATCTGGAGTGGCTTCTGCATCCTCCCGTGTCATAGCAAACACCCTGGCTGGTGCCTGCCCTCTCGGTCTACCCGGAAAACTCGCCCTCTTGGCGGATCGTAATCGCCTACCTTTGTCACCGCCCTTCCGTCCCATGATTTACCCTCCTGAGCTTGCATCGACCTCTCTCTGTCAGTGGGCCGAGGACACTCTCTGGCAATGTGTCCCTTCTCCCCACAGTTGAAACAAGCTCCTGTCAGCCTGAAGCACTCTCCTCTATGAGCTCTCCCGCAGTGCTCACACTTTGGGACGAATGATCTATCTCCCTCTCCTCTTCTACCGCCACCCACCGTTGAAGCCTGGTGAGAAACAGTAGAAGTCCTCATTGGCCTCGGTCGGCTCGCACCACTGCTCATCTCTTCTGAATAAAATGGGAAGCTCCTAGCACTCCTGTCTGGCATAGGAGTACTAGTGCTACCTCCTCTCCTGGACTGCTCTCTGCCTTTTCTCTTCTTGTTCGCAGCACTCTTGATATTTTCTATATTTTCAACCCTCAGAGCTGCCTCTACCAGCTGCTGGAAATCACAGAAATTCTGCACAATTACCTTCTCTCTGATAGCCAAGTGCAATCCCGACTCAAACCTGCAACATCTAGCAGCCTCACTCAACATCAGGTCGGAAGCATATCTCGCCAACTGCGTGAACCGACGCTCGTACTCGCTCACTGACATATCCCTCTGAGTGAGACTTAGAAACTCCCTCTGCTTCTGCTAGACATAAACCTCTGACAAATATTTCTTCTTGAAAGCAGCCACAAAATCCTGTCATGCCAACCCTACTGGCCTCATCTGACTGCCCGGCACGGTCTCCCACCAATGCAGAGCATCACCCTGAAGCAAACTGGTAGCATACACCACTCGCTCATCTGCCTCGCAATCCATCTGATCCAGCACCCTTTCTGTTCTCCGCAACCATGTCTCAGCTTCCTCAGGATCCACTGTCCCAAAGAAGTCAACTGCTCCATACTTCCTTAGCTTGTCGAACTGTTTTCCCCTCTTCACTGGGGCCGGAGCAGAAGGCTGTGGCATCTAGCCCATAGCCTGAACAAACGCCTGAGTAAAGGCCTGAAACATCCTCGGATCAAATCAAGGGCACTTGCTCATGAATCGGCGATTCTCGAGTCGTGACGATGGGCTCACTCTCTAGCCCTACAGAAGCCTCAACATGCATTGGGGCTACAGACTCATCAGTCCTCTCCTCCCTAGTCGGAGAGTCAGGTGTAGCAGACCCTTGCATAGCTCTTTGTGTCCTTCTACGAGGTGGCATCGTACTCCTTCAAATAGAAACACTAAGGATTAGCTATATGATAATCTACATGTATGCATGATATGCATGTCACCTAAGCAATGCAACAAATAACCATAGATCACACAATCCTATATGCATTCTAAGCCAAGGACACCTAAACCTAGACGCTCTGATACCAAACATATTGGGCCGGGGCTCCGTAAGTTCGAATCCCCGAGGGCGGCCCCTCGGGTCGCGCCAGCGACAGGCGCTCCATATACCGTCGGACCTGATCCCAACATCCATACAAATACATATTCGATTCATATAACAATATATACATATGCTCATACATATTCTACACATGCATTCTAAACATCCATTCCTCATCTCAAATTCATAAAACATATGTCATTCTCATTCGAAGAAATTCAACAGTATTCTCAAATGCAGCGTAATACAAAATAAAATGAAATCTCAAAATACAAAGTATGCTCCATGATGACATGCTCGGAGGGCCAACCAAAGGACTAACTTATACAAGTTCCTAACTAGCTCGAAGTTTCTGATGCCCTGCAAGGTCGATAATCGACTCGATCCACTTTTGAGGAGGGAGAGTAATGGGGTGAGTCGAAGCTCGATGGCATATCGTTTATAGCCATTGTAACGAGCCACAATCAAACATATCTATGTACATATCACTAGCAAATCATAATTCATCAATTCAATTCACATTCATATAAGCATATGTCATTCACTTTCTGTTTCTCATTATAACAATCATTATGCATAAGTCTATCAAATCCATCATATATTATGCTCATCAAATCAATAGTGAATGCACAAACAATTGGCTCGAGAGTTCCGTAATCCATCCGGATAATCCAAAGGTAAATCCGTAATCCATCCGAGTTCGATTTCTCAAGGATCTCGTTGCCACAAGCGGGCAGTCGGGAGAAGGCTTTACTGTCAACGTGCACATGACTCCATCCGTAACTCTCTTACCCAAACAAAGCACATAGTCCATTCAATCCATGCTCAAAGCACGTTTCACATTTTCTCAATTCTCATTCTTGTCCATTGCCATAAAGGCCTATCAATCCATGCATAATTATAATCAAAAGCATTTTCATATCTCTTATGTAATTCAATACAAGTAATGTCATAGAATGCAAGCAAGCACACATCATGCAATTGCCCATACACACAATAACTATAAACATATTACCCACCTAGTATCGCTTAAGTATCAGACTCACTGCTGTCCTTCCTCTTGCGATTGGGTCAAATCGGCTTGGTTCCCTATAAAAACCAAGTTTCCATACAATTATTATCCTTAGCAAATATTCGATAAAGCTCGAAAAGCAAAAAGGAAAGCGCTAAAAGTCTCCATTCGACTCCCATCTAAATTCTCGAATCCTTCGAAGCAATTTCTAAACTTCCCTTTTTTAAACAACTCGTAGTCCTTAATTTCTATATCACAACGAATCCAAAATCACCTCAATCGAACATCTACACCAAAAGATATCCTCAAAAAGCAAAAATTTTCACTTTTGGAACAGGGGGCCTCGCCGCGACGAAGCCGCAGCGAACGGCCCGTTCGACGCGGCGACCACAAATGTGCGCCGCGGCATGCACCCTACTCGCACGTCGCGGCGAACACAGGTTCGCACGTCACGACGAAGGCCGATTCTCTCGTCGCGGCGAATAAATAATTTACTCATCGCGACGTAACTTCCCTTCCTCGCACGTCGCGGCGTGTTCATACGCACGTCGAGACGTCTGCGTCGAAGAACCGACCCCCGAACTCCAATTTTCTGCATATCTCATCTTAAATCCTCTTCTACATTCCAATACAACACAACCAAACTATAGATCAAGTTCTCTACTACATTTCTAACTCATTCTAAGCTTCAAATCCATCCTAAAATCATCAACCCAACGATTTATTCATATTTTTCACCCAAAATCCTAAATCATCGATTATGCTCAATCCAAGCTACGTTAATGGTTAATTCTTCTAGAAACAATATAGAAAGACGCTAAACTTACCGGAAAACGCTTCGAATCGTCAGAAATCACAAAAACCGCGAACCTTCTCTTCTCCTCTCTTCCTCTCCACCGTCGGCGTTGTTTCTTTCTTTTCTTCTTCCCTTTCTTTCTTTCCTTTTTCTCTTCTTCTATTTCTTCTCTCTTAACCTAAGACATGTACAAGGACCATAATACCCTTCTTAATAAACCTAAATCCTTACAACTTAAGTTAACTTCTCAAAAAGCCCTTACACAAATGAAATCCTCTAGTGCTCATTTAACCACAATTAAACCATAATTATCCACTAATGGTCCCAATTTAATCACAACAAGGCATAATCACTCAGTTATCACAATTTATACTTAATGTCATCATATAAAAAATTCGGGGCCTAACACGTACGCACAAAATTACGAAGTATGGCCAGGAAGCTAGTACCCCCAGCTCCTTGGCAATTCCACAGTAAGATAGACATAAATCGTGAGCAAAAAAGAGCTATGCTACTAGAGAGGGTGTAGGGGTACCTCCTGTAATAGCAGTCTTGGTGTCCCCGTCTTGGATCATGTCATCCGGGGCCTCGTGGGCCCGTGCGTGTGGGCTTGCGTCCGAAACCGACGGTGTACTGCCGAGAGCGGGAGGAGCAGTAGCTTGGGGGGTAGGAGCACCCGTGGGAGGGCACTCGACGTGGGTGATAGTTCCTTCCAGGTGTTGGATGTTGGCCTCGGGCTTGGGGTGGATGTGGGCCTCGGGCCTCGGTTGACTTGTCTCAAAAAGCTGGGAATCACACACCATTTTGGTGTGTGAGGAGAGACCGATCGCTAGATGATTGTCCTGAGGGGTAGGTTGGAGTGGTGTAGGAGAGATCGTTGTCAGTCCGGGCGCAATGTGAGTCCTGGACGTGGAACTCTCTCCCCTGAAAAAGCTAGGGGTAGGGGGTCTAGATCTGCGGAGGGGAGGTTTGAGAGGCTTGGAGGGCCCATTGGATGTAACAACTGGGCCCGCAAGGCCAGCAGGTTTTTAGAAGCCCCGTGGGCTGGTGGTCCAGGGGAGGAAAAAACAAGGCCCATGTGGGCCTACTTTCCTTTAATAGTTGCGTGAGCCTTATGGTTGTTAGCTGGAGAGGGTTTAGCTGAGTGGGTACGCCAGTGACCAAAAGGAGAGCGTGGAGGTGGGCCCTGGAAAGGATTCTACAAAGGATTTTCTGAAGCTGCCAGACTGGCTAGCAGCTCAAAACTCGAGCCCCCCAAGGATTTTCCTTCCTTGTCACATCGCGCAGCATCACCCTGAGTCTGTGATTTGCGTGAACCACGCCGTTGAACCTGCATCCATTCTCCATAGCCGTTAGCTGGGAGAGTCGTTTCCGGCGCTGCTGAAGGCAAAACTTGGGGGGACTGCGGCTGCTGATCGGCATCTCCTGGGGAAGTGTCCTGGGGGGACGGTGTCCTTGGGTGCAAGCGGTATCACTGTGACCGATCCTCCCACAGGTGAAGCACAGCTGGGCCAAGCCTTCATACGCCAAAAGCAGTGTCTCCCCATCAAGCTCAATGCTATGGCGTATGGGACAGCCGAGGTCGATGTCGATGGCCATTCGTGCATATTTGACCCTGTCTTTCATCACTATAGCCTCATCGATCCGAACGGTCCTACCCATAAGGTTGCCCACCGCGGTGATAATCTGGGGATGGTAACGTGCAATGGGAAGATTAAGAATGCGCACCCAGACAACTGCACGGATCGCAGAGTTTTGAGATGGCCGAAAAGTCGGATGTCATTTTTGCATTGCCAGGACATGGCCAAACTGTTGGATCGCGTAGGGTCCGAGTATTCACAATACACTGCGGAAAAAGACCATACAACAACATGAGTATAATCGAGAATACCAAAGATGTACGAAAATACCTTATTTTCTTGGATAGGTTGCTTCTTTTTCTGATTCCAAGACACTGCAAATCGCTAATGCCCTCTACCGGTATCCACACGAGCATGCACGATCCGGGCTGTGGCTATAGTGTGCTAGCACGTCCTGAAACTTTTTCCGAACGCCGCACGATCTTTCTCTTGGATGGCGGCTAGGGTTTTGTCTCTTCTTCCTTAACCTAATGAGACCTAAGTTTCTCTATTTATAGAGAAACCCTAATCTCATTTAGGCCCTATTAAGTTTTGGCCCATTATATCATATATAATAAAAGCCCGACAACTTAATTAAATCTAGCCCAATAAATATATCAAAATATATTTGTTCAATACCTAATAAATTAGGCCCAAGAGAATAAGCCCAGATCACATCACTCTTTGTGTGCGACCTTGTAGGCTCATTTGATGTTGGCAATGGGTTTGATTACACTTTAAGGCCCATAAGTCATAAGCGGCCTCTAGCAAGACATTATGACTACCTAAATCAAATGAGGATCAATAATCCGATTCAACCTGTAACTATGGTTATAGGCTCAGTCCTTTTGTAACACGATATCAAGATTAATCACAAGGCATGGTACATGTCAACCTTTGATTAATCATAATTTCTTGATCCCCAAGTTGACCGATTATAACAAATGACATTTGATGACTCTTCATCAATTCCTTTGAGCATGGCCATGCATTTCTTCAGTCACACTTGTCAAGAGGCCCAAATGATATCTCTCTCATTTAAGAGAGGTACAAATCTCATCTACGTCATTCACATCCCTCCGCATGATTCATTTAGTGTCCAACATAAGATTATTTGTTATTCGGTTAAAAATAACTTAGTCTAATATCAAAACACTAAATTCCTCATGTAGGGAACCATGATGACTTCAGGTCAAAGGACTAAAGTCAAACCATATAAAGAATCACTAATGACATGAAACCATGTAGTATTCTTTATGTGGTCGGTCCAATATATGTTCTCTAACATATATCTATGTTTCGATTTGATATCTCATATCCATGATCGAGAAACGTGACCATCAATCGTAACACATACTAGTCTTAATTCATTATTGTTCCACCAATAATGATCGACCAGGGACAGTCTAGAATAGTATTATAACGCTTATGGTTTTACTATCAAGTCACATACTTGATGACATAAGTCTAATACCATTCATGGAATGTAAATCACATTACATGAAATACATGCATATATGAAACGGAATACCTCATAATATATTATTAACAAGTCATAATGTTAATACATGAATCACAAATATCCATTGGCCAAGGGCACACCACTAACAATCTCCCACTTGCACTAGGCCTAATAGGTCAGATATCTAATACCCATAGACCTCGTGATGACTCTCATGTTTAGGGTACATGGAAGAGGCTTAGTAGTGAATCGGCAAAGTTGTCATCTGTGCTAACTTTGCATATCTTCACGCCTCCTCTCCCAATGATCTCTAATCGATGGAAGCGTCGAGTATGTGTTTGATCTATGATGTGAGTTTGGTTCCTTAGCCGTGTTATAGCCTCATTATTATCACAATAAAGGTCTATAGGACTTGCAATGCTAGGAACAACTCCAAGCTCAAGAATGAACTTCCTAATCCATACGGCTTCCTTAGTCGCATCCGAGGCAAAGAATGTACTCAACTTGGTTGTAGAATCAAGAACATTGTCTTGCTTTGAATTTTCTAGCTCATTTGCACCTCCATTCAAACAGAACACAAAACCTGATTTTATCTAAAATCATCTATGTCGATCGAAAACCAAAGATCGGTGTAACCATTTACAACGAGCTCTCCTTTAAGTCCTCCATAGACTAGGAACATATCCTTAGTTCTTCTCAAGTACTTAAGGATATTCTTAACTGCTATCCAGTGACTCTCACCATAATTAGATTGGTGTCTACTTGTTATGCTCAAAGAATATGAGACATCTGGTCTAGTACATAACATGGCATACATGATAGATCCAATTACAGATGCATATGGAATCTTACTCATGCGCTCAAGCTCTTTACCTGAAGTAGGACAATCCTTCTTAGAAAGCTTGATTCCATGTGACATAGGCAAGAATCCTCTCTTGGAATCTTGCATACTGAACCTTTTCAGTATCTTATCTATGTATGTACTCTGACTTAGGCCTATAAGCTTTCTTGATCTATTTCTATAGATCTTAATGCCTAAAACATAGGCAGCCTCACCTAAGTATTTCATTGAGAAACGTTTCCTTAACCAAATCTTGACACTCTGTAAGGTTGGAATATCGTTTCCAATGTATATGTCATCAACATACAAAGCTAAAAAGACAACAGCACTCCCACTAACCTTTTTATAAACACAAGGTTCATCTTCATTCTAGATGAATCCAAACTCTTTGACAACTTCATCAAAACGAAGATTCCAGCTTCTTGATGCTTGCTTCAATCCATAAATGGATCTTTGAAGCTTGCACACCTTTCCCGAATTCTTAGGATGGACAAAACCCTCTGGCTGTATCATATATACATCCTCAAGTAAGTTTCCATTAAGAAAGGTCGTTTTGACATCCATATGTCATATCTCATAATCATAGTATGCAGCTATGGCAATAAGAATTCTAATGGATTTGATCATGACCACTGGAGAAAATGTCTCATCATAATCAATTCCATGAACTTGTCGATAACCTTTAGCAACAAGTCTTGCTTTATAAGTGTGCACATTTCCATCCATGTCGAGTTTCTTTTTGAAAACCCATTTACATCCAATGGTCTTTAAGCCATCAGACGGATCCATCAAAGTCCAAACTTGATTGTCATACATGGATTGCATCTCTGCTTTCATGGCCTCTAACCATTTAGCAGATTCTGGACTTTCCATAGCTTCTTGATAGGTTGTGGGCTTATTATGATCGATGAGCGTCACAATGTCATCATTAGTAACGAGAAATCCATATCTCTCGGGCTCATGACGAATCTTATCAGATCTACGTAGGCCTTGTGTTGTTGAAGACTGCTCATCAACAACTTGTGAGCTCGCTTCAATCTCCTTTTCAGGCTCAATGTCATTTTGTGAAACTTGAATTTCTTCAAGTTGTACTTTACTCCCACTGTTTCCTTTGGAAACAAATTCTTCTCTAAGAAAAACCATTTCGAGCAACAAACACTTTGTTCTCTCACGGGATGTAAAAGTGATATTCTTTAGTTTCCTTAGATATCCCACAAAATAACATTTTTAGATTTGGGTGCCAACTTGTCGGCAATTGACGCCTTCACATAAGCCTCACAACCCTAAATCTTTAGAAAAGATAAATTGGGACGCTTCGGTCCATATCTCATAAGGTGTCTTTTCTGACCTTTGAAGGAATACGGTTCAATATGAATGTCATGTTTCTAAAGCATAACCCCGAAGTATTTTGGAAGATCATTTGACTCATCATTGATCGAACCATATCTAATAGAGTTTGATTTCTCCTTTCGAAACACCATTCCATTGAGGAGTTCTGAAGGAGTCAATTGTGAAACAATTCCACAATCCTTAAGATAATCATCAAACTCTTGGCTTAAATATTCACCTCCTCGTTCGGATCGAAGGATTTTAATATTCTTGCAAGTCGATTTTGTACTTCATTCTTATACTCTTTGAACTTTTCAAAGATTCAGATTTGTACTTCATTAAATAGACATACCCATATCTCTTGAAGTCATCCAAAAAGTAATGAAATACAAATAACCTCCTCTCGCTGATATGCTAAAAGGACCACATACATCGGTATGTATAAGGCCCAATAGCTCATTGGCCCTTTCCCCTTTACCTGTGAAGGGGGCCTTTGTCATCTTACCCAGTAAACAAGAATCACATGTCTCAAAAGATTCAAAAGAATCAATGAATCCATCTTGATGGAGTTTTGAAATGCGTTTTTCGTTTACATGGCCTAAACGACAATGCCAGAGATAGGTTGGGTTCAAATCGTTAGATTTAAACTTCTTGGTATTTATGTTATAGATGGGCTCATTTGTAACAAACTTAGTGTCCAGAGTATAAATGCCATTTAATTGACGCGCAATGCCATATAAAATGTCATTCTTATAAATGGAAATACTTCTATTCTCAATAGAAAATTTAAATCCATCATTCTCTAAACAAGCAAAGAAATAATGTTCCTACTCATGGTAGGTACATAATAACAATTCTTGAGTTCCAAAATGAGCCCAAGAGGCAAAATAAGATCATCGTCCCCACGGATAAAGCAGCAACTCTTGCTCCATTTCCCACGCCACAGTCAATCTCACCATCATCAATCTTCTAGTCCTTCTTAGACTACGCACATTAGTACAAATGTGAGTTGCGACTCGATATCTAATACCCAAGATGCGTAGAAGGAGTAAAATTGATTTCTATAACAAACATACCTGAAGAAGTAGTCGCACTATTCTTCTTCTCTTTCACTCTTCCAAATAGAGTTTGCGCCCTTTTCCAATGACCGGGTTCATTGTAATGAAAGCAAACTCTCCTCGGGTGCCTTAGTCTTAGCTTTAGGCTTGGGCTTGGGCTTGGACTTGGGTACTTTACCTTTGTCTTTTGTTGTGCCCTTCTTCTTGAAAGCTTTTCCTTTTGAACCACAAGAACTTCATTGGTGGTCTTAACCTTTCCCTTTAAGTTCTCTTGAGAGCTTTTCAACATCCCATACAATTAGTCAATGGACTTCTCCATATTATGCATGTTGTAGTTAGAATGAACTGATCATATTTATCACCAAAGATGCTAGAATAAGATCAGTTGCCAATTCTTGACTAACAGTGCACCTAATTTCTCAAGATGATGAATGTAACTCTTCATCTTGAGAACATGAGCACTCACGGTGTGCGAGAGTCATCTTGCATGAATTCAATGTCTTAGTGGTTCTAAACCTCTCTTGGCGTGCTTGCTCTTGAAACATAGCTTTCAGTTGAGCAAGCATGTCATAAACCTCCATTCCTCTAAATCCTTCGAAGGTCGAGATCATGGCGCTAACATAAGGCATGACACATCCGTAGAGTCATTGATATGCTTCATGTAAGCATCCTTTTGAGCCTTAGGTGCATTTGCGGTGGTTCCTCGTGGATGGGCTCTTCTAAGACATAAAGTTTTCTTTCTTGCTTGAGAACAATTCTCAAGTTCCTATACCAATCTAGGAAATTTGTTCCACAAAGCTTTTCTTTCTAAGATAGATCGCGTAGAGAGGTTTGTGGATGGAGTAGCCATAATCTACAAAAATTATGCAACAAGGGTCAACATTCATATATTATGAGGTATTAGCTCCCACTCAAATAAATAACCCTCAATTGAAAAATGGGAGAAAAAGATCCATATTTCACTAAGTCTAAGAAAGCTTTGGCTTAACACTCAAAACTTAGTTATTTAGGTAGAAAACTCTTTTCAATTACATCACATGTAACTCTTGATGGGCTTATGTTAAAATACATCTTATGTACTGCATGTATGTAAAAACCCAATCTTATGCCCTAAGCCCAAAACCGTTTTGATAGCTTAGTCAAGTTTAACCATACTTTACCTATGAATAGCATCATTATTCAAATGTCTTCCCTAGATGATCCCTACATGCCTTGCTTTGGCAAAAACCCACATAAGGATAAGCTAGAGATAAACATTGGTAAAGATTTATGGAAGGCATATAAACTTGAAATTATGAAGAGGGTCGTTCTTAGTGAAGTGAATCACAAGTTAATACAACACTTATAAAATGATAATAGAATGCACGAGAAGGGGGGGTTGAATTGTGTATTCCCCTTTTTGAATATCTTTTTCGAATTACTTGTTAGAAATAAAAAATTCTTTACAGAATTCTTATTAATCCCGATTGATCAAACTTTTCAATGCTAAGTATATGAATAGTAAATAAAGATCAACTTTGAAACTAAAAGTGAGATAGAGAGTGAGAGTAGTAGGCGCAGATTTATCTGGTTCACCCCAAACCGGGCTACGTCCGATCCTCGAGTTTTTTCGAGATTTCACTATCTCTTCAAACTTTACAAGTATTCTTTCACGAGCCTCTTGAGTCTCTACACCAAGATTCTTTCACACTTAGCCTATGCAGCTATCTCAGACAACTCTTTCTTTTCGAAAAGTATTTGAACACTTTATTACAATAAAGATAGCGTTCAGCTAATTCGCACTTAATCGCTTTTTCACTTTGTGTAATTTTTCTCAAAGCAATTAACTCTGCGGTCTTGACTTGACTTGTATTTATAGCCTTAAATCATAATCGCTTCTGATTCTTGAATCTTGAATCTTTAATCTTTAAAGAAACGGTTAATCGGTTGAGTTACAGAACTAACTTTCGAATCAATGCGTCTGTTTCTTTTACTGCGTCTGCGTCTGCGTCTGCGTCTGCGTGCGCTTTTGTTTCACTGCGTCAGTATCTACATTTGCGTCATGTCTTTTATTGTCTTGTGTCATCTCGCGTCATGTTTGACTTTTATCAACTCACGATCATGTCGATGTCTTGCAACTTCTTACGTGTCTTCGTCTTTATGCATTTATTCAAACTTAAATGCATCTTGGACTTAAATCATATATGTCATCTTCGTCTATATATCGCTGTGGATCGTTTTGTTTTTCTTGTATTTGATCTCACTATGTTTGTTATACATCAAAATCATTTATATGTAAGGTCATTTTGACTTAACAATCTCCCCTTTTGAATATAACAAATTACATACAAGAAAAGAAAACAAAATTTACTGATGTTGCAAAATAAGACAAAAACTTATCTTCTTCACATCTTAAATGCATTGTGGTCACACCTTCTTCATCTGAACATCCTCTCCTCTTGATTATTTTCTTCTTTTCCTGCTCTCCCCCTATTTGTTATGATCAAAAATGATTATCGATCCTGGTTCTTGGCGAAAGTTCGCTATCATCTTCTTTAGATCATTCACCGTCTCTTTCATGTCATTGAGTTCACCACGTAATCATCGACTTCATCGGCGAAGAGGCTTGATCTGCTTCTCGATGGAGGAGAAAGGAATTGAAGTAGTATAGGCATCGAAAGATGGAATGTAATCTTCATTAATCTCGAAAGTCGGTGGGCTAATGAATGTTGCGACCGGGAAGATTTAGATCAAAAACCTGGATCAACAAGCTGCCTTCCATGCAGGATAAAGTTTGTGCTTCGATAGGCGATGTATTAGACAAAGGCTATCTGAAGAACCTCTCGAAACAAGGAATTCAATAATGTTCTGTTCTTATACTTCCCCACTTGGACAGATCTTCCGCGCGATTTGTATGGCTGCGGCTCGCTTGATCTGGGTCTTGTGCGTGAATGCATGCTTCATCAATTTTCCGCGCTTCTTCGCAATCGATCTGCATGGATGAGATCATCATCAACATTATCTTCGAAATAATTTTGACTTTCCTTTGTAAAATCTTTTGGACACCTTGGTGAATGTCCGAACAACCTTTATCTCTGTGTTCTCTGTGATTGGGAATATAGTACCGGTGGGCGAGGGCGTCTTGAGGATATGGCAAATGATCGGTAAGCCTCAAGGTATCGTAAAAGACTTCTCTTTTCATTTAGTAATCGCCACGTGATACCATTAATCAACATAGGTTGCACTGAGCTACTATTTTCTTCATTGGTTTAACACCGATTATAATAGCATTGCTCGATTGGTAATAACTTCTACCAATTTGATTTCCAGCCTATATTTCCTTAAGAACTTCTGGTAGTTATATACCTTCAGACTTGGTTCATCATCAGCCAAATCTGCATCGTAGTTGCTTCGTCAGTGTTCCTTAGAAGTCTCTGAACCGCCATTCTTCTGCTGGTTCATCCTTTATGATGCCAGGTGTCTCATGAACTGTGCTTTCATTCACTGGTTCTTCTTGTTGGACCACAGGAGTATCCTGAATCGCATAATGCTCGCTTTACATTTCAACTTGAGCAAGATGTCAGCCTCTCTTTTGTAGGCTAACGCCCTCGGCGGTTGAGATGCTCTTCTTTTGACTAACCTTCTTAGTCTTTTCTCTCGCTTCATTAGTTTTGTTGATTTCTTCACAGGAGATTTTCCTTTAACAGATGTTGCTTTTCTCTTCCTCTCAGTCTCTTTAGATTTTCTGGCCGTATCCTCTTCCAGAATAGAGACTAAGGATCTTGTGGCTTTGGCTACACAAGATTTAGAAGTTTTTTCTCGCCTTTGTTCTCTGGCAATCTTTTCTTCCTGTTGCCTCATAGTCCTGATTCTTGGAGATCTCTTGGCTTTCTTCACAACTTCGCTCAAGAGACTTTCTCCTTATCTTTTTGGCGCACTTTGCTTTGCCCTCTGAGACTGACTTTCTGCGACAAGAGGACTCGGCATTTTCATGAGAGGTCTCCTTAGCACTCTCCTTAATTCGGCAGTAGGCGATTTGATACTTACAGGCGATTGAGAACTTGAGACAGGAGTCTTCTTCAATACACGCTCCCCCTCAGTTCTTGGTTTCTTTGAAGAACCGGCGTGATCTTTGTCTACTGTGCTAAGACCCATTCGCCGAATCATGTGTGCATCGATCTTGCTCTTTACAGAAATAGTTTGTCTGATGCCGTGGTGCAGACGAATACTGGATTCCAAAAAGATCCTCGTCAAAATCATACCATAAGGAAAACTGAAAGTTTCCTTTAACCCCTTAACCATATAGTGAAAGATTAAGAATGGTAGATCTATGGGATTTCTGTTCAGGAGAAAGAACAGACATTGTTCGTCTAAAGTAGTCACCAAATGCCTCGAACCAACTCTGGGAAGAATGCAATTGAACAGGATTGCATGAAGAACTCTGGCCTTCGGAATCAGATTTGATGTCTTCCTCTCTCTGGAATCATTTGTGCCATAGAGCTGCCTCTTGACATCTTCTTCTTTCATTCCAACTGAGGACATCTATCCGGCCTTGGTAGACAGTTTCTCACCAACCGATGGGCAATCAATTACTTTCCTTAGAGGATACATTAGTGTCTTCTATCAGATGAGCATTCTTCCAGAACTCATAAACCTCGTCTGTATAGACCGATTCTCGTATCTGAAAAAAGTTCTTCCAACCAGCTCTTATGATTTCTGGTTGTACATCCATGCCGTCCCTTCTTAGTGACTCAAACCACAAGTCTTCCATAAACCATGGCTGCTTCCATTGTATAGAGCGAAAGATTATCTTCTGGAAAGCTTTTGAGTGAGAAGATTTTGAGAGAATTGGTAAAGTAGAAATGAACCGTCAGGTGATGATGAAAGGACTGCTATAAACTCATCTCAGTCTACTTATAGGGTTATGGACTGATGGGTTCTCGAATCATTAAGAACCTCGAGTTTATCAGATATTTCCCTCCAAAAATCTTCCTTGTGAGAAAATTTACCAGCTGTAACTTACTGTATATAACGCCGTTAGTTTCTCACGTTACTTTAGCCTGACTGCTCATTAAGCATCACCATATTGAGATTGCGTCTTATCTTCTGAAAACGTTCTTCACTTAGTGGTTTAGTGAAGATGTCCGCCCATTGAAGCTCTGTTTCAACGAACTTTAGAAGCACCACCTTTCTCTGAACGTAGTCTCGTGAAATGATGTCGACTTCTATATGCTTTACTACGGAATGTTTGAATTGGATTCTTTGATGATTTATTACCTTTGGTGTTGTCGCAATAAATTGGAATCTCCTCCTCCTTAACTGAATAGTCTTCAAGCTGGTACTTGATCCACAGCGTCTGTGAATGCGACTGCGGCGACATATATATTCTTGGCGGTTGATAGGGCGATTGAGCTTTGTCTCTTGCTGACCATGAGACAAGATTTCCTCCAAGAAAGTGACATCCTCCACTTGTGCTCTTCCTTTCGATTCTATCTCGGCATAGTCCGCATCACAAGATCCAATTAACTCAAATCTTTACCTTTCTCAAACATTAAGCAAAGATCGGTAGTACTGCGAGATATCTCAAAATTCTTTTAACAAAGAAGAAATGAGACTCTCTAGATCGGCTTGAAATCTTGCACACAAGCATACACCGAGCGAGAATATCGTGTCTACTTGTCAGAAGATACAATAAAGAACCGATCATCCTCTATATAGGGTTTGATCCACCTTCTTACCAAGTTCGCTCTTTCGACAAAAGGTTTGAAGGATGCATCGGAGTTGCCATTGGCTTCACATTATTCATGTCAAACTTATTCAAAGAACTCTTTCACATACTTCGTTGATGAATGAAGATCTTCTCTTTGGTCTGCTTAACTTGCAACCCAAGAAAGAACTTTAATTCACCCATCATACTCATTTCAAATTCTCTTTTCATTAGTCTCTCAAACTTCAAACATAACCCTTTTGAAGTAGCACCAAATATGATATCATCAACGTAGATTTGTACTAAGATAAAATCATTCTGAAAACTTTTCCTGAAGAGCGTCTTATCAACTTGACCTCTGCTGAAACCATTCTCTATTAAGAAAGTACTCAGACGATCATACCAAGCTCTGGGAGCTTGCTTCAGGCCGTATAAGGCTTTGTGAAGTCTATAGACATAATCTGGATTTTTAACATCTTCAAAGCCAGGAGGTTGTTTCACATAGACTTCTTCGTCTATAAAGTCATTCAGAAATGCACTCTTAACATCCATCTGAAACAACTTTATATCGTGACAGATTGTATATGCCAACAAAATCCTTATAGCTTCAAGTCTTGCTACTGGAGCATATGTTTCGTTGTAGTCTATTCCTTCTTGCTGATTGTAACCTTGTGCTACTAATCTGGCCTTGTTACGACTCACTCTTCCTGATTCGTCTAGCTTATTCTTAAAAACCCATCTGGTTCCAATAATGGATTTCTTAGGAGGTTTTGGAACTAAGGACCAGACGTTATTCCTTGTGAATTGGTTCAGCTCTTCTTGCATGGCTAACACCCAAGCTTCGTCTTGAAGAGCTTCCTCAACCTTCTTAGGTTCTACTTCAGAGATAAAAGCTACATTAGCTTCTCGTCTGAATCTGGACCTTGTCCTAACTCCTTCTGAGGTCTCACCGATAATTAACTCTTCTGGATGAGAACTTTTATACTTCCAATCTCGTCTTAATTCTATAGTTTCTGGAATATCTTCAGTTTTGTCCTCATGAGTGACTGACGAGGGAGTTTCTGAGGCATCATCTAAATTCTTTGAAGGACCTTCATTCTCCATGTCATCTTCCTTATGGGGTTGAGAACTATCATCAAACTTGACATGGATCGTCTCTTCAACAGTCTTTGAAATCAAGTTGTAAACTCGAAAAGCCTTAGACGATAATGAGTAGCCTAGAAAGATTCCTGGATAGGTCTTCGAGTCGAATTTATCCAACAGCTCTTTCGTATTCAGAATGGAACATTTGCACCCAAATGGATGAAAGTACGATATGCTTGGTCTTCTTCCATTTCATAACTCATAAGGAGTTTTCTTCAACATAGGTCGCAACAAGATCCTATTCTGAATATAGCATGCTGTATTCACAGCTTCTGCCCAGAAATACTTAGGAAGATTCGTCTCACATAGCATGGTCCTTGCCATCTCTTGAATCGTCCTATTCTTTCTCTCAACAACTCCATTCTGTTGTGGAGTTCTAGGGGCCGAGAAGTTGTGGGAAATTCTATTCTCTTCACAGAAAACTCTAAACTTCTCATTTTCAAACTCTCCACCATGATCACTTCTGATACTAGCAATGGACATTCCTTTTTCGTTTTATAACTTTCTGGATAGAGTTCTAAAGCACTTAAAAGACTCATCTTTGTGTGATAAAAACAATATCCAACAAAATCGAGTAAAGTCATCAACAATGACAAATCCATATTTCTTTCTTCCAAGACTTAATGTCCTTGTAGGACCAAATAAATCCATATGTAATAGTTCTAAAGGTCTTGAAGACGTTACAAAACTTTTAGAAGAGAAAGAGGTTTTAACTTGTTTTCCTTTCAAACAATTTTCACAGAAAAATTCTTTGTCAAAACTTATTTTTGGTAAACCTCTTACTAAATCATGTTTTACCAATTTTGAAATATGTTTCAAAGAGACATGACCTAGCTTTTTATGCCAGATTAGTCTTTCTTCTTCAGAAGATAGAAAACATGAAATATTTTGATTTTGAAAATCTTCTAAATTGATTTTGTAAAGATTGTTTCTTCTCTTGGCAGAGAAAAGTATAGACCCATCTTTGTTTCTGACTTTGCAAAGATTTTGATTGAATGTAACTGTGAAACCAGAATCACACAACTGACTCACACTAATCAAGTTATGCTTTAAACCATCAACAAGCAGTACATTATTTATGCATGCAAAGGAATCTTTACCTATTTTCCGATTCCAATGATTTTGCCTGCTGGTTGTCTCCGAAAGTTACCGATCCTCCTTCTTATAATCAAGGTCTAGGAACATAGACCTTCTTCCCACATGTGTCGCGAGCATCCACCGCCTAAATACTAATGGTGTTTGCCAGATCTTCCAAGGAAGGATATCTGCGGGAGAAACTATTTTATTTCTTGGTACCCAAATTTTCTTGGGTCCTTTATGGTTAGTAGTATGCACATGATGTGATCTCAGAATGCATATTACTCGGACGTTGATTAAAATGTGTTGTCCTATTTCTTCCTTTTGAGAGACAAATTTATTACGAGATCGAGTATTGTTTCCAAGAAACCCTAATCCAAATTTTATCACTAGGATGTCTACATTTTCCTAGCATATCATTCATTTTCTTTGTACTCTCTGTGAAAGTAGCTAGATCACCGATAGATTCTTGATCCTCGCTTTAGCCGATTAATCTCATCCGATCTGTCTACAAGTTTCCTTTAACTTCTAACTCCTTTTTAAGCAAATATTTTCTCTCTATTTTCTCAAGATGTCTAATATTCTCTCGATACTTTTCTTCAACAGCTTGTACTATTTCAGAATAGCATGAGAATCTTCTAACAATTCTGAATATGCATCATGCAAATTTTCATAGTCGGATTTTACCTCCTCATCACTATCTTCCTCGGTCATTAGGCAAATGTTTGCATGTTCGATGACTTGAGCTCAGATTCGATTCAGATGAATCTAGGTCCTCCCATATTGCCATCATGCTTTTCTTGCCTTCTCTACTCTTCTTGTGTTTCTTCTTGAGAGTAGGGCATTCAGACTTGTAGTGTCCAGGCTGATTGCACTCGTAACAAATGATAGAAGACTTTTCTGGCTTAACTTCATCTTTTCCATTCTTTCTGAATGTCTGGTTACTTCTGGGCTTCTTTTTCCACATACGTCTTATCTTTCTGGAAATGAAAGATAATTCGTCATCTTCATCACTTGACTCTGATTCAGATTGGGTTTGAGTTATCATCCTTGATTCTTCAATCTTCAATGCCTTCGATGACTTCCTCCTTCTCTCGAGTCTTATGATTCTTCCGTCCAGCCTTTCAAGCTATTGACTTGTCTCGCTTGGGCTTGTCTTCAAAGATTGAGTTCTACTTCATGAATCTTCAAGGATCCCAAAGAACTCATCTAGCTTCAAAGACGCTTCAAGTCTTTTCTTCTTCAGACCGCAGCTACTTTAGGTCTCCATCTCTTAGGAAGGCTTCTTAGGATCTTTCGAACGTGATCTTGATTATTGTATGTCCTTCCAAGAGCTTTCAATCCATTGATAATTGTTTGAAATCTTCCAAACATTTGATCAATAGATTCTTCATCTTCCATCCTGAAAAGTTCATATTGATGTACAAGAATACTTATCTTGGATTCCTTAACTTGACTTGTGCCTTCATGAGCAATGGACAATGTGTCCCACATTTCTTTTCTTGTGTCGCAACCATGTACTTTGTCAGATTCGCTTCGCTAGGCACATGTTAAGAAGAATTTCGCCTTTGAATTCAGCTTGTATTCTTGCTTTACGATCACCATCCATCCGCTTCGTGGAATAGAACCGCCTTCTTCATCTACAGTATATAGTTAGCAGCCCCTCACCGTAGGTACACATCGAAACCCAAGGTCGCCCGACACGTATCCCACGATAAAGGATTTACTACCAGAAAATTTCGCTAAAATCCATGGCATCAAGTATTTTAAATCACAAAATAACAAGAATCAACAAATTGACATCCAAAGTAATAATTATCCAAGACAAGAATCCAATCCGAATAGACAAGTCTATCGCCTCCTAACAAAACCAAAAGAGACTGATACAAACATCTATCCTAAGTCATCCTCAAAACACTAATCCAAATTGACCGACCTACGTACATCACGACCCTCGCCAAAGAACCGCACGGCAGAAAGAAAGATCTTCTGAGCTAGAGTCTACTCTAACAAATTCCAAAAATAGGTTGCAAATTTGGGTGAGTTTGCGAATCTCAATGAGAAACCATCATCGATGGTTCACTCAAATCATGCATTACGCATACTGCGCATAAACATAGTACAAGAATATTTATAGTCAAGATAATATAACAGCTTGCAAGACGTTAGTAATTTACAAGACATGTAACAATAAAAATGAATCAATCAGCCAGAATAAGTAAGTAACGATCTACACAGAATTCATGTCATCACATATTCCAAGAATCGCCACAACACGACCAATCATGTAAATGCAATGCATATGTGACTCTTTCCAGCTTATTCGCCAGTGCCCAAGTGCTCACCAAGAATCGGTGTGGACGCTGTGATTTTCTCCCCTCGGGCTAAGCCCCACAAGACAAGATATCTGAGCTCAAGCTCTTTTCAAAGGAAAATAGCAACTTGGGACACATTCCATTATGTGATCATGCATTTATGCATGCAGCTGTCACGCTCAAGAATTTACAAAGTGTGGCTATAAAGCCCAAAGACATCGCTGCTCGAGTTCAATGGCATGGCTATGAAGCCCAATATTCAATACAAGATCACATAACCGCATAAGTCGCTTCAAGAAACATGCAATTCAATCCAATACATGCCAAGAGTCATACAAGAGTCATACAATTCACTTTTGCTTGTAATTCACGTAGGCATATAAGCAAATCAGAATTTGAGAAACCAACTAGGTTACTCACCAGAACTTCCGAAGCACGCTCGAAGTCCCAAAGAATGTCCGTGGAACGACGGTCCAACGGTGCCTCTATAACAATAAAGTACAACCCATCACTTATTGTCCAATAAAACAAGACAAGAATGCATATGTCTCGGTGAAATAATGTACAATGCACGCCACGATTCCGGTGCTAAAACCGAATTCGACTCTTCATCGAGTTGATTGACAATAATTGATCCATTCCTAAAATCCAAATAATTTACCTCAATTAGGATCCCCAATAGCAATTTCCTATTCCTCGGTTGAACACATCCATAAAAATTTAATTTAAACTTCAAATCAAATCTAATCCTTAATCACCTCAATCGGTTAATTTCCTAAGTCCCAATGCCAAAAGCCTCAAACACTCCTCTTCGGACGACTAGGGCAAAGGTTGCGACCATGGGGCGCTGGCGCTCACCGCGATGCCACAGTCGACTCGACGTGAGCTCCTAGCCCGCACGCTTAAACCGCTCATTATCTGATTAGCTACGCAGACCGCCCGTCCATCGCCGCGTGCATGCGCCGAAGCGATTCTAAAGCTCGCCGCTGTCGCCGTGATAGCCGAACGATACGCAACTTCGCTTGGTCGGTCGCCGGATGATCGATCGATCCGCAGCTGCTCAGATGTCGGGTTACTCGCAGCTCGTCCAGATGCCGAAGTTCTCATCGCCGTCTTCTCGCGATGCTGAAGTTACTTCACCGCTCGTCCGCATGCTGAAGCTCCTCACCGCTGTCCCGATGCTGAAGCTCCTCACCGCTTCGTCCGCATGCCGAAGCACTTCATCGCTTTCGTCTGCGATGCTGAAGCTCCTCACCGCCGTCTGTCGATGCTGAAGCTCCTCATTTTCGTCCGCGATGCCGAAGCTACTCATCGTCAGTCTGCGATGCCGAAGCCTCACCGCTCGTCTGCGATGCCGAAGCTACTTTACGGTATGCGGTTCCAACCTAAATCCACTACGCATGCCTCTCCTTCTTCCCCAACACATAGCTTTTAAACACACCACCCAGATTTCCAGATTCGATTCTCAGCAACTCACCAAGAACTCAATACACATAAATCAAGCAATATCATCATCGGCAACCTTAGCATATTCAATCATCCATATAACTCTATCCATCAACAAATCGATAATCTACCTCCACAAATCCACACTTCGACCCTATACACTCCTACGGTAATCATCAATAACAAAACCCATCCATAAACACTCCTAACCACCCGATCAAATATAATAAATGCCATAAATACAGAAGAATCATCCATAACAACATCAAAGCTCTTAAAACTTACCAAATCACAGATCAAGCTACGGATTCCTCAAAATCCTCCAAACCCTAAAATCCTTCAAGCTCAACGATTCACTAATCCTGAGCCTCTAACCTTCACCAATAATACCAATCGCTTAACCTCATCTCAAGTGGAAAGAATCCATAAAGAAAATCGAGGAATCCTTACCAATGGGAGGAAATCGCAAGTCACAAGAGGGGAAAGAAGAGAAACGTGAAATTGCCTTAGTGTTTTCCCCAAATTCCTCAAACCTAGTATTTATGACCTAAGTCTCCAAGTCACCCAAATTTCACTCTAAATCCCAATGGTTCCACATAATTATTTCCTATCAAGAAAATTCTAATTTTCCATTGCCATTGACAAGGCTTTCAAGATCTTGTAGGGTCACGATCGATCGCCCAAAACTTTCCGGTCCGCATTATCTCCTAATTTTACGAGAATTTCCTATAAGCCATTATAAATTGCCACCACCATAAATAAGATCAAATCACCAATTGCACTGATTACTCAAATTCTCAATTAACTCTCAATCCAAATCGGCAATCAACTCACCATTTACTTACAATTAAATACCGAAATCATGAATGCATGTACCTATGGATAAATGCATATGCATTAAACCTGCTCTCTACAATTAGAGGCCAAGAACATGCTCATTCAATGAATGCAAGAAACCTATCAAGATGACTCATAATAACCAAAATACCCTTAATGACAAAGTGACGGATGTTACAATTCACCCTCCTAATAAAAATTTCGCCCTCAAATTTCATACCGTCTCCACAAATAAATGAGGATATCGGCTCCTCATATGCTCCTCGCCTCCCAAGTAGCTTCCTCAGCAGAGTGGTTCTTCCAAAGTACTTTCACCAATGGAATCACCCGGTTTCGAATTGCTTGACCTGTGATCCAATGATCTGCACTGGCTCTTCCACATAACTCATATCACCGCTATCTCGATATCCCGAGCCGTAATCACATGCGCTGGTCCGATCGGTACCGTCGGAGCATACTAACGTGAAACACGCCATGCAATCGGGACATCTCGCTCAGAAGCCAACTCAGAAGCCGCTGGTCCTATCCTCTCAAGGATCTCAAACGGACCAATATACCGAGGGCTCAATTTGCCCTTACGGCCAAATCTCAAGATTCTTTCCAAGGAGACACTCAAGGAATACTCGATCACCCACACTATACTCCATACCCGCCGATCTTGATCCGCATAACTCTTCGTTCGCATCGAGCCGCTTTGATGCGACTCCGATCAATCAGATCTTATCTGTCAGATCCTCGGATCATCTCGGGACCCTCTATCGATCTCGACCTCTTCATCCCAACACAAGGGTGATCTACACGGCCCGCCATACAAGGCCTCATACGGTGCCATCCCAATACCGCTCGACATCGTTATTGTATGCAAATTCTATCGCTGCAAGTATTGATCCCACGCACTTAAACTCCAATACACATGCCCAAGCATGTCCTCAATAGCCTTGATCGTCCTCTCACTCATCCATCGCCCGAGGATGGAATGCGGTGCTGAAATTCATCAGTACCCATAGTACCTGAGGCTCTTCCGAACTCGATAAACTCGATCCCTCGCGAAACTATCGACAACGAACCCCATGCAATCGTATAATCTACGCTACATACTGGCCAACCGACGAGAGTATTACTCTCTCTCATCAAAGAAGTGAGCCGACGGTCAATCGTCCACTATGACCCAGATAGCATCATGTTGCCTCGGTGTCCTAGGCAACCTCATCACGAAATCCACGGTAATTCGCCCCACTTCCACTCCGGAATGGGCAACGAATGCAACTTTCCCATCGAGCTGATGCTCGCTTAACTCGCTGACATGTCGGACACACACATATTCGCCACTTGCCTCTTCATACCAAAGCCACCGTAAATGTCGCCTCAAGCAGGTTATACATCTTGGTCGAACCAGATGCATAGCATAAGCGGCTACATGAGCCTCCTCTAGATCTCCGTCTCAAATCATCAATATCCGCACACACACCCTCCGTCCCATCCATAATGTCCCATCTCTCAACTCAAACTTTGAATCTGCATCATCAACTCTATCAATCGCTTTCACTAGTACCGTCCCGGTCCCAACCTTCAATCTCACACGCAAAGATCGGCTCGAGCCTCAAGTAGCAATCGCTCCATCCTCGCCCCTAAATCCATCTCAGACATTAAGAGCTCTCAATCAGACGACTAGGCAATCTCTCCATCCGAATCGAGCTACAATACCATGCGATCTCACGCCAAAGCATCGCCACTACATTGGCCTTTCCTGGATGGTACTCAATCGCGCGCAACAGATCCTTCAAGAGCTCTATCCATCTTCTCTGCCTCAAATTGAGCTCCTCTCGACTCAACAGATACCTCAAACTCTTATGGTCTCGTGAAGATCCGAACGCCTCCCATACAGATAATGTCTCCAGATCTTCGAGCAAATACTACCGCAGCTTAACTCCAAGTCATGCATCGATAATTCACCTCGTGAGACCTCAACTGCCTTGAGGCATACGCTATAACTTTCCCATGCCGCATCAATACACATCCCAACCCCTCAGTGCGAGGCATCATCAGAAACCACAAAGCCTCCAGCCCCAGAAGGAATGCCCAACACCGGCAAGGTCACAACCGATGTTTCACTCCTTAAAGCTCTTCCGCAATCCTCACCATCTGAACGGTACATTCTTCCTCAATAGCTTCGTCGAGGGCGGAGATCAACGAAAATCTCTCGACGAATCTCCGTAATAACCGCCAGCCCTAGAAAACTCCTCAACTTTGGCATACCTCGAATCTCCCAACTCATCATCGCCTATCTTGTGAGGATCCACCGATACCTCATCGACACCACGTGTCCCGTAAACACGATCTCATCAAGCCAAAATTCACACTTAGCTAATTTGGCTAACAACCGCCTCTCTCACGACTGCAACACTATCCTCGATGCTCAAGTGTGCTCCTGCCTCATCCCTCGAATAAACCAAGATGTCATCAATAAACACTATCACAAATCGATCCAGTAGGGCTGAAAATCCTATTCATCAAAGCCATGAAGGTTGCCGGCATTAGTCAACCCAAACGGCATCACTAAGAACTCGAAATGCCCGCATTTACTCCGAAAGCACTCTTAGCACATCGGCCTCTGCAATCCTCAATCGATAGTAACCCGATCGCAGTCTAACTTAGTAAACACCGAGCTCCTCGCAATCGATCAAATAGATCGTCAATCCTAGGCAAGGATACTTATTCTTCATCACACCTTGGTTCAACCGCCTATAATCAATGCACAGCCTCGTAGTCCCATCCTTCTTCTTTACAAACAATACCGGAGCTCCCCATGGCGTAAACACTCGGTCCGATAAACCCTTGTCTAAAAGTTCCTGAATCGAGCCTTAAGCTCTCTCGCCCACCGGCCATCCTATATGGAGGGATCGATATGGAAGCTGCATCGAACGAGATCAATCTCAAACTCTATCTCTCGCCGGCGGCAATCCCAGAACTCCTCGAAAACATCCGAAATTCCTCACTACGGAACATCCTCCAATCTCCGCCAACTCGAGAATCCACTACATGAGCCGATAGGCCTCACAACCTCCCCGCATCAATCTCGTGGCACTCATAAAGGATATCATCCTCGCAGTACAAACCGACCGACTCTCTAAACACCACCACAGGCTGTCCAGGAATCCAATACAACCTCCTTGGTGTAATAAATTATAACAACCTATGCACGCTAACCACCCATCCCCAATATCACATCAATCTCCGCAGAGCCAAGATTATCAAATCAAGACTCAACACCGCTTCGGTCAATCTGGACCGACATCCTATACATACCTCTCCCAATACTGATAGACTACCTAGAGGTGTACTCACCTCTAACCCATATCAGAACCTCTCGCCTATCCCCATGCAGTCTACATGCTAGATGCGGTGCAATAAAAGAACGGGTGGATCCAGATCCAACAATGCATATGCTTCTATACCGTAAATAAGAAGCATACCCAACAACATCCGGTGAGTCCGGGCCTCCGCCGTGTCATGGCATAGACCGCCGAGATCGCCGCCACCACTCCCCCTGACCACTATGTAACCCTTCGCCGGCCTCGGCCTCTACCGACCTCTCCAAATGATCCACCTCCACGGCTCTGCTGGATCGGGGTATTATCGTCGATCTACCACCATAGTAGATCGGCTCCCAATGTCTCAAGGCGCTCACGAATGCTCCATCGAGCCGCACCTCAAGCGTGCTCCAGATAACCATCGGCACTTCCATCAGGCCTCTTGCCACAATGCTCACACGATGCAGGCGATCTCTCTGATCCTCTGGCGCTACCACCACCACTAGCGATGCAGGCGAACCGCCTCCGTCCATATCCAATCTGTTCGCCCTCCAATGACCAAGGGCCTACTGTCGCCATCAGAGCCTCTCGCAAGGTCTTGCCATGGCTATCACTAGGTCTCTTATGTCGGGTCCCCGTCCGGCCTCAACAGATTCGTCAGAAGTAATGCTTTATCTCGACAACAGCAGCCTCACCAAGAATGAGCTCATATCGATCTGGCCACAGAAGCGGATCTCAAATTGAGTCCACCTCAAATCTACGGATCTGTCGTCCTCAGAGAAATCAAGTGTACATAGCCCATCAACTCATTAAATCAACCTCATAGTCACCATACCATCCGTCCCTCGCCTCAACTCTAAGAACTCTTGCATCTTCATCTCCAGATAGACCTTGGGCATGAAATTGTCCCTCAAGGCCCTCGTAAAATCATCCCATGTCGAGTGTGGCCCGGTGGTACCGCCGGGACAGCCCTCCACCACCGATATGCAGGACCTCAGAAGAAGGAGACAGAGTAGTCGAACCTCTCCTCGTGGTCGCAGCCCATCCGATCGAGGACTCGCCACCCCTCTCAAGCCATCCTCACCTCCGCAGGTCAGTCATACCATAGAAATCAATCGCCGCCACAGCCCGATCGCACTGCTGCTCCTGCCTCACAGAACTCGAGGAGGTAACTCCTCCGAGAGAGGCATAGGGACTCCTACTAGCTCCTACCGATTCTTGGTCACCGGTCGCTTCTACTCGATCTCCCATAACTGATGACCTAAATGCATAAGAAATTCGATCGCTCATATCCTTACAAAGGATTCCGCCTAATAATGCTCTATGCCCAAAAGATGCCAACCATGCTCGATACCACTAAATGTAGCGCCTCACCGTAGGGTACACATCGAAAACCCAAGGTCGCCCGACACGTATCCCACGATAAAGGATTTACTACCAGAAAATTTCGCTAAAATCCATGGCATCAAGTATTTTAAATCACAAAATAACAAAGAATCAACAAATTGACATCCAAAGTAATAATTATCCAAAGACAAGAATCCAATCCGAATAGACAAGTCTATCGCCTCCTAACAAAACCAAAAAGAGATCGATACAAACATCTATCCTAAGTCATCCTCAAAACACTAATCCAAATGACCGACCTATGTGCATCACGACCCTCGCCAAAACCGCACGGCAGAAAGAAAGATCTTCTGAGCTAGGAGTCTACTCTAACAAATTCCGAAAAATAGGTTGCAAATTTGGGTGAGTTTATGAACTCAAATGAGAAACCATCATCGATGGTTCACTAAATCATGCATTACGCACACGGCATGCATAAATATAGTACAAGAATATTTATAGTCGATAATATAACAGCATTGCGATGACGTGAGTAATTTACAAGACATGTAACAATAAATGTGAATCAATCGCTTTGCGAATAAGTAATACCTACAAGAATTCATGTCATCACATATTCCAAGAATCGCCACAACACAAATAATCATGTAAATGCAATGCATATGTGACTCTTTCCAGCTTATTCGGCCAGTGCCCAAGTGCTCACCAAGAATCGCAGGACGCTGCTGTGATTTTCTCCTCGCTAAGCCCTGCCAAGACAAGATATCTTGAGCTCGAAGCTCTTTTCAAAGGAAAATAGCAACTGGGACACATTCCATTACGTGATCATGCATTTATGCATGCAAAGGTCACGCTCAAGAATTTACAAGTGGCTATAAAGCCCAAGACATCGCTGCTCAAGAGTTCAATGGCATGGCTACGAAGCCCAATATTCAATACAAGATCACATAACCGCATAAGTCGCCAAGAAACATGCAATTCAATCCAATACATGCCAAGAGTCATACAAGAGTCATACAATTCACTTTTGCTTGTAATTCACGTAGGCATATAAGCAAATCAGAATTTGAGAAACCAACTAGGTTACTCACCAGAATTCCGAAGCATCGCTCGAAGTCCCAAAGAATGTCCGTGGAACGACGGTCCAACGGTGCCTCTATAACAATAAAGTACAACCCATCACTTATCGCCCAATAAAACAAGACAAGAATGCATATGTCTCAAAGAAATAATGTACAATGCACGCCACGATTCCCGTGCTAAAAACCCAATTCGACTCTTCATTGAGTTGATTGACAATAATTGATCCATTCCTAAAATCCACCAATTTACCTCAATTAGGATCCCCAATAGCAATTTCCTATTCCTCGGGTGAACACATCCATAAAATTCCAATTTAAACTTCAAATCAAATCTAATCTTAATCACCTCAATCGGTTAATTTCCTAAGTCCCAATGCCAAAAGCCTCAAACACTCCTCTTCTGACGACTAGGCAAAGGTTGCGACCATGGGGCGCCTGGCGCTCACCCGCATGCCACAGTCGACTCGACGCGAGCCCTAGCCCGCACGCTTAAACCGCCATTATCCGACTAGCTACGCAGACCGCTTCGCCCATCGCCGCTTGCTGCCGAAGCGATTCCTAAAGCTCGCCGCTTCGCCGTGATAGCCGAACGACACGCAACTCGTTGGCCGATCGCTTGATGATCGACGATCCGCAGCTGCTCAGATGTTGGTTACTCGCAGCCGTCTGCATGCCGAAGCTCCTCACCGCTCGTCCGCGATGCCGAAGTTACTTCACCGCCGTCTGCATGCCGAAGCTCCTCATCGCCGTCCGCATGCCGAAGCTCCTCACCGCCGTCTGCGATGCCGAAGTTACTTCATCGCCGTCTGCGATGCCGAAGTTCCTCACCGCTTCGTCGCATGCCGAAGCTCCTCATCGCCGTCTGCGATGCCGAAGCTACTTCATCGCTTCGTCTGCGATGCCGAAGCCTCACCGCTTCGTCGCGATGCTGAAGTTCTCACCGCTTCGTCTGCGATGCCGAAGCTACTCACTGTTGTAAGGGTTCCAACCTAAATCCACTACGCAGCTCTCCTTCTTCCCCAACACATAGCTTTTAAACACACCACCCAGATTTCCATTTCCGATTCTCGCAACTCACCAAGAACTCAATACACATAAATCAAGCAATATCATCATCGGCAACCTTAGCATATTCAATCATCCATATAACTCTATCCATCAACAAATCGATAATCTACCTCCACAAATCCACACTTCGACCCTATACACTCCTACCAGAATCATCAATAACAAAACCCATCCATAAACACTCCCAACCACCCGATCAAATATAATAAATGCCATAAATACAAGAAGAATCATCCATAACAACATCAAAGCTCTTAAAACTTACCAAATCACAGATCAAGCTACGGATTCCTCAAAATCCTCCAAACCCTAAAATCCTTCAAGCTCAACGATTCACTAATCCCAGAGCCTCTAACCTTCACCAATAACGGTCAATCGCTAACCTCATCTCAAGGAAAGAATCCATAAAGAAAATCGAGGAATCCTTACCAATGGGAGGAAATCGCAAGTCACAAGAGGGGAAAGAAGAGAAACGTGAAATTGCCTTGGTGTTTTCCCAAATTCCTCAAACCTAGTATTTATAGACCTAAGTCTCCAAGTCACCCAAATTTCATTCTCTAAATCCCAATGGTTCCACATAATTATTTCCTATCAAGAAATTCTAATTTTTCCATTGCCATTGACGTTGCTTTCAAGATCGTAGGTCACCGACCACGCCTAAAAACTTTCCTATCCGCATTATCTCCTAATTTCACGAAATTTCCTATAAGCCATTATAAATTGCCACCACTCATAAATGTGATCAAATCACCAATTGCACTCGACACTAAATTTCAATTAACTCTCAATCCAAATCAGCTTTTACTTACAATTAAATACCGAAATCATGAATGCATGTACCTATGGATAAATGCATATGCATTAAACCTGCTCTCTACAATTAGAGGCCGAATATGCTCATTCAATGAATGCAAGAAACCTATCAAGATGACTCATAATAACCAAAATACCCTTAATGACAAAGGACGGATGTTACATATAGGTCCGTTCTCTATTACGTCCCAAAGGTCTACATGTAGATTCGATGAATAACCACATCCTATCTTTCCAAAGAATGATAGTCTTCTCCGCTGAATGCCGGAGGTCTAGTAGTCGAGGCACCTTCAACGATGTATATATGTGACTCGCCATTATCTTTAATCCACACTTCGCCAAAGTGATTCTTGGATACCAAGCTCGATACCAATCAAGTGAATCACAAGTTAATACAACACTTATAAAATGATAATAGAATGCACGAGAAGGGGGTTGAATTGTATTCCCTTTTGAATATCTTTTCAATTACTTGTTAGAAATAAAAATTCTTTACGTAATTCTTATTAATCCCGATTGATCAAACTTTTCAATGCTAAGTATATGAATAGTAAATAAAGATCAACTTTGAAACTAAAAGTGAGATAGAGAGTGAGAGTAGTAGGCACGCAGATTTATCCCGGTTCACCCTAAACCGTGGCTACGCCCAATCCTCGAGTTTCTTCCGAGATTTCACTATCTCTTCAAACTTTACAAGTATTCTTTCACGAGCCTCTTCGTGTCTCTACACCAAGATTCTTTCACACTTAGCCTCCGCAGCTATCTGCATAACTCTTTCTTTTCGTAAAAGTATTTGAACACTTTGTTACAAAGAAGATAGCGCTCACTAATTCAAGACTTAATCGCTTTTCACTTTGTGTAATTTTTCTCAAAATAGCTAACTTTGCGCCTTCGACTTCGACTTGTATTTATAGCCTTCGCTCAGAATCGCTTCTTGATTCTTGAATCTTGAATCTTTAATCTTTAAAGAAACGTTAATCAGTTGAGTTCAGAATTAACTCGAATCGACTCTTGCGTCTGCTTTCTTTTCTCAAGTCTGCGCTCTGCTTCGCTTAAGCCTCGCATCTGCGCTTCACGCCTGCTTTCAAGGCTCAGATCTACATTTGCGCCTCTGCCTTTTATTGTCTTGTGTCATCTCGTGATCTGTGTTTGACTTTTATCAACTCGCCAGATCTCGATTGATGTCTTGCAACTTCGCCTCTGTCTTCGCTTTGTTCTGCTTATTCAAACTTCGCTCTGCCTTCTGACTTCGCCTCAGATGCTGCCATCTTCGCTTGTATACGCCTCATGATCGCTTTTGTTTTTCTTGTATTTGATCTCACTATGTTTGTTATACATCAAAATCATTTATATGTAAGGTCATTTTGACTTAACACTTAGTACATTATGAAGGCTACTAATCCTATTAGTAAGTGGTATTTGTACTATGCTATTTCTAATCCTATACTACAACATACTTGAGTATATATATATTAGAAATATAGAATAGTAACTTACACATGAATATAAATATTCAAAAAATATAAATAAACACATGTAACATCACCCAAAATATATAACACATAACAAATAAACAAACGTAGGAAAATCGCCTCATTGGCTTGCAACGATCGTCGATTTGTTCCAATGATCGAACAAACGTTTTGACCAAAACTCATCTCCGCTTCCAACCAATGATCGAACACTTCTAGTCGACCGAAGAGATGTTAGTCGACCGGTCGACTTGTATTAATCGATCGAATTATTTTCATCGATCGAACGAACGCCGCTAAAACGCCATCTCCGCTCTCCAACCAATGACTGAACACTTCTAGTCGACCGAAAAGATGCTAGTCGATCGAATATCCTTGTCCAACATGAATACTCATGGTTTCCCATTCCGCATCCATGTCTCATATGGTGGAAACCCTAGCACCCACCACCTCTCGGTCAAACCCTTCATGCTTATCATATATTCTCATCAAGCATCAAGATAATCAACAGATTCGAAAAGAACATGCATGAAATAAAAAACACTTTCATATCACGCAACCAAAACCGTGAGCACATGTAATCAAAACATGCATATTTTTATCTCTACAGTAATCCAAACCAGAAACACATGTAATCCAAACATGTATATATTTTCGATTATATGATGCCAAAATCGTGAACACATGTAATCAAAACACGATATTAACGATTTTACAAAAGAACTGGCTCGATACCATCGTTGGATCGCGTAAGGTCCGAGTATTCACAACACATCGCGAAAAAGACCATACAACAACAGAGTATAATCGAGAATACTAAAGATGTACGAAAATACCTTATTTTCTTGGATAGGTCAGTTTTTTCCGATTCCAAGACACTGCAAATCGCTAATGCCCTCTACCGGTATCCACACGAGCATGCACAATCCGGCTACGCTATAGTGTGCTAGCCCGTCTCGAACTCTTTCCTAACGCCGCACGATCTTTCTCTCGATGGCGGCTAGGGTTTTGTCTCTTCTTCCTTAACCTAATAAGACCTAAGTTTCTATTTATAGAGAAACCCTAATCTCATTTAGGCCCTATTAAGTTTCGCCCATTATATCATATATAATAAAAGCCCGACAACTTAATTAAATCTAGCCCAATAAATATATCAAAATATATTTGTTCAATACCTAATAAATTAGCCCAAGAGAATAAGCCCAGATCACATCACTCTTTGTATGCGACCAGAGGCTCATTTGATGTTGGCAATGGGCTCGATTATACTTCAGGCCCATAAGTCATAAGCGCCTCTAGCAAGACATTATGACTACCCAAATCAAATGAGGATCGATAATCCGATTCAACTCAGAATTATGGTTATAGGCTCACCCTTTTGTAACACGATATCAAGATTAATCACAAGGCATGGTACATGTCAACCTTTGATTAATCATAATTTCTTGATCCCTGTTGACCGATTATAACAAATGACATTTGATGACTCTTCATCAATTCCTTTGAGCATGGCCATGCATTTCTTCACCACACTTGTCAAGAGGCCCAAATGATATCTCTCTCATTTAAGAGAGGTACAAATCCCATCTACGCCATTCACATCCTCCGCATGATTCATTTAGTGTCCAACATAAGACTATTTGTTATTCGTTAAAATAACTTAGTCTAATATCAAACACTAAATTCCTCATGTAGGGAACCATGATGACTTCAGTCAAAGGACTAAAGTCAAACCATATAAAGAATCACTAATGACATGAAACCATGTAGTATTCTTTATGTGGTCGGTCCAATATATGTTCTCTAACATATATCTATGTTTCGATTTGATATCTCATATCCATGATCAAGAAAACGTGACCATCAATCGTAACACATACTAGTCTTAATTCATTATTGTTCCACCAATAATGATCGACCAGGGACAGTCTAGAATAGTATTATAACGCTTATGGTTTTACTATCAAGTCACATAATTGATGACATAAGTCTAATACCATTCATGGAATGTAAATCACATTACATGAAATACATGCATATATGAAACGGAATACCTCATAATATATTATTAACAAGTCATAATGTTAATACATGAATCACAAATATCCATTGGCCTAGGGCACACCACTAACACAAACAACACCCATAGGCCCTGGGTTAAAGCTTGGAAGAAGTCGGTTTCCTCTCGGAGGCGAACGAGAAACTAACCAAAGTCCAAGTCAATCACTTTCATCAGCGCCTGAGGATGCCAGAGAGATGCCAATCGCGAGCAGAGCAGACGGTAGCCAATCTTTCTCCCGAGTAGCTTCACGACCACTGCATAATTCCATTGGGCGTCAAGCTTAGACTTGAAGGTGGTGGAGAGAAGAATACTGCCCCCAGGTGCCTCGGAGACTTGAATATCACCTTCAGTGATGTCTGTAACATCATCGTTAACCCAAGCGGGGGGCAACGTCGCCAGCAAATGCAGGGCCCTTCACGACAACATTATAGGACGTGGGAAGGGCCACAGCTGGCTCATCCTCGCGTTTACAGGTACAGACCCGTTTATGGATCTAGCCCTCTGAGGTAAGGGGCTCCATATGAGAGTCGAGGTAGCTCTCGTAGCTGGGGGTCGAAGAGCAACACCCAGTTCAAAGCAGCGGTAATGTTAAGCGTGAACGAAAATGGAAATCTGGTGGTTTGTCACCTTGTCTCTCTCTCTAAGTCTTCTCCCTCTTTTCAAAGTTTTAAGAGTTTTACAACTCCTTTATAGTTTCTGAAAGGCACAAGGCATGAAAATACGGGTCCAGATGGCTTGAAAAATCCTAGTTATGTACATCGCTATCTCCAAAAAGCAATTGAAGAAAGTTTAGACCGCAACGAGGCACATTTAGTTTGGTTTGACCGACCAGTTACTTAATATCATGTAATATGCTTAAGTCATTTGATACAAATAAGATATCATCTGTACAAGAATTTTTCAACTTTTTTCGTTGGTTATCTGATTAAGGTTCAGCTTTTAGAGACTCTAAAAGTACTTTTTTCCACCGCAAAAGTTGTTTTTAGGAAAAAATAGGTGTTTGGCTGCAAACTTCAAAAGCACTTTTTAAGTAGAAATAGCTTTTGAAAAAGCTAAAATACAGTTTTTTCAAAAGCTAAAATTTGGAGCTTTTCGTAAAGCCCAAATTTCAAATTTTTCAGAAGTCGCTTTTTATGTTATAGAAATAAAATATTTTAAATATAAATCAAATAGAATAGAATAATATTTAATATAATAAATTTTATTAAATAATTAATAATAATTTTATATAAGTAATAATAAATTTTATATAATTAATAATAAAATAATAAAATTTTTATTAATGAAAAATAGAAAATATAAAAAAATGGATTCTTTAATTGTTTAATATTTCCGTCACTTACGTAAATAAAACTTGAAATAGCGTCTGTTCTCCTCTTGACAAAACCAGTCGTTGACTCTGTTTTATTTCTTCTGCTCATCTAACCCTCTTATCTTCTCAGGTTGGTTCTTCTTTTTATTTTTATTTGTCTCCTAAAATTTTATTTTTCTCTATTGAAGGCAGACGTCGAACGTTTGTCTTCAACGCAAACGTCGAATGTTTGCATTAAAAACGCAAGCGTCGACACGCAGACCTTCGTCTACGTTTTTAACGCAGACGTTGATGTCTGCGCGCACACCTTCATCTGCGTATTTTTGAACACAGACGTTCGACGTCTGTGTTGTTGACGCAGACGTTCGACTGTTCAGAAACAAGCAGACCTTAGACCTGTCTCCTTACTTTCTTTTTTAGAACGAAAAAGCTTGTTGGCAATTTTTGTTTTAATTAGCTTGTAATTGAGTAATAGTCCACAAACACACATAATTAGATGAATGTTAGAATTACTCATCAACATTACATGGATGTTGTTAAACCACAAAACTCTTCCATCGATTCTGCTTAAGAATTTGTAATAAAGTTGAATGCTTAACAATTTGTAATATTATTTAACTTTTTACATGTTTTAATATTTGTTTTCATATTAATTTTATTTTCTATAAAAAAATGAGACATGTCTTTAAATTATTTCTTATAAGATGATTATCAAAATTTCCTACAATATAATACTTGGCATATTGTTTAATATACTTTAAAATTATATAGCATAAATAATTTTATTATAAAATAAAATATAGTTCAAATTAATAAAAGTGCTTTTTATTTTATATTGCCAAATACCATGAATGAAGCTCTTTTAAAAAAGCTGCTTTTTAATGGACAACAAACAAATAACCTGCTTTTAAAAAAGCTCTTTCCGTAAAAGTTTCATCGACAAAAGCTCTACTGATAAGAGCTCTACTGATAAAAACTCAACCAAATAGGCCCTAAATTTAAGTACCATTGTCATAATGTTCATTCCGACATGTATAGGAATTTTCTCAACTTACAAACTAAAACTTTTCAAGTCATACCATATAGACTTCCCATAAAAGTTTTCATTTAGGAAGACAATTTTAACATTTTCCAATGTATATATTATGATCAAATATTATTTCCATAATCATCCTAAATTTATCTTTTTTTTGGTACATTAGAAGAGGGAAATATGCTTAACTATAAGAAAAAGCAATCTCTTGCGCATCGGCGCGCAAATGATTAAGCATTCCCCAAGGAGGGTTGTGCCACACACACTCTCCATGTACATAATCGGAACCCAATCAAGCGAGGTAATTGGCAGATTGTGTTAGACCCCGAATCTTTTTATGATATTATTCAGTATGAATTGTGATTTTTGCCTTAGTTTGATTGTGATAATTTGGTAGTTCTGCTTTAATTGGAGTTATTTGGGAATATTATGGATAATTTTGGTTTAGTTGTGGTTAAATAGGAATTAGAGGATTTACATTGTGTTAGGGTTTTTGAGAAGTTAACTTAAGTTGTTGGGCTTGGGCTTATTAGGAAGGGCATTAGGGTTAAAAGAAGAGAATAGAAAAGAAAAGAAAATAGAAAAGGGAGAAGAGGAAGAAGTAGTGCATTGCAAGTAGGGAAGAGAAGAGAAAGGAGTTGCGATTTCGACGAGTTTTGACGATTTTAGAGCTTCAATCGGTAAGTTTACCTCCTTTCTATCTTGTTTCTAGAAGGCTTAAACAGTTCGATAACTTGGATTGAGCATAAACGAAAGTTTTAGGGTTTTTGGGTGAAAACGTAGGGATTTTCTTAGATTGATGTGTTTGTGATGTTTGGAAGCTGAGAATAGGCTAGAAATGCATTACAAGACTTGATCTTCTGTTTAGATGTGTTAGATTTGGTTAAGGGAAAGAATCGAAGTTGGGATATGCAGAGATTTGGGTTTCGGAGTCAAGCAGACCCGCACGTCGCGACGTGCGTATGAATGGCGCCGCGGCGTGTGGGGAAGGGAGTCACGTCGCGACGTGTAAATGAATTTATGATTATTCGTCGCGACGTATGTATCGCAGGAGACGTCGCGACGTGCAACGTTTGTTCGCCGCGAGGAGCTTACGGCGTGGCGTGCGTGCGCCGCGGCGCATGCATGCACGCCACGGCGAGTAGGGTCTTTCACCGCGGCGAACCCCCTTTGTTATCCGAAAGTGAGATTTTGATATTTTTGGGCATATCTTGGGCTTCAAATGTCCGATTGAAGTGATTTTGGAGTCGTTGTGATCTAGGGAGTAATGACTTTAAGAAGTATGAAAAAGGGGAGTTCGGAATTTGCCTCTAAGGGTTCAGGATTTTAGGAGAAAATCGAATATAGATTTTTAGTACTTGTTTTGAATATTCTCTGTGGTTATTAATTAAATGGAACTTGGTTATTTTTAGGAAACCTAGCTGACCCGATTTCGTCGCAAGAGGAAGGACATCAGTGAATCGGATTCTCGAGCGATCTTAGGTGGGTAATATACTTATAGTTATTGTGTGATTAGGCAAATTCTTGCCTATGTATGAATATATGTTATAGATGATGCATGATTAAATGTGATGAACTGAATGATTGTAACTTCATATATGTGAAAGAATCATGGAAATTGATAGCATGACATTATGATTTTGAGCATGTTATGCCTCGACTTCGGTCATGGCATTTTGAATAAATGCAAGATATGAAAGAATATCGTATGATTAAATGATGATGAGCATGATTATGTGCTTTTGTTTGGGCGAGAGTGGAACCATTTCGTTCAATCACGCGCACGTGAGACAAGAGCCTTCTCCCGCTGTCCGCTTGGGCATATGAGTCTCGAATGGACTCATTTCGTTCAGGGTTAAACTTCGGTTTCTCCCTTTTGTTTCCATGGAACCCTCGAGCCATTGTGATGTGCATTGCATATGTGAATTGAATTGATCATTGTGAAGCATACTTGGTGGCATAATTATGAATTGATGACTTACTTGTATCTTAAATTGTTTGAGAAGCATGTGAAGGCTTATCGTAACGTCTGTATAGATATATATATACATTCATATGCTGGGATTTGTGCTAATTGCCGATGGCTATAATTATATTAGCCACTGAGCTGTGTAGCTCAACCCATTATCTTTCCCTCCTCAAAAGTGCATCAGACGATCGTTGACTTTTTCATGATCGAAACTTCGCATAAATTAGAGCTTTGTATTAAGTTCGTATTTTGTTGGCCCTCCGAGCATATGAACATGGAGCATATTTCATGTATTTTTGTGGATTTTATATTCTGTATAGTATTATGCTACAATTGAGAATACTTGCTGAGTTTCCTTTAATTTGCAATGGTATGAAATCCCCATGGTTATGGGGTCTTTAATTGATAGTTGTGAATGTTATGGAATGTATGTATGTTCTGACTGATCGTTTTTGTGTATAAATGTTGGGATCGGGTCCGACGGTATTTGGGGCGCTGAATGCCGGCGCAGCCTGAGGGGCCGCCCTCAGGAATTCAGACGTACGGGGCCCGGGCCCAACACATTGATTGCCTTCATGCAGAACGTGAGCGGTAATAAATCATAGACCACCAGCGAGGTGTGATTGGATGTCATATATCACATTAGCTAGGGGATGAAAGGTTAGACTATACAGAGAAGAAGCTAGGCAGCGTAACGCCTCCATGGAATCAGACTCTACTAATAGGCCGTCACACTAAAAGTCTCTTGCGAAGGCGATACCATATCTGAGATCTTGGAGTTCCGCTGCCATGATGATGGTGCTCCCAATACAACACGAAAAGTCTACTACCTAAGTACTGTAACTATCCCAAATCAAACCACCAATACCCATTGTTCCTGAACTCCCAATGACATTGCCGTCCACGTTGAGTTTCAACCACTTCTCTGGCGGGAGGGCCCAGGCAACCATGAGCGGGGCCTGAGAGACAGGCATCCCGCTATCTTGGGCATCAAAAGCCACTATATAGTCCCGGAGTAGGAAATTGACCTGTCGGAGTTGCAAAGAACATGTGGAATGCTCTCCTTCAATCACACTTTTATTCCTTGAGCGCTAAATGATCGAACAAGTATTTAGAAATCGTCATGCCCTATGTACATCCCGGGCATAGTAGACACAATTGTGTTTTAGCCAACTGTACATATGTTGCTCGCGGTAGAAATCATCATGCCATTGTACCTTAGAGTTTTCCCATACACATTTGGCATATGGGCAATCCCTTAATAAGTGAAGCACAGTTTCCTTATAGGTGTCACATCGCCCACATAGAGGAGATTCGCATAGTCTTCGCTCATATCGCACTTCATTTGTAAAGAGCATATTCCAAGCTATGAGCCATATGAACATCTTATGCTTTTGAGTTGCGCGGAGTGACCAAATCCATTTCCAACCCCTTGGGCCATAAATTTACAGAAGAGAAAGTGACATAGAGTATATCTTTTCTCTTTTAGTAAAGTCTTTGACAACCAACTCACTTAAATTGCTTAATCATATCTTAGAAGTCTTTTTTGGTTTTATAAACTTATTTACAGTTAATAAATTTATAGTTTTGGGGTAGTCAATAGTTCTTATACTCGATTGTACTTTATATATTGCATTTTATCTCTTATTGCATTCCATTATAAATTTGCATACTTATTAAAAACAACATATGAAAATAACTACATCAACAATACGCTTCCTTTTATAATTATTCTCGTGCATTATATAATCGATGATATACCTCTTCACTAGTGGATTTCCTTAATTAAACATGTTAAACATGATCATGTATTATAAAAACCTAATTTTGTATTTACATTAGTTTTGGTCCTATACTATAAGGGTAATAGGTACAAAATTCACTAATATTAACTAAATGAATAAAGGATAGTTTTATACAAGAATATTTTCTCTACTATTCTCTAAGATATGAGAAATATTGATCTCATTATATATAATATTTCAAAAGCTAAACTATAATTTATTTTTATAAGGATTATTCATATGTATACGATATTCCTAAATTTAGAGATGAGTGAGATTATGGTTTTATGTTTTTCATAATTTGAAAGATGTTATATATAACAACCCAGACCACCTGCCTACATATATTGTCCGATTTGGTTGCTCCTCGAGCCAAACCCTCACGGTTTTGCCCTTCTCACCCTTGAGAAAACTTGTCTTAGGGGGAGAGGTATCCATATCCTTATAATGTAAAACTTCGTTATCCTCTCTAACTGATGTGGGATCTCACACTGTCCACCCCCTTAAGGCCCAATCTAGCTGGCACAATGGTTCAGATATCAGCTCTGATACCATTTATAACAACCCAAAGCGGACAATATCTGTGGGCGGGTAGTTTGAATAAGGAAGTTAATCAAAATGATTCTTATGAAGCTGCACCAGAGTACAAGGAGCAAGAACCAGTTGAATATGATTTTTAGATACTCAGAGACCAACTGGAAAAGAAGAGCACGTAGCTGGCACCCAGATTATATTATGGAGAGCAATATTGCATACTTTCTTTTAATTGAGAACGGAGAGTCATCAACTTTTCAAGAAGCAATGAATAGTTCAGATGCATCTCAGTGGATGGCAGTAATGCAAGAAGAAATTGAAACTCTACATAAGAATAAGAAATGGGAGCTGGTATCACTACGCCTATTGGTAATAAATGAGTTTACAAGATCAAATCGAGTGATAACGATTAAGTAGAGCGATATCGTGCTAGATTTGTGGTAAAATAATATGCTCAAAAAGAAGTTAGATGTGAAAGCTGCATTTCTTTATGGAGATTTTGAAGAAGAAATTTATATGCTCCAACTAGAAGGTTTTGAAGAAAAAGGGAAAGAGAAATTGGTTTGTAAGTTGAACAAATCTCTATATGATATAAAGCAAGCGCCAAGGTATTAGTATAAAAGATTTGATTCCTTCATCATGAGCCTTGGATATAGCAGAATGAATGCAGACCCTTGTGCATATTTCAAAAGGTTTGAAAAAGAAGATTTTATAGTCTTACTGTTGTACGTAGACGATGTATTGGTAACAGGCCCCAATAATGATCGTATCAAAGAATGAAGGCACAGTTGGCTAGAGAATTTGAACTGAAGGACTTGTGACCAACAAACAAAATAGTAGGGATGCAAATCCACTGAGACAGAAATAATAGGAAGATTTGGCTTTCTCAGAAGAATTATGTGAAGAAGATCTTGCGACGATTCAACATGCAAGATTGTAAGTCAATTTATACCCCTCTTCTTGTTAATTTCAAGTTATTCTCATGTATGAGTCCTAGCAATGAAAAAGAGAGGATGGAGATGTCTCAAGTACTATATGCTTCAGTAGCGGGGAGTCTAATGTTCGCTATGATTTGTAAAAGACCAAATATTGCACATACAGTGGGAGTAGTTAGTAGATATATGACGAATCCTGGTCGAGAGCATTGAAATACTGTTAAGAGGATTATCAGATATATCAAAGGAACCTCAGATGTTGCATTATGTTATGGAGGATCAGATTTTACTTTCAAATGATATGTTGATGTTGATTATGCAGGTGATATTGATAAAAGTAAATCCACTACACGATATGTCTTTGCACTAGTTAAAGGAGCTATGAGCTGAGTTTCAAAACTACATTCAGTTGTGGCTACGTCAACAACAGAAGCAGAATATGTAGTAGCTAGACAAGCTAGTAAAGAAACAGTGTGGATGGAGATGTTGTTAGAAGAACTTTGGAATAAACAAGAGTATATTACTCTACATTATGACTGTCAGAGTGCTTTGTATATTGCCAAGAATCCAGCATTTCATTCAAAGACAAAACACATCTGAGTTCAATATCACTTCATTTGTGAGGAAGTGGAAGAAGGAATAGTTGACATATAGAAAATTTATACAATCGATAACGTGACAAATTTTATGACAAAAACAATTAATGATGACAAGTTTATGTAGTGTCGATCATTATGTAACCTAACAAAGACTTAAGCAACATGAAGTGGCCAGGTAGAAAGAATAGTATGAAGATCTGATTGAATCCCAATCAAATTTTCAAGTGAGAGAATTGTCAAAAATGATAGGCACCGTTCGATATCTTCCAAAGTTGACCATATCAAAGGATATGGTAGGCACCGAAAATGGTGCCTACCAATATTGAAAATTAAAGAAGTAAAAAGATAGCTGGCTTTGGCCAGCTATCCCACGTCTCCCGATGAAGCAAGAAGAACACAGCACAACAAGCAGCAACCAGAAGAGAAAAAAAGAAAGCGAGGTTAGAGAGAAAAGAGAGAGATAAAAATATTATATATATTTTGAGCCTAGTTTTTCTTGTAATTCTCCAATTTTCTTAATCGTAAAATTCTTCCATCTTTGCTTGTAATTTTTACCCTAATTTGACGATTTTTTACTTAAAATTTGTGTATTCATTACTATATCTTTAGCCTTATTTAATTTAAAACTTGCTATAATCTGGTCAATTTACACAATATTTGTATCCCAATCATGTCATTGCAGATAAACTTTATCGACAGTCCGGTAAAGGAGCACGTGTTGTTGATTGTCGAAGAGATCAATACATGAGGTACCTGAGCTGGTACAATATATTTATGCTGTGCAAGGTGTTTGCGTCAAGTGTGCTCCATTGGACATTCCGCTTGCTACTTTCAACACAAGTTCTCTAGTTGGGGCTGGGAGACCTCTCGTCAAGGTTAATTTTTAAGTTATTAAAGGAAAGAAATTTAAATTTAAATTGTTGCATTTTAAAAAAACTAAAAATGAAAGCATTAACTAAACAATGTCTTTTGTTTGATCTTAAATAAAAGGGGAAATCAGTCTAGGCCTAGCAATGATATAACATATAACTAACAAAACGATTAAATAAAATTTCCGTACAAAATTGTTATTATAACCAAGATTTTGTGAAAATCCTTTAACAGTTGTTTTCAATATTGTCAGGAAATTGTTGAATTTATTCCTATAACTTATAAAAATTTGAACTAATATTTTAGACTTATAATTTTAATCAAATAAATCTTAAACTTGCAAATTATCATTAGATCCTAAATTTATAAATGCATCTTTTGGTTTAGTTATATCAATTAGACATACTTGCCCTCAAGAGGTGTGACTTGAGAGTGACTGACTTTACAGGGTTGGGTGCTCGATTCCATTCTAATCTTTTTGCTTTTGTAGGCGCAGGCGTAGTGAGTTCTGTAGATTAGAACTAATTGGTTGCAATGATGATGCCATGGTTTGGCCATTATGTGGGGTGGTCTAATGGACTGAATTCTCGAGAGAGGTGTCCGCTAAATTTCATCTACTAAGCTTTCCTTGAATAAAAAAAAAAAGACATACTTATATTTAAAAAATGTTTTTATAAAATTTGATAATGTAACATGTCCTTGTTCTACTATCGCAGCATAAGGGTCGTGACCTTGACCGTTATTTAAAACTATGTGTATATATCAGATATTATATATAAATTTGTACAAAGAAAAGTTGTTTGTGGCTATTATTTGCTTGAGCTCAAGTGCCAGTCAACGTATTCAACGGTGTAAGATATTATTTGGTCAACATGGTAGACCTTACACAGTTCCTTGTTCTTGATTTCAGTCGGCCAATGAAGTGTTTTTGCGGCGAAAAACTTCACCTCAAGTTGGTCTACTCTTAACATGACCACTTCCACACTTTTCAATGAGTCATTTCTTCCATGGCTCTATCCAAGTGGATCAAGTTGGCAAGACCTTTTTTTTTTTCCCCAAAAACTAACCTTTAATGTCAATTTAATAGCCATCTCCACGTACTTTGACAATCATTTCTCAATAGGACTAATAAACAAATGTTAATCGAGATATTTTAAGAATAATACTTTAAAATTTTGAATTAGAATCAGTCAAAAGTTTCTATAATTCGAGAACAAAATTGAGTACGATTAGGACTAATTATCCGACCACTTATGCTAAAAATAGATTACGAAATAACAACAGATGATGGAATCGTTATTTGCATGATCGAAAAATTATTTCCGCAACTCTTACACTATAACTAAAATTCATCTGCACAATCTTTCATCAAATATTTATCTAATTACATCGTATTATACGAAGTTCTAACCCTTTTTTCCTTTCATAAATTTTATAACTGAAATTAACAAACTACTTTTATAAGATGAGCTAGAACTTGAAACTGAAGTTAGAGCTAAATTGTCTGTACTACTGCTATTCCAATCTTAACTTTTACCTATTCTAAGTTGACACTCATTAAATAAATCCTCATCATCATACATTACATTATATACAAAATTAATCTCCTTTATTTATATCTCTGGTATAGCACAAATAAGATTGTAATAATATAACCCACCGTATATTAATAAAAATTCAGTTTTTCTATTATTTTATGAATCAAACATATAATAAAATAAAATTTTCTTTATCTTAGTGCTAAAATAATAGTGAAAATTTTAATATTTTATTTATGAGAATAATTCATTCTCAATATAAAATAATTCTATGTCAGAACCGACCGCTTTATAACTTCAAGTTTGATCTTAGGCTCGATTAACCTGAGTTTCATTCGATAACGTCAAGGTGGATGATAAGTGCATATTTGTCCAATATTTATGTTTTAATTATTCCTTTTTACTAATTTAATATTTCCTTATATGAAAATATAATTATGCAGAGAATCATGCGTAAATAAGGTCGACTTACTGAGGTTCATATTTATTGTCTTATAGGAACATGAGGGAGGCGTTAGGAGGATTTTTAATCTACACAATTGTCACTGCATAGAGGAGCACAAATGAAATCAACAGCAATAAAGCAGCAGGCGTTGGAAGCAGCGCAACACATGAGGAAAAACGATAGTAGAGAGGAATAAATAAATCAAATACGAGACAGCAAATTAAGAGGAACCAGGACAGCTGGGAGCAAGACACACGTGGGGACGCTACAACATAGGTTATAAAAGAATTCAACAATTAAAAAGCAAGTGAACAGCGTAAAGGAAGGGAATTAATAGAAAAGAGGACAAAGTCAAGTACGCTACACGTGCAGGGCGTTACGAGGAGAAGGGAATTAACGAAAAGAGAAGAAAAGGGGCTGGAGGCACGCACAAGGAAGGCTGGCGGCTGTGGACGCACACGACAGAGAGGACAGCGGCTGTGCAAGGGAGAAAAGGAAGCTCACGCAGGGAAGAAAGAAACGACGCAGCACAAGGGAGACTCTTCTTTGGATTTTTAAAATTACAACAGTGACGAGACCAAGGGGAGAGATCTTCTAGTTTTTATTATTTCCTCTGTTATTTAGAATATGTTAATTAAAAATTTTGTTAGGTTTAATTCTATTATGAGTAGTTAAATTGTTTTAGTCGGGGAATTCTAATTATTATGCGGTGACTCGTGAGACCTTGTTTGTTCTGATTATTTGGTTTATAATATTCGTACTGTTTCTGATTTACTGTCATTGTTTATTAATTGATTCTGCGATTGAGGCCTGATTGTAGAATTAGTTAATTTGCATATCGCCAACCGATTTATTTTGGTGGAGTCTAACTGGGTGATTGGTGTTTATGATAATTGGCACTTTAGGGATAAGATTATTCGATTTTGTGTGGAGGAACTTGCGATTTAACTAGATGAAGCGTGAGTCCAATGCGTAGTCGATTAGGATTAGTGTTTTTTAGGGTTTATTGTCATTAATTAATTGAATCTCAAGAGAGTCTCGAAGGGTTATTAATTAATTAGGAATAGTTCAAAGGAGTTTCATGACTATTCTAAAATTAAGAAGAAACGAGAGAGTAGGTAGTTAGTTGAACCATACTAACCTATTATTAAACCAAAGAAAATATTTGAGTCGATGATCGTAGTCTAAGCATAATTAGGAATTTCCTAGCTAAGTTGTCGTTTATTGAGTTTATCAATTTTATTTGCGTTCTTTGTTAGTTGAGTCGTAGTCGTTATTTTATTAATTGAGTTTATCATTTATCAGTTGTTATTTTAATTAGTAGTTTTAGTCGAAAATTTTAAAACCCCCTTTTTATTTAATTTCATTCGTTCTTTGGCATTTGAATAAAATCAATTGTTCCATTCTCTGTGGATCGACCCCATTTACCACTGTGCGCAATTTATTTTCGTTTGGTGTTTGGGATTTATTTTTGGTGGATTCGACACCCATCAGTGGAGATTGTTGAGCTCAAGCTTAAATGTCATCTCCGGGTTGTTCTACTCTTTAACATGACCAGTCTACACTTTGTTCAAGAGTCGTTTCTTCCATGGCTCTACTGCAAGTGGATCAAGTTGGGAAGACCTTTTTTTACAAAAACCGACCTTTAATGTCAATAGAAATAGTCAACTCCACCTCCTTTGACAATTATATTTCAACAGGACTAACAGACAAATCTTAATCGAGATATTTTAAGAATAATATTTCAAAATTTTGAATTAAAATCGATGTCTTAACTTAAATTAATAAACTTATTTAAGACATCGATCGATTTTAGAATAAGTTTATTAATTTAAATAAACTTAAATTAAGAACTTATTTAAAATAAGTTTATTAATTTTAAATAAGTTCATGCATATTTTTTAAAAACACAATTAAAATTAGTGTCTCTAATTTCTAATTTTAGAAACACAACTATTTACATGTATTGCTTTTTCTTTCGTCCGAGAAACGTTTTGGCACTAGCTGGTTGACTACCCAAAATCAGTAGACAAACAGTTATGAACGGACCAATGTGAAAGTGATTCTATATGGTTGAAAGTGTTAGGAGTTAGGAATTTAGACCTTCCAAACCCACACCCAAGGATATATAATAGACAAAAATATCAGAAAATAACAACACAAGAGAATTTACGTGGAAACTCCCAAACCGGAGAAAAACCATGGGCACCGAAAAGAAAATCCACTATGTGAAAAAATTTTACATTCACACAATTTTTCCTCTCATCCAATCCCTCAATACACCAACACACTCACAAAGAAATACACAAGACAAATTTTCAACTCACACCTCAAAAGAGGAATTTAACTAGAGTCAAATTTGTACTACAAATCTTTGACTTAGTTTTGGTGTACTAAACAAGGAGGTAGCCACCTTCTTATATAGGTGAAAGCCTTGCCCCAATTGTTGTCTCCAACCAATATGGGACAACAAAGGAGTCAAACCCAACAATCTCCACCTTGGCGACTTTGATTGATCCCACAATCACGCTCCACCTAAATGAAGATCTCCTGAAAATAACATAACTCTCAATACAGAGAATTATCATGCTTCATAGCATCATGCTCCACCATAAAAACATACCCACTTAGAATAAACCAATTCTAAGCCTTTTACTTCGGCACATGTCGAAAATAACCTTGCTGAAAAATTATGGTGCAACTCCCGTATTTGGCTTTCCTGGAAGTTCATCAGCCATCGACATAAATTCCACCACACACCTTGCATTAATGCCAAACCAATGCTCGTGTGCAAACTTGTGGACCCGCTAACATTAACACATCCTCTATCATGACAACTTTGAGATTAGCGGCATGCCATGAGGATGTACATGCCCTCTTCTTAGAGAGCAAGATCATCATCCATGGAGACAAAGTTAGCGACATTGTCGGCCTCTCCATTAATCGACCTGAGCCTCTTGCCAACCCGCCTACCTCTCGGACAATTTTTCTTCACATGTCCAGATTGTTCACAATTCCAAGAAACTACATTTTTCTTCATGGAGTTCTTTTTCCGATATCCAACTACCATCAAAGCCGAGTTTTCGAACATTTCCACCACCTGCATTTCTCTCTTCGAAAAGAGTTTTCCAAGAACTTCGAAAACTATCTTCTCCTTCCCATGAATCAAAATCGGTTTCATGTGTTCATATAAAGGTGGAAGAGACCAGATGAGTCTCAAAGCTTGATCCTCATCATCTATACTGAACTCCAATTGCCTCCAGCCTGAGAGCGATTCCATTGAGAACACTTAAATGATCTGAAATTGTAGTACCTTCCCTCATCCGCAATGTATGAAACTGCTCCTTTAGATACACCCGATTTGAGACACCCTTTGTTTGATACAACTCCTCGAGCTTTTCCCAGAGCTCTTTTGCTGTAGATATTCCATGCACATTTGCAAAGACATTCTTAGCTAAACACAATCGTATCCCACTTGCTGCTCTCAAATCCAGATCCTCCCAATCTTCATCGCTCATACTAGATTTGTCTGTACTGCTATCATTGATCTGCCTGCCTTTCAATGCCTTGTGTAACTCCGACTGATTCAAAATATCCTTGACTTGTACTTGCCACAAGCCAAAATTGATTTTTCCGTCGAATTTCTCCACCTCAAATCTAAGAGGATTCAAAGCCTTATTTCCTGACATTTTTCTTGTGCTCCTCTGCCTTGATGAATTTTAACGTAGAATGAATAGTACACTAGGAAAGTTTCCAGGAAAGAGAGGTGGGTCACAACGGACACGCTTAAATACCAAGTCTTTCCTTAACCAAAACTTTCCTAGACATGTACTACCACACTACCACACCAAAACTCCACCGCACCGAATGAACCTTTCTCAAGAAAATCTTTTCTGATGTGGAAGATCACCAAAATGCGACCACAGAGCATACTTAGAATTTTCAAGAAAATACACCTTGACTCGATACCACTTGTTAGAATTTAGACCTTCCAAACCCACACCCAAGGATATATAATAGACAAAATATCGAAAATAACAACACAAGAGAATTTACGTGAAACTCCCAAACCGAGAAAAACTACGGCACCGAGAAGAAAATCCACTATGTGAAAAAATCTTACATTCACACAATTTTTCCTTTCACCCAATCCCTCAATACACCAACACACTCACAAAGAAATACACAAGACAAATTTTCAACTCACACCTCAAAAGAGGAATTTAACTAGAGTCAAATTTGTACTACAAATCTTTGACTTAGTTTTGGTGTACTAAACAAGGAGGTAGCCACCTTCTTATATAGGTGAAAGCCTTGCCCCAATTGTTGTCTCCAACCAATATGGGACAACAAATGAGCCAAACCCAACAGAAAGATCATATCAATTTGTCACGTGTCCTTTTATGAACGGACCAAGGTGAAAGTAATTCTATCCGTTGAATGATCATATCAATTTGTCACGTGTTCCTTTTAACTTTTGACCTTACGTTGGAATCAAATATTATAACAAAACTGTCCGAATCTCTTATATTTTTTGGAAGGTTTATTCTTACTCCTTCTTGTTCAAAATACAAATTATTTTAGAGAGATTCATATTTATTAAGAAAATTAATGAAATGTTTGATATATTCTTATTAATGGTGTTATTCATGTAAAAAAAATTAAATGTTAAATTATCTTGAAAATACAATCTGTATAATCAAGATGTGAGATAAATTAAAGAGTAATTTTGAAAGTAAAATTATAAACATATATATAAAAATTTACGAACAACTCTTATTTTAAATAATTAAAATCTACCTAAAACTCCTTGATTCCAAAAAAGAGTATGTAGTGGAACTTATAATTAGGACAGTTGGCATGCCAGTAAGCTCATAAGTCATGTCGAAACTTGGAGCAAAGATAATCCTTCTCTGCTTATAGTATTTACATATGCGAATTTCTAAGATCAAAACTCATAAAACTCTTTAATTAGTAAAGATAATCATCAACTGAAATGCTTAAACCCTCTCTCTCTCCTTCACTTGACTCCTTTCCATATTCAGCAAACTCCGTCTCTACTATGCCTTGCATGCCACCACTTTCGCTCTCTCTCACCACTTCTTGCTCAGACGATCTGCTTCGTATCATCCGGGCGTCGACTGCCATTCCGGCTTCGGATGCTGCTTGCTGTATGGACTTCGGCGACATGTCTCCTCGTACACTTGCGGGCAACATTGAAGGGAAATTTAAGGCTTCCACGGAAGAGTGTCCTCGCAAACAATACGAAGCCACGTCGTGAGCCACCGCAGCCCCCTCAGGACTCGTGTAAGTACCCAACCAGAGCCGCTCTTGCGTGCCGGGGACTCTGATCTCTGAAACCCATTTCCCCCATTTTCTGCGGCGAACTCCCTTGTACTTCTGCTGGTGATTTGCAGTCATTGCAGCACTGCTATGTTGAGCTGCATTGTTGGCACTCATCATCATATTTGGGCGTAAGAAACACCTACCTCCAACTCTTTAACTTGTCAATGGTTTCTAAAAAAAGCATGGACATATATATATATAGGTGGAGGAATCATAACAAGTCAGAGGTAAAATCAATCGTTATATTAGGTGTGAACGTCGAAGACCTTTCGATAAGAGGGTTTGATTAGCGAGGAAGTGACGTCAAAAGAAGCCTTTCGTCACCAAGTCAAAAGTGGAAGGGATGGTCAACATATTCTAAGGTCAAAGTAGAAGGAGGGGGCTGTCCAATGTATGGAGTTCTGGACGGTGCTTATGTCGGATGTACTTTTAATATTAGTTTGGCACAAACTATCAATTCAAACGTTTTAAGACTCAGAATCAGATCTTTTAGTCACAAATAATTAATTTTACTATTCGATTCAAATTTTATCTTTTTATTTATTTATTTAATAATAATAATATTATTATTTTCTTATTATATATATATTATTGTACCTTTTCAGCTCTTACGTGTTATTTGAATTTTATTATTATATTATTATTATAATTTCAGATTACTTATCTAGATTTATGAGTCCCAATTAATTGTTACGTTACGAGTAATTTTTTCATTTATTTAACCTTATTTATTGAGGTGGAGAAAATATATATGAACGAGACTTTGGCACAGGACAAGGTCCTCATGGGTCATAGCTTTACAGTTTCTGGAGAGGTTTTTACGAGGCATAACTGGATAAAGATAAGATAGGTCGGCACAATAGTCTTGAACACGTGATCCCAAACTTCACGTCATTACCTCACGGATGATGTCAAGAGTGAGCTTGTGTACATCACAATCTCCATAAGCGATTGAAGAAAGTTTAGACGGGAGCAAATCTGCTGGTCCTTAATTGCTGTGTCCATCTTAGCCGATCCAACTTCTTTGTCTAAGATACAACGGAGACAGCAATTCAGAAGCAGCTAGTTTAGAACAGTAAGACACAATTTCAGATTTTCTGTTAAATTTTATATTATTTTATTTTATTTTATAAATTTCAATCATTTATTTATATAAATTTTACTTAAATTTTATATAAATAAATACGAAATTCATAAAATAGAATAAGATACTAAAAAATTGGATAAAAAATCCTATCTAGAATGAGATACGCTGAGTTTAGACCACAAAAGGCACGCTTAATTTGGTTGGACCAATCATCCATAGTTTTTTTTTTTTGCCGTAAAATCAGGGCCAGAAAAGAAAAAAGATTTGGTAGCAGGTTGGAGGTCTGCTGCCGAATTCAAGCCGTCAAGTTCGAAAGCAAATAGGTTTTAGAAGTTCTCAGGCACAGTTATGCACGTTAGGTCATTAATGGCCTCCTGGACTTTGTGTTAAATGGTATTTTGATTGTAGAAGGTAATGCGACATTTATTCAATAACTTAATTTTATAATTAGAGTTCAACTAAAAAATTTTAAACCCACCTATTTCTGCTCATTAAACTAACTTTATTTTTAAATTAAAATAATATTTTATTAAAATTTTAAACTTAAACATGTGGTTTTTATATATACAAGTTTTTTATTGAAACGTCGATACTTAACTAATGAAATGTTTAGAATATCCCTATTTTTCGATAAAATGATCTTATCAATATTAGTATAAATTATCTCTCTCACATTAATTTGTTGGCCACCAATATCTCGACCCTTAACTACCATAGCGTTGTAAATATTAAGCATCTTGCTTAGGTGAAAACATACATCTAACACCGAAAAACTTCTGAAATTATTCCAATATTATCAAATCTTTTTAGAAAAAAGCTGCTCCAATCTCCTTACGAAACTTTCGTTATTGGGTTAACCATAAAATTTACATGTTTTTAGCAATTTCTAAATACTGGGCGCTGTGGGTATCGACTCGTGCAATGCTGTAATTAACGCGTTAAATATCCCGCCTAAAGAGTACGTTCGCAAGAATAAAACTCAAAGGAATTATCGGAGGCCTACACAAGCGGTAGAATATGTGGTTTAATTCGATGCAAAGCGAAGAACTTTACCAAAGCTTGCTGCGAATCCTGTTGAAAAAGAATGAGATACAAATAATATATTCCTGTAAAAATTAATTATCAAGAGTAATCATTGAACGATTTTTGTAAATTAAAGTAATTATGGTTAATAATAAAAATATACGTGAAAGAAACAAAAGTTACAAAGAGATACCAAACTGTGTCCGTTTAATCACCGATCTTGTATAAGTAATTTTGATTTGATAACATATTCAAATTCTTTGTTGTCATCATCATATGCTTCTTCTTTGTAGATTTCAGAAGCGACGTTTATTTCTCGAAACGACTGAGAACTTTCATTTTTTGTTCTTTTATTCCGTCATCACTATAGTGCTACCACTTAACTATGCGAGCTTGCACGTAGTTATATATCTCGACAATTCAGTCATTGTTTTTTTTTTAGAATTTTAAAGCGAAATTGTATTAACGAAAAAAACGAAAGTCAAACATTGCACTGTACAAACCTGCAAAAGGAAAAAGAGAGGTACAACCACAAAAACCCTCACCATTTGGAAGCTCACAGCTGCTAAATTCGCCAGCGACATCTCATATCAAAGCTTACACATATATGCTTGCCATGGGCTACCAAAGTCTCTCGCACCAAATTAACAATGTAATCCGCTAATTCATACCGAGGACGTTCTTCCTGTTTATACAATCATCGGTTTCGTTCCTTCCAAAGATTATAGATCACCAAATGAAACGCGACCCTAAACAAAAACCCGTCTCTAAACAACAACCCGTCTATCCGGCCTCGACCAGATTCGTGCATAACTCCTGCCACCACCTCACTCCACTGATAAGAGGAGGGAATTCTCCCTAATAGAGTCATAATCCTATTCCACACCGATTTCGAGTAGACACATTAAAAAAACAAATGATCTCTACACTCATTAACTACTTTGCACAAAACACAAATAGGATCGAAATTACCAAACCAGCGATCTTTCGTTCGCAACCAGTTCAGCATGGCTAACCACACAAAGAAAGCCGCTTTAGGAGATAGTACCTGTTGCCACACTAAGTCCGCCCAAGAAACCGCTGCGAACCTGTCCCGACCAATGGCATGTGCAGAATGAGTGGTAAAAAACCCTGCAGAATTGACTGACCAGATCCACCCATCCGGAGCTTGACCAAGCCGAGCTGCATCCAAAATCGACTCCATTACATGGCCAAAACGACATCTGCTCCATCTATCCCTATCCCGAACCACCCCTGCCACCGACTCCAGCTTGGGAATCCGGAGCTTGAAATCGACCAGGTCTGGACGCAACCAAAGAGGACTAGATGCATGCCAGTTATCAAACCAGAAATTCACACTATGCCCATCACCTAATCTGCATTTAATGAAAGGATACACCAAATCTCGAGCTAGCAACAAACCCTTAAAAATCCAGGAAAGGTCGGAGCTCACTGGCAGTTGCCAAAAACTCTGCCTCTTAAGCCGATAAATCTGAATTCAGTCATTGTTGCTCAAGGAAAGGATCAAAATACCCAAGAGGATAGCATGATCCAGAGGATGACGTGCAGCATTATATGAAAACAGAATAGTGCAGGGAGAACGAGAAAGGTTCAATAACTTTTATAAAGAGGAAAAAAAAACAAACTGATTCATGAAGCAGATGATGGAGCATTGTTGGTTAGTGGAGACGATGAGGCTTCTCTTCTTAGTTCTTTCACAACAGCTGCCAATGCCTCAGGGTTCAAACCCATATCACACAGGGCAATAAGTACTGAGAGTGTATGTCGGTCAAGCCCTGTGTCAAGGATGTTTGACATGTGAAATGCCAAATCCAGAGATTCGCGAGCAGTTTTTGCTGCCTCCGGATCCATGTCAAAGAATATACAATCTGATAAACAAACTTTTTCTCGTTAACGATTTTCTCAATTAACCATGTCAGAATAGAATCATATGATGCAGGATTTAAGTAATGATTCTTGCAACTAAGTTTATTAGCAAGTTAACTCGAGTTTATTAACACTTAAAAAGTTAGGCAACTAACCACATGGAATTATAGCAAAGAAAAAGAACGACACAAGAATTTCAACCCAGGATGAGTCTCCATAGTAGAGTATCCAAGTGAAGATTCAAACTTACAACCTTAGTCCTCGTACACCAAACAGAAATTACAAGAACTTGACATACATCTTAAGAACTTTAACAAAGTAGTTATATCAATTACAAGAAGATATTTGCTTATAAAAACAACCGTTGGCTTACTAACTGTTGGACAATAAGGTCAAATTCCAGAATTATCTTCCAACTGTTCCCTAAATTTCTCAACTTCTCACCAAATCCTGAACAGTTTAATGTAGTGCTCACTCAATCGACAAACGATCGAACAGCTTTCCGTAATCAATGCAAGCACAATCATGTTATGAAGATTTAAGAAACTCAGATACTATCTTTATATTCTTTGTGGAAGACTAAAAATACATAAGAACATTACATGAACAGCAATGCAGTGAAGCATTGCAAAAGCTCATAATAGCACTCCAAATAACAGTGGAGCTCAAACAGCTCAAGTTTCCAACCAACTAGGCAAATGCATCATCGATAACACATGTCAGCAATCAGAGCAATGTCTGCAGATAGTAATTGATGATTGTACAATATCGAAAAGAAGCACCTATAATCTAAGAAGCTTTCTCTATAAAGAAGAATGAAGCATACTTATAGTACGTTCAACTTGCATGCTCAGCAAGAGCCTGAGGACCGCACAAAAACAAGGATTCAACCAAGAAGCACGAAGTGAAACCACAAAAAACGGGGAACACACACTCATTCCTCGAACCAAAAAGAACCTAATCTCCACTCATAACCCACACAATTTCAATTTATTCAACATCGCATCCCATGCCTCCCAGCCGACCCCAAATGCCAGGGCTTTAAAAAAGGACAAATCAAACCTGAAATTCAAATAATAATCACCTGAAGTGCGAAATTGGGGAGCTAGCGCACGAAGCAGAGACAAAGTAGGGACGGCCACTCAGGGGAATTTGTGGCTCTTTCACTCTTATGGGATTTTTTGAACGGACAAAAAACGACCTCAATCAAAACGACCACAAATGGCCCTTCTAGAACATAAAAGCCCGCGGCAAATGTCAGTCATGAGAGGACGTTAATTAGGTCTCCTGATATAACTGAATCAGTAAATCATAAAACCCATCATACTAAAAGCACAACATTGTTGCAAAAAATGAAATTTATAGTAAGGAAGACGGATCAAGGGTTCAAGCAATCAAATTTAAGCACCAAACTTAAATCAGCAAAAGAAATTAACCAAAGCCTAGCAGAGGCAGTAACTAAGGAAAATAGAAAATGGGACACGGAGGAGAGTACCAGATACGTGAAGACCACTTGATCGCTGCCCAGCACAGCGATGCCGATAAGAAGAGCGCCGATGGAAACACACAAAAAGCGAAGCGAGAGCAAGAGAGTAACAATTCAAAGCCACAAAAGCCCAAATTGATTGATCATAAAGACATAGAATATTATTTATCTACAAGTCCTCAAATTTTTAATTAATTTATTAATATTTAATTAAAAATCAACTTCCCGTTTTGCAAAATTCTAAATTTGGTCTTAATTTTAGTATTTTTTTAAGAAAAAGACTAATTTTCTAATTAGAGCACTTGGATATTCATCTAAATCCTTTTTTTTATCTTTCAATTAAATCAAATTTAAAATGGTACACTTTCGGGGTCTTCAAAAAAAGAATTAGTACTTAATTGTAATCTAAATAAGATTTTAACACTAGTTTGAACTTCTTGAGAAGATACATGAGCCTGAGGTCAAGCTTTCAACTTCAGTTGAGAAACACCTTTCACTCAATCAAAGTGACTTCGAGTATTCCTGTTGTTGCATACTAGAAAGCAAGAGTGTAGGAGTCTTTACAAAGAACAGAAACTTGGACCTGGCTTGGTATGAAAATGGCAGACATGACACTGTTCTATTCTTCTTTCATCCTCTTTTATCACAATAAATTCTGTTTTTTCTTAAAATATAGCAGAAACTGAAACTCAAAAGCAAAAATATTAAAGCTAGAAAGTTTGGGGAGAACAGCAGAATTGGTAAATCTCAGATAACATGACACCACTGATGACAGTCTAATGTGCAGAAAGAAAATAACTGGACAGAATGAGCTCATGGTTGGTTGCTAAGTTACAATTCAGCAATGCTCTTCAATTTGAAGAAGCAGTATTTATATGTTGATATACAAATGGTCAAAGGTATATGAAGATAGAAAAAGTAGATATGGTTCACCGCTCAACATGGTACATGTTCAGGATAATATACAGCAGCAGATCAAGAAACTAAGACAAGAGGATATCACAAACCAAATTGGTCATCACCGCAGAAAATTTTCTTCCCCTAAATATGATTCTTCTCACCTTCGAGAGACGAATTCACAACATTCACTTCAAAGCATTGGAAATAGCATATATAAAGTCCAAGAAGCCTGTTCCCTTGAGGAGACCTTTACCAGTCAAGAGTTCAAAATCTAACAACAATAAGAAGCCAATTACAGCTGCCTTCCCATTTATCAACTCATTCTTTCCAGTGAAACCGAACCCCTCTAGATCCTCATCCACCATCATTTTGACCTAAAATACAATAGCATATTAAACATAGCAATTCTACATAGGTGGGTTTGAAGAACATACAAATCTCTGTTTGTTTTCTGGAGTAAACAAGTCAAAGTATTACCTCATCAACGTTAACATCACTTGCAGTTACACCAGGCTGAGCCTTTCCACTGAATACAATCTCTGCTGATGCGTCAGATTTTACAGTTCCTCTCATGCTAATGTAAATGTTCTCTTGATCATATTTCACAGGATAAACATAAAGTGTCCTTAGAGCAGGTGTGAGGACTCTCAGCACAGGGTTCTTTGGATACCATTCTTTGATAGCTCCAGTTCGCAGATCAAATGTGCTATCAGTTGTTGGGCAAACTATACAGCCATCCTGTAAAAAGAAGGCAACAGAAACCTTTATATACATTATCATTACTGAAAAAGAAAAAAATAAAAAAAGAAACAGATGTACAGAGCGAATGAAACCAAAATAGGAGTCTGCATCTCCATCATGCTCGATTCAATTATCTAAAGAGCGCAGAACAAGAGAAGTGGAGATAATCAAGTAGTCGCTTATCTTGGAAGGTATTTCACTATCTCTAGTTGGTCATGCCTCGGAACTAAAAAAGAACAAGGCTTCTGAAGGGAAACAAATTCGTGATTAGCCAAGGAGATTCTTAAGCCTGACCAACTAACAGAGTAGACCTGTGAAAAGGCTATGGGAAATCATGAAATAATTTAAAAGACATGTCAAAAAGAGATATAGCAAAAAAAAAAAAAAACTCAACTACATCAAGCTGCCATCTTTAAGCAATTACGTAGAAGTGGGTATCTTGACTAATGTTGTTTACCCTTTGAAACTTAAATCAGTTCAGAAGGAAGTGAAGTACACAAGTAACAGTTCCTAAAGGTTTCTCCTTTTGTTCTTCTCTATGTTTTCCTTTCTCTCTTACAGAAATCAAAGATATAACAATGAAAAGCAAGACCAAACCTGAGTGAGCTTGGCGTTAAGCAGGCCCTCAGTGTAGGCACCTTCAGCGGGAGACCTATTCTCAATAGCAAAAATATCATCTTTATACCACAACAGCAGTATGGTCTCTCCGTCTTGAATGATCACTCTTCTCTCCCCCTTTGGCAGCGCCGTCAGCGGCACTACCGGAATCCAGTTCTCTCCTCCGCCGTCGGATGGCTGAGACCGGTCCTTATCAGTCATGGAAACCTCGGTGGCCTTGCATGAGACTTGTGGACGTCGAGCCTTGAGAGTCCAAGGAGGGACAGAATGGGAGTTGATGGACAATGTGGAGACGGGACAGTATTTGGGGCAATGTCCACCGTCGAAATGGTGGGGTTTAGTGAAGGATGAAGATAGATGAGAGAGTGCTGTGGCCATGGAGGAGAGGAGCGAGCGAGAGAGAGAGAGAGATAGATTGACAAAGGTGAGTGAGGGAAGGTGTGTGCATGGCCACTCGAAGTGGATAACTATTAGTGAATCTACTCCGTCCACGATTTAGGTAGGGCGAGGGAGAGCCGTGGCTTCTTTCCTTTTCTATTTTCTCCAAAATTCTATATATATATATATATATATATATATATATATATAGAACTATAGAAGTACTACTCTTGGTCAACAATATGTCGACAATTACCCGAAAGAGTCGGATACTCGGATACAGGCGCCAGCCAAAGTAGTATAGCGTGAGCAGCCAAAGGCAGCAACGAAGCGAGAGACAGAACATGAAGTTCGCAGTGAAGTCGTGGACCAAAGGCAAAGCGCGGACTGGGTTGCTTCATGTGGGTACCAACCAGCCACCACTGGAGACCCCTTCTCTTCTGATTACTACCCTCAAGGGACTTCCTCTTTTTGTCTCACCTGACCTCCTGTCTTCTCTGCCTCATCCTGACTCCTCTCTCCTCCAATTTAGCCCCATTCACTTGTAAGTTGTACCTCATTACATGGACGTTGATAGTTGATTATGATTTCCCTTCTCTTGCTTTTATATTCTTTTTGTTATGTCAATGCCCGTTAACTTGAAAATTGATAATGGGGCACTCGATGAGTTGGTTGTTACTGCGTTTAAGGTGTTTGATGTTTGGATTCTGCCATTGTTGGACATGTTATTTATTTATTTATTTTTCAATGCTAAGTTGCTGAAACTAAAGGCTATACTTAAAGTCGGAGTCTTTTAGTCAGTGAAACTTATTTCAAGGTGGCAAGTGGCAACTGATTGTGATCAGAGCATGACCGAATGCTTATAGCTGGTGATTTAATGAGCTTGAGAAATGGCAATTCATTTCTCATCTGTATGTCTGCATCTCTCTCCATGATTGGTGCGTGACATATGGGTTAATGTAGTTCTGTAGGAATGTAATTCAAACGACGTTAAGGAGATTAAAAAGGTCAAGACTTTCGACGGTTTTACGCAAGAATATGCGGTAGAAAGTAATGAAAAATAACAGTGAACGGCTCTTTTCGTTTTGAGATTGATTAAGGCCTTGTTTCTGTCCTTAACAGCGCCCTGTATCTTGAGTTCCCTTTATGTTGTTTCTGGTGCCCATGACTCGGTCTCGCATCAGATAAGGTCTTACTGTTCTTTAGAGCCTGAAGAGAACCTACTTTCCAAACCCAGATGACCGCGACATTGTATCTTAAGATATGGCAAAACTATTAAAACATTACAATGAATTTCGAAGTTTGCATTATCTTTAGAGCCAAAAAAAAAAAGACATTATCTTCTTCTCGTGTTTGGCAAGATTTAATAATTTGTGAAAAATCACCATGGCTTGAGTTTGAAGGAATTTGTCCAAGCCTGCTTTCTCACTCCTTGCACACCCAGTTCTTGTGTTGATCAGGAGCACCTCCTTGTTAAGATTTTTATCATTGTTAAATCATCACTTCGGACATAGTGCCATGGTTTTTGTTCTGCAGCCTGGATGGTCCTACTCCGAGGACTATATCAGACATTGGGGGACTCCATCAGATGCTTGGTATGCAGGAATATGGCTTTGCTGCTGTATCAAGAGATTCCATTCAATGCCTTCCTGCATCTGATGCTGCAAATAAAGTTGGAGCATCTTTTGATACTCCTGGTGGTCGTCATTTGGTAATTCGGCTTGTTTTTTTCTCATATTCTTCAATATAATGTCTGTATGACTGTTTTCTATCTTCCATTGGTTTTTCTACTGGTTATTTTTCTTAGCTGCTGTTTTTTGGTGAGCATTTATACTACTTCAAAATGTTTCTTGCTTATAGGTAAAACCTGCAGAATACATGAAAATCATTTCTTCCATGAAGCCGAACCTTTGGGCCAGTTTGGCTGATGAAGTGCCTTCTTGGGTATCTGATAAGAGGAATAAGATGTCGGTGGACAGAACTTTAAAATGGCTTGATGAATGCATTTCACTGAGCCCTGTAAGTCCTGGAGACACTCTCTTTCTGTTTGCTATAATTATGTAGAAGTGTAAAATAAATATAGACCAACATGAACTTACTTAATTTCATCAAGCTTATCAATTATAACAGGGAAAGTTGAAATTGATCATATGCAACACTCTAGTAAGTGACATTTGTTAGTATATAAATTGTGAATTTGATAATGGTAGGTAGAAATAACATGTTTGAAATTTAAAAGTTTAATTGCATTGACTGTGCTTTATGCTTACACACATGTGCCTATTAACTTTGCATCACTTATGGAGATCTAATATATTCACACCCCAGGCTTGGACAGCCCTGAGTTATGTGCTTATACTGGAAAATTATTAGATAATAGCTAGGCAATTACTGAACGAGCATGGTACTAGTCTTGTATATGTATTATCCATATGTTGACTACTAACTTAGACAGGAGGAGATGTTTTCGGAGCTGTTGTTGGAGGGTCAAATATAGAAGAAAGGAAACGGTGTGCAATGGAAACTGCTAAACGAAATGTATCAGGTATTACATATTCCTTCTCTACTTAGTTGGGCTTTCATGTACTTGTTTTATCAACCATGATGTTCTTAACCAGTAGAGCAACATTAGACGTTGCAGTGCAATTAAGCTTAGTGCTTATTTAACTAGTCCATTAACCTTTTTATTGTATCGGACTTGGATTATTGTGTATATGGATGATCCTCATTTTATCTGCATCTCTCTCTCTCTCTCTCACACACACACATTTTCCTGTTCACCATAATCTTCTTTTTGATCTTGTCTTGATTTATTTATTTTCATGTTAAACGCAATAAAGTTTCCAGAGTTTGTACTTGCTTAACACCATTTTATTAGATTGAGCTTAGGAAAACCTATTCTTTTTAGGTGCATTTGTTTAATTTTGATCTTTGCTTCTGAGCAGTCCTTGTGGCTTATTATTTTCTAGTCAGCTGTTACACCTTTAAGGAAGTTAATGAAATTGTGCAAAAGGGCACCATCTTAGATGTGTTTTTAGGGATGGATGGATCTAGAACTTTGATTCAATGGGGACAAATTATGATATTTACAAAATACTAATGTCATCTTATCATAATGAACTCGTCCAATTCTCACATGGTTGTAAATGATCTCATTTAATTTATCCAGTTTGAAATAATCCCAGCATTTATCTGCTTAAGTTAGAAAATGTATTATCATACTTATAAATCATACTATTAGGCCCAAACTGCGTTTCTTTTCCAATAACCACTGATTAAACTCATACCTTGCTACAATGTTTGTAATATTCTTAAGAAACTTTCCATTCAGACAAGTGCCTTTTGAGTTACATTACGATCAGTAAAACTTTCTATTGTGTGATTAAATTTAAAATCATTTTCAGTAATCAATATGGAGTACTCCCTATGTCATTTCTATTTGTTCATTCACTATGGTGTAGCTACAGGGACAAGAATCTCCTATAGAAAAGGATTGAACCATGTATGAACTCCTTATATTTGATGTCCAAATAAAAAGATGTTTTTCATGACTTTGTTAACCTCTTAGATGGAGATGGAGACAAATAGGGTAATTTAATATAGAAAAAAAATGCAAGAATTCCCATGTCAACCCTGGGACTTAGATAATTAAGTTCTAAACCAGTAGTGTATCTAATGGTTTTTTATTGGTGCTTGATATATGCTAACAAATTGACGAAATTTGTTTCTGCAGGTTATTGGATTGGAGGATTTGGCCTTGGAGAAAGCATGGATGATCAACCTGCTTTGCTTAATGCTGTAACTGTGAGATATTTAAACTTTATGAATGAAAGTTTCACAATAACGTTGATTATCTTTGAATCTGAAATGGAATACAGTCAGATGTCAATCTGTAAGTTCTGATGCTACTTTGAAATGTTCAGGATAATTTACCTGAGGAAAAGCCACGCCTTATATGTGGACTTGGTCTACCAGGTATTGGTTGTTTGCTTGCCCTTCCATCATTTTGTTTGTTGCATGGGAGATAATTTAACCTCACCCTGTGATGAAAACACCTAATGCTGCCTGGAAAGCAGTGAAATTTAAAAGTATATTCATATTAGATATGTCCTCTGAAGAACCAACTTTCTGATAAAAGTATATTAGTTTTCTATTTTGGCATTCATGTAGTGATAATGCCAAGCAGGTGATCCATAGTTTTAACAAATTGGAGACGTCAGGTACATGCCAGACAACCTTTGATAATTTTGGAATGGGAAGTGTTAAAACAAAATAACTACATCACTATCTTACTATTTGACTTTGGGACAAATTTTCTAGGGAATAAATTTGCACTTCTCAGGACTTTTTTTTCTTTCTTTTTTGCGTGCTCAGGAGAGTTTGACCGCACTGAGGGCTGTGTTTGACTATTTGCATTTCATTTTTTTATTAGGGTTTCCTGATTATAATTGGAATTCTTTTTTGCATGTCATAAGAGGAAGTGTTGAAGGGAGTTGCTGCTGGCATAGATCTTTTTGATTCATCGTATGTGTTTCAGTTCCAAACTTATTGTCCTCCGAGCATGTGTTTAATGATTTTCCTTTGAAATTTCAAACTTTTCTCTTAATGCAGCTACATTTACCATCTTACACTTGGAGGTTTTGCACTTACCTTTCCACTCAATAGTATTGAATTCAATAGATCAGAACTTAAACCAAAAGATATGGTAATTGATCGGACTAAGATCAATCTTAAAGCAACAGTTTACAGGTAAAAAATAGTTCCTTTTTGTACTTAGATTGTGTCTAAATTCACCGATCTCACCTTCATCATGATTATCAAAATTATGAACATTGACATCTTGATCTCTTGCAATAGTTAATGAAAGTTGCATTTATAAGGCCTTATTGTGAAAGATCTTTCCGTATTTATTCTTTACATCTGAAATTAATTTTTCGTATAAGTAAATGCGTTTATAAGCAAATATTTTTGTGTTACAGGAAAGATACTTCCCCAATTGTTGCAGGTTGTTGTTGTTATACTTGCTTGAATCATACTAAAGCTTACATCAATCACCTGCTCAATGTCCACGAAATGCTGGCACAAATATTGCTGGAAATGTACGTGATCCGTTGCCCTTAATAATATCAATGACAATGCTAATGGTAATATAGTAGTACCAATGTCGAATATGCTGATGGGGATGATGCAATGTCTCACAGACATAATACACACCACTACATTGGATTCTTCCGTTCAATTAGAGAAGCAATCAAGCAAGACAAATTTGAGCAGTTCCACCAAGTCTTTGTTCAAAGCAGGCGTGAACATCTTGCTTCGATTACTGTTTAGGTATCACTTACCTCGGACTTTACAATTTCCCATTTTTCCAACTCAGTGTTGCTGGTGGTCTCTGTTTCCTCTTAATGACTAATCAACAGCAGAACTGACAAGAAATTTTCCAACTTGTCTGAGCAGTAAAAAGATGTATGTTGTGTATCCACCAAATGGAACCGGATATTAAACCTTGGCATTTGAATGAATGGTGTCAAGTAATGGATCGGACTCCTGGTTTGGATGAGATGACAACAGAAGTTCCTCTATGCCACGATCCTGTTGTATTATGTCAAACTTCCAGGCTTTGAATTAATACATTCTTTTCATGACTGCAAGTCTTTTCAGTCAACGAAACTTTCTTTCAGTTTTTTGGGATACAAAGGAAATGTCCACCCGGTTCATCGCCTCCTCTGCTCACCAATCTGCCCAGCTCTAACAGGTCTTATAGGCCTTCTGAACGATTACTAGATAAAAGTACACATCCAGCTTCAATGATCCTGCCCAATATGCGCTCAAATAGGTTCTTTCCCTTCATTTTCTCCCAATTTCTTCATCATAACAAGTGGAGCTACGAGCAGATGAATCATCCCTTAGCTTTCTTTTAGTAAAAGTTTGTATCGAACAACTTTCCAACGGTACATCTGCCTATTGAATAACTACTTGAGCATTTTTGTTGCAAATTCCACTAGAACTATTGTAAAACTTATCTCATCTTGTTCATTCACATAAAGAACATGATGAATATATGATTTGCCTACACTAACTGATGTTTTCAAAGCAGACCTCAGTTATACTCTTCAAAATTCTATCTTTAGTTTGGCGAGTGGAGATATCTTGGGCCAATCTTTACCTTTCTCCCGCTGGCACCTTTTTTTGCAGTAAAGGGATAGACAGAGAAGAATGAGAAGAGGGCAGCCCCTTTTCTGGCAGCAGATTATAGCATCCTCAGTTCTTTAAAAGAAGTTAGGTTTTAAAGTCCTTTTGGAGCCGACAGACTCTAAATCACGAAAATCCGATATCCCAATAGAGGTAATAGTGAAAGATAGCCCTTCTTTCAGCACAAATTTTAGCTTAGGACAATCACTGACTGATAAGTTAACAAGCTTAGTGAGTTCTGGAGTGTTGATGTTGACAATAGATTCTGCAGTCCTGCAATTTCCATACATGAAGGCTGGTGAGGGAGGTGGGAAACCCCTCTTCCGGCAAGAACCGGAGATGACACTCCTAACCGAATTCGAGGCAACCTGAGAACCTGTGGTAGAACATCTCGTCACCCTTCAAAACGTCAAATTCTTCTGCAAGAGATCCGTACTTAGGAATCAAACCCTTCTTTTAGGAATTGGAGTATCTTATTTTTGTTTCGACGTTTCAATCATTTGTTTTATATGAATTCAACAGAATAAAACTAGTTAACCAAAGCACAAGATTCTATCTTTTTTTGGATGGAACAAAAATTTATATCCTTGTTCTTTGAGGACGAAATAAAAATGAACGAAGATGACAAGCAAATACTACAAAGGACAGAACGGTTATATTCTTATCCTCTGTCTTCGCATCCTCAGACACTAACCAAACACCACGTAAGTGTGATCTTATCGACCAACCCATACCGACTGTGGGAATAAAGCCCAGGTGACAGAAGTTGCTTAAGTGTCCAATTGTTATCTCCTTCACCTATCATAAGCATTGGCTTTATCCATCTCAGAAGGGGATGCTAACTTCTGGGATGATGGCTTTTTTCAAATGTCTTCTTTTGGATCAAATGCAATTTTTTGAAAAGCTTGAATAGTTAGTCAGACTGGGTGCAGTCTTTAATTAAATATTCAAGTTTTTCAAGAGAGTGATTTTGGTCAAAAACAGGTTATTGGAGAAAAAGAAATTTCAATGGCTGGAGGTCCAGATCCATCTCCGAGTTCGAAGGATGCAGAAGAATCCCATCTAAGAAGTCATCAGCTTCACAGAAAGCATTTTTGAGCTCGTCAAGGCGCTTCTTATCTGCTTCTCCTCGGCATCAACAAGGTTTTCTTTCAACAGGTATCGTTATTATCTTCAACTTCTCCAGCAACTTACCATCAAGTTTTCTTTACTTGAAAAAACCTATTAACCTTCTGAGAAGCAAGCCTATCGACATAACCGAGAGGAAGGAAGAGAGAAATGTTCCTCCGACGATCTCCGCGGCCATTATTCTTGCTATTTGAAAGGAAATTATGGATCTAATGCTAACTTTAAATGTGTCATTAAATACATCCAACAACCAAGATCTCATCTTATTTAGAGCATTGCAAGATTAAGAACACAAACTTCCAATATTTGGCATGCCTTGGATCCTCTCCATCTTGCTCCAAAACCTATCAAAGGAAAAACAAAACAAACCTTTTCCAGAGAGCTTATGGTAGAACAACCCCCTTTTCTTTTTTTCCAAACACACACACACTATGTATATTATTCACCAACAACCACACCTACCCTAAGGGGTAGAAAAATTGGTTAATTGTATCATAGTGTATGGGTATATGGACTATAGTTTAATGGGCCAACATATAGTCATTAGGGTACCACCATGTGCCTCAAATGCAATTAACAACTTAACCATCCCATTATGGTTATTACATGTACATTAGGCAATTCATTTTGTGGTTAGGCATATGGAATTAAGTTGTAATTATAGTAGTTCACTAACATGTCTAACATGTATTTATAACATTCTCCCACTTGGACAATATAATCAAACCACCACACCAATCTCCATCATCCACAAGCAATCAAATGAATCATATGAAATATCATATCGACAGAATATATATACTACATATGATTCGGCCCTGGTGATGTTCAAATACCACAATAACATAACATGCGTGCAGTACGATATATATAATAAAGATGACTGCAAATATCATTATGCATGTCTTATATATCCAAAAATAAAATCATAAACAATCCATACAAAATGCCAACATGTTCAACACAGCATAACAAACTCCCACTAATCTTATTCAGCTAGGCTCCTAACAATCCCATGCCTAAACATGTTCGCAAATACAAATATAGGTAAGCCTTTTGTGAGTGGATCTCGCTAACATGCTAGTCAGAGGCGATACTCAACAATGATGAAGGATTCAATGACTTTCTTTAACAAAATAGTACTTTATATCAATATGCTTTGAAGCGAGAAGTACTCTAGTGTTCTTAGAGAAAGCTACAATGCGAATTATCACATTACAATTTCAATGGACTCGAAATAGAGTCAACAATACTCAATGTCAAATAAAATTCGCAACCATATCGATTGACAAGTCGCCTCATAACACGCCATATACTCGCCTCCATGGTAGAGGACGCGAGTGTCTGTTTAACACTTTTCCATGATACACTCCTCCAACCATCATAAAGATGTAACTGAAGTGGACTTTTATCATCCACACATCTCGCATAATCGGATCATCAACCCAACTATATCAAGAGTGTCACCACCGATAAGTCAACATATAATCTTTGGTACCTCAAGATACTTCATGACTTTCTTAGCCGCTTTCCAATGGCTAAGACCAGATCACTCAAGTATCTTCCCAACACGCCTACAACAAAAGCAATATCGTATGCGTGCATACTTGAGCATACATCAAAGCTACCGACAAGTGACGACATAAGAACGACCTTCATTTCATCTCTCTTTATCATTTTGTGGACATTGGGCCTTTGAGAATTTGTCACCTTTCACTATCGGTGCCTTTCCGGAGAACAAGAATGCATGTTGAATCTTTTCAAGATCCGATCAATGTAAGTCTTTTGAGACAATCGAAGGATCCCATTAGCTCTATCTCAAGAATCAATTCGAGTACATAAGAGGCCTCACCAAGATCCTTCATATCAAAATGACTAAACAACAGTTGTTTTGTCTCAAACAATAGATTAGAGTCATTAGAAGCAAGTAGGATGTCATCAACATACAGTACCAGAAAAATGAAACTGCTCCCACTGAACTTCATATATATACATTGATCAACTACATTCTCCTTGAAGCCATTTGCAGTGACAAACATATCAAACTTGAGATACCACTGTCTTGATGCTTGCTTTAACCCATAAATGGATTTCTTGAGTTTGCAAACCATGTGTTCTTTACCAGTCATTTCAAAACCAACTGGTTGTGTCATATAGACATCCTCATACAGATCTCCATTCAAGAAGGCGGTCCTCACATCCATTTGTTTGAGTTCCAAGTCAAAATGAGCAACTATAGCCATAATGATTCGTAATGAATCTTTTGTTGAAACTGGTGAGAAGGTTTCTTTGAAATCAATCCTTCTCTCGCTATAACCTTTAGCTACAAGTCCGCTTTATACCTTTCTACTTGCCCACTAGAGTCATGTTTGATTTTGTAAACCCATTTACACCCAATAGGTTTACAACCTTTGGGTAGGTCAACCAAATCACAAACTTCATTTTGTGACATCGAACTCATCTCATCTTCCATTGCATTCATCCATAACGCAGATTGAGGACTGCTCATAGCCTCCTGAAACCGACCGTTTCGGTATTGCCTCCCACATCAAACTCATGTTCTTGCAAATAAACAATGTAATCATCGGAATGGCGTGTCTACGTGTTCTTTGTGATCTCCGACAACAACTTCATCATTCCCAAAGACGTTGACTTCATCCTGTGCTTGATTCGAAGTTCATCATGAGACTCTCATCGAATCTGCTCAATCACAGGATTATCAGTAGGAATTGAAGTAACAGTGCAGGGGACTATAATGCGTTCTTCCGGAATAAAATTTCTCTTGACCTTGACTTGAGTCAAATTCATCTTCAAAATAGACAACTCTATCTAATTCTATAATTCGTCAGTGTGAGATGGGCAATAAAATCTGGAACCCTTGATCCGATGGTGTAGCCTACAAAGTAGCCACCGATAGTTTTGGATCAAGTTTCTTAGATTGTGGATTATAAGGCCTCACTTCGCTTTGCATCCCCAAACATGAAAATGGCGCAGCTTGGTTTCTTGCCGACCATAACTCATATGGAGTCTTTGGGCCGATTTGCTAGGTACTTGATTCAAGATATAAGTCATTGCCTTCAATGCCTCACCCCACAAAAATTCGTGCAAATTAGAATATATCAACATACACCGTAACATATCAAGAAGTGTGCGGTTTCTTCTCTCAACGATTCCATTCTCATTGGGTGTCCTCGCATTGATATCGTGCTTCAATACCACACTCTTGCAAGTATCTAGCAAAAGGCCCTGGATTCCTCCCACTCTCATCATAACGCTCATAATACTCTCCACCTCTATCAGAATTAACTATCTTGATTTTCATCCCCTTTTGAAGCTCCACATTTGTCTTGAAAATCTTAAATGTTTCCAAAGAATCAGATTTTTCACGAATGAGCTCCACATGACCATACCTGGAAAAATCATCAATGAAAGTGATGAAATATTTATAACCACCCATAGCAGGTGGAGTGAATGGTCCGCATATATCAGTATGAATCAATTCTAACAAGTCTGAACTCCTGTCTGTCTTGCATTTTCTAACCTTGGCAGTCAACTTCCCTTTAATATAGTCAACACAGGCAGTAAAATCTGAAAAATCAAGATCCTGTAACACACCATCCTTTACTAACCTCTCCATTCTGTCTCTAGAAATATGGCCTAAATGTTTATGCCATAACATAGAAGATCTCAAATCCAACCTCATACGTTTAGAACCAACAATAGCATTAAGAGAAGAAGAAGAAGCAACAGTAACACAATCATTCAACTCAAGTTTGTATAAATTCTCACACAAAATTCCATGTCCCACCAAAAGGAGTCACGATACAAAGTCAATTTTCCAGCCCAAATGTAAAACTATAACCCAGTTTATCCAAAACAGACATGAAAATCAAATTCCTCCTAATAGAGGGTAAGTAAGCAACATCATGTAACACCAAAGATGCCTCAGATTTAATCGCAATTCAACTGCTCCAAAAATTCAACTTTGACTCTTGATCGCCTCCCATGCATACATCTTGCTCAGATCTAGTCGGTCTTCTTCGACTTGTCAATTTCTGCAAGGAATTTGTAACATGAATGGTTGCCTCAGTATCTAACCACCAAGTATTTAAGGAACATCAATATCATTTGACTCTAAACAAACCATCACAAGACAGCTTACCTTTCTTCTAAATGAGATTTGAGTTTTCGACAATCACCTTTCTTGTGCCCAAAATCTTACAAAGTTGCACTTCCCTTTAAATGGCTTGTTCTTCTGATTAACAGAAGATGTACTCGTCAGTCCACTTCTTTTAGCACCGACAACTTTCTTCTTAACAATCTTGTGATCATCTGAGCTAGTAGAAGTGAACTTTCTCTTTTGATGATTCCCATTTCATCACCATAGAGATGCTTCGCCTTCCCTTTTCATATCATCCTCTTCCTTAGCAAGAATAGCAGTCATCTCCTCAATAGTCCATTGCTCTTCTCGAGCATTATAACTCGATCTAATTGAGTCAAATTTAGAGGGAAGAGTCCCCATCATAAACCATACCATGTAGTCCTCACCAAGGTCCATATCCATAGCTTTCAGCTTATGATAACAACCCATAAGTTTGTCGATGTGAACCCTAATATCACTTGAACCATCATAAATAGTGTGATGAAGCATATTCAAGTATTCATTCTTCTCATTCTTTGAGAACTTCATGTACTTCTTTTGAATAGCAGCAAGAAAATCTTTTGCATTGTCAGCCTCGGGAATACTATCACGAATGGATTCTTCCATGTGATATCTCATAATCATTAAGCAACATCGATTAGAGTACTCCCACTCTTCATAAGATTTTCTTTCCTTCTCATTAGCATCATCAGCAGGTTTCTGTGGTGGATCTATTCTCAAGGCCAAGTCCATTCGCATGATTGCCAAACTCATCAAGAGAGATTCAACCCACTGCTTATGGTTCGTTCCATTCAACATCAGGGTAGCAGAGGCTCTCAAATTGCTCAAAGCTGAATGAGAATCAAGAGCAATCATTATGATATACATATTAAAACATAATCATGCAAATCGTGCTCTTTTCCTCAAAATCAACTAGGACATTCATGCTAGAGTTCTTTAGAACTCATTCACAGGTAAGAACAATTTATTAAAATATAACAACCAAAATCATCAATAGACTATCGAAAGGATAGAACAATTATGCGGTTGATAATATTTTAATAAAATTTCTTCACCATATTAAGCATCCTACGAAGCAGTAATTATCGACAGGACAATTAATTACTCGTATAGATCTTAACGTCATTTTAGAGGAAAAACACAAATTTTAAAAAGTCGTTAATATTTTAAAAGATTCCTCATCATAAATAGTTTCACATGCTTAATTCTACGACAGGTAAAAATAAGCATTAACTATTGTAAACAAAATATATGTTTATGCCATAATAAAATTAAAACAACTGGAATTAGCATATACAATTACTCACTAATTTCATGCATAAACATATTGGAAAAATTATAATTAAATTTTGGAGCAAGACACAAGAAAAATGGTCCGGAAAAAAAATTTTATTTTTTTTTGTTTTTTTTAATAAAAAAAATAATAAATAAATAATTAATTAAAAACGGGCGGGTCGGTTCGGGGCGCGGTTATTACCCAATTCCCAGGCGTGGGAGCACGCGTGTTCCCCTGGATTGGTCGGCCATGGGCAGTCGGGTCTTGAAGCGACCACGCGACCCGCCTCACGCTGGTCTTGACGACGCCAGACAGATCGTTGTCCCCTACCTCCCGCCGGGTCGGCGGGGCGACCCGCGAACCCGCCTATCCAACCCGGTCGGAACTCCCTCCTCCGACCTTCGTTTCCGACGATTCTTACGGCGTTTTCTTCCATTTTTCACGATCTATGGATCTATCATATCCATTTCAGCCAAATGTGCTCCAAAACATAAAAGCAACAAACTCATTTCGGCCATGGATAAAACACGAAAAACTCACCCAAAAAACCATCGTTCTTGCTCCAAAAACAGAGGTAAAACACAACAAATAGCCAAGCAACGCCATCAACCACTTAAAACATCATTTTGAAGTGGTTTAGTCAAAACACGAGTTCAACCGAAAGAGGTATAAAAACAACCGAAAATGAAGCTCTAAAATTAAATAACCTGTCTCTGATACCAATTGCTAACTTTAAATGTGTCATTAAACACATCCAACAACCAAGATCTCATCTTATTTAGAGCATTGCAAGATTAAGAACACAAACCTCCAATATTTGGCATGCCTTGGATCCTCTCCATCTTGCTCCAAAACCTATCAAAGGAAAAACAAAACAAACCTTTTCCAGAGAGCTTATGGTAGAACAACCCCCTTTTCTTTTTTCCAAACACACACACACTATGTATATTACTCACCAACAACCACACCTACCCTAAGGGGTAGAAAAATTGGTTAATTGTATCATAGTGTATGGGTATATGAACTATAGTTTAATGGGCCAACATATAGTCATTAGGGTACCACCATGTGCCTCAAATGCAATTAGCAACTTAACCATCCCATTATGGTTATTACATGTACATTAGGCAATTCATTTTGTGGTTAGGCATATGGAATTAAGTTGTGATTATAGTAGTCCACTAACATGTCTAACATGTATTTATAACATCTAAAACAAGGACTTTCAGGAACAATTCAGAGAATAGGATGTGATTAGCCTTGATTCAGAAACTTCCACGACACTGATGTTGAAATAGTTAAGATTCTGATAAAGATTAAAGTTTTCTCGTAAGGAACGTATGAAAGTTCGATAACGCGTGCTGATTGAAAGAAGTCTCTTCTAAAGAGCAGCGGGCCATCATTATCACGTCCCCTATTGCAAGTATTAAATCCTCTAATTAGGTCTTACATATACAATAATGGAGAGAGTACCTATCTAATCTTGACAAACTTTTAAAGTTTAGACTCCAGTCTTAATTAATAGCATAAAGTTTAGGTTACATAAACTGATTCAGAAGTTGAGCAGGGTTCAGAGCACAGGTGTATCATGCTGCTGCTAAAGAATATGTCTTGAACAGATATGCCAATATTTCCTTGTAGTCACCAATCTCAGCACCAGTGTTAGGATCAACTAAATAAGGTACCTGCATGTGGGTAAACCAAATGTAAAGGTCTTGGAAAAATGCTGGGAGAAGACGTCAGAAACTGACCTTTTGATTTCCAGATAAATTAATGAGCAAGTCCGTCCGTTTAGATCCTGCTCCAACATTCAGAAGAACATATGGAATCTCCAGTTCGCACAGTGCCTCTCTAACAATTCTTGCATTCTGTCAAGAAAGGAGTAAGGTTGCATAATCAAGTGTTAGGCTGTATAGACAAAACAGTTCTAGGCTGTATAGACAAAACAGTTCTATAGATTCAATCAACAGACAAAACATGATAGGTAGGTCAGTACCAAAAGAATGTTCTTACTGGATTGTTTTCATACGAGAAAAGTTCCAACTTCTTGGGTGGCATGTCTGGAGTGGCCTTTTCCCATCTGCTCATTCCTCTACCAGCTCGAAGAAGGGTCGGCATCCATCCAGTGAGCAATGTGCTGGAGTATTGCGGAGGGGAAGATGAAGAAATTGAACATATGTAACTATACAGAGAATGCTTTCTGACCAATTAGCAATTACATTTGAAAGTCAATACCTTTCCAAAAGCCCTACTGAGGGACTTCTCTTACCATATTGCTGAAATAGGTACTTAACAATGTCCCCTATCAAAAACAGTAGAAATAAATGTATTACACCACTCAGCACGAGATCAAGTCCAAATCTGGAGCTCTTCATAGCTAATATTTTGCAAGGGACATTTAGATCAGCCATATACATAAGAAATACATAAGAAAATGTGTTGTATATGGCCTTGCTGTTTAAGTGTTAACAATGGTACTATAAATTTCATAGTCTTTTAGCAATTGATTCAAGTGAAGATTGCACAGAAGAATATGACTGTGTTTGAAACGGTTGTTTGCTGATACTTTTTGTTAATATCACCATTAAGGGATTAAGATGCAACTTGGCACCCATATAAACAACTACAAATGCAGGTATTTCACTAAACCACTAGTAGTCCAGAGCACATAAAATAGTTTGTCTGAAGCCTCACCACTTACCACTTTCATACATTGAAACACCAGTGTTTGGATCAACAAGAAATGGAAACCTGCATAGTAATTTTCGTAACCGTGGGACATTCATAAATAAATGAAAAAACTTGAGACAGAGCTGCAGATGTAAGGAAATTAGCAGCTATCCACCACATAATGGTACACTGCGTATTTCAAATTTACAGAGTAGAGAATTCCCATCAGCTTTCTGTACTTTTCAAAACCATATGAAACTTTAAATCTCTGCAATGTACACATCACCTATAGCTTTTTTGGCAAACGGAGATATGTATGAACTTTCAATTAGTAGTTATTCTATATTCGTCTTCAATCTTTAATTAGAAAAGACTTGATTTGTTGGCAAGCAACACAAGTTAGAGATGATCATGTGAAACTACATATCTAAGAGAACAAAAGGATGAAGAACTCCATGCTTAACAGAAGTTTGATAATGGTCGGTATAGAAAATTAGTTAAAAGATTTGAGAAATAAAAAATATTAAAATAATTATCTTTCAACTGAAGAAAAAAGTCTCTATGTTTGCACATTTCATTGGATTAATTAGTACTCCAAAAGTTAGGAGGAAGATCACAGTGCAATTAGTTCAAGGTTAAGTTAGCCACAACAGCTGAAAGTTCGGGCTATATCTGGAACTGTATATGAAATTTATGAAGAACATGTAGCTAATTTTTTCCTTCCTGAATGTTGCTATTTCACAAAAGAAAACAGGAATGAGACACTGTCAATCTCGAAACAGCACATGAAGGATAATAATATCATAGCTCATAACAAATCATATTTAGAATTCTAGTTAAATTAAAAGGAGAGGAACAACATACAGCTCTTTGCCTCCAAGCTGTTTGACCAACTCCCTATGTTTTATAGAGCCTTTAGGACAAGGATACACCTGCGGTAACAAATCAAAGTGATGATGAATAAGGAAGCAAAGTAGGAAGTGTAGTAGAAATAAGAAAATCATTTGACCGGGGAAATGAGAATGAAGTCAAAGAAGAATGTTACTCGATCCCTGTGATTTTTCTGTTAATTCCCACTTATGCATAAGTAGACTACTTGCTGAGGGACAAAAAAAAATGAAACAGGCTGAGGACATCCTGACATTTAAATAATAACCATCTGAATGTTTAACGACAACAATATGTTGCTAGGGATGGATAAGCTATCAGTAAACAGAATAATTGCAGGAGAATCCTAGCTAGCATGGTGGTGTAACACTGGTTGATCTAATGAATATAAGAACTTCAACAACTGTTTAACAACCATGACTACAAAGAATAATAATCTATGAATTTAACAACCATGACTACAAAGAATAATAATCTATGAACAAGTTTACTCACATCAACTGAAAGATCCAGCTCAGTCATTGCCTCTCGAACCCTTCGACAGAAGGGGCATGCTTCTATTGCAAAGAAAATTTTGGAACCTTAATTGAAATCCAATCATGGTAAAAAGAATAGACTGATTCAAGAAATTAATCAGGAATTAAGGAAAGAAGTAATGGTATCATGTGCTGCAAATACTATGCTAGCTACAAGTAGACTTTATACCAAAAGGGTTGCATTTTCAATTAATGTGTATCCTAAAGTTCAGGGTAAGGAAGGAGTCTTAAGTAACTACTAATTCAATAAATATGAAAGTGGCTCATGCATTTGTTAGTTATCCCCGATTGATCCCTATGCACACCATTTCTGAATGTTGAAGGCATTATGAAGAGCGTTATTGATGAAACTCTGATAAGCACTGAGGAGGCTTACCAAATTCAAACAATTGCAAGCGTTGTGGAGGATCTGAAGAAATTGTCGCTTGATTGTTCAAGCTATCAGTGACAGCTGTTGATCCCCATGGAAATCGTGCCAGGGTAGACAAGAATGATGTTGTGAACTGTCACAGAACATACGTTCAGGTGTGAGTCACCTGGAGGGAACATTTAAACCTTGCACAGTTGTCATTAACACATGCAAGGAAAAGAAATATAAGTTGTTACAGGACAATCTTAACAAGTTGACAACCAATTTGTTAGAATGTTAAGAGTGAGTAGGAATCTCATATTGGAAAGAGATGAAACTAATGAAGAATATATAGGTGGAAAGGACCCATAAACCTGATGCCTTAAGTTTTTGGGATGAATGTGGTGTCAAAGCCCACGAGTATATTTCATCACTAGAGCCTAGGCCTATGATATAGATCTCTCATAAAAGTAAGCTCCTCGGTTTCAATAAGTGGTAAGGTAAATGCCTTTGGATCGGATACCGATTGAATTTAATAGTCAAAAAAATTGTAACAAAAATAAAGATAGACAAAATAAGATGGGACAGAACATAAAGATTTACGTGGTTTGGTCAATATGACCTATGTCCACGATCGGAAGGTGAGCAATTTTACTAATATGTGGAGAATGTATACAAGTACAAAGGCTGTAACAAAAAACTTTCAAAACTCATCAAATATATAGAAAATAACTGAAGAAAAGATGAGAGGATTTGTGTTGTTTTGCTGACTGAAGGAGAGGAAGGAATGGAGTGTTTATGTCTCAAACTATGTCTTCTATTTATAGCTGAAATCCCAAGTTTATGTCCAAAATTTCTTCAATTTGTATCTATGACAAATTCTAAACGGTGGCCATCTATTTCTGACTTAGTGGACGAAGCCAAAGACTTAGTATAAGAGGTCAAAGCTTGCAACCAATAGTCAACAATTTTTGACTTATTGGAGGGGCCAAGACATGCAACAAATCTCCACCTTGATTTGGTCCTGAACAATTAGTGATCTACTCCACCTTCTCCGACAATCCCCAAAAAGGCTATAATACCAACTATAAATGCCAATCAAGTCCAAGCACTGCTTGAACTTGTAAACTAGAAGAACCTTTGTAAACATGTCAGCAGGATTGTCCTTAATGTTGATCTTCTGAATAAGGACCTTCTCCTCTGCAATAGTATCCCGAATGAAATGATACTTCACATCAATATGCTTCGTCCTCTCATGATACATCTGGTCTTTCGTCAAATGAATAGCACTCTAACTATCACAATAAATAGTAATAACCCCTTGATGAAGGAATAATTCGTCAAATAAACCTCTCAACTATAATGCTTCTTTGATAGCCTCAGTAACTGCTATATATTCTACTTCAGTAGTAGATAAAGCCATTATATGTTGTAGAGTAACTTTCCAACTAACGACACAACCTCCAATACAAAGTACATAACCTGTCAGAAACCTGCGTCTATTGAGATCACCAACATAATCTGAATTTACAAAACCAAACAAAATGTTGCTGGTTCTACCAAACTCCAAACAAAAGTTTGAAGTGCCCTTTAAGTATCTGAGAAGACATGATTGAGAAGCTAGTAAATTATTCTTGACTTAGGAGAATTTTTTCAATAAAGTTTTGGAGAAATTTGGCATGTGAGATGTTGAAGTAGTTAGTACTCATTTTGCTAGTCATTTTAGATTATCTGCTGCTCAATCACCATAATCACAAGAAGAGGAAGATTATATGGCACGAGTTTCATATTTTAGTGCCATCAGCAGTATTATATACGCAATGTTATGTACTCATCCCGATATTTCACAAGTTGTTAGTATCGTTAGTAGATATATGGTCAATCTTAGCAAAGAACATTGGTAGGCGGTGAAATGAATTATCAGATACTTAAAAGGCACTTCAAACTTTTGTTTGGAGTTTGGTAGAACCAATAACACTTTGTTTGGTTTTGTAGATTCAGATTATGCCGGTGATCTCGACAGACACAAGTCTCTGACAGGTTATGTATTTTGCATTGGAGGTTGTGTCGTTAGCTGGAAAGCTACTCTACAATATTTAGTGGCTTTATCTACTACTGAAGCATAATATATGACAGTTACTAAGGCTACCAAAGAAGTATTATAGTTAAGAGGTTCATTTGGCGAGTTATCCCTTCATCAAGGAGTTACTACTATGTATTGTAACAGTCAGAGTACTATTCATTTGACGAGAGACTAGATGTATCATGAGAGGACGAAGCATATTGATGTGAAGTATCATTTTATTCGGGATACTATTACAGAGAAGAAGATCCTTATTCAGAAGATCAACACTGAGGACAATCCTGCTGACATGTTTACGAAGGTTCTTCATGTTTACAAGTTCAAGCAGTGCTTGGACTTGATTGGTGTTTATAGTTAGTGATATAGCCCTTTTGAGACATTGTCGGAGAAGATGAAGCAGATCACTAATTGTTCGAGACCAAGTTAAGGTGGAGATTTGTTGCATGCCTTGGCCTCTCCAATAAGTTAAAAATTGTTGGCTATTGATTGCATACTTTGGCCTCTTCCACTAAGTCTTTGGTCTCTTCTACTAAGTCTTTGGCCTCTTCCACTAAGTCAGAAATAGATGGCCACCGTTTAGATTTTGTCATACATATAGATTGAAGAAATTTTTGACAGAAACTTGAAATTTCAGCTATAAATAGAAAGTATGGTTTGAAACATAAACACACCATTCCTTCCTCTCCTTCAGTCACCAAAACAACACAAATCCTCTCATCTTTTCTTCAATTATTTTCTGCATATTTGATGAGTTTTAAAAGTCTTTTGTTCTAGCCTTTGTACTTGTATACATTCTCCAAATATTAGTAAAATTGTTTACCCTCCAATCATGAACGTAGGTCATATTGATCAAACTACGTAAATCTTTGTGTTCTGTCCTATTTTATTTTGTCTATCTTTATTTTCGCTACTATTTTTCGAGCTATCAAATTTAACCGATATCCGATCTAAGGGCATTTATCTTAACACAACTATTATAAGAAAATATAGGAAACATTTTTAAGTATTTACCTCAAGATTATAATTCCTTGCTTGAGATGGATCTCCTTGCTGCAAACCAGAGGAAAAATTAACTCTTAAGATAATTAAAAAGACGAATAAGATTATGAATTTTAAGAGCAAGAAGGAATGGTACATCAAGCACGATTAAAATTAACTTCTGAAACCAAAACTAAAACAATTTGCATAATGCATTGGAAATTTCACGCTCCCAACAGATAGGGAAGAGGCAATAAGCAACACGTATGAATTATCCTGAAATCACTGAAATAAGTAAAATTAATGTCCTTTAAAGACTGGAAATTATAACGCTTAGGCGATGAAATAGAACTCTCACTATAATAATTCTTAATTATAAATACTATTTTTCACCAAAAATTGACAAGGGAGTATCAGGGAAAAAGCCATCTTTCACGGGCAACGCCCCCTACAAATTTCCCTTATCAGAAACTAACTAATTTAGCTCAAAAGAATATTTCTAGCAAATTGGCGGCTTGCACCACACAAAGAACAAATCTTTATTCAATCCCACTGACACAAAATGATTGAAAATGGTAGTTAACTCATAAGTAAAATCTTACAGAGAAGAGCTTGAGCAGAGGACAAAGAAAAGACAAGAAACTAGTCGAAGTAGAGCTTGTGGTGCTGGAAGCCGAATCATTTTCATTGTCCAGAGAAACTGGTTTCTCTGTATCAGCTGATTTGGCTTGACATCTGCTGGTGAGAGCAGAGACTCTGTTACGCTTGCCCGTCAAATGACGCAGTACCTGCACTCTACATGAGTGGTTCGGTGGGAAAGTTAGCGCATAATTGAGGGGATGAGGTGGCGAGTTGCAAGAAGACGGAGGGTACTTTAGACACGACAACATTGTTGTTGTTCGCTATAACAGCTTACTTACCTTAAACAACTCATCTTCTCTCCTGTAGTGTGTGTTGCTAATTTTGGGCTTACAAGTACTCTGGGCTCTGACAACAACGATCTGTCTTGGATTTTCCATTCGTTGACTTGAAAGTAGTCGACGTTAACAGTCAAGCCCAAGGGGAAGATTGTTCCTTTATTAAGAATTAAAAGTTCTATTAAATAATCGTCTGAATGTCGGGCAAAAAGTAAGGATATATCTTAACCTTGAAGATTAGCTTTGGTTTCTATGGTCTTCCTAACACGTTATCTGTCTCGGATAATAGTTACCAACTTCAATTCTTGTACAAGGTCTTCATTTTCTTGTTCTAAAAATGTGTTCACTTTTGTCTTAATTTCGAATTCGCTTACAGGGATGAAGATTTCTTTGGTACGGTTTAACTGTGTACATGGGGTATCTGCGATTTGGTTTCTTTGTGTGTGCGTGTGAATCGATCCATGTGATTGACTTCTCTGCCTAGTTCTTTGCAAGTTTAAAGTTCATTTCTTTAAGGTATGCTGTTTAGGCTTACGATACTGAAACTACCATCTGTCTTAAGTTGTTTGATAGAGAATCATTGTATGCAGGTAGATATTAATTCAACTGTTTGTGGGTTTCTGTGGCTGTGTCTTATTTCCGTGTTGATGCTTTTCGGATAAAGAGTAGTGAGATTATCAATTTGGTGCTCATGACTTTTGCCTAGTTGAATTTCATTCAAGTGATGCCATCATTTCTGTTGCAAAATGATGCCCTGATTTTATAATTTTATCTCAGAATTAAATAGAACTTTCGTCATCTTTGTTGGTTTAGTTTGATGATGAAGTTGCTTGTCTTATTTGCTGCAGTAAGTAGTTTGGTCTGGCTTTATGGGTGGACAATCAATAGATGATGATTGGGATTTTACTTCCAAATCCTATGGGGTTCGGACAGTTGTTTTGGTTGGACGCACGGGCAACGGCAAAAGCGCCACTGGAAACAGCATTTTGGGGAGAAAGGCCTTCAAGTCAAGAGCCAGCTCAACTGGGGTTACTAGCACTTCTGAATTGCAGCAAACCGTGCTAGGAGATGGTCAAATTATCAACGTCATTGACACTCCTGGTATGAAACAAGGATATATATGTGTTGGTCTTTTCCACAATGAGCTTTTGGTCACATTGTTCTATTCTATCTTTGTAATACCAAATGACAATCAATCTATTGCAGGACTATTCGATTTTTCTGCTGAATCCGAATTTGTCGGAAGAGAGATTGTCAAGTGTATTAATATGGCGAAGGATGGAATACATGCAGTTATTCTGGTCTTATCAGTAAGAACTCGCTTTTCAAAAGAAGAAGAAGGGGCTATACGTAGCTTACAGACATTGTTTGGGAGTAAGATAATTGACTACATGATTGTTGTTTTCACCGGGGGAGATGAACTAGAAGATAATGACGAGACGTTGGAAGATTATCTAGGTCATGAATGCCCACAACCTTTGAAGGTTGTCTTCTTAAACTATGATTAATTTTGATTTATGTTAGAGATGAGTTTCTTAATGTTTTTAACGAATATAGTAGTTATCTAAGTGATGATACACTAAGAAAGTTGGAGTTTTATACTGATTTTTTAAAAATAATTAATCTCAGTATTTCTATCATATGGCATCACATATTTCAAGAATTATAGTCTTCCCTTTAGTAATGGTTGACATATTATTAAGAAAACTAGTTCTTGTATAAGATGTTCCTAAAACTTTTGGAGTTGTCAGTTTCCATTCACCAATCCATGAAAAGAAGGTTGTGTTAGGCCGTGGGAGCTATTATGAATGACATATCATCCAGTGGATGGTTTGAGCTTAGATTTATGTAGGAGATAGCAACTTCAACAGTGGGAAAGTCGATTGTTGAGATTAAAATTTTTTAACATATTCTTTGGCCAAATTGATTTTGAGAACTTTGTCTTCTGCGTTTTATGTATGTCTGTGGAATATTATTTCCTAGCATTAATGTTTTAATTCTGTTGTAACATCTATGTAGGACATCCTTGCAATGTGTAACAACCGACTAGTGCTTTTTGATAACAAGACCAAAGATGAACTTAAAAGAGTGAATCAGGTTCAGGAGCTTCTTGTACTTGTGAACAAGGTTATTTCTCAGAACAATGGACAACCATTCACTGACGAGTTATTTATGGAATTGAAGGTGGGTGTATTCAGAATTTTTGGTATAGACTATCACGATCTACTATCTTCCACGGTAATGTATTAATTGATATGACAGAACGGCGAAATAAGACTCCGCAATCAGCAAGAAGAAGTATCTTCCCTAGAAGGGTATAGTAAGCAAGAGATATCAGATTTGAGGGCGCAAATGCAGATGAACTATGAAGAACAGTTGAAACGGATAACTGAGATGGTATTTCATTTCCCTTAGTTCTTACAGATCAATTTGTCAAATGTCATTTTGCGTGTCTGAGGTTTTGATAAAATGTTTTCATTAATCCTAGTTGAGCTTTTCATGGTGTTACCTGAGAAGATAACTCCCAACAGAGTCAAGAATTCCCAGTAATGAATTCTTGTTTCAGTTGCATACAAAAATTCTGACAGAGCAAAACCAGAAGCATTTTAATATTGTAATCAGTAGATATCTTACGTTGAAGAATGGTTAGTCTTAGAGCCTCATACTTGCTGTAATGTTAATTCTTCGTGTTTTAGACTGTTGTCAGCTTAAGTCGATTTCGAGATCTGAATCATATATCTAATTGGTGCCATTCAATAAATTATCTTGAACTGGTCTACAAGATTATTGTCATTGCCAAAATTCTGCAGGTTGAGTCTAAGCTTCAAGAGACAACCTATAGGCTTGAGCAGCAGTTGGCAGAGGAGCAAGCTGCGAGACTAAAGGCAGAAGAGAGTGCGCAACTAGATCGAATGAGATCAAATGACGAAATCCGCAAGCTTAGAGAGAACTTGGAAAAGGCTCAAAGAGAGACTGAGGAGCTCCGCAAGAAAGCTGAAAGCCTTTGTGCTATTCTATGAACTGTTAAAATCCGTCAGCAAAAAACTGGACTATTTTCTCTGAATCTTCTGGTTGGTATATCTTCAGAGTGTTGAGTGTACACTGCTTGTCATGGAATCATATGTATATGTTTCCAAGTTTGATGTTGGTTTCTGTAAACTGCTTATCGTTGAATCTTATGTATATACATACATACGAAATTCTTTTATAGTTCAGGTTTTTAAAAAAATTATAATATTTTAAAATATTGAAAATTTCTTTTATAATATTAATTTAAAAAATTAGACTTTGGTTAGAAAATGACGGTGCAACATATGTGATGCACGCAAAACACAATAACTATTTTGCACAATTCTTAAATCTAATTCAAATTACTTAAATATGTTTAAACCAATAGTTTATTATGATTATTTTAAATTATTTATTTGGATCAAGTTTAATCAAGTTTAAGAATTGTGATAAGTCGTCATTAAGGATGGCAATAGATCGAGGCCAGAGATTGCCTAACCTAGCTTAGGTTCAATTTTTAAATTTAAAAATGTCAAAACAATGTCATTTTTAACAAAATAACATCACTTTGCAGATAAAGGTCGAGCCTCGGGACTTTTGGCTGCGCCTACTTGTCGTCTGTAGTCGTCATGTCAATTAATATTTGTTAGTGTTCTTTTGTATTATTTATATCACTTGTATTGTGTTGTTATCTTAAAATTGAAGTGCAAAAAACGGAACAAAAAAAAATGAGAAGAATTTTTTTGGTTAATAGTTTTAGATTAAGACCCTTTTAAATTATTTAAATAACATAAAAATTTCATATTTTTCACTTAAAATTATACATTTTATAGTGTTAGTGCATTATATAAATTCACTTTCTATCATCATTAATCCTCAATTCTTTTAACAAGTCGAAGTTAAACACTGAATTAAATGAAATTGATTTTTGTTGAACAAAATTCAACCTATGGTCATTTCTTCGATATCTTGATCTATCAGTAAATTTCGTTAATAACTAAGCTTTCTAACGAAATGTGTGAATATCTCGTCAGTAATTTTCGTCACTAAATTTCATTTTTTTGTAGTCGACATTATTATTATTAAGTAACAACTCTTCCAACACAAATTTGCATAAAACTAGCAAATTTAAAACTGTTGTCTACAAGCTATTGAGCTAAGTAGGGTATGCACATATGTGGATAAAATCAGGCACATGCCAATCATGGTCTAGTGACAAAATTAAGAAGCATTTCCAAAGTGGCAACACACATTTGCATAACAAAAAGGAAAAAGAAAGTCCGACACAAGTGAATTAGAGCATTCATTAGATATACATATTGGATAATGAATCTTTATTTGTCATAATATATTGTACTGCTTGCGATTCCATCTCCATCTGTTTAATCACCTGCATGAATGAAACACAGAGGTTCATCAATTTCAGTTTTGTTAAGGACCATTATTAAGTAAGAAGGAAATAACTAATAAAGCTTGCTGAGGGGTTTTACAGAAAATTGGACCAAATCCAATTAAAGTTGTATGCAATTAGGAATAATAGTTTTTAAACTAAAATATTAAGATAATAATTTATAATTCTTATGTTTACATATAATTCACTTTATTTTATGTTTTTATGATGTTGGTAATTTTATTTATGAATTTTTAATATCTCTTTGTTATAACTAAGTTCTTTAGTATTAAGTTAGCTACCTTTTTAAATTATAATTAATATAAAATTATTGATATAGTGGGTGATGGGGGAGACGGCTTACCCAAGGTGGAGAATTTTCTTTTCAGGGTGGGATGAGTAGGCAGATGCAGTAGTTCCGCCCTCAATCATACTTGGTCCAAAGAAATTGCGAGAGGCCAATGCCTGGATTGCACTCATCTCTGCATCACTCACCATGTTTGCTTGGTGAAGCTTCTCTACTTCTGCTATCTGACATGTTCAATGCCATTTTTTTTCAATTTGCATCACTACTTTTGCCATAATTTGTGACTCATTGTAAGTAACTGTGTTTCTATGTACCTTGCTGCGGAGATAAATACTTTCATTCTCCATCTCAATCTCCTATAATATATAAATACATATAAAGAAGAAGCAGATGTAGGCTTAAGGCGTCAAATATGTTAAAATCAATGGAGAAGGGAATCAAAATGAGTGTAAAAGATATTACCCTTTTCTGCAAATACTCAATTTCGGCAAGCAGGAGTTCATGCTGGTACAGTTCCACAATAAGAGGGAAAACCAACATTAAAGCAACAGGCAAAGCTACTTAGGGATGCAATTACGCATGCCAAACGGAGCGATAAAAGCTTAACTAATTAATTGTAAAGCATAAATCATGTGTTCAATTGGTTGCAGTGTGAAGTTAATATACTCATGATGTACATAACATGTTATTCTATGTATGTTTGTGTTTACCTTCTTGGATCTAATTCTGCTTAGACCTCTTTCAAGCCTATTCTCCAGCTGTTTTAGTTCCTTCACGGTTAAAGCACTCAAGGAGTCGCCCATTAGGTGCCTACATTGCAAAGAAGCAGTATCAGTCATGCACGTGAACATCCAAAAGTTGGCTTTATAATTACCTGCGTTTCATTGATAAATTCTACTTATCTACACAAAGTTGTCAAATTCCGTTACTGATTAGGAATAATAATTAAGGGTAATTTGTATTTACAAATGAATCCGAGTTTTAAGATATTAAGTTGAGATATAAAACTCTTCACAATGAACTACAGTCACTCTTAATTTTAAGTATTTTAGGATACTAATGCTTCATTTGAATTGGTTCATTTTAATTTCATAACTATACGTCTCCAAGGCTTCCAGAACAGAAGCATATAAACAATGATTAAGAGACCACCTATTGGAGTTCTGCAGCATTTGAATTTGTTGTCGCAGCTTTGCTGATTCTTGCTGATAATACTGCAATATAGGCCAAATCAACATAAATATATAACAGTTCATATACTTGTAAAAATCTACTGGAATAGAAAACCCTTTGCAATTATTATTATTATTGACCAATATTAAAATATTTAAAAATGATATATAATTTTTATTTATGATTTTAGCTGTCTGATCATGATTCATGTACAAAAAAGTGTCACACTTTTGGCTAAAAGTCAAATAGAGATATGTGAGAGGAAGCAAAGAGAAACTTAATTTAAGGGTTAGTCTCCATGTAGGGTTCTGTGTTTCTACCTGAGCATTGATTTCTGTAATAGAGCTGGTGTTTGAACTATCTGAGCAAGCCTTCTTGTACCTCTCTATAGTTGATTTTATGCTGCTGCTAAAACAAATTTGATTTAGTTAAAAACAATTCACCAAGAAGGAATTGATGAAAAGAAAAGAGAAAATTGCAAAGAATCTAATGGTGGCAAAGCTGAAAAGACTTAATCACATATAGTTCTCTTCCATTTTCTAGTTATTTGTAGGAAAATGTAAAACCTCATTTCCCGAGCAGTGTGTGGTTGAACTTCATTCTTATCGTACAAATGAAAAAATTAAAGAAGAATTCAGGAATCAATCCTTACTTCCCGTACTCATTTATTTCACTGAACCTAAGAATGGAGTCAGAATAGGATCAACCGGGCAACTGGAAGAAGCAAACCCTTTTTGGGTGAAGAGAACTGGGATAAAAAGAGAATCTAAAGATTTACTTTCGCCTAAAAGAAACAGGCAAAATATGGGGAGCTCTGAAAGCTGAAAATGGAAACATAAGAGACCTGAGAAACTTAGTACGTACACAACCAATGTGGCAAATATCAGAGATGCTTAAAAGCACTGATTCTCATAAATGGCACCCTTGAAAACGAGAAAAAAGTAGGGATACTCCTGAACATACACTTGCGGAGTTGCAGTACATATTTTATCGTCAACTTTGGTCTTATGTTGGTGTGCTTCTCCGCACCTTCTACAGTTTATCTCTTGCTATGATGCAGTTAAACCCTTGAATGCGAATCAAGCGTTGCAAACTGAATACGTGATATACTAAAAGAAACTTAGTCTTTGTACCAATCTAGAAGATCAAAAACCCTGACACGGGAATATAAAGCATAATAATGCAATGCTAGCGAAGAATTGGGAGTTGGAAGATTGTTAAAGCAAGCTGGTGAAAGAAGAAGAAGCGCATTCATTGGAGGACTCAGAGATGTGACATAGGGATTGGACAAACTGAACTATGGTGGGCGTCAAGTCAGTTAGGCCTACATGGATAATATACTCGAGCCATTTGCTCTTGTCAGACGAAAGTTTTTCAGTTTTGACTTGTTCGACCTCTTCTGCTTCATAAGTTGGCAAAGAAGACTGCTACTATTGAACTAAAAAACAGACCCAAGACTCACTAACAAATTAATAAATGATATTGATGAAACAGACCAAAGCCTTTTTCTTATTGTTTGACCTCACCTCATAAATTTAGCTTCCAAATTATAAGCTCCAGAACTTGAAGCTTATTTATTCATTATGAACACTTGGTACCTTGTAGTCATGCTTAGCCAAAAGAACAAGCATAAAAAAAAATCTGCCAAGAAACTGTTTAAATTCTCTGTGAACACGACATATAAATGATGAATGAATGAAAAGTGTATCATACTTAAAGAGAGCCAATAATCAGAAAAAAATCTAATGGTATGTTCCTTTTCTCCCAGAAGAACAATCTGAAGCTGATAAGCTAATTGATGTGCATCTAAATATGAGTCTGACAGATTAGTTCTTGGAAAGCCAAAAAATGGGAAGTTGGGAACATAAACACGCCAATGGTTGGCACGATTTCTCTAATTTTTCTGGTCCTTATCTTTATTATTATGCACCACGTTCAGAAGATACCCTATTTACATTTTCAAGATGTCTGCATATATGATCTATGGATCGAACATCTGTATAACATATTACAAACTGCATGCATCAGTTTATCAGATCAGATGATTTATGAGTATAGTGCATAATATATGTGAAAAACTGAAGGAAAATGAGATAGCGATATGAAAGATGGAAGAATGAAAAGAACATATACTTGTTGTTGGAGTACTCGTAGAGACGACCACGACTAGAAAAGACAATGAGCGCAACTTCAGCATCGCAAAGGACAGACAGTTCATAAGCTTTTTTCAACAATCCATTTCTTCGCTTGCAGAACGTTACTTGTCGATTAGTAGTGTTCTCAATCCTCTTGATCTCAATCTTTCCTCTTCCCATGTCTGTGCTTGCTGCGAAACCTATAGAAATCTGTCAGTCACTAAGCATCTCATGCATGACATATTTTCTTCAGTTCATTAATAACCACATAATCTTAATTCTTAACCTTAAGCTTTTTATCAGGAAAAGGAAAGAAGAAAGTTTTGTAGTTAGGAAGCAGAAAAAGATCATTAGTTAAGAAGAACAGTTTAGCTCTTAGTTAATAAGATGCGTAGAAATCCACTGCGACTGTCTAAGCTTTCAGTAGGCATCAAATCTAGGTTTTTTGGGGAATGACTTCCTCATAGATCCACGTATAGTGAACCTATATGATCACTTACCTTGCATTTTCTTCGAAAATGCACGAGTTTTTACGTTAAGATATTGAGGTTAAAAATCAAAGAAGAAAATTAAACAGGAGAGAACAGGAAACCAAGGAATTGAAAGTAGATCCTGAAAGAAAGTTTAGCTGAAAGAAGTTTAAGATGACAGTTCCAAGAAAATACGAAAAGGGTATGAAGAAAACGATCTTGATTCTTGAGTGTTGAATTTGTTGTACTATGTGCGAGTTTTGTTGTTTCCTTTGTGCATCAACTCAGATCCGGTCAGGATGTACAATTAAAGGCTGACAAAAAATGATCTTGAAATTCCATAAAAATTACACCATCATGAAAGCCCCGCCTTGATCACTACAGTAATTTTGCTACAAAGCGAGAAATGATCGTAAGAGAGAAGGGCCGACGAAAAGATGAAGAAAGTCCATGAATCAGAAAAGAAATTAGTTCTTTCATATGTTTTGAGCTCAATGAGTGGAGAGATTTAGTGATCATGAAATCCAGAGATATGGCCCCTGATGCATTTGACGCGTTGAAGAAGAGAAAAGAAAAAAGAACGGTGACCTATATATATATATGAAGCAAATCTAAAGAAACATGTTTGCCAAATTATATATAACCACAAAACTTGAACTTGGAATGTATAGAAATGGTGTATTTTTAGATATAGAGAGAGAGGTAGACCTGCTCTAGCTGAATATGATCACAAGCTCCGGCAAGTACAGCTTTCGGAAAATTTAGAATCCCAAAGAAGCTAAAGTTGGCTTGCTGGACTTCACTGCCACATTTATAGGTCCTTCTTTCTTTGTCTTGATATCATTGTCTATCTAGACAGAGAAACATGGAGAAAAGTTAGATTGTTGCATCATTATTATTATTATTATAGTTTGTTTACAAATACAACTCTCTTTCACCTTCCATTCCAGTCTTTAAGAGAGAGAGACAGAGTCTGATGATGAAAGGGACGTAGGAGTTGTTGTTTTGCCAAATCCTTACTCATGACGTTGTTGTTTTAGCTAAATTAAACAGCTTTGCAGGTCCAAATTCGCACCATTTTCTGCAATTCCTTTATTCAGTTATAAATTACGTCTCTGTTCTTTGCTTTTGACTACAATGCCCCTTATATGTGGTTGTGGCTGTACCGCTATAGTTGTAGTTGTACTCTTTGGTTGCTTCATATGAGTTTACACATCTTCAGGAGGCGGATAAAAGTACCCGGTATTTTCATGCACTGGCCCGGAAACGTAGCCGCAACAAGATGATCACCCACCTCACTCGGGACGATGGCACGGAGACCACCTCCCTTGCTGAAGTTTCGACCATGTTTGTTGATTATTTTTCTCAGCTCTTGGGTACTCCTCCTTCCTGTTCCGGGGTGGACCCGGCTATTATCTCTAATGGTCCGCTTCTTAGCCCTGAGGCTCAGTCCCGCTTGCTTGCGCCCTTTTCGGATGAAGATATCAGGCTGACTCTGTTTCGTATCGGGAGTGAGAAGGCACCAGGCCCCGATGGCTACTCCTCCGCCTTTTTTAAACGACAATGGCCCTGTGTTGGCCCAAGTGTTTGTGCGGCAGTCCGGGAGTTTTTTCACACGGGTCAGCTCCTCAGGCGTTTAAACCACACCGCCCTCACTGTTATCCCTAAGAACACTCGTCCGCGAGTTACTGATTTCAGGCCTATCTCCTGCTTAAACGTCGTCTATAAGGTCATTTCCAAGCTCTTGACGGGGAGGCTGGCTGTGGAGTTGGATAGCCTCATTGACCCTGCCCAATCTGCCTTTGTTGGAGGACGCAGATTACGGAATAATGTGTTCTTGGCGCAAGAGCTTGTACGAGGTTATAGTCGAAAAAGAATTTCCCCCCGAATCCTGATTAAGGTAGATCTCACCAAGGCTTATCACTCTGTCTCTTGGGATTTCCTTCAGGCGATGCTGCACGGCTTAGGCTTCCCCAGCGATTTATCTCCTGGGTTATGGTTTGTGTGACCACGGCCACTTAGTCTGTTTCTCTCAATGGCGCACTCCATGGTATGTTTCGGGACTGTAGGGGTTTACGTCAGGGGGATCCCATGTCCCCCTCTCTGTTCCTCTTGTGTTTAGAGTATTTGTCCCGTTACCTTAAGCAGCGGACGTCTGAAGGGCAGTTTAACTATCACCCGAAATGCCAATTGTTGGGTATCTCTCATCTTGCTTTCGCGGACGATTTAATGCTCTTCTCTCGTGGTGACGTTCCCTCCATCTGTGTGCTGATGGATGGTCTGCAGACAATTGGGTTGGTTGCTGGCCTGTCGCTTAACCCCCTTAAATCTTCTATCTTTCTCGGCGGCGTCCTTGGAGGGGCCAAAGATGCTATTCTACAAATGGTTGCCTTTCCTGAGGGTGCTTTCCCTGTCCGTTATCTGGGTATCCCGCTGGCTCCGTTGAGGGTATCGATTGCCCAAAACTCTTCCCTTATTGAAACGGTGGAATGTTGAAGTCAAACTTGTTTTTCTCTATTCTGTTATTAGTTGTCCTATTATTTCGGCATTATTTTCCTAGTCAATTGTTTATAGCTATTCTTTAGGCAGTAGTGCCGTTGGTGGCTGAATAATAGCAACAGATAGAACTCTTCCTTGTATAAAAGAGTAAGAATGTTTAGAGGTTTTTATTGAGTTTAAATATAACAATAAGCTCTTTTCCTCTATTTTCTTTTGTCTCTGTTCTGCTCTGTTTTACGGTTCCAAACTGTTTTCTGCTAACAATTGGTATCAGAGCCTTAAGATCAAGGCCAAAAGATGTCTCATCTTGAAATTGAGAGAGCTAGAATATTGAGAGAGAGAGAACAGAAAGAGAGAGAGGAAGTCTCTAATGAAGAAAGTTCTACTACAGCTGGAGGAGCCTTGTTCCCCGAGAAAGAAGGTTCGGTATCCTTAAAATATCCTATGCTGACGAAAAGTAACTACGCAGCATGGGCTATAAAGATGGAGGTCTTTATGATGGCTCAAGGAGTATGGGATGCAATTGAGTCACCTGGCCCGATTGATAGACGCAGAGATAAGATGGCGTTGGCTGCCATTTACCAAGGTATAGGAGAAGATACCTTGCTTCAATTGGGTGCGAAGAAGACTGCAAAGGAAGCATGGAACATGCTGAAAACAATGAACCAGGGGGCAGACAAGGTTAGAGAAGTGAGGACTCAGTCATTATGGAGGGAGTTCGAGGCATTGAGAATGAGCGACTCTGAGAACGTTGATGATTTCTCAGGGAAACTCACGATCATTGTAAACAAATTAAGAAGCCTTGGCAACGCTGTAGAGGACGAAAAAGTGGTAAAGAAACTGTTGAGATCAGTTTCGTCAAAGTTTCTACAGATCGCGGCCACAATTGAAGAATTTAGTGACCTAACCACCAAATCAATTGAGGAGGTGATAGGTTCACTCAAAGCACATGAAGAAAGACTTCTAAGCTATGGCATAAGATCTGAAGAAACCGTGCTTCTTACAAAGGCAGAATGGAAGGCGAAGGAAGAAGCAAAGAAGAAAGGGAAATCGAAAGAAACCACAAGTTCTAGAGGCGGACGAGGAAGAGGACGTGATCGAGGTAGAAACGGTGGAAGATATCAAAGGCAGGAGGAAGAACCACAACAGAAAAAGAAGTTTGATAAGTCAAAAATCAAATGCTATAATTGTGGTAATATGGGGCATTTCGCCTCGGAATGCTTGTCGAAAGAGAAGGATGAACAAGCAAATCTGACTGAAAAAGATGATGATGAACCTGCCCTATTGATGATTGAAGCGTGTGAGCTAAAGGCTCTACAAGGAGAAACTTGTATGGCGGCGAAAAAGGAACGAGGTGAAAGAGACGTGGTATCTCGATTCAAAGACAGTAGTAACCACATGACAAAGTGATGTAAATTGCTTCTCCGAAATTGATTATTCATTAATGGAAATGTGAAAATTGGTGATGGGACAGAAATCGGTATACACGGCTTAGGATCAGTGTTATTCCAATGCAAAAATGAAGAACATTTGATCTTAACTGATGTATATTTCATTCCAAAATTGAGAAGCAATATAATCAGCCTTGGTCAGTTTGACGAAAATGGTGGACGAGTGGACATAAGAGGTGGACTCAGAAAGTTTATGACGAGATAACAAGCTTCGATCAAGGTGAGGAGGCGTAACGAGGTTGTACACAAAGAAACTTCAAGTTGCACGAAAAATCTGTTTGATGGCAAGCATAGCAGATCAAAGTTGGCTCTGGCACTCACGTTATGGACACCTTAATTTCCAAGCATTAAATATGCTCTCAAAACAAAAAATGGTGAAGGGATTGCCGGAGATATCTCATTCGAACCAGATATGTGATGGGTGCGTGGTAGGAAAACAACACAGAACACCGTTTCCCCACACTGCCGTGTTTAGAGTGGAGTGCAACCGAATTAGTTCATGGAGATCTCTGTGGACTATCTCGCCATCAACACCAGGAGGTAACAAGTATTTTATACTCCTTGTTGATGATTACTCACGGTTCATGTGGATTTACCTGTTGAAATACAAAAATGAAGCATTTGAAGCATTTAAAAAATTTAAGAAACAGGCCGAAACTGAAGCTGGGAAGAAACTGAAATGCTTTAGAACAGATCGGGGAGGAGAATTCTTGTCACTTGAATTCAAGAAGTTTTGCGAGGATGAAGGCGTGAAGCGACATCTTACGGCACCATTTTCTCCACAACAAAACGGCGTCGTAGAGAGAAGAAACCAAACTGTTCTGGAGATGACCAGAAGTATCATGAAGAGCAAGAATATGCCAAGATATCATGGGGTGAGGTCAGATAACATCAGTTTATTTGTTGAACAGATGCCCAACTAAAAGTGTGCATAAGATGACACCTATCGGGCTTGGTATGGGAAGACTCCAAATATACAAAGATCTACGTGTATTTGGATGTCTTGCTCATGTCAAGCATATGACATCTCATCTCCAAAAGCTTGATGATAGGAGCATAAAAGGAGTTTTACTCGGTTATGAAGAAGGGTCGAAGGCTTACCGGGTTTATGATCCAAACAAAGGCAGAATAATGATAAGCAGGGATGTCATCTTCGAAGAAGGAAAAAGCTGGGTATGGTCTGTTGAAGAACAAGAAGAAGGGCAGAAAAGTGGCGGTACCTTCACCGTCCAGTTGAGAGATGCAGGGGGTGCTACTGCTGCAATGGAGGAAGGGGATGTATCACCCTTAACTCCGGTACAATCCTCTTCTGCCAGTACACAGACTTCAAATTCAAACTCAAGCAGCTCCACCCCGCCACGGAAGTTTAGATCATTGCAAGAGATCTACAATGAAACCAGAGAAGTGGATGAAGAAGTTAGCCTGTGCTTCTTGTCCATGGAGGAGCCAACACAGTTTGAAGAGGCAATTAAAAATGAAAGCTGGCGGCAAGCTATGCAAATGGAGATTGATTCAATCCGAAAAAATGGGACGTGGGAGCTTGCTGAGTTGCCCAAAAATCAGCAGGCTGTAGGACTCAAGTGGATTTTTAAGTTAAAGAAGGATCCAGATGGAAAAGTGGTGAAGCACAAAGCCCGTCTTGTAGCAAAGGGTTATGTGCAAAAGTACGGTGTGGATTATAAAGAAGTATTCGCACCCGTGGCAAGAATGGAAACCGTAAGAACCATTCTTGCATTTGCAGCTCAAAAACAATGGAAGGTCCATCACATGGACGTGAAAACAGCGTTTCTAAATGGAGAACTCGAAGAGGAGGTTTATGTGAATCAACCAGATGGCTTCATCGAAAAAAACAACCCGCAGAAAGTTTTAAGACTCAGAAAAGCTTTATACGGCTTAAAGCAGGCCCCAAGGGCATGGAACGCTAAGTGGATCGAGGCCTAAAGTCACTCAATTTCAGTAAGTGTTCATTTGAACATGCAGTTTATAAGAAAAAGAAGTGAATGATGTAATCAGTAGTGGGAATTTATGTTGATGATTTAATTCTCACCGTTCAAATGAAAACTTATTGAAAGATTTAAACAGGAGATGATGGGAAAATTTGAAATGAGTGATTTGGGTTACTTGAGTTATTATTTGGGTATTGAAGTGAAACAACATTCTGATTGTATAACTTTGTGTCAAAAAAGTTATGCTAGCAAAATACTTGAGAAAACAGGGATGTCTAGCTGCAATAGCTGTCACATTCCAATGGATCCGAGAAGCAAATTAAGCAGGCATGATGGTGAACCACTTGTAGATGCGACAGAGTACAGAAGTATCATCGGAAGCTTGAGGTATTTAGTTAATACTCGTCCTGATTTAGCTTATTCCGTGGGTATTGTAAGCCGTTATATGGAAACTCCTACAGTATCACACATGAATGCAGTTAAACAAATACTTAGATATGTGAAAGGTACTATTGGAATGGGGATTGTGTATAAGAAAAATCAGGATTCTGAAGAGCTGGTTGGCTATAGTGATAGCGACCTCGCTGGTGACACCGATGATCGTAAAAGCACGTCAGGAATCATGTTTTTTCTTGGCGAAAGTCCTATCACCTGGGTATCACAGAAACAAAGAATTGTTGCCCTGTCTTCATGTGAAGCTGAATACATTGCAGCAACGGGGGGTGCGTGTCAAGGAATTTGGCTTGCAAAGCTGATTGAAAGTATGAGAGGAGATTGTCAAGTTAAACCTGTGTTAAAAGTTGATAATAAGTCTGCGATTTCTTTAGCCAAGAATCCGGTTTATCATGAACGAAGCAAACACATCGACACCAGGTTCCATTTCATACGAGAATGTGTTCACAATGGAGATGTTAAACTAGAGTATACTGAAACTGAAGTGCAGCTGGCTGATGTGTTGACAAAACCACTTGCACGGCAGAGGTTCTACAGACTCAGAGACCAGATTGGTGTAAAACAAGTTTGAGGGGGTGAATGTTGAAGTCAAACTTGTTTTTCTCTATTCTGTTATTAGTTGTCCTATTATTTCGGCATTATTTTCCTAGTCAATTGTTTATAGCTATTCTTTAGGCAGTAGTGCCGTTGGTGGCTGAATAATAGCAACAGATAGAACTCTTCCTTGTATAAAAGAGTAAGAATGTTTAGAGGTTTTTATTGAGTTTAAATATAACAATAAGCTCTTTTCCTCTATTTTCTTTTGTCTCTGTTCTGCTCTGTTTTACGGTTCCAAACTGTTTTCTGCTAACAGTGGAATCCTACCTTACACACTGGCAGGAGAAGAGCCTGTCCTATGCTGGTCGTCTGGTACTGGTGCAATCAGTTATTCAGGGGGTGTTATCCTTCTGGATGCAGACGCTGCCCCTCCCTGTCTCCATCCTTGATCGGGTTACCTCTTTGTGTCGTCTTTTCCTTTGGGGAGGTCGCCATTTCCGCGTTGCCTGGGACTCCATCTGTGGCCCGAAATGTGAGGGCGATTTGGGTCTTCGACATTGCCGCACATGGAATGATGCCTTACTAGCTACGGTGCTCTGGAATATCCATGAGGAAACCAATTCCCTTTAGACACGCTGGATGCATGCCTATCATATACGGGGTTCCTCGATATGGGACTGGCAGGTGCACACTCGGGATTCTCCCTTGTTTAAACGACTGGCGTCTATTCGGGATCGCCTTCTTCAGGTTCTGGGAGGTCGTCAACTGGTCGTTTCAGGTTTGTCATCCCTTTGTGTGGCTGGGCAGCTCTCATCGTCTACGCTCTATGATCTTCTTCGCGTGAAACGGGTACCTCGGCCCTGGATGTCACTGATCTGGCAAAGCTACATCCCTCCGAAATTCTCCTTTATAGCCTGGATGTGTATGCTGAATCGCTTGCCAACTAAAGATAATCTTCTGTTTTTGGATATCACTCGTACTTGCCCGCTCTGTCGTATTGGTGATGAATCTGTGGATCACCTCTTCTTTGCGTGCTCCTTCACGATTGAGATTTGGAAGGCTGTTAGGGGCTGAGTTGGCCTGCCTCGGGCCATGACCACCCTACGGAGTTCTGTTCGGTGGCTCAGGAAGAACCATCGAGGATCCTTGCTCAGATGTAAAGCAGTTAAGCTCGTCTTCCTCACTTCTATTTACATCATTTGGAAGGTCCGAAATGTCGTTTTTATGGACGATGTTACTGTCTCTTGTTCTGATGTCGTTGCCAAAATAAAAACCCATGTTTATAAGGTCCTATACCGCCTCTATCCGGTGGAGATGATAGATTTTTAACCCACCGGATTCTTCTGGCATCCGGCGGTCTGGTCGGATGCCTTAGGAATCCCTGCTGGGTATGTCTGGTCCGTCCGCGCTGCTCCCGCTTGTGTCCCTGCTTTGTTGCTCGTTGAGGTAGAGGTTCCGCTCTCTGCATGGTTCATGCAGGGTTACGTTTGCGGGCCTCTATCCCCTGCTTCCACTTATATGGCGCCCAACTGATCCCTTGCATGCTTCGACACCGTTCTGCTTCTAGTGCTCTACCATGCTGATTCGATGTCGTTTGATGCCTTGTCGTTATCCTCTCGCTTGCTTCGTCTTTTGCAGGTCTTCTTTCGGTGCCGTTTTGAATGCGCCCTGCTGTTGCTTCTTCAGCGTCGTATGCGGTTTTCGGACGCAGATCCACTGTCGTTGCGCGCATCTCTGTTTCCCTTGCGGATACGATGTCGCTGTGGGATTGTCTTCCTTTTTGCTTTGATTCGACGTCGCTCCCGAATAGCTATTCGTTGCCGTTTTGTATGCGATGTTCCTCTGCTCATCCGGTGTCGTATGGTTGCAATGACACGCTGTCGTTGCAGTGGTTCACCCTTGCTGCCTGCTCCGCTGCCGTTTCTCTGTGCTCCGGGATTGCTCTCCACTTGTGCTGCCCACTGTAGCACCCTAGCCTCACCTGGACTTCCCTGCGGGCAGTTCCTGCTGGGCTGTGTTCCTTTTCCTGTCTGTATTTGACTCCAGGCTTCCTTTTGTTATTCTGTGGGCCTGTGTCTTGGGCTCTAAGCCTATTGCTTACTGTTCGGGGTATGCCCCGATGGCCTCTGTACATTTTTTCATATGCAATACAAATGTATTTACCAAAAAAAAAAAGAGAACAATAGTTATTGAAATCCACACTAAAAACTCTTGCTGGCATTTACAGTTTGGCACATTAGGGTTTTGATGATTAATTTCCAGGCACGTATCTTCTATCTTTTCTTCTGGGTGTGTGTGAAAGAAGTGGAAAACCTAAGGAAATGAAGGTAATTGGAAAAGTGATCTGCTGAAACACATCAAAACATGATAGATTCACTGCTTTTGCTTGGATCAGACAAAAACACTAAATAGAATGCCTTCAAATCAACCTTAATTAGTTCCTAATTATATACATCAAACATCAGACATATATGCCATCATTAGAATGAAATTTTCATTATGTTAAAAAAATTGTAAATTATGTATCATAAGAAGCATATAAGTTTAATAACCTGTAATTGCATTGTATCGAACACCATCTTAGAACTAATTCGACATATGAATAGTTAGACATGAATATTGAAAATTCGAAATAATGTAGTTTCGTAAAATTCTGGTTTTATCGCAGTTTTCGGTTGCTTGATATAAAGTAACTGTGTCAATAACTGTCAACTTCCAACACAAAAGAAAATAGAACATTAAGCACGAAATAAACAAATCAACACTTGAGATTTAGTAATACAGTTCGACACATTTTGTCTATGTCTACGGAGCCCTCACTCAACTTAAACAACTTTCATTTGTGATACAGTAATAGATTTACTCAAAGCATTACAGAGTCGACTTACTCAACCCTTGACATTCTTTCTTGTCCTTACAACCAGTAAAAGTAATCATTCTCAATAGCATAACTACCTTGTGCTAACCTCAACAGAGGATTTTCACAATAATGTTTGACAATAAGGATAATAATTAAACAACTTAAGTAATTTAAACAATAAGAACATAAATAATGACACTTGAGAAAAGAAAACGACTCCCTTAATAATGTAGCTTTGTCAACGAAAGAATGAGAAGTTGTCTACCAAAAAATATGTTGTGAAACTTCAATATTGTCACTTAAATATCTCACACACAGTAGTAGAAAAATCACCAAATAAACAAACATTTTATCACCGAAACGTTATAGGTAATGGAGCTGCAAAACTAACACAACCTTCTGAAAGTTCCCACACAAAACACAATAATCCAACTAACCTGAAAAACACGCAACCCCTTGCAAAAAATCCAGCTACAAATCTAGATAGAATCACCAAAAAATTAGCTATCAAAGATAGCTCAAAATATCGAAAATTATAACTACCAAGTCATCATATTCTAGTCGTTTTCCCACGCAATACAGCCCAAAAAATTCATGCAATAGGTAGAAAATGCAGTTGCCCAATCTGAATGAAATCAACGAAAATATCCAACTATCTTAGATAGATATGATTACTGAAATAGGCTATCAAGAAGAGTCGAAAAATTTGCATCTTATCTTAATCTAGATATGGTGATTTTATTCCAACTAAATCCTATCTTGACTAGGATTATATCCGAAGTAAGCCTAATCATCAAAGAATCTCACATAAGGTAGAGTACTTATCATAATGAAATTCTACAAATAACCAAAAGTATCCAATTATAAATAATGTCCAAAATATCATAACACATATCTTAACAATCTCCCCATTTGGCATTATTTTTCACTTATCGAAACTCCCGCTTAAAAAGATAATTAGACACATATCATCAATGTAACACCCAAATACCCCCTGAGATGATACATGGATGCCACCCAAGACAGGACAAACAAATCAAAACGTTTCACACATGCATTTTTAAAAACTAAACGTAACACACATATAATACATCTCATAATTTCAGAAACAAATCCAAAGAATATTTACAGGCCCAAACAAACCAAACAAAATACATTTTCGCGCGACACAAAACTCATACTCTTTTGGCCACTGCGGTTGACTTGTCCCAGTCCTTAATCTCTTAGCTTCAACCTACACGGGCAAATCCATCGTGCTAAGCATATAGCTTAGTGAGTAATAACTAATCTATATTAACCGATTTCCGAAATGAAAGAATGCATTTTAGAATGATTTTTATACTAAATGTAATCAGCGAACACGGAGATCCTTCGAAATCGAATATATTTTAATTTATATCGTAATCAAATGATATCGAATACGTAACAAATCAAACTATAAATCCACGAATGTAGTGAGTAACGGACTTATACAGAGATACCATAATTAGTATCGGCAGGAGAGACATATGTCTCGATATCAAGAGACACCAAAGTGTCAAATAACAGGAGCATCTGCAGACCCTTCTAGGCATGCCTATTTACCCACAACTAGGACTTAACAGTTTTACAACGAACAAGATCATTTCGGTCATTCATATGCGGGCAAATAGCACTCCCGATAAATCAATCCTAGACATCATCTAGGTTGACTCACAAAATTTAACATTACAAAATTTACTTACCTAAAGTACTTACAATCGAATTTTTCTACCTATATTACGTCTTGAAATTACTAACTCAGACACTTACCTAAATCGCCTTAGTGTTTATTGTCCGATAATATCTGGCAAAGGTCTTTCCTCTATCATAGGAACACGGACACAAATTATTATCAGGTTTAATTATCGTATGATAACCGAGTATGATGCATGTTCATGACAAATTTCCGGATTAATCAACAACTCATAGTACCAAATGATCCATGAAGTTTCAAGAAATTAGCGATCTGCGGTATTTAAATGAAAGCAAATATTTACCAATTAAATCGAAAATGTACAAATTCATTATACACTTTAGAGAACTAATAAATAGATATGACATTAATTCTCAAATGCTATGCCAATAAGCAACATAAAGATCATAGGACATCTAAAAGAAAAAAAGAGTGCGAAATGAATCATTTAGCTCTACACTAAGAATGAAACAAAGATACATAATAATAAGAAGTAGACAAAAAATGAAATAGCGGACAACATTTGAAATTTGGTTTTAATCGAGAATCATTTGTGGGTAAGGGATGAAGTAAATGATGGAGGAGTGGTATCTATTTATAGAGCATTTTGTAAACTAGCTTTTGTATGCAGTTAACTAGCCGTTATACATTTTAATAAATTATTTTGGGTGAAAAAATACGTCGACTCATCGCTCACAAATACGCATTCTTCCATCGCTCACAACGTCGCATTCTTCGTTCACGATCAGCGCGTTCAGAGTGAGACAATCGTTCACCGACACATTGTGGACCCTGATCGCTCACAATTCACTATTATGCCTTTTTCACTATTTTGCACTGCTCATCATCTTCAACCCTCGACTTCCGACTCTGAAATTTATTCTTTTTTTAACTTTTTTTCTCTTCTTTTAACGTCTTCACTTTACAACTAAGCTATTTAGCAATTCTAACCTATCAGAATTATCCTAATCTTCAAACATGATAAATCTATTAAAAAAAATTCCTTCCTCCTTCCTTTCTTTACGGTATTAACTAACACCAACAGCGTCTCCCGCAATCCAGCATGATCAGTAACAAAAACAAAAACAAAGATGTAATTTGTGTATGAGAAACTAACCGTAAAATCCTACCTACCAGCTTTCCAAAGAAAACTCCAACAGTGCGATTAAAGCAGGTGTTGGTGAGTGAATGACTTCGCTATCTCTACTGATGGATGGGTAAAGGATGCATTCGGTGAGGAATAAACGATAATGTTCTATTTAATTCGTTGCGTGTAGGTTTGGATGCGATACAACTAACAAACAGCTAATAGGTCTAAATAGTAATAAATAACCAAAAACATTGTTATGAATTCTTATAACAAATAAATACCCAAAAGTTCCAGAAAACTTTCGAAATTTTACCAAAATTCTGTCAGAAAATAATGACTCTCAAAATAAATTGTCAACTCAAAACTAATCCTCCATTAATTTCTAAAAATATTTGAAGTATACAAAAATTATGAAAATTATAATAATACTGTCCAAATCAATCCGAAGTTTCATTAAACCAATTGACCCGGAAAATGCCATGAATGCATGCCAAAATACTTATGCACAATTTAAGCAAATAGTGAATAAGCAAATAACAAACATAATTCGTACTAAAGTCCTTTACTATTCTAACCCCTAATGTGGGGCGTTACAACTCTTCCCTCCTTAACAAATTTCGTCCTCGAAATTCATACCTGATCTGAATAATTGCGAATACTGGGCCTACATGATTTCCTCTGGTTCCCAGGTTGCTTCCTCATGTCCATGGTGTTGCCAAAGGACTTTTACCAATGGTACTGTCTAGTTCCGCAATTGTTTCACTTCTCTGGCTAATATGAAAATTGGCCCTTCTTTATATGACAAATCATGTTGCACCTGAATCTCTTGCATCGGAATCTTATGTGTGACATCAGACCGATATCTCCTCAATATAGAAACATGGAACACATCATGCAATCTGGTCAATTCTCCAGGAAGAGCTAACTGATAAGCTACAGGTCCAACCTTCTTCAAAATTTCATAAGGACCAATGAATCGCGGACTAAGCTTACCCTTCTTTCCAAACCGAAGTATATGCTTTCATGGTGACACTTTCAGAAACACCTTATCACCCACTTGAAACTCAATATCCTTCCTTTTTAGATCAGCATAAGATTTCTGCCGATCACTAGCAGCTTTTAATCGCTGTTGAATTATCTGAATCTTTTCTTCTGTATCTTTCACAATGTCTGACCCGATCATCTTGTTTTCACTTAACTCCGTCCAACATACCGGAGTTCTACACTTCCTACCATACAACGCTTCATAAGGTGCCATCCGATGCTCGTCGATAACTTGTTGTTATAAGCAAACTCCATCAAAGTCGATAATTATCCCAACTCCCGGAAAACTCTAACACACAACCCCTCAACATATCTTCCAAAATCTGTATAACTCGTTCTGACTGTCCATCTGTCTGGGGATGAAAAGCAGTACTAAACTTAAGTTGAGTATCCAATGCTTCCTGTAAACTTTTCCAGAATCTCAAAGTAAATCGAGGATCATGATCAGAAATAATTGATAATGGTACTCCATGCAGTCTTACAATCTCATTCACATACAAATCTGCAAGCCTATCCAATGAATAGTCAGGACGAATAGGTAAAAATGAGCAGATTTTGTGAACTTATCCACAATAACTCATACCACATCGTGTTTCCTTTGAGTAAGAGGAAGTCCAGTGACAAAGTCCATGGTAATGTTATCCTATTCCCATTGAGGAATAGGAATAGTATTTAACAATCCAGATGGAACACGTGCTCGACCTTAACTTTCTTTGGCATGTCGGACATTTTGCTACATAATCCACAACATCCCGTTTCATACCTGACCACCAGTAATAATGCTTCAAATCCTGATACATCTTGTTTCCACCCGGATGCATAGTAAAGACTGTATTATGAGCCTCAAACAATATCTTCTTCTTCAGTTCATCATTAGCTGGCACACACAACCGGTCCTTATAATACAATTCACCATCACCCTGCATAGAAAAATCAGTCTGTTTACCTTCCTGAGTAGCAAAGATAAGTTGTTGTAACTTATCATCAGCTTTTTGAGCATTACAAATCTTCTGTCTCAACGTGGGCCTTGCTATCAATTGAGCCATCAAGGCTCCATCAGATCCCAACTTCCATCCAATCTGCTTCAGTGATAAAGCCGAGATAGTCTTTCGACTTAAGGCATCTGCTACAACATTTGCCTTACCCGGATGGTAGTCTACAATACAATCATAGTCTTTAAATAATTCCAACCAACGCCGTTGTCTCAAATTAAGTTCCTTCTGAGTAAGCAGATACTTCAGACTCTTATGATCTGTAAAAATTCTACACCTTTCACCATACAGATAGTGTCGCCAAATTTTAAAGGCAAACACAACTGCTGCAAGCTCCAGATCATGAGTAGGGTAATTATATTCATGCGTCTTTAGTTGCCGAGAAGCATAAGCAACTACCTTCCCTTCCTGCATCAAAACACAACCTAAACCAATCCCAGATGCATCAGTATACAGAACATACTCCTTACCAGAAGTAGGTTGAACTAATACAGGAGCTTCAGTAAGCATACATTTCAACCGATCAAAGCTACTCTGACATCTATCAGACCATTCATACTTCACTCCTTTCCGTAACAGTTTAGTTAAAGGGGATGCTATCACTGAAAACCCTTAACAAACCGACGGTAATAACCAATCGACCCGAAAACTTCTCACCTCATCACGTTCCTTGGTGGCTTCCAATTAACAACCGCCTCTATCTTACTAGGATCAACTCTAATTCCTTCGGATGAGACAACATGCCCTAAGAATGATACCTCCGAAGTCGAAATCACATTTACTCAACTTCATATAATCGCCTTTCCCGCAGGTCTGTAATACAATTCGGAGATGGTCAATATGCTCATGTTCATTCTTGGAATAGACGAGATATCATCAATAAACACCACAACAAACCGGGTCCAGATAAGGCCTAAATACTCTATTCATCAAATCCATAAATGTCATTGGAGCATTAGTTAACCCGAACGGCATTACTAGAAATTCGTAATGTCCATAACGGTCCTAAATGCGATCTTCAAGATATCCACATCCTTTACCGAAGTCGATAATACCCGATCGCAGATCTATCTTCAAAACACTCTGCATCTCTCAACCGATCAAATAGATCGTCAATCTTTGGCGGTGGATACCTATTCTTCATCGTGACCCTATTTAATCGCCGATAATCGATGCACATGCGCGATGTACCATCCTTCTTCTTCGAGCAACACCGGCGCACCCTTACGTTGATACATCGGGTCTAATAAACCCTTATCCGTAAATTCTTGTAATCGTAACTTCAACTCCTTCAACTCAGTAGGAGCTATTATATACGGTGCTCTAGATATCGGAGCAGTACCAGGCATAACTTCGATAGATAACTCCACTTCTCTCTCTGGAGGAAGCCCAGGTAGTTCCTCAGGAAAAACATATGGAAACTCATTCACTACAAGAATATCAAGCAGTTTATCCTTACCACCTTCCTTCTGGGAATCAAGTACAAACGCTAGATAAGCTTCACAGCCCTTTCTTAGAAGCTTTTGAGCTTGCATAGCAGATACTACATTAGTTAAAGCACTTGTGCAACCACCATGAAATACAATCTCAGACTGGTCGGGCCTCCTCAAGAAAACTATCTTAGCCTTACAGTCAATTACTGCCTGATGTTTAGACAGCCAATTCATACCCAGAATCAAATCGAATTCGTGAAACGGCAATCTAATCTTATCTGCTGCATACTCACTGCCTTGAATCATAACTGGACAATTCCTAACCACCTGATTCACCAACACACTACTGCCCAGAGGACTAGTTACATGCATGTCATATTCTAACTGATCTATAAGTATCTCCTTATCAAACATTTCTCCAGCACAGATATATGAATGTGAAGATCCAGGATCAATTAATGCATACAATTCAGAACCAAAGAGAGAAACCATACCAGCAATGGCATCTGGTGCATCCCGATCCTCACGAGCTTTGGTCATAAGCCCGAAATGAGGTAAAGGCACAACGGTCGATTCACGCTTCGAAAAGCGAGCTCGGATTAGCCTGTTTCGATTATATCCCCTCGGCCTCTTCCTCGACCTCTGCTCCCAATCAAGCATGCGAAACCTCTCCACTAGCTTGTGCCATCCTGCATCGCCTCGGAGGGCAATTTGCAACCATATGCTCCGTCTTGACACAACGAAAACATGCACTGTAGCTCTCCAACAGACACCCCTAATGGTGAATAGGCGGTGTGGGCACTCGAGCACTAGAACCTCGACCCCAGAGGAACCCCTACTAGAGGCAGTCGGTGTAGGAAAGTTTTGTTGCTTTCCCCTCATCACAGATCTCTGAGCAACTCTCGGTGCAGATGAACTACTTTCCCGACTTCGTTTCCCCGAAGACTGACCTCCTCTATTAAAGCCTCTTCTCTGACTTCTTTCTTTCCTGATCGTCTCTTGTCTTTCTACTTTTATTGCAGCCTGTACCAACTGGTGGTAAGTAAAGTGTTGTAACATAGAAAACGCTGCCAGATGCTCCTTGATCGAATCATGCAATCCCTCCTCGAATTGATGACATCGAACTCTTGATCAAGATCAGATTCAGGGGCATATTTACTGAGCCGATTAAACTCCCGATCATACTCTGCAACAGACAAACTCCTCTGCTTAAGATTCAAGAATTGCTTCCACCGATCCTTTCTATAAGCTTCCGTCACATACTTAGTTATAAATTCTTGGGCAAAGAATTCCCAAGTCAGAGACACCGGTAACTGAGGACTTCGTAAAATAAATTTCCATCATTCATAAGCAGCTCCCTGAAGAAGGGAAACAGCATAGTGAACCATCTGCTCTGCTGGACAACTAATCTCATCCAGTACCCTCTTCACCTTCTCAATCCAGAACTCGGCCCCTTCAGATTCCTCCAGAGATGTCCCCAAAAATTCTTCAGCCCTATACTTCCTCAGTTGATCAATCGGAGCCTTAGGTGTTGTCATTCGATGTAACAAGGTCATCATATCCTGGGACAGCTTAATCAAAGCTTCTCCTTGAGCTAGAGGAGGAGGTGGAACCTCAGCTTCTCCTCAATTGACCCTTGATGGTCCTGGTGTTTCCGAACGTGTTTGCTCCGGCTGATTACTCTCAGCAACTTCGTCAACAATCTCATGAGATCCTTCCATCGTGCTTACTATAGACAAAACATGGGACACCGCATTAGGCCATAACACAACGTAAACACTCAACAGCAAACAATAGGCAAGTATTTGTTAAACCAGAACCGCCTAAACCAGGCGCTCTGATACCAAAAATGTAACACCCAAATACCTCCTGAGAGGATACATGAATGCCACCCAAGACAGGACAAACAAATCAAAACGTTTCACACATGCATTTTTAAAAACTAAACGTAACACACATATAATACATCTCATAATTTCAGAAACAAATCCAAAGAATATTTACAGGCCCAAACAAACCAAACAAAATTCATTTTAAATGCGACACAAAACTCGACTCTTTTGGCCATGCGGTTGACTTGTCCCATCCTTAATCTCTTAGCTCAAACCTACACGGGCAAATCCATCATATAAGCATATAGCTTAGTGAGTAATAACTAATCTATATTAACCGATTTCCTAAATGAAAGAATGCATTTTAGAACAGATTTTATACTAAATGTAATCTACGTAACACGGAGATCCTTGTAATCGAATATATTTTAATTTATATCGAAATCAAGCAGATATCGAATACGTAACAAATCAAACTATAAATCCATGAATGTAAGTGGGTAACGGACTTATACAGGAGATATCATAATCGAGATCGGCGAGAGACATATGTCTCGATATCGAGACACCAAAGTGTCAAATAACGAGAGCATTGCAGATCCTTCTAGGCATGCCTATTTACCCACAACTAGGACTTAACAGTTTTACAATGTAACAAGATCATTTCACCATTCATATGCGAGCAAATAACACTCCTAATAAATCAATCCTAGACATCATCTAGGTTGACTCACAAAATTTAACATTACAAAAATTTACTTACCTAAAGTACTTACACTAAATTTTTCTACCTATATTACGTACTAAAATTACTGACCTGTATTAGTTACCTAAACCATCCTTAGTGTTTATTGTCCGATAATATCCGGCGGGTCTTTCCTCTATCATAGGAACACGGACACAAATTATTATCAGCTTAATTCTTGTATGATAACTGAGTATGATGCATGTTCATGACAAATTTTCGGGATTAATCAACAACTCATAGTACCAAATGATCCATGAAGTTTCAAGAAATTAGCGATACTGTGAGTATTCAAATGAAAGCAAGTCTTTATCAATTAAATCTGAAAATGTACAAATTCATTATACATTCACTATACACTAGAGAGAACTAATGAATAGATATGACATTAATTCTCAAATGCTATGCCAATAAGCAACATAAAGATCATAGGACATGCTAAAAAGAGAAAAAGAGTGCGAGTTGAATCATTTAGCTCTACACTAAGAATGAAACAAAGATACATAATAATAAGAAGTAGACAAAAAAATGAAATAGCGGACAACATTTGAAATTTGGTTTTCGTCAAGAATCACTTGTGAGGTAAGGGATGAAGTAAATGATGGAGGAGTGGTATCTATTTATAGAGCATTTTTGTAAATTAGCCGTTTTATACTGATTAACTAGCCGTTATACATTTTAATAAATTATTTTGGGTGAAAAATTATGTATGACTCATCGCTCACAAATACGTCATTTAAATGTTCACAAATCGCATCTGATTCTCGTTCACTGATCAGTAGCGTTCTTCAGTAGCGAATCTTATTCACCGACACGTGGACCCAGATCGCTCACATTCACTATTATGCACTGTTCACTATTTTGCACTGTTAATCATCTTCAACCCTCGACTTCCGACTCTGAAACTTCTTCTTTTTTTAACTTTTTTTTCTCTTCTTTTAACGTCTTAACTTTACAACTAAGCTATTTAGCAATTCTAACCTATCAGAATTATCCTAATCTTCAAACATGATAAATCTATAAAAAAAATTCCTTCCCCCTTTCTTTCTCTACGGTATTAACTAGCACCAACAGCTTCTCCCGCAATCCAGCATGATCAGTAACAAAAACAAAAACAAAGATGTAATTTGCGTATGAGAAACTAACCGTAAAATCCTACTTACCAGCTTTCCAAAGAAAACTCCAACAATGCGATTAAAGCAGGTGTTGGTGAGTGAATGGCTTCGCTATCTCTACTGATGGATGGGTAAAGGATGCATTCGGTGAGGAATAAACGATAATGTTCTATTTAATTCGTTGCATGTAGGTTTGGATGCGATACAGCTAACAAACAGCTAATAGGTCCAAATAGTAATAAATAACCAAAAACATTGTTATGAATTCTTATAACAAATAAATACCCAAAAGTTCCAGAAAACTTCCGAAAATTTACCAAAATTCCGTCAGAAAATAATGACTCTCAAAATAAATTGTCAACTCAAAACTAATCCTCCATTAATTTCTAAAAATATTTGAAATATACAAAAATTACGAAAATTATAATAATACTGTCCAAATCAATCCGAAGTTTTATTAAACCAATTGACCCGGAAAATGCCATGAATGCATGCCAAAATACTTATGCACAATTTAAGCAAATAGTGAATAAGCAAATAACAAACATAATTCGTACTAAAGTCCTTTACTATTCTAACCCCTAATCTGGGGCGTTACAATCAAGTGCACATAACACATCAAAACTCCCCCTTAATCAAACATCATGTTCCAAATAAATTCCAAATGAAATCAAGTTAACATAATATCAAACAATAATCCAAAGTTAACAAAAACAGTCATAATTATTCAAACAAACAATCCAAGTTTTCCAAGTAAACAAAAGAATCTTAGCCATAGCCAATAATTATCCATTCTCCCTGTTGGGACAAAAATATGTCAAAAAGTAAGAATAATTGTAACAATCCGTTTCTATGCTAAGGGTTAGAATCTTATATTTCAGTAATTGAGAAATAACAATGAGAGCTTAGAAAAATACATTTCATGCTCATGCATAATGTTAGCATACACATACATAAAATTTGATTATTGCATATATTACAATAAAATGTTCATGCACTCATTTGACATTTTTAGATATAAATGACTGTTTTAATGCGATTATAATGCAATTATGGATTATGTGTTAAAAATTGACTTAAAAATTGATTTGCAGAGTATATTTATTGACTCAAAATTTTTGGTAAAAATTTGAGAATTTTTTGAAATTTAAGGATAATTTTGGACTAGAAAAAAAGTAGCAAAACAATTGATAAATAGTAGTAGAAATAAGAGTCAAATGGTAACGAAAATTTTTATAAATGACATTGGGATTTAATAACAAGTGTCATTGAAAAATGAGAGAAAATTTTGGTTAAAAATTGGAGACAAATGGACTAGTTAATAAAAGACCAAGAAGAAACCTTAAGAAAATGACATGCCACTTATTTTAAATCACAAAATTCATTAAGTGAAAGACCATAGTTTAGTCTTTCACTTGCTAATTACATTAGCTTCTCTCATCTTCTTCTTCTTCATGTTCTTCATTCTTCTCTCCATCTACGACACTCTCTTCTTCCAAGCATTAATTTTGACCTTGCTCTTATCCTTCACTTGCTACTTCCATTTTTGTTGTCTTCACCATCTTACCACTAGAAAACCTAACCTACTCCACCTCCATTTGTGATGATCTTATATGTTAGAGAGCTAGGGTTTCACGGTGATTTGAAGACATTGAAGCTAAATCAAGTAAGTAGCTTATTAATCTCCATGGGTAGTATTAAATGAAACATTTATGATGAGTAATTTGAGATTGAATGATCATGATCATGGAGTTACATACAAGTTGTAATGTGGGTGTAAAAATAAAAAGGTTTATGGTCTTTCTTTTTAGTTTATTAATGACATTATTGGGTTAGCTAAATGAAGGCATTTATAATGATCATTATGAGATAGATTGAAAATGTAAATTGATGAATGAATGGACATGGATGATGTCCTATTTTCTGGTTATGATCGATATTCTTTCATGACTTGTTTTGTGAATGTTTTGAGTTGTAAATTGAGGTGAGAATGAAGAGGAAATGAAGTAGAAAAGATGATCTATGTACAAGAGGTGCTAGATATAAATTATTGGAAGTTATAAAAATCTATAAAAAAAATTGTAAGAGAGTGGTTGGAATACGTTAGTTGTAACAATTCCACTGGATACGTTTCTGCATTTGAACCATAACTTGAATTATAGATATCCAAATGGAATTATTTTTTATTTAGATTAAATTAGAGACATATGGATGCATTTTTCATGAAGATATATAATTCAAATTATGTCTTTAAGAGTTTAAAATTTTGACTAGAAATTGAGTACTGGTTCAGAAAGTTGATGATGATATATGTATATGTTCTATTTTTAATGTTCATGATCAATCATGGACTATAATTTACTTATGGATGATACTGAGTTGAAATGGAGTTAGAATGATGGGGAAATGATGAGAAAATTAAACTAGAAATGATAGACCAAGCATAAAGTAGTGAATGTAGTAAGTAAAGAGTTAAAAATCTAGAAACTAAGGATACAATTGGATATGTGTTGGGGAAAGTGGCAGAAATTTTTTCTGTAGAACTCTGATTAAAGTCATTTACGTATGATTAAAAAGAGGACTTCATTTTCTACAACTTTTATGAAGACCCTGAGAAGGGATTTTGTTGTTTAAAGGGTCAAAATTTATCATTCCTATAAGAGACCCGTGAAGGCTCGCTTAGTGAACATGGATGTCCACCTAATGGAGATTCACTAGTCATTTGGTCTTAATTAAGGCTTAAATGGAGCTTAAATTGAACCTAGAATGATGCTTTGATTAAGTGACTAATATGTGATGTGTTTGAAGTGATAATAGAGGTTATAACTTAGTGAATGAATTGATGTTATCAAAACACCAAAGGCATGAGTGTAATGTGAATAAATATGTTCATATGATTGTAGTTATATATGATTCAAAGGAGTTGAGTAATATGTATTAAGTAAATGTGAATGAGAATTGGGTATTATGAGAGCATATAATGTTAGAAAAGGAATGACGAGAATTTGAGTTATGATATTCAAATAACTAAGTATTCTTGAAGTGTAAACTTAAAAATAAGCTAGACACATACAAAAGGCAAAGATTGAATGGAGAACTTAGAATGATCATATGCAAAGGAAGTGTAAACCTAAGTTCAATTAGACATATATGAATTATGAAATGAGAATGAGCATAAGATGTGAATTTATATAATATACCCAGGATTGTCATTGAGCATGCATTATACACAACATATATACATATTTATATGATTGAGTGTTCGTGTGATTGTGCAATTAATAATGAGTGTAAATGTGTATTGCATGATGTTGATTTGCAGGATAAAACATCCACATCTAGACGTTTCCAGATCATGGAAGCTAATGCTGATCTGGAGCGTACTGTGAGTAGGCCTAGATAGTCTTATTTCATTATTGTTCTGTTTTAAATTTCTGCATTGAATGACTACTAATATGATTGATATGCAATGTGAATGCGATTGTACTGATTCTAGACATTGAATGTCCGAGGTGTTTGATGCATGTAAAAAAATCATTGGAAGTGCTCCTTGTATATGAATTTGATGAAATATATGATACTTAACTTGATTTTGAATGTCGGACAAAGTTTCGAAAAAAATGAATGTGCATATGAATGAAATAAGTGATTCTCAACGTATATGTTGAATGTCGGATCAATGTCTGATGACAAATGTGAACGAGAATATCATAGTGAATATGACTGTGTGATATTTAGCACTTTTGATTGACTGAATAAATGTGATACATTTCATTACATGAATGCATAAAGATAAAGGTAGTTGTAATCGAAGTCGCCAGTATAAAAAGCTTAAAACTCAAAATGTGATAAGAGTCTTTGACTCAGTTATGAATGTACCTAGTATTCACTAAGGGATATGGGACATTATCTGATACAAGCTCAATATTCACAAGAGATATGGGCCAATAAAAAGGCACTCGGTCACAACAATTACAATTGAAAGTGAGTCTCGTGTTCATTGCATATAAAATTGATATGTATATTTTGAATGACTAAAATAAACTGTATGACTGCTCTAAATGTGAAACGTGAAATAAATGATCAAAGTGATATTTGATGCTATATGATTATTAATGAAATGTTGTGAATTACACGATTTCATGAAAAATGTGTGTTATGTGATATGAGTGAGCTATCGAGGATGGTTCACTCACTGAGTTCACAAAACTCAACTCAAATTTGGAATATTTTTCAAGCTTAGATAAGATCTCTAATTAGACAAATTAGAGTATAACTACTACACCCAAGTAAGCGATAGAAGTTGGGATCAGTTCATGTCTACATTTGTATTTCTTTAATTTTGTATCAAATTGTGTATTTCGCAATTATTGTATCATGTGTATTTGATCAATTCTATTTTTGTAATAACTTTCCAAGTTAGAAAGGTTTGTAAATGAGATTGATTAATAAGTTTAGTTACATTTATGAATGAAAGTGTATAAAAATGGGCCTGATTTGTTTATTGATTTTTCTACATATGTGTGTGATATTTTTTAAAAAAAATTGTAACGAGTTTGATTGTTGATTGTTCAAGCATGCTATCCTTGCAGGGTATGTACTCGGATATCACTCAGGATGTTTGGTACGTATCTTACCAGAGTGGTATGCTATATTAATAGTTATGGAGATACCTTGAAATCTCCCCTGAATTGAATAGTCACAAAAAACAATCATATATCTCCCACTTAGGACAAGACAATTCCAAAATGAAGAACGTCTTCACTGTGATAAATCTTAACGAATAAAGAGGCATAACAATCAACGGTAAGTACAGCAAAATAATCATAAGCACATAGTGCAGTAGCAGAAGGTCAAGATGACAATTTACCATAAATCAAAACACTAGCTAACATATCATTACTCACATCAAAGTTATTCGCATATGACTTATTAAATTCAGAAACCCCAAAAAAACATTTAACAAATCAGAATCAAAATTAATCAATCTTTCCCTCACATAAATCATTTGAAAGCATATTGTCCAAACACATACAGCCCACGATATATAAAAAAACTAAAATAAAAATTTAAAGACCTAAATCATAGAAAACTTGAATCTTCTTATAGGTCTCCAACCAAACATTAACATTTTTTTGACATAACTCTGTTAATCAAAATTTAAAAGCAGAACTCTCAAATCATCAAGCAAAACCTCAATTTCACATCAAATATATCATTCAACAAGTAAAGAAAAACTCTAACACACGTCAATCAACTTAACCTGATAAAACTATTAAAGAAAAACTCAGAAAACCTAAACGATAACTCTTTTGAATTTTTTTTCTTTTTTTTTTAAATCAATATACTTTAAATATGTAAAACACACAGTATTTGTGGCACTCGATGAAATTCAAACTTGATCTTATTCCTCGTCACATCATCTCTATCATCAATTATCTGGTTGGTTTCTTCCTCCGAAGCAACCAACTATACCTTTGTCTTAACAGTTTCTTTTGTAGCAGCAACTAACTGTGAATCTGGACAGTTCTGATTTTAGCTTTGTTGCATCTCTTTTCTAATTTTTTAGGCTCATTTCGAAAGTTTTCTGTTCTGATTTTAGTTTTGTTGTGTCTCTTTTCTAATTTTTTAGGCTCAGTTTGAAAGTTTTCTTCTACCACCAAGTTTGTTTTTAAACCATCCACACAAAGGATTCCTCTTCTAATAACCGTGAACTTCTTTCCATCTCCAAAAGTAACATGGTCATCCATACAACTTTGATAATCTATCAAGTAGCTTCTTTCACCCTTACTAAACCACGTATGTTTAGGTAACATAAATTGCTGCTGGAAATTCATCATAGAATATCTGGACTTTTGGTTTTGAGCCCTCTGAAATATCATTTGTAACAACTTGGTCTTATGTGCCTAGTTACCCACAAAAGTGATAAGTAGGTATAAATTTTTGTTTCCTCCTTAAAGTTTCTCCTTGGACAGATCTGGTTGTACCACTTTTCTCATCATTCGACTTAAAATATTCACCATTATAGCCAATACTTTGCAAGTTTTCTTTAACCTTACCCATTTCTAGCAACTTTTCTAACTTTTTCGTACCTCCATTTAATATTATTATCCCTTTTTCTGTATTGACCAGCTTCAACTTTGTTTCATTTAGCTTATTTATTGTAGATAACAACTTCTTATGTAGATTTTGAATGATGTTCTTCGTGGTAGAGTTTTCCTTCTTTAGCTTCTCATTCTTTTTACATGTTTGGACCCATTTAGTAGACATTAACTCATAAGCTGTGCAAATATCCTCCCTTTTGTAATTCAAATCATTATCATCACTTTTATAATATGAACTGAAACTACAACTAATTCATTTGTTTTTTTTTTTGCTAGAATTTTGGACTGATTCATCTTCGTTTTCTTCGTCAATTTCTTTTCAAGTTGTTGTTAAACAAGCAACTAGACTTCTGCCTATATAAAGCAACTAATGCAACATTATTACTCACAAATTCTTCTTCGCTACCATACTCATTTCCAAATTCATTCTTACTCCAAGTATTCATGCAAGACTTTCCTTTTCTCTTCTTCAAAGTGTTAGTACATTTCGCTTGCACATGGCCGAAACCTTCACATTCATGACATTAAATTTTCTTCACCTTTCTTTTACCCTTTTGAATTTTAACTTATTGCTTGAAATTATTATTGATGAGCTCCCACCATTTTACCTAAAACCGGGTCTATCTTTCTTCAACTTCTTTAACCACTTGTTAAAATTTCTTGTCAATAACTCCATATCTTCATTCTCATTGGATTCATCTCCTAAGTCATTTACAGATTTTCCAACCTCAACTTGCAATGCAATCCTTTGTTCTTCTTTTGCTTATCTCTCAACAAATTCATTACAAAGTTAGTAAGAATTCCAATTACTTTATCCAAAGATAATCCGTTGATATCATGAGTTTCTTCAATGGCTACAATTTTTGGTATGAATCTCGAAGGCAATGATTTCAATTTCTTCTTGATGAGTTTCAAATTTAAATACTTCATCCCAAATTGATGTGCTTAGTTTGCAATATCATGCAGTCTCTCATGGAACTCTCCAATAGTTTTGCTTTCATCCATCTTTAGCTCTTCAATTCTAGCGGCCAACATCTGGAGTTTCGAATTTATCATGAATTTTTATCCCTTATGTAGTATTTGTAGAGTGTCCCATGCTTCTTTTTCCGATTCGCATGCTGATATCATAGCAAAGCAACCTTCATCTACTACACTAAAGATATCATGCATTGCTTGAGAATTTCCAAGTGCTCCTTCTTCTTCAACCCTTGTCCATTTAGATGGATCTTTAAGTACTGTTTCTCCCTTTTCATCGATTGCCACTGGATGTGTCTAGCCATTTAGAATTGAGTTCCATGCTTTTGTTCCTTGTGCCTGAATGAATGCTCTCATCCATGATTTCCCTGTAGAATAATTTGAATCATCTAACAAAGATGACCTAGTAATTTATGCCCCTTCACTTGTAACCATAATTGTGAAATACAAATTTGCACCAAATTGGCGTACCAAGTTCTGATTTGATGACCCAGGTTCTGATACTAACTGAAAATTTGAAAGAATGTAGTTTCACAAAATTATGATCCTGTCGTAGTTGCTTTGAATTGTATCTGTTGGTTGCTTGATATAAAACAAATGTTTCAATAATTGTCAATTTTTAGCACAAAAGAAAACAAAAAATGAAGCACAAAATAAACAAATCAATACTCGATATTTGATAATACAGTTCAGCACATCTTACCTACGTCTGTGGGGCCCTTTCCCAACTTAAACAACTTTTACTTGTGATCGATACAACAATATTTTTACTCAAGCCATTACATAACCGACTCATCCAACCTTTGACATTATCCCTCGTCCTCACAACCCGTGAAAGTAAATTATTCTCAAGCAGCACGACTACCTTATGCTTATTAGAGTATCACATATTACTAAACATAAAAGTGTTAAAGGGTTTACAAATGGTAAGGGTCAACTATCCAAATAACTAATTCTAGTTATTTTGACAATGATTGACCCAAGCTCAATTCTTATTAGTGGACTCTATACTCTACCCATATTAAAAATCCTAATATGATATCAGAGATGATGGTTGTCCATTTGGGTGTTCAGTCTTTGCAGTCCAGTTTGGTTACCACTATGTTTATTTCAAGTGACAACTAGATGTCTAGTCCCCAGTTACACTTGAGGGGGAGTATTAGAGTATTTCATATTGACTAAATATGAAAATATTAAAGGATTTATAAGTGATGAGGGCCAACTATCCAAATAATTAGTTTTAGTTATTTTGGCAATAGTTGACCCAATCTCAATTCTAATATGGTATTAAAGTCGGTTTGGTCCGGATTATTAATTTTTCGATTATTTGTCTAGATGTCTAGTCCCAGTGGCTCGGTTCGATTACCACTGCATTTATTTCAAGTGACAACTAGATGTCCAGTTCTAGTTGCACTTGAGGGAGAGTGTTGTAGTATCTCATATTAACTGAACATAAAAATGTTAAAGGATTTATAAGTGGTAAGCGTCAACTATCCAAATGACTAGTTCTAGTTATTTTGACAAAGATTGACTCAAGCCTAATTCTTGTTAGTGGACTCTACACTCTGCCCATATTGAAAATTCTAGTAATGGTAACATCAATAGAGGGTTTTCTCAACAATGTTTAACAATAAAGATAAGAATTAAATAACTCAAGTGATTTAAATAATAAGGATATAAACAAAAACACTTGAAATAAGAAAACGACTCCCTTAACAATGCAGCTTCATCAACGAAAAATGAGAAGTTGTCTACCAAGAAATTTGTTGTAAAACTTTAATATTGTCACTGAAATATCCCATACACATCAGCAGAAAAATCATTAAATAAACAAACGTTTCATTACTAAAATGTTACAAGCAGTGGAGCTACAAATCCAACACAATCTTTTGGAGGTTCACACATAAAAGACAATAATTTAATAGACTTGAAAATCTCACAACCCCCGAAGAAAACCCAACTACAAATCTGGATAGAATCACCAAAAAAATCAGCTACTAAGGGGGCGTTTGGTTTGAGCACGGGGTTGGGTATGGATATGGGTATAATAGTATAAGGGAATGAGAATGGGAATGGGAATGAGTATGAAAAATAAAAAATGATGTTTGGTTTGTAACTTAGGTTTCTGTATTAATACCAATAATGTTGTTTAATCTGTTGCATTAATGGGAATGAAAGATAATATAATACCATTTTTCATATCATATTTATTATTATTATTACAAAATTAATAATAATAATAATAAGATAATTAATTTCGTATAATAAAATTAATAATAATAAAAAAATTAATAATAATAATAATAAGATAATTAATTTCATATAATAACATTAATAAAAATAAAAATAATAATAAGATAATTAATTTCAGATAATAATAATAATAATAATAATAATAATAATAATAATAATAATAATAATAATAATGATGATGATGATGATGATGATGATAATAATAATAATAATAATAATAATAATCATCATCATCATATAATAATAATAATAATAATAATAATAATAATAATAATAATAAGAAGAAGAAGAAGAAGAAGAAGAAGAAGAATAAGGATAATAATAATAATAATAAGTTTAAAATTTATAATAATAAATAATAATAATAAGAACATTAATTAATAATTAATAATAATAATATATAATAATAATATTATTATTATTAAGAATGTTAAATTTATAATAAATAATAACAATAATAATAATAATAATAATAATAATAATAAGTTTAAAACTTAATAATAATAATAATAATAATAATAATAATAATAATAATAATAATAATAATAATAATAATGAAGATGATGATGATGATGATGAGTGATGAGTAATATAATTAAAATAAAATTCTTATGTGGGGAGGTATAAATAATAACCACTAGATTGGAATGAAAACTTGATACCCACCCCATTTGGAGGGTTTAGTAGATTCTCAAACTTAATGGAATAAATCTATTCCCTTGGAATTAAAAACTCCAAAGCAAACACTATGTTTTACAATTATTCCATTCCTTCATTTCCAAACCCTCAAACCAAACGCCCCCTAAAGATAACTCAAAATACCCAAAATTATAGCTGCCAAGTCACTATATTCTGGTTGTTTTTCCCACACAATAAGGTCCAAAAAAATTCACACAATAGGTAGAAAATGCAACTGCCAATTCTAGATGAAATCACCGAAAATATCCAGTTGAGTTAGATAGATATGATTACCGAAATAGGCTATCAAGAGAGTCCAAAAATCACCAAAAATCTATATCTTATCTTAATTAAGATATGGTGATTTTATTGCAATTAAATCCTATTTTGACTAGGATTTTATTCCAAGTAAACCTAATCTTCAAAGAATCACACATAAGGTAAAATAGTTGTCATAATGAAATTTCACAAATAACCAAAGGTGTTCGATTACAAACAATATCCAAAATATCATAACACATATCTTAACAAATATGAATTAATACAGCACCTTTTGTTAGGAAAATTGTTATTTCACATAACCATAACCATAACCATAGTATTTGAGTGACAATACATTATTAACGACAATTACACTTCCAATAATCAAGAAAGCTAGTAAGACACCTTATAATAATACACAATTATTAATACTAAACTATAACTGAAATATCTCATTGTGTATAGTTAGTGGATATGGAATAGTTGTAGTTAACGGCATAATGTTTGTTATCTCGACACTCTCTATCTGCAACAGAACCAAAAACAAGGCATGCATATGTTAACAAAAATAACTTGAGAGCACAAATTCATGAGTTATTCTATCATCACCTTATCTTGGAGATAGTGATTAGCAGCTTCCAATATGCCTTCCTAAGCACCGACAAATTAAGGTAAATTTGTTTAGTTTTAAAGTAGAGACAGTCAAGTAGTTGATGGTCATTCTCTTAGATATTATTGCAAAGGCCACTTTATATCACAAATCATTAATTTTTTCTTCAACATCATGAAAATTGAAATGAAATTAATAACACTTAGAAGAATGGAAACACCTTTTGTTCTCTAAATTGATGTTTGAAAGAGATAAGAACTTGTATAACATTTCAAAGTGATTTTATTTTAAGAGTTAATTATCAATGTTTGTTTATGTTAATTGTCCTTCTCATCCATCCATCGTAGATAACATAAAAAAAATATCACAAACGAAACATCAAACAAAACATAAAAGATATATCACAAATTTTGTGTTTTAAAATTTTATAGTTTTCCATTGGTCCACAACGTTAAAAGATTAATTTTATTAAAATTTTGTAATTTAATGTTTAACTCTCTCTAAGAATAAAATTTTGATTCTCTTTAAATAAAATATTATTTTCAATGTTTTCATGATCAATATAATTAATAGCATCTAAAATATCTAAATTTTGTATTCATGTACAAAAATAATTTATATAATATTAATTAATGATTATAAAAATCAACAAAATATTAAACCATTTATCACTTTCATTGGTAGCTTGCTAATGGAGGATCTTTAGTTACTCAATAAACTCATTTGTTGAGGAATCTAATTAGAGATAGTAAAATCAGTTCAACAAGCTTAAAGTCAATAGATTAATTTTGAATTGATTAGGATTCGATTTTGATTTGAGCTTGAGGGATCAACCTAAAATTTAATGTGAGCATTTCAAATGTTTAGATGAAAATAATATCTTTTTTATTTTAAATATTTAAATTAATATCGCTTTGATTTTTAAATTTTCAAGGGTTAAGATCAAAAAAACGAAATTTAAAGTGATTTGAACCCATCCAACCATGACTAAACTCAAACTGCACCTTAGGGGAGTCATGCCATTACCATCTCTAATTCTAAGCCATGCATGACTATATGCTAATCCTCTATTTTGATGCTTAGTACTCTCAATAATTGTATTGCTGTAATCTAATCATTTCCTTCCTGATGTAGAAGTTAACAATGTTTACTCTTCACTTTAGGGTCTTCAACTGCCTTTTAAGTGCTACTTTTGGCCAATTTGATTCCGTTTTTATCAATTTTTAGCAAAAAAATGAAGTGCTGAATGGATTATGGATAAAAAAAGCTTTAAGGATTGGATAATTGGCAACTAAATTAGTATTATTTTCCATATAACTAGATTAATCTTACTAAATATTATTGTCTCTATAAAACGATCTTAGAATTGTTCGCAAGTGATTTTAATCAGTAAATACAGAAAACTGAATAGTTTGCTTCTGATTTATTTTTGTTCTTGATGTCTACTATTAGATGTGGTAGCTAATGTAGCATCGATGAGTCAATTATTGCCCCAACTTGCACTTCAACATTCCAAATAATCACTTATTCTGTCAGTTTTAACACAAGTAAGTGTTAGTTTATGCCCTTGTAGTCAATTAATTGGATGTAAATTAATATATGACATTATTTTGAATTAATGAAAATGCTTTATTTATCTTCATATATTAATTTAATTAATATGTTATGTTTTAATACTAAAATAAAATTCTTGAAATAATTACTATGTAATTGAAATTATGATGAGGTTATAATTATGAGATTCAATTTATACTTAAGTGTTATTCTAAATGTTCCTAGTTGTAGTTTCATCAAAAGTGAATATTGTTGAAACGGTAAAACTAGTTCACATTATGTTTATTTTTTATAAAGAAAGTAATTGATCTCATAAATTAAAGTATAGAGATACCTAAACTAATATGTGAGTAACTATTAGAGAATAAGTCACTGAACTGACCCGATTACGAGAATTCCAAATGAAATAGTACTTATATGTCTGTGGATTATCTCATAATGATGGTTGTATAATTGATTCTCATACTTGAGATTACCAAGGTATCTAGTGTGGAAATTTCTGTGATTTGATGCTACTTATAAATCATCCTAAGATAATTCAATTGGTAGTAATTGGATACAGTATGAACCATATGTAAATAGTTGAGTAAGTCAATATATGATTCGTCACTCTAAAGTAATTAGAGAGAATTTTATATTGTTCTTGATTAGTAATGATTTATGGAATTCTCTGGTCAGAGTGAATTGATATTTGAAAAGGAGTTTTTAAATTTCAATTATAAATTAATTACTAATTAGCAAGAACGAACATAATTGAATGATAAGAGTAGACACTGAATCCATACTCTGTCCAATTAGAATATTGAATGATGAAATGATTAAATTATACATTATAGCCACGTATGGATAGGTTAAGTCAATCACTTTGACATTCCTGATATATAGATAATCATGATATGTTATTAGACGTCAATCATAATTTATGATTATGAATCATTTCATTGATAATTAAAGATAAATTAAAATTGGTTTTAATTTATCTAATTCTAATTGTGAATTATAATTATAATTTATAATCATTGCCTATTTATTAAGAACCTAATAAGTCATACATCAAAGAATAATTTATGAATGAAAATCAATTTAATTAAGTTGGATTTAATTATAAAATTTAATAAACTTTGGGAATCAAATATGAGATATTTGATTTTATTAAAATTAAATTAATTTGAATTTGAATTTAATTATAATTAAATAGATTTAGTTTTAATAAAAAAATATCATGATTTTTCTATTTGAAGGGAAGAACTTTTTAGAAGCTAACACTTTTTATCTTCTTCCTTTCAAAGTAGTTTGAGAATTGCTCTGTGATACCATCAGCGACTAGATAATTACACAACTCGTGATTGATCAATCAGAAAAGTTTGAAAGTTTTTTCAATGGAAAGCGACGATTTTTAAATCGATTTGTATTTTATTCAAGTTTAATCAATTATTGGGATTCACTCGGAATCTGTGAAAAAATTCCGCTACAATCGTAATTCGATCACGATTGGATTCCAGTAGTGAGAATATTTAAAGCTTTAGCAGATGATCTGATTTAAGTTTATGATATTTTCTATTGTTGAGATTTGTTGGACCAAACAAAGCAGTTAAAAGAATTGATGACCGGTTGATGAATTAAAAAAGGTTTTTAAATTAGTCAATTTAGGCTTTAGAAGTCAAAATTAATGAAAGGATAATTTTTATGATTCTCAAAATTTATCGCAATTCAATTAACATTACAATTTCTTAAAAAAATTAAGTATTAAAACTTATTTGAAACAAATAAATGAGTATAAATTTAGATAATAAGAAAATGATATGGCAAATCATATTAGAAATCACCCTTTTAAACTTAGATTTAATTATTTAAATGCGATTGACCTAGGCAGAAACAAGATTTGACAATTTATCACCCGAATACTAAGGACAGCAAAGCTCAACTAAAAAGAGTATGAGATGGCATCTCTAGGAAGAAAAATGATCTTGACTTACCTTATTCCTTAGTAGCTGGATCTCTTTGATCATAAGGTCCATCTGCACGAATCACATCAATTAGGTAAACTGGTGACTTGCATGAAATATACTTAAATATACTGCAAAATAATTAATTAAAGGATTAACTTAATTGACTGCAAGTTATTACCTTATACGAGCGTATGTTACAAATCCAGAATTCAAGGTACTTTTCAAGCACTAGCACTTCATCCAAGCTCATCTGATCACCATCACCCCCACCAAACACGTACCTGCAGTAACCATTATTTTAAAAACTAGATCAAGAGTTAAATAAGGAATACAAGAGATTGTAGATTCAAAACATTCAATTAATATTAGACTGTCATAGAACTAGTTAAAGATTAAATAAAATTAAAGAATTTAAAATATGATTAAAAGAGTTGTCTTTTCCTATTGAAAATTTAAAATTTAATTAAAAAGTTGTTATTAAATGGAAGTTAATTTATTTATTTTAGTTTATAGAAACTTATTAATTTACAAAATTTACTGATTAATTAATAAACTGATCAATTTTGAAAACAAGAGTTATGAAAGTTCATCGAACCGAAAAGTTTGATGATTTAAGATTTTCGATTAAATTGGTCAAATTTATTGATTTTTTAATCATTAGCAATAACATAGTTGTATAATTACAATTAATTCTTTTTCTTTTTAGCAGTTTGGAGAAGAACAATTACAATTTTCATACTCGGAATTAGACATGAGAATCCAATTAATAGAGAATTAGCATATTGTTGTACCAGAAAACTTTAATGCCTTTCTTTTAATGTGATATGCCTTTATATTATAAAATAATAATCTCAGGATCACAAGATAAAATTGTTTTATCTCACAATATTCGTGTTGGAATGCATGAATATATAATCGAAATAAATTGATGGAAGGATTCATCCTCAGCTTTTACCTGAGTCCTTTCTGAAGTGTCTCGATTTCTTGCTTCAACATGCTGATCTCCTCTTTAGCATCCTTCATAGGATTTGGATTTATCGTAACTAATCAAATTCTATATGATTACAAAAGTCATATTATTTGATAATATGAATTTTAATGTAAATCTCATAAAAATGTTATTGCTACACATGATAAAAGGAATCTATGGCATTACTTTACATTAAACTAACCACATGAGTTGAAGACAAAGAGTATCAGACTCTGAGTGGGTTTGGAGGCTTTGCTTGCAAAATTCCCCAAAACATGCTAATAATGATTTTAACAAAAAAGAGGCTTTAATGAAAATAGGCCAACAAGAATATACACAACCGACAGTTAGAATGTCTTAAACAATATAAAGAGAATTAGTTGGCAGTAAGATATTGTTTGGCTATTCTGTAAGCCGCATCTAATGCTAGAATGGAGATTGGAGACATCTTCTTTCTTTGTCTGTGTTAAGTGATCATTTCACTACAATAGCTTAAGCTTTTGTGTGAAGGTAACTCAATTGATTTTATATATTCTCTAACACACCCCCTCAAGTGAAAGCTCTTTGGGCTTGAAACTTGCACAGACCTACTTTATCTTGTACTTAATTTAATTAGAATAGGTGGGTGGTAGGATTTGAACTAATGACCGTTTGGTCATAGATACTCTGATACTATATTAAGTGACAATTTTATCACAATAACTTAATTATGTAAGAGCAACTCAATTAATTTTATATATTCTCTAACAGTCTAAAGAAAAAGAACAAATTTAATTTAATGATCAGACGTACCAGAGGATTAATGTCTTCAGCTTGGTCTGGCTGAGACACCGATGGAACGGACTTCATGTACCTCTCAATAAGCCTTTGCATGGTTCTTTAATTCGATCAAAACCACAAAGAATAAGCAGCAGATGAACTCGATCAATGCGTACAGTCTTATAAAATAAGTTATATATTAAGGTATAACTTAAAATTTTATATAAGAATATCATAGATCAAATTATATATTGATTCATTTTGTTTTTAAGCCTCTTTATAATTTTATTAATATATGAATTTATGAATTTACTTATATTATATAATCTGTAAGTGATGACCACTCATAATCTTCTAACTTTATAACACAATAAAAATGAAAATTATTATTAATTTTTAAAATAATTTAAATAATATTTTTTAATTATTTTTATATAATTGTGGGACTCAGCAATGACGACGCCCACTATTCAACTATTCGTGTCCAAATTCCATTAACAGAAAACTCCAATAAACACATGCATGCAGAATCGCAGATGCAAACAATTCAAACAAGATAGACGTGATTATCAAGGAAATCTTATAGTCCAATGTTACAAAAAATTGTAAAACTATGTTTCTAAGATTACGGTACCCTTTGGTGGCCATTTCATAGAGCTTTCCATTGGCAGAGAAAATGAAGACTCCAATTTCAGCATCGCACAGAACAGAGAGCTCTTTGGCCTTCTTAAGGAGACCAGTTCGACGCTTGCAGAAGCTGACCTGCCTGTGTACTGGATTCTCTATACGTCTCATCTGAACCCTTCCACGAGCCATAACGTACAAAAGCCAGCACACCACCTCCCACTAGTTTGAACTAGCTTCTGAGGTTGCTGCACTCTTGCTCTCTGAAGAACTTTATACAGCTTCTCTCTTCGACTCTCAACTTCAAAACCTTATACATATATAGTCCCACAAGTCTAGATTCCCAGTTTCATTGTGCACTTACTCCTGCGAATAACTTGTCGGCTATGAGAAGCCATAGTTAACATATTCTTTACAAAAGTTTCTGACTTTAAATCTCTCGATCACATGTCTTACGTTAAAAAAAAAATAAAGAGGATCTGTGTGCTTATATGTTCTCTCCGCTTGTCGTGAATGAACTGGTGGAGGTGCCAAACTCTCAACTTATTCAAGTCCCTTGTTTGATCTCTAGGTCCCCTTAAGTAGTGACCGTAATAATACAGTACACTTACTAAAGTCCCATGTTTGATATATCTCTAGGTAGTAGGTCCCCCATCAGTAGTGACCACAATACAGTTTTTAGGAGATTTACGACTGTTTAGAAACTTTTGAATTGAATTTATTAACAAATTAGATTCAATTATATTAATAAGACTGAATTGAATTCAATTTACATTGTTTGAAACAAATTTAATAATATTATAAATGAATTCAATTACGTTGTTTGGAATGAAAATAAATATAGTGAAGAATGAGAATGAATATTATTATTATAATTATGCTAGTTGGTTAAAAGGAATGAATGATTAATACTATTAACAGTAGTTGATTTGTAAAAAATTGAGAAATAAAATTTATTATATTTTAACTAATTAATTAATTATATTTTAATTACTTATATTATAATTAATCAATTACAATATATTAATTAATTAAAATATTGTAATTAATTAATTATATAAATGAATTATATTTTAATTAATTAAATTGTAGTTAATTAATTATTAATAATATTTTAATTAATAGTCTTTGGAATCCAATCAAATGAAACAGAAGATAGTGAGAAGTGAAGTAGTTCAAAGAATGAAAGATCACAAGAGCAAGATGTTACCTTTGAATGACACAGAGTGATTCTTAATAAGAAACAAGACAAATAATTATACTCAATAAAAACTCACAATAAATATATAAACTTTTATAAACAAAGAACAACTTTTTTATTCGAAGATATCTTCCTTAAGTTTTAATGTAATTGAATTCCTATACTTAAAGAAATGAATTCAATTTATAAAAAAATAGGTTTAGATTACAGTCATGAATTTTTTAATTTCCAAACACCTATTGCAGTTCAAAATCTACTCAACTTGCAATTGCTCTTGCACGTGCGACCCATCTTTTCATCGACCAATGAGCTGAACATGTTCCCCTAGTTTTGTACAATAGCTTTCCCAACTGCTTTTGCCTGTTTTCTTGAGTTCATTAACAATATCATGTTATTAAAAGACGTTATCACTACTGAATTCTTTTTTTTTTTTGGCTCATTGAAGATGATTGAATTAAGTTTTCTTGACATGAATAATATATTTTAAAATTTTAAATTATAAATATTTAAACAAAAGACCTAAATTTGTCAGCTGTTACTTCCAATCAAGAGTTATTTTGAACTTTTTTTAAATAGTAAATTTTATTTTAAATATTATAGTGTATTTTGAATGTTTTAAAATATTATGTTCTAACTCAAATTTCAAAGTAAATATTAGAAGCTAGATTGATGAATCGACCCTTTAAGAAACTCAAAAGAAAAGCTGCCTTAATCGTAAATATCTAAAGTCCAGAATCGTTTCCAATTTTTAATTCTAACGCTAGCCAGTGATGCTAAAGCAGCTAAACCCAAATTCCTGGCGTCTCTTCTTGTTCCTAATATTTCTTTAAGTCTTCAACTTGAAGAAAAGCATCCTGTCAAATCGCTGTCATTCAATAGAAATCCTGAAATAGATCCCTTTCTTGACATTTCAAGACTAAAAGCTGCTTCGAAAAGGGCTAAGGCACCTGACATGCGGACAATGGTCTTATCAAGCGTGCACTTATATACACTTATCATTGGTATAAAGCTTAAAATTCCTTTGTATCATTGATAATATTATAAGAAGCATCCGTTCTGATTAGAACAACATATTTAGGTTCTTGGCCAATTTAATTTTTCTATGTGGTGGGTACCGACCTGGATGTGATGATAAGATTCATAAATTTTAATCCTATGTTATGGAGATTATAATTTTATATAATAATATGAAAGAATATCATATGAAAACAGCCACTATGATTTTCTGGTACAAAAATATGCTAATTCTCTGGCATTTTATTTTTGTCGCTCTTAATTGGATTCCCCCTGTCTTTTCACACACACACACATGTATAGCTTATTACGTTTAAACATTACATAGGAAAAAAATGCAGTCACTCTTTAACTGTAATTGGTTAGACAAAGAATGACAGTTTGCTTAACTCCATTATCAAACATGAAAGAAGGTCAAAAGTGAGACAAAGGGCACCACTATCCGCAAAGCTTGATTCTTAACGAGAATGTTGAACGGATCAAAGTCTTCATTTCAGAACTGATTTACGAAGTCCAAAAAGGCTTGATCAAACTTATGCCTCAGAACCTGACCGTCAGGCAACTGCTTAGGCTTTTGACGCTATGGAATCTGTAGACACAAATCATCTCTTGCCGAAGATATTTAAGTTCCTGTAGTTCTTTACCTCTAATGCTTAGTCCTTTTTTTTTTTTTAAGGATTAGTCGGGGATTAATCCCTCCGTGACAGGAACATCTCAAATCAAGGAAGGTTACTGTTACCCAGGAGTTTACTACATTCTCAATAGTCGAACCTTCAACTTATTGATTAAGCGACGACGAAGGTATGTGTCACTTATGTTAACCCCTCAAATTATGCTAGTCCTTTTTATTGCTATGGTATCTCAAAACAGAACAGCTCTCCTCTCTACGTGACCTCGTCTGCATTTAAGTGATTATTTCTTTTAATAAGTGTGAAATTTGATATACCCATCAAATAAATTGTTAGTAATGTATAAATAATGTATTTTAAAAATTACTTGATAAATAAAAGATTCTAATTATTTAATATTAACAAATGTAACATATTTTCAATGATCATCAATTACGCTTGGAAGTTTCTTAGAAGAATTGCATTTAGAATTTATTAAAATTTTATTATGGTTAAAGTATAGAATTTATTAATAAGAATTGAGCTTCGGTCAAATCTTTGCCAATTTGACTAGAATGAACCGTTTGGTTAGTTGGCTCTTACCATTTATTAATCTTTTAGGGGTGTTTGTTTCTATTTTATTTTTTGTTTTTTATTTTTTTCAAATTCAGTAAAAAAACTTATTTCGCTTAAGTTTTAGTTTTTGTTTTTAGTTTTGGTTTCTTCTTATTTTCAAAATTATGAAAACCATAAAAGTGATTTTGTTTTCAGTTTTTGTTTTTAATAATATGATTTATTATCATTTAGATATATATTATTTAATTATTTAATAATTAATAGAAAGTATGAATAATTTAATTCAAGATTATATATTTAATAAATTAAAAATAATTATCAATAAAAATAATGAATAATTTTATTTTATTTAAGTTTTATAATTAAATTATATGTAATTAAATTTTAATAATTATTAATGAATATAATTAAATTTTAAATATTCAAATATTCAAATAAAATTTGATTTAATAATTAAAATATATTTCAAATAAATATTATTTTATAAATAAAATATTAATTTTATTAAAATAATATAATTTTATTAATAATTTGTTAATAAATACTATACAAGAAATTAAATAAATTTATTTAATAAAATAATTTATCTTTAAGTTTTATTTAAAATGTAATTATTATTAGTGATAAAATATAACTACATTAACATTAATAACCAAGCAAGTTTTTGTTTTTATTTTAAAGAAAAACAAAAACAAAAAATTGAAAACTGAAAACAGAAACTAAAAACTACAACAGAAAAGCAAAAATAGAATCAAACGACTCCAAACATTTTCACTTTTAATTTATTCAATGTGAGATTATCTAACACTGTCTTTTGAGTGTAACTGAGACTAGACATTTTGTTGTCACTTAAAATAATCACATTAGTAACCGAAGCGAACCGTTGACACTAAACATTCAAACGGACAATCGAAAAATTAAGAATTCGAACTAGACTTGCTTTAATATCATATTATATTTGCAATGGATCTAGGGGTCCATACTAAAAGAAAAGTTAGATCACACACAATGATCTAACTTTCCTCCTCGTGTAAGCGCGTTAACCCATTACAAATTTGACATAATATCAGAGTCGATGAAAATTTTGATCTATTGTTTGTCCCAAAAAGGGGCCCATCATTTTAAGCAGATGGAGAAGGATTAGTAGTCTACATGGAGCAAGTGACTAAATAGTATTATTTGCCCTAAGAGAGGGTCTATTTGACCTCAATCAAAAGTCCAATCCTTATGAAGATTGTTTACGTACCTCTCCAGATTGCTCAAGTAAAAAAGGCTTCACATGTGAGGGGGAGTGATCAGAATACCCACATCGAAAAAAGAGACAAAAGAAGACCAACATATATGTCTAGTAGATTATTCTACCTATTATTAATTAATTTTAAGATGAAATCTCACTTAGGCTTGTGTGTGACCTAACTTTTCTCCTCATGTAAGCCCATAGGTTCATTGCAAATTTAGCAGAACTTGAACCAATTCATAACCCTCAAGAGAATAATTTAGGTGAGAAATTGAATTTTATCATATATAATCTTATATACTAATGTGCTTAGTCATACATTATTTCTAAAAGGGGCTATTTTCTTAATTTTTTAAATTTGATATGATTTTTTATCTTTGATATATTTCTCTTACCTCAAAAAAATTAACTGCTCTAGCTACTATTGCGTGCCTATTATATTAATAAACCTTTATATAATTATCATTTAATAATGTATGAGCATAATTCTTATCATATGAGTAAAATATAGATTTAAAAGAGTTCATATTTCAACTTGTCTATTCAATTCTTTTTATGTAAATCTCTATGAACTCAACCTGTACTTTTTATGACGTGTGTGACAAAACTGTAGTAAGATTGGATTTGATGCTTCCAAATCTTATTCTGATTTCAGTTAGAAGTTACGAAAAACGAGATACGCTGGTGTCTAAGTAAGTGGTCATCAGAATCTGTCACACAACTACGTATTAAAGAAAACCGTGTTTGTTAGTACTAAATTTAGCGAATATACTAAGCCATAATGTAAAGCTCAGTGGCGTTTGATGCCCTCTGTTATATATATGAAACATTTGGGCGGCAGTTTTTAATTAGAACAAATTCCCAATCCAATTGTTTAAAAACACAATTATGCGCCACTGAGAACCCCTATAAATATTCTCCAAATCTCGCGTCCAATCAGCTACAATTGTGAGATAATACAAGCGCCATTTATGTACATAGAAGTTCTGTGATCCATCGAGCTTAAGCTCAGGCCTAACGCGTGAATTGATAGTTGACAGAACTGGGTGATCTAAAATTGATAGTCCACAGAACTTTTGACTCTTAGGGAGTGGTCCAATTGGTGGTGAGAAGGTGTCCTACTTTTAAAGATTGTGAGTTCGGACGACTTATATAAGTGACCATGTAAATACAATTTGCCTATAATAAACATGTATGTTAATGTCAAATGTTGCTGAATTATAGTTCTATAAGTAATGGCAGGTTCTTGGCATTCACGTATACGATTATTGCATGAATTTATCTTTACGAATCTGATAAATGAGGACAAAAAACAAAAGAAATAAACATCTGCGATATTCATCTCAATTCTCAACTATTGACAGATCCAGTCACATCTCATGTATCACAATTATCAAATCATATCCTAACAAATTACATGTGCAATTCACATCATGTTAATAGCAGTTGGCAGTGTACCCAGGCACATGTTGGAGACTATAGCAATTTCTGCAATATACTAAAATATCGTTTTAGTCAAAATCCATAGATTTATATGTATTATGAGATTGTTTTATGTTGTATACTGTTCTATGTGTATTTATCTTGTTGACTTTGCATATCAATACCCTATGATAAAATTAAAATAATACAGAACTGTAAAGTTGACAGGCACAACTCTATAAATAGTGAGCAGAAATTTGTAGTATACTAGGTATAAATCGAATTTTACAATTTATCAAGTATATTTGCTGAATTATTTTTAATAACTTTTTTTCTAACCTTCGTATCAACTACTCTGTACTTTGTTGTTGTTGTTGTTGTTGTTGTTGTTGGTGCTGTTGTTGTTATTATTATTATTATTATTATTATTATTATTATTATTATTATTATTATTATTATTATTATTATTATTATTATTATTATTATTATTATTATTATTATTATTATTATTATTATTATTATTATTATTATTATTATATCTTCATGTTATATTTTATTTTAAGGTATATCCTTTTATTATATTTTTATTTTATTTATTTATGTATTTATTGTAATTTTATTTACATAATAATTTAACGTGTCAGTTTTATTTATTTATTCGTTAACATGCATCACTCTTTTATTGTCACATCTGCATGCAGGTCTACCAGAAACAATCTCTCTACTCTGTAGAGGTAAGGCTGCGTACTAACAAACCTCCTCAGATCCTGCTTTATTACGGGGCTTCGAACTAGGTATGATGATGATGATAAATTTGTTTTATGTGTAATGGGTTCATTATCCAATTATCAAAATCTTTAAAATTATTTTTGATTTTTTAAACCCTTGTAATAGTCGTAGAACTAAATCAAATCCCAAGAAAATAAAAAATTGCTTTTTAAATTTCGATTAACAAAACAAAGTGAAGGTTTATGATTAATTAACTAATTAATAAAGTAAATTTAATAAGGAATCAAACTAAATTAATTGAATATAAAAGTGAGAAATTCTATAGTACTTAACTCCAATTCAAAAGAAATATCTCATCTAATTGTAATATTTGATAATTAGTCTAAAAAGAATAATTTTCATATTTCAAGTTATAAGTTTGAAATGTATTAGGATAACTATAATAAATCTCAAAATTTTCTAAATTAATTAATTAAAACTCAACATTCAAACCAAAACTTATCATCAATCAATTGAGTATGATAGTATTCTATATCAATTAAATGATAATAAAAGCTTAGGAAAAATTAGACTCTAAATTAAATAATTGAGATAGCGATAACTATTCAACTTAGTTTTCTTGTTTTTATGAGTTAAATATGTAAATTCATAAATAACATATTTACTACTTGTACCAATTATTCACGATAATTATAGATCACTAAATTTATGAATAGCTATAGAATAATCAACATCAAATTAATCTATCGATTAAACAATATTAATTATTTAGGAAAATAAAATATAAAACAAGAAATAATTGAATTACAACATTAATATGAGTTTAAGACAAAACATCACAAAGTTACAAGTAGAGTCTTAAATCCCATTGAATTAGAATATTTGGATCTAGTTACACAAGAATTTAGTTCAAGTCCAACATAAAAAGTATAGAAGAAAAGATGAATAATTGAGAGAAAACTAAAAAGAAACAAAAAAAGAATGATGGAGAAGGTGGTAGACTTATTTTTGTCTTTCTTTTCCAACTTAAAAACTAATCTCCTCTTGCAAAAATTATTATCTAAAACAAATCCAAATCCCTACATAATAGGGATGGAAATAAGTTTCATAATTGAATTCCAACTTTTCAAGTGAATATGATATTAGGCATGATCTCGCCTTATCCACTACAATAATCTATCATCTTTTTCTAAAATTCGTGATTTTGACCAATAATACTCCAATTTGATACAATCTCCACTTATCATCTCCTGAAATAAAGTAATATTAATTTTCCTATTTAAATACCAAAATATAGTACAAACAAAAGAGATAATTTGAATTAACAAAACTAAACAACATCTTATCAAATTCCCTCGCACCATACTCATGGTTATCCTTAAGCACATATCAATTCAATATATCAATCATCCTCATAGCAACATCTCATCTTCTTTTATATTATCCATAAATATCCCAAAAGCTAATATACATTAAAGGTTTAGGATAAAATAACAATTGAGAGAACAAGCACTCATAGGACATGTTTTTAGAATAAACTTAATAACTCATCAATTCCATCAAAATAAAATAAAACAATAATTGACACCCTGTCATGGATTTCAATCTATAAACTCAAACTGTTTAGGGTTCATTAAACTTTCAAATCAAAGCATAATAAGTTATTTTCATAAGCTTCTCACGAATTATATCTCCACCACTGATAAAAATAATCCTAATGCATAAATCAAAGGGACTTGATAAGAGTTATAATGCGATTTAGGTAATGTATGACAAAAAGGAAGTTTTTAGGTTAAATAAATTGAAAAAAATCATATAACGTTATCCACACAAGTTTTAACTTAAATCAATTTAAAACTCACTTGATTCAAATAGTATCATTTTCAATAACTTTTTCTTCTTTTTAGCAAAGAACATCAAAGAGGAGATTTTTTGTTGTCTTTTTTATACTTCTTTCCCATTCTATAAAAATGAAAATCAAAATAATGCAACTTGAATAATTTTTATTATTTTCATGAAAATAGTTAAAATTCTACATAAATAAGCTTGATACAAGTATTTCAATTTAGGGTTTAAGTTTATTAAGGATATCAACAAGATGGGTAAACTTGGTTTATAACAAGGTTAACATTCAATAAAAGACATGTTAACGCTCAAATTGAGTTTTAGGGATAAAATAAATAAATAGGCTTGTTTAAGTCAAAATGGTTATTCTAAGTGCCCTTATCATCTTTATGGATAAATTCATTAAAAAATAGTCTCAACATGTATTTAAAAGCAAGTTATAACATAAACAAACAATGCTTAATAACACACACCAAAAGATATGTATGAATACAAATGTGATGAATGCTCTTAGGTCAAAACTTATGTAGGTATCAAAATACATCAAGCCTTGCATACTTTTATTTAACAAAATCAATGTGATACTTAAAGTAATTTAATGAAAACATTAATCATATTTATGTCTCTCATGCGTTATAACTTAAACAAAAAGTATCATAACTTAGAGATTATTTATAAACAACAATTAGAAGACTATGAGGATATCATAAGGAAGAATCAATATATGAATCATAGTATTTATAAGTTCAAGTACAAATCACATAGTTCATCATAATATATATTATCTTGCTCCCCCGCACCTAAATCATTCATTGTCCTCAATGTATACACAAGATGCTTATATGCCACAAAATAATCAATAAAAATAAAGCGCATAGTAGATCCACGAGGAGATGTAATATGGTGTCAGTGGACAAGGTTAAGTGTGCGATATTTTTAATTTATAAATTTAATTTTTAATAATAATAATAATAATACTAATAATAATTTGAAATTATTATAAATGTATTTAAAATCAAACATACTGCTGACATGTGTAAGGCGCGATCACGTTTTATGAATGTTAGTATTTTAGAATTTTATGGGGTTCATTCTATATAGCTAAATCACATAAGATATTATCTCACCTTATAAGTTTTAGTATTATGAAATTTTGAGTATTTGATCTTAACAATTGAATTACATAAGGCATGATCATGCCTTATGAAATTTAGTATTATAGAATTTTAAGATATATTTCTCCTTAAGCCAATAAACTAATTTCTAAAAAACAAGCAAATGAAAGTTATATATAACTAACATAGAACTAATAAAAACTATCATATTTTGGGTTGTCTCCAAAAAAGCACAATTGTTTAACATTGTTATGCTTGATGAAGCTTTTTCTTCTCAAACTTCTACATAATTACAATTTTGTACTCCTTAAGTAATGTTACTAGCCCATCCTCTTGCCCTATGGTAAACCTTTTTGAGATGATCGTAGATAATGGCTCTTTCTTAAATAAATAGGAATATTTTAGGTGATTACGTAAGACTATCAATTTTATCTTCGGATTTTACAAAATAGAGGGTAATGTTTTTTTGTGAGTTATAGTAATTTCAGCATTTAAAGTTTTCGAATTTATTAACATCACTAAAATGATTCTACAAATTCACAATTTTCATCAACTTACTCTCGTTCACTTTTGGTTTAACTTTAAATTTCAACTCATAATCAAAACTTAAAAAAAAAAATATCTTGCACAAATGAATCCACAATATCCATATAGTAAACAGATTGACAATCATTAGAGTACTTCACTGCTTCAAAAATATTAAACTTTATTGTCTCTCCATTAAACTTAACAAAAAAAGTACTTCGTCCACGTTAATTTTCGTCTTAGTCATCTTCATAAATGAATTTCCCAACAAAATCAAAGTTGAATTTTCAACACTCTTTCCATCCATTTTCAAGATGTAAAAGTCCATTGCAAATATCAAACCATTAACTTAGACTGAAACATCCTATAAAATGCTAGTAGGATGTACATAAGAACAATCAGTTAGTTGAATAATCACATTAATTTCTTGCAAAAATTCAAATTTAAAGCTTGGTAAATTGAGTATAATAAATACAACTAAGTCTAGCATGTCATGCTCAATTTTCTTGTCACTATTGACACACGGATGTGTAAACATGCTTGGTTCTTTGCATATTTTTGGTAATTTTCTATTTGTCATAGCTGATACACTCTTACTTAAAACTATCCTCTTGTTATCCTCCGACTTCCTTTAATTTGTGCATAGTTTTTTAAAAAGTTTTGCATATTTCAAAATTTTCTTAGTGATTTCTAGAAGTGATATATTAATTTCCAGCTTTTTGAAGGTTTCTAAGATCTCTCTTTCCTGTTCCTCTTATTTTTTATTTAGTCAACCTATTAGGAAAAGGAGGTATATGTCATTAGGATATCATTGAAGATAAATCATCCTTTACCTTTATTGATTCTTGATTTGAAGGTTCATCTTTCTTTTCTCTTTCATCATGCTTTTCTACCTCCATAAGTAAGGAAGATGTAGATTGAATTTACTTACCACTTTTCAATTTCATTACATTCACATTTTCCTTAGGATTTGCCAATATAATGTTTGGGAAGTTAGTTTTCCTAATTCTTACACTTACAATTTGTTAACATAGATGGCTAATTGAGTTATCTGATTTTGCAAGTTCTAAAAGCTTGCTCTTATTTTCTACTGAAATTATTGAATATTAGTAGTAAGTGTCTTAATAATTTCATCCAAAGACATACCTGAATTTGAATATTGAGACTAAGCATATGTAAAGGCTTGAGATTGTTTATTGAATTGTGAGGTTGATATCTTTGTTGCCCTTGTTGATTTCCATAGCTAAGATCTGGATAATCCCTTTTTTCTTGAATTATAATGATTAGAATAATGTTCATATTTTCATTGAAGTTGACCATACATTTTCCCTACCGCGTTAGCTTCTTAAAAGGACCCTTATTACAATATAGGTCACATATCAATATGATGTCTAAAGAATGAGCATATTTCACACACTAATGTTGATTATAATTAACCTAAAGCCGTTTGATGAACTAAAGCAGTTAAATTTGAAATTTTATCCTCAAGATTCATATTACTTATCTTATTCACATGCTTAATAGCTCCATCCATCCTTATCCCCAAATAGTTGAAAATTTTCGACCATGTATGATATAAACTGTCTGGCTACTTAAGGTGTTTTATTTACCAAAGCTCCTCTACTAGCTATATCTATCATACTTATATCCATTGTCAATATTCATTTATAAAAGTAGTGAATCAGTTGGTTAAGAATTTCATGTTTTCAGTAGCTTGCACGTAACTCCTTAAACCTCTCTTAATAATCATATAATGTTTCTCCAGTGAATTGTCTTATCCCACGTATCTCACTTTATGATATTAGCTATTGGTGATGTAGGAAAAAACTTCTCTAAGAACAACCTTTTCATCTCATTCCACGTTGTCATTATGCCAGAGGGAAGATAATATAACTAATCATTTGCCTTGTCTTTAAATGAGAACAGAAAAACTCTTAGATTAATTTGTTCTTCTGTCACTTTTTGTAGCTTTCCATAGCAAATAACAATACATTCTTTAAGTGTTTACGAGAATCTTCACCTGTAAGACCAACAAAAATTAGGATTAAGAGAATCAATCCATGTTTTAATTTAAAATATACTCAAAATATGAAAATCATATGCATAAAAGTTGATTCAAATTTGGTGTAACTAACTCCCACAACGTTCTAGTTTTAGAATTTGCCATAATTTCTTCTTTCTTCTTGGAAATTAGAACCTCCTCCAATTATTAGATCTATCTTAACTTTCACTTCTAAAGGTGAATGACCCCTTCCTTGCTTAGTCTCTTTCCTTAAATGATATGTTATTTTCTCCATTTCTAGATTATATTGCACTCCACTTTTTTTTAGAAGAACGAGTCATATAAAACAAGAGATCAGTAGAAAACTATCAAATAATGCAAATAATTAAAAAAAAAAAGAGTTCCTTGACAATGACGTTAAAATTATGATCAGGCTATCGAAGCTCTCAACGTTGATTTTGATTCTTTAAACTCTTATACTAGTCATGAAACCAGGTCAAATTATAAGAGAATTAAAACTAGTTTCTTAATTTCAATTAACAAAATAAGTAGGGTTTTATGATTAATTAACTAATAAACTAAATTTAAAAAGGAATCAAAATAAAACAATTAAATATAAAAGTGAGACACTCAAGAGTAAACTCTGATTCAAGTAGATCGTTAATCTAAAAAGAATAATTTTCACAATTCAAGCGGTTTGTGTAAAACATATTAGGATAGTCATAATAAATCTCAAATTTTCTAAAATAATTGATTCGCACCCAAAGATTCAAACAAAAAGTACTATTAATCGATTGGGTATGATAACATTCCATATTAAGTAAATTATAAGAATAAGCTTAGTGAATAAGACTAGACCTTAAATTAAATAATTGAGATAACTACAATTAGTCAACTTAGTTTTCTTGTTTGTTATAAATTAAATATGCAAATTTATAAATAACCTATTATCAATCCTTTATGACAATTGTGGATCACTACATGGATAACTATAAAATAATCAACATCAAATTAATTTTTAGATTGATTAATATTAATTGTTCATGAAATATAAGAATATAAAATAAGAAATACTTGAATTAAAACATAAATATAAGTTTATACTGTGTTACAACTAGAGTTTTTAATCTCCTTGAATCATAATATTTAGATTTAGCCACACGTGACATTAGTTCCAACACCAAAAATATAGAAGCGAAGATGAAAAATAGAAAAAACTAAAAATAAATGAAAAGAGAATGATGGAGAATGTGGTAGATGTGTTTTTGCCTTCTTTTCCTAGTTAAAATCTAGTCTCCTCCTCCAACTCAATACATACTAGAGATATAAATAAGTTTTCTTATTAAATTTCTACTCTTGAAGTATGTATGACATTAGATGTGATCTCGTCTTATCCACTATAGTAATTTGTTCATTTTTTGAAATTTGTGATTTTGACCAATAATATTCGAATTTGACGCAATCTCCATTTGCCATCTCATAAAAAATAAATATTGATTTTCATATTTAACCAAAATATTAAAAAACAAAAGAGATAATTTCAATAAACATAACTAAAAACATCTTATTATTCATTTAACTCGAGTCAACTCTATAATTATTATACATGTTTAATAATTTATTTTAGATAAATTAATACTTTAATAATATTTCCTTTATAATAATTAATTATTCAATTCAACTAAAGATTAAATCAAATAATACAAAGTTGGACTAATTGATTAAACAAACTCAATAAGTTCAATGAATTATTTAGACTAATTTTCTATATACAAGCAATTATGTTATTTTTTGTGCTTAAGTTATTAAGATTTTATACTTTTAGTATAAAACTGTAGAAATGTTAACTTTGTATTGATAAAATGAAAAATATATTATAAATTATTATATTTGACATTAAATTTATTTAACCATTTACTTGAATTTAAGAAAATTTGGTACAACATTGCCATTTTGTCTTCACCGATTGGGTCGAAAAATCAGGCTTAAGGCTCGGTAAATTTGGGTCGGGCCTTTTCTCATTCCTAAATGTTGACTTTTGTTGCTCTGAATATCAGAAAAGAATATTCCCAAATTTCTTATTTCTACAAAAAAATAAAAAGGAAAAATTAAAAAAGACAGAGAGTGAACAAAGGATCAAGAGTATATAGTCATAAACCCTATCCCTCAAACTAACGACACAGCACTTAGAACGATACTCTGTAGCCGTCACTCGAAGAATCCTTGTTAGCTGTGTCATTTGGGAGGTGATCGATTTCATCAAACCACAGTTTTAAAAATTCTAATCGATTCTTGTGCTCTCTAGATGGTATTGAATTTGCTTATATGACTTTGCTTGCAGATCTTTTCTTGTTCTTTCACTTCAACAAATCCCATTTCTCTGCTCTGCCGCCATGGCTCTGGTAAGCTTAAGCTGCTTAGATCTGTTCAATTACATGAATGGTTACTTGGTTTATTTTCATTTTGGACTTGGTTTTGTTTTACTTGTTACAATGATTTGGTGATTTTAAAAACTCTTCACATTCATATCTTCTTGAAAATTTTTCTTTTTGCTCCCTAGTTCGTTGTGGGTTTCCTTTGATACACGTGTTTGGTAAAGATTGTATTTTTATGATTAGTGCTCAAAGGCTATCATCTATATAGTTTTTGATGCACTGAATAAATTGTAAATGTTAGAAAACGAATAATTCATGGTTTACTGATTAATAAATGAAATTAGGGATATGTATGCCTTTACACTGTTCCTCTTCACTTAATTGTTTGCTTTGCTGATCATGGATGTGGCTTTAGTGTTTTTGTCCAGGCAGACATCCAAAGATCTAAGCTTGAATTCTATTTCTGTTTGAGTAACATTTAGGTCCTGCATGCGGCTTCACCAAACAAGAATGCCTTCAAGGCACTCATTGCTGCTGAGTACAGTGGTGTTAATATTGAATTGGTGAAGAATTTTGAGATGGGCGTATCAAATAAGGCTCCCGAATTTCTTGAGATGAACCCAATTGGAAAGGTTTGCTTCATGCTATGATGAACTCTATCTGTTCTTATGTTGTGTGTTTATGTTTGACATTTATAGTACTTGATGATATGTAGGTTCCTGTGCTGGAAACCCCAGACGGTCCCATTTTTGAGAGCAATGCCATTTCCCGATATGGTGAGGCTGATATTAATCTATTTTCAATATAGCGAATGCTTTTCTGCTAGCGTTATTCAGTTACTTGTTATTACTTGGTCCAGTGGCTCGCTTGAAGGCTGATAATCCCCTCCTTGGCTCTTCATTGATTGAATATGTAAGTTGTGCCATTTTTTATTGGTTTTGTTTCCTTTTTATTGATCTCAGTAAAACTAGGATACGTTTGGTTGCAACTGCTTTGATACAGCACTATTCTATGTGACATGAACCTCTTCTGGCATCTTGTCTGCAATAGTACATAGGATTTGGATACATAAGATTGAATGTGTTTGCGAATCTTCCTCACATCTATTGACATAAGTTGGAAATTCTCATATCTTAATCCAGTAATTTTCCTTGTGAGACTCATAATCAAGGAAATTGTCATTATTGTCCGCAAATCTTAATCTCTTCTTTCTTTTGTTCCTTTAATTGAATAATCAAATTAAGAAATTGGATTTGGCAGGCTCGTATTGAGCAATGGATAGATTTTTCTTCATTGGAGATTGATGCTAATATATTGCGCTGGTTTATACCAAGAATGGGCTTTGCTGTGTACCTCCCTCCGGTTAGTTGAAATTTGTTGTGATTTTTATATTTTGAGGATCAACATATCTAATCTCACATATTGATTACGCTTCTAAATTTAATCTTATGTGTACTTACTCTACACAAAGGCCGAGGAAGCTGCTATATCTGCCTTAAAGAGAGCACTAACTGCTTTGAACACACATCTGGCATCCACCACTTACCTGGTTGGACATTCTGTGACTTTGGCTGACATCATTATGACTTGTAATTTGTTAGTGGGGTTTAGCCGGATGTTGACTAAAAGTTTTACTTCTGAGTTCCCTCATGTTGAGAGATACTTCTGGACTATGGTTAATCAACCAAATTTCCGAAAAGTATTGGGGGAAGTGAAGCAAACCGAATCTGTTCCCCCTGTGCAATCAGCAAAGAAGCCTGCACAGCCAAAGGAACCAGGAAAGCCCAAGGATGAGTCAAAGAAAGAGGCTAAAAAAGAGTCGAAGAAAGAAGCAGCAAAGCCCAAAGAACCTGAGGCAGGTGATGAGGAAGAGGCACCCAAGCCAAAGCCTAAGAACCCACTTGATCTTTTACCACCTAGTAAGATGATTCTTGATGAGTGGAAGAGGCTTTACTCAAACACTAAGACCAATTTCCGTGAAGTTGCTATCAAAGGTAACTCTTTCAACACCAACTGTTGTTTTAGCATATATGCAGTCTTATGGCCTATGGTATGTGGTACTGTTCCTATCTTTTAATAGTCTCCGGTGGGAAGCTTCTGTAGATTATAACTTCTTGTAATGGAAGATAACGTGGTTCCTTTTTAATGCTTTCCAATGTTAATACTTTCCAATATGTGTGGTATTTATTTCTTGTTTTGTTCTTTACAGGCTTTTGGGACATGTATGATCCTGAGGGTTACTCTCTTTGGTTTTGTGATTACAAGTATAATGATGAGAATACCGTCTCATTTGTCACCTTGAACAAGGTGGGTGGATTTCTGCAACGGATGGATTTGGCTCGTAAGTATGCTTTTGGGAAAATGCTGGTGATTGGTTCAGAACCACCTTTTAAGGTGAAGGGCTTGTGGCTCTTCCGTGGACCAGAGATTCCGCAGTTTGTGATTGATGAGTGTTATGACATGGAATTGTATGAATGGAAGAAGGTGGACATTAGTGATGAAGCTCAAAAGGAACGCGTCAATCAGATGATTGAAGATCATGAGCCGTTTGAGGGAGAGGCTCTGTTGGATGCCAAGTGCTTCAAGTGATGAGATTTCTCCATGAATCAATAGACATGCAGGTCACTGAGATGATACATGCTCTAATATTTTAAGTCTTGGATTACAGTTCTTTTTTGTCAGTTTACTATTCTGTAATAGTCACCGAAACTAACTGAATATGGGTATGATTTTTGTTAGATCTCGAGGTTTTGTCTTGAAAAGTGGTTTCCGAACGCTGTTTGATATTTATGAGTTTGCCTACTTTTGGTCTAGCAGTTTATACCAGAAGCTTACCTTTTCAATGAAAATCAATCAAATATCATCCCAACTGCCAATCGTTAAAAGATCTGGCAGATGACTATCTGGCAATATTTGACTTTCTCATCCCCACACGTTAGAGCCCATGATGCATTTATACATTTTACGTTGACATTCGAGTCCTTTTAAGAGTTTTTGCATACTTGTCAGAAATTTGCCATTTCGAAAATTGTCTGATTCTATGGTTTGTTTAGATGGGATCATTTGATATGGTCATAAATCTGATAGCTTCAACTGATAAAGTTTCCTTCCAACACAAAAGGCTTCGAGCAACAAGTACGGTTCGGAGTTGGAGTCTCGTAAATACAAGTCAGGAGCTGGTGCTATCTATAATACAAGTAAGGCATATCTATAATTTTATTAGCTTTCTTAATAAGTGTGTATTTTTTTAAAACGACTCTTACTATAAATCGGAGGAAGTATTTATACAAGAAACAGATGGCATTAAAAACCATAATCTTGATTAAAACCACCAATTCTACATTCTTATGGATATAAAATTTGTACTTAATTCTTAAAAAAAGAGCAAATACAGAACATTTATGGTTTAGGCGGTCAGTCATTCCGTTGTGTCACATGTTCCAGCCTTGGGAATATCAATACCTACCTTTAAATGCCAGTTGAAACCAAGCCAAATCGAGCCAGTGGATTCAAATCAAATGATTTTTCCTACTCTCCTAATACAAAATGGATTATTGCTAAGTGTTAATGATAGTATCTGCAAAACATATTAATAAACTCTTCGATAAATTCTACTCTAATACAATCAACTAACGAAGAGAAATAAGTTGCCTGGCTGCTGCATGCGTGAGTTTGGACTTTGGTCGAATTAGGAAATAGTGCCATATGGTATAATTACTGCGAGAAGGAGAGAACAGGTGAGCCTGTTTACTGCTTCTCAACTACCCCACTAATGCAAACCTCTGCCTATTAAAGTCCCCCTCACACTGTCACCTCATACAACTCCTTCGCATTGTTGCCTTGCAGGGTTAATTCTGTTTCCCTTTGATTTACTCTGTAACCCTTTGTCATGGCCACCTTTAGGTTACTCTGCTTGGTTGTGGTTTTGGTGGCAGGGATCTGTACTTGTTTGGGCCAAAATGTGGATCCTTCTGCTCCAGAAGATGGAGCTAGAAGAGAGTTGGTTCCTGCCTTGTTCATATTCGGAGACTCCCTCATTGACAATGGCAATAACAACAATCTTCCTTCTTTCGCCAAGGCCAACTATTACCCTTATGGTATTGACTTCAATGGTGGCCCTACTGGTCGTTTCTCCAATGGTTACACCATGGTTGACGAAATTGGTGAACTCTCTCTTTATCTCTGACTCTCTAGCTTTGTCTTTTACTGTTCCTTGCAATCATTGTGATAGAAATGGACAAGGTTTCGTCTGTTTCATTACACTCCTTTTCAATGTCGGTAGAATCCCATGCGTTATAATTTATATAACATTGCTTTCATTGTATGTTTTAAGAAATAGATCAAGTGACCTGTGAAATCTTTACATGCATGCATGCAGCTGAGTTGCTTGGACTTCCATTGATTCCCCCGCACTCTGAGTCTTCCGGAGATGAGGTTCTTCATGGGGTCAACTACGCTTCTGCAGCTGCCGGAATACTTGACATCACTGGCAGGAACTTTGTAAGAACAAACACACGCATAGTTACAGCTAGATGCTGGTTTAGATTTCCTCTGCATGCAAGCCAGTTTCTAGCCAGAGCATCCTCTCATTCATATTTTTGTGTTAAAACCTTAGCTACCTCGTGACATGATCGGCAATATCTAGCTACCATTTATAGTTACCTCACAATAGCTCTTGCATGGACAGTAAATGGAACATCTTCACAAAATACTTAGATTCGAATTTAAAGTTCGGTTCGTCAACTTTAGTTGCCGAAATGGCCTGCCCCAATCTAGAATTCTTATCTTATCTTTGTATAACATAATATGCTCCTTGCGTTAGGTGGGTCGCATACCATTTAATGAACAGATAAAGAACTTCCAGAGTACACTGGATCAAATCACAGACAACCTTGGAGCTGTTGATGTGGCTCGAGCAATTGGGCGTAGCATATTTTTCGTGGGGATGGGTAGCAACGACTATCTTAATAACTATCTCATGCCAAACTATCCAACCAAGAGTCAGTACAATGCACAACAGTATGCTGATTATTTGGCTCGAGAGTACAATCAACAACTGATGGTGATTAAGACTTATATGCCTTTCCTTTTGATACATGACAGTTTTAAATTACGATTTTCAGTTGTAATCATAGCTGTAATATTGCAATTGCGATCGTGATTCGATGTAATTGTGACTATTTTTCTGCAGTAATCTTACGAGTATTTGGTTGTGCATGCAGTCCCTTTACAATCTTGGAGCAAGGAAATTTGTAATAGCAGGGTTGGGGATGATGGGCTGCATTCCAAGCATCATAGCTCAGAGCACCGCTGGAATCTGTTCGGAAGAGGTTAACCAGCTGGTTCTACCATTCAACGAGAATGTGAAGACTATGGTTAACAACTTAAATACCAATCTTCCAGGTTCCAAGTTCATCTACATTGATATTGCCCACATGTTCCGAGACCTCGTCTCCAACTCTCCAAATTATGGTCTGTGCCCACTTGTAAACTTCTCTCTAACTATGATGGTTGTACATATCCTGACACCATATCTTTCCCTTGTTCTTCTGTAGGATTTAGTGTCTTAAATCGTGGTTGTTGCGGCATCGGCAGAAACAGAGGGCAGATTACATGTCTTCCCTTCCAAACCCCATGTGACGATCGAAACAAGTACTTTTTCTGGGACGCGTTCCACCCAACAGAAGCTGTGAACATTCTGATGGGGAGAAAAGCTTTCAACGGGGACACGACCATTGTCTATCCAATGAACATAGAGCAGCTTGCCAACCTTGATCTCTAAAATCCACTCAATATTTAGAAAATTTATCTTCATACATCTGCAGTGGATCTGCGCTGTTTTTGTTTAGCTTAACCTTTATGCAATAGAGTGGTGCTTTCATGTGGAATGTTAAGAACACTGTAGTTGTAAGTTTTTTTTTTTAAATATAAAGATCCCTTTTTAATATTTCTATATAGTTTTGGATCAATTTATATATATATATATATATTATAAAGATAAATTATTTTAATTAAATAAATTTATAGGTTATTTTAATAAAATAAATAATTTAAAATTAAAATTTTATTTAAAATTAGTATTTATTTTAAATATATTTTAATTATTAACTCAAATTTTATTTAAATATTTAAATATTTTAATTTTATTATATATAATTTAATTATAAAATTAAATAAAATTAAGTTATTCATATTTTATTAATAATAAATTTAAATTTATTAAATATATAAATATAACGTTGAATTAAATTATTTAAAATTTTATTAAAATAAATAATTAAATAATATATATTTAAACAATAATAAATCAGATTATAAAAAACGAAAATAGAAGCAAAATCTATTTTTTATAGTTTCTCTAAGTTTTGAAAATAAGAAAAAATTAAAATAAAACGTTGACTAATAACTCAAACAAATATGTTTTAATAAAATTTTAAAATAAAAATTAAAAATTAAAAATAAAAATAAAAACAACGAATAGGAAGCTTCCGCGCAATTTCCTGTCATAGTCAACCTACACCCGTCATTTGTAAGTTCTGATGAGAAAGTTTTTTCCTTTTATTTCCTACTACTTTCAGATCCCGTTTCATTCTCTCTCCTTTAGATACAATTGCAAAACCTAGCATAGAGAATTATGGCCGCCCTGGTTGTGGGTGGAGCCGCTCTCAACGCTGTCCTTGCTGTTTTGTTAGACAAAGCGACTTCGCAAAGGTTTACTGACTTCTTCAAGCGCCGGAAGCCCAATATTCGACTCTTGCAGGAGTTAATTACTGTTATGAACTCTGTTCAAGGTGTTCTTGACGATGCAGAGGAGAAGGAGATCACCAAGCCGGCTGTCAAAAAAGGGCTTGGCGATCTTAAAGATGCTTGCTTTGAAGCTGATGATTGGTTGGACGAGATAGCTTTTGAATCTACCCGGATCGGATTGAAAGGTGAATCTCGATCCGCCATAAATAAGGTACTCAAGTTTGTTTCCTTTCCGAGTTCTTTTGGGTATGGGTTGGAAGCGAGATTGAAAGAGATCGTTAAGACACTTAAAGGTTTGGTAGATCAGAAATATGTGCTTCGCATGAGAGAGATCATCGGAGGTGGGCAATCCCTTCAAAGGATACCCACCACGTCCTTTGTTGAAAGGTCAAACATTTTTGGTACGGAACGTGATCGGGAAGCAATAATGGAAGTGTTGCTGTCAGATGATGTCAATCACAGCAACAACTTGAATATAATTTCCACTGTTGGCATGGGTGGGATCGGTAAAATTACAGTTGCGCAGATCATCTACGGAGGTAAAAGAGTCAAACCGTGGGTATGCTATTAGAAGAATTTGGTTTTCTAAGAATAAAAAAAGATATGGACAAGGAAGTGGAAAACTAAATTTTTTATGAGCATAAAAATTTTAACTACCTCCGGGTTGAGCTAAAGGAGAAATTGACTGAAAAAAGGTTCTTATTTGTCTTAGACGATGTTTGGAATGATAGGTTCATTCGTTGGGACAAATTGTTAATGCCTTTGAGGTCACGTAACGATAGTGTAGCAGCAATCGTGAATTTTAGCTCAACATTTCAATTAGATGTGTTGACTTCTACTGAATGTCGGCAACTATTCTGCAAATATATGACGGGCATAAAGTTTCAACCAAGGGTAGTAGAGACAACCAAATGTTTTAAGAGAGTCTAGCTTCGGCTTTGTTTGGAACAAGACTGCATATGGGCTTTGATTGCCTAAAATGGGAGTGGGCAGCCTATTGATGATATATGTGGCATGTAAGCAGGCAAATGACCAAAATTGGCATGGCATGGCAGCTTGGTGCATTATCGTTTTGGCTGTTTCTATAATGTGGCGATGTCTACGTTCAACTATGGCAACACGTTGGGGTGTATAGGGAGGGGAGACTAGGTGTTCTATGCCGGTTTGCTTCAAATAATGATCTAAGCTTTGATATTCACCACCACCGTCGGTGTATAGAGACAAAATTTTTGTTTGAAAATGTCCCTCAAGAAGAGGATGTAATTGTTGAAAAGTTTTTAAAACTTCATCCTTCGTCTTGAGAGTGTACATCCACATGTACTTTGAATAATGGTCGACAAATAAAACATAATACCTTTTTCTATCAATCGAGAGGACTGGAGACGGTCCCCATAAGTCACTGTAAATCACCTGTAAAGGAGACTGTGTTTACAAAGTATTTTTAGAAAATGATAATCGATGCATTTTATTAGAATTGCAAGCATTACAAACTGAAAGTTTGGAACTGTTTTGGGAATTGAAAATTGATTGAGAATTTGATTTAAAGTTTGGCGATTGGGATGCCCCAACCTTCGATGTCACAAATCACTTGATACAGCCACTAGACAACTAGGAAAATCAGAAAAATCGGTTGGTGGCCATTGATAGAGTCGACCACTACTTTTTCCTCGTACCAGCGGCGCCCCCGTCGCCAGATCCTTGATAACATAAGAAAAAGGAAAAAATTCAATGGATTTATTATTGTCACGACAAAATTGAGAAACGGAGATAAGATTATTTGTAACAGATGGGGAACAAAGGGCATTATGTAAGGTAAATTGAGAGGTGGAAGTGTTTAATTTGATGTTACCAGTGTGGGAAATTGGTATAGTTTCACCATTTCCCATGACAATATCCTCCGTCCCATTGTAGTCCTGTAAGTTTGTGAATTGATTAGCATCTGTAACAATGTGGTGAGTTGCTCCGGTATCAATTATCCAAGAATCTTGTGGCTGATTATAAGCGATATGATAAGCTCTAGCTTGCATATGATCATGCGATTGACTGCGGCAAACCCGATCCGTGTGACCTGGCTTTTGACAAAGTTGACATTTGAGATTCGGGTCATAGGAGGCATGTGGCGCATTGTGACGCCGAGGACGCTGGTTCTGATAGCGTGGCTGAGAACCATTCTGCGCATAATTAGTGCCAGGTCGACGGTTCTGATAATTGGAATTACCAGACCGATTGTTGTGTGGATTGCCAGTCCGTGGGGATTGATTTTGAGCAACGGCAGCGGTAATAGGCTGAGAGAGAGTTGTTCGAGCTTCCTCATGCTTCAAAAACAACTCGTGATCGACAAGCTTCTCATATAGCTCCTCATAAGTAATGGTGGAATCCCGAGAGCGAATGGCAGCCGAGATCTCCCGGAACTTAGTGCCAAGGCCACTTAGCACCTTGACAATTATTTCTTCATTGGATATGGGGGCACCTGCAGTGGCCAATTCATCGGCTATGGAGCGGATTTCGCGTAGGTAAACGGCTACAGATTTGTAGTCTGTGTGGAGACGGGCTAGTTGGTCTTGGAGACTGAAGATTCTGGTTTGTGATTTATTAGCAAAGGCTATATGGAGGGTATTCCAGGCGGCACTAGCAGAGGTGGCGTTGGCAACGGATGAAGCGAGGGTGGGATCGACAGAGGTCATTAATGCATTTTTGATTAATTGGTCCTGACGGAACCAAATGTGATAGGCAAGATTTTGGATGGTGGTATTATTTTCGGTTATGGTTTTTTGCGGGTGGACCTGTCGAGCCATCAAGATGGCCAAACAGATCATGGCCATACATCAAGGTGGAAATTTGAGCTTTCCAGATAGAGAAATTTTGGGAGCCGGTTAACTTGATAGGCATTTGTGTTGCGGGATTAAACTGAATGATGGTGGCTTGGGTAGCATTGTCAGAGTTTTGGACGGAAACAGGACGAGCCATGGAGTGGTTGTCGAAGACAGGCTGAGCTAGGGAGGGACGGGAGTTTTGGAAAAAAAAAAGAAACTCGTTAGAGTTTCTGGCTCTGATACCATAAAAGATTTGGAGAAGTTATCATTCATTAATTCAACAGTGAGTATTTAACTCAGTTTACAAAGTATAGTCTGTTAGTGATTTGAATTCAAATCAAGCTAATCTAAAGGAGATATTCCAGGAGCTACATCTGATGATATTTACAAGCAGTTTAATAAATATTTGACTTAGTAGAGCCTTTCATTGTCTCAAAGAGCTACACATAATAAATTGTCCGAATTTAAAATGCGCTCTACCGAGTCATCTTCCCTCCTTGGCGAAACTTGAGATTGAGTTTTGTCTGCAGCTTCAAAATTGTGTTCCAGATGCTCTCAATAGAATTTAACTACTGATGTTAGGCTTTACTCCTTTGGTTCCAACACTCTCAGAATTATCAACTTCCAGGAATCTACACTGGAAAAGATTGGGCAACTTGACTCTTGAGCTGTATAATCTCCTGAACATGAGGTTTGTGGAAGGACTTCGGCACCTTACTTCCTTGGAAAACTTGACAATTGAGTAGTGCCCTCATCTGAAATCTTTGCAGACGAGGGCTTGCCATCCTCCCTTCTCTCGCTATGAATCTAGTGGCGTCCTTTAATATAAATGATTATTGTTTTATTATCGTAGTCTTGATTAGTCTCATTTTGAGTGACTAGTATCAAAAAATCCCCACTGACACAAGGCTTATTGTATATTGCTATTGACAATATTATAAATTTAACTTCTAATATAAATAAGGCAATATATGATTGTTTCTTGTTTGTCTGTTATATAATACTATTATAATTTTAATTAAATTTAGTTATTTGGTTAAAATATAAGCATCATCGAGAAAGAGCCAGGATAAATTATACAAGTTAGTGAAAAAGAACAACACACAAGTAATTGTTTTTATCAAACGAATTTGATAAAAGATGTTTTGCACTTGATGGACGACTGTAAAACATTTTGAGGGGTGCAGAGGTTCTCTCTTAGAGGCCCACCCATCGTACATTCAAAACCTATCTGATAAGAAGAACGCCCAGAAGTCATGAAAATGAAAAGGACACGCCTACTTTCTAGGAGACTTCACCAAGCTGGCTCCTTCGGTTGAATTGTCAAGATTTGCAATATCCCCTGTTTTCGGTCTAGCTTAAAATTAAATTATGTCCTCAAGTCTGTCCGGGAAGCTTTATCTAAGATTTAAAGTGTACGTCGGTATTTAAATCACTGTCAGGGAGAGTCCAGACCGCTCACTGATCCATCAAACTTCTTTCCTGTCACGGAGAATCCAGACCGCCCACTGATCCATCAAATATCTTTCCTATCACGGAGAGTCCAGACCGCTCACTGAGCCATCAATTATCTTCCCTAGTCAACAAGTCCTCGGAGAACCATGGCTCTATCATTTTTTGATTTTTAGAATTTAATAACAAAGATTATACCGGTGCATGTTCTTCCTCTGTCTCCTGAGCTAATACCAGTTTCTTCTTGCTCTTTCTTCATCGGGCTTTTATATAGTCCTCCCCAGCTTCTATCTTGGATCATGGCTGCAGAGGTTGTGGCAGGATCCTTTCTCAATGCTCTCTTCAATGTACTATTTGACAGAATGGCTTCTCAAAGATTTGTAGACTTCTTCAGACGTCAGAAACTCAACGATCGGCTCTTGCAGAAGTTGAAGACTTCCATGAACTCCGTTCGAGGTCTTCTTGACGATGCAGAGGAGAAGGAGATCACGAGGCCAGCCGTGAAACAGTGGCTTGACGACCTTAAAAATGTTTTCTTTGAAGCTGATGATTTGTTGGACGATATTGATTATGAAGCTACTCGGCTCAAATTCGAAGCTGAACGTCAATCCGCCAAAGATAAGGTTCGCAAGTTTCTGCGTCCTCGAAAATCATTTAAGAATGGGTTAGAAGCAAGGTTGATGGAGATACTGGAGACCGTTGAAGATCTGGTGAATCAGAAGGATTTGCTTGGACTGAGAGAGATCATAGGGGGTGGACAATCCATTCAAAGGATACCCACTACGTGTCTTGTTGAAAGGTCGAACATTTTTGGTAGGGAACGTGATCAAGAAGCAATAATGGAAGTGTTGGTGTCACATGATATCAATCGCGGCAACAACTTGGGTATAATTTCCATCGTGGGCCTGGGTGGAATAGGTAAAACTGCACTTGCCCAGCTTATCTACGGAGATGAAAGAGTCCGAAATCGATTTGATGTTAGGGGGTGGGTTTGCGTTTCAGAAGAATTTGATGTTCCAAGAATAACAAGAGATATTCTCAAGGAATTGGAAACTCAAATGCCTTGTGATGATAAGAGTCTAAACCAGATTCAGGTTGAACTGGGGAAAAAATTGAGGGGAAAAAGGTTTTTGCTTGTGTTAGACGATGTTTGGAATGAAAGGTTTACTGATTGGGACAAATTGCTATCACCTTTGAAGTCTGGGTGTCCTGGAAGCAAGATTCTGGTCACCACACGTAACGATGGTGTAGCAGCGACTGTGAGTTTTAGTTCAATATTTCGTTTAGATGTCTTGCCTGCTACTGAATGTTGGCAATTATTTTGCAAATATGCTTTTGATGATCAAAACTCTGATGATTATCCACATCTAGAAGAAATTGGTAAAGAGATTGTGAAAAGATGTAATGGCCTTCCTTTAGCTGTGAAAGTAATGGGAGGTGTCTTACGCTCTAAGAGAAATGTCAAGGATTGGGAGAACGTTTTAAGGAATGATTTGTGGAAATTATCTAAATATGACATTCTTCCAGTTCTAAGATTGAGTTACCGTTATCTTCCATCGCATCTAAAGCAGTGCTTTGCCTATTGTTCAATATTTCCCAAGGATTATGAATTTGAGAAGAAGCAACTAATCCTTTTGTGGATGGCAGAAGGTTTTTTGATTGAACAAGAAGGAAAGGAGACAATGGAAGAAGTGGGTGAAGAGTACTTTGAGGAGCTAGTATCAAGGTCTTTTTTCCAACATGTTAATAATTCTTTTGTCATGCATGACTTGATCAATGACTTGGCTAGAGCTGTGGCTGGAGATTTTTGCTTCAGATCTGAGAATCAAGATTCTTGCAGAACATTCGACAGACTACGCTATTTTTCATGTGTGGCAGTGAAAGAAGAATCATCATCTCCGCAACTTTCGAGCATCTTCAAATCTCACCTCTTGCGCACGTTCTTATCATTGTATAATACAGAATGGGAGCTGCAAGAGATGATTCCTGATTTATTCCTAAATCAACAACGATTAAAAGTGCTATCTTTGTCCCGATGTCAGAATGTGGTTAAGTTGTCCAGTTCAATCAGCCATCTGGAACATTTGAGATATTTAGATCTTTCTTCAACATCAATCCAAAGTTTACCTGAATGTTTGTGTAGTTTCTACAATTTACAAACTTTGAAATTAAGTTGGTGCTGGAGACTTGCTAAGTTGCCGACTAAAATGGAAAGGATGATCAGTATGCACTATCTTTATATTCAAGGAACAAAATTGCAAGAGATGCCTCCAAATAAGGGCAAACTGATAAAGCTGCAAACCTTAACTGATTTCTTTGTGGGAAAGCAAGAGGGTTGTAGAGTTAAAGAATTGGGAAGCCTTCAACATCTTGGGGGAACGCTTAGAATTCATAATCTTCAAAAAGTGGTGAACGTCAAAGACGCTTTGGAAGCCAAGATCAAGTGTAAGAAGAACCTTAAGAAGTTGAAGTTATATTGGGATGGTGATACGGACGATTCACATCATCAAAAGTTTGTACTTGATGGGTTGCAGCCTCACACAGAAATAGAAGTCATTTTAATCATTGGTTATGGAGGTACTAGCTTTCCAAATTGGTTAGGAGACACTTCATTTACCAAATTAGCCTCTTTGAAGCTTAGGGGATGTAAATACTGTTCCTCACTACCCCCACTTGGGCATATGTCTTCTCTCAAGTATCTGGAAGTTAGAGGCTTTAGTTCAATGAGGGTAATTGACTCTGATTTCTATGGTAGTTGTCTCTTAGCAGTGAAGCCATTTCAATCTCTTGAGATCATAAGCTTCGAAGATATGCCCCAGTGGCAAGAGTGGAGACCTTATGGAAGAGAAGGTGAAAGTGAAAGTGGAGCCTTTCCTTGTCTCAAAGAGCTATTTGTAATGAATTGTCCAAATTTAACTGGCACTATACCTAGTAATATTCCCTCTTTGACAAAGCTTGTGATTAAGAATGCTCCGCAGTTTCAAAGCAGTGTTCCAAATGCTCCCAACCTTTCTTCACTAGAATTGATTAATGGTTATCGGCCCTACTTCAGCAGTTCCAACTGTCTCGCAATTGTTAACATCCAAGAACCTGTACTGGAAAAGATTGGGCAACTTGGCTCTTCTTTGCAAGAAATTACAATTACAAAACATGAACTGCTCGAGTGCTTTCCATCAGATTTGTTCCCTAAGTTAAAGAGTTTGGAACTTCGAGAATGTCCACATTTTGAATCCTTGTGTACATCCACTCAAGAATTTTTCTCTTTTGAATTTCTGAGACGCCTTGTACTTTGGGATTGTCCAAAACTGAAGTTCCTACCTGAGCGGATGCAATCTCTTCTCCCTGCTCTTTTGACTTTGGAAATATTTAGATGCCCAAAAATCGACAAATTTCCAAGAGATGGTTTACCTTTGAAGCTAAAATCACTTGCAATCTACAATTGCAACAAATTGATTGCCGGGCGTACGAATTGGGATTTGCAGAAACTCACCTCTCTTACTTCCTTCCGTATTATAGATTATGAAGCAGAAGAAATTGAATGCTTCCCAGAGGTGACTTTGCTGCCCTCCGTTCTTACTTCTCTTCATATTTGCAATCTGCCATATTTAAAATCTCTGAACTACAAAGGTCTTCAATGCTTTAATTCTCTTCAAGAGTTGATAATCCAGAATTGCCCTAGGCTCCAGTTGGTGGCAGATGATGGTTTGCCCTCTACTCTCACCTACCTTGATATCAGTGTTTTTCAGAATTTTCTGTTCGACAGAAGATTTCGTGATCTCACCTCTCTCAGAGAATTGCGTATTCGGGCTTGTCCTGAGATTACATCCCTACCAGAAGAAGGGCTGCCACCCGGTCTAATCACTCTTGAGCTGTATAATCTCCAGAATCTGAAGTCTCTGGAAGGGCTTTGCCACCTTACATCCCTCAAAAGCTTGGCAATCGAGGAGTGCCCTCATCTGAAAACCTTGCCAGAGGAGAGCTTGCCATCCTCCCTTTCTTATCTAAGAATCCAGCTGTGTCCTTTACTGCAGAAAATGTATGGGAGAAGGAAGGGGAAATATTGGGCCAAAATTTCACACATCCAGAGAATATACATATAAAAAAGGAGTAGTCTATGTTGATTGATTCGTCAAGCTTTATCAAATCAGGTACTTATTGATAATAAGTCCCATTCAGAGTATCATGTTATTCTTAATGTTGAAATGCTTGATGAAATATAATATTGAGTTGAACATAGCTTGTCATGGCTTGTGTTATATGTTCAACCAAAAAAGTGTGCAAAATTTTAGGAATTGTTTATTCCTTATTTGTTCAACTTAACCCAATGTCTTAAAGTCCAAACCTTGTCAAAAGATTTTCAAGACTTATCCCCATGATCTGATAAGAATTCACGATAAAAACTGTATTGCAGTATTCTAGTGATTATACTTAAATATATAACCTTTGAAGAACTGCATCACCCTTTTTGCTTTGTGATTACCATTTCTTCAGCTGACTTTGCATACAAATTATGATTAGGAAAACTGTTCAGCTATGGTTGAAGATTTCGTCTCCTTATAATGTCATATGCGTATTGTAAATTTACCTAATTAGTTGTGTTTTTTTTGATCAACATAGTACCTAGAGGAACTGAGGATGGCATAGCAAATTTTGACACGTCAAGTTTCAAAAACATTCAGTGATGGAGCCTACAGAAACGTTGAGTTTGCTGTTGTTGAAGCTGCAAACAAGAGAAACTGTGAGTGTTTCATACATAGACTTAGATTCATGTTTTTTTCTATAATTGCAATGGTTATGTTTTACTTTTGTCTGAAAGAGAAAAAAAAAAGAAATGGAGATGGAGCCTACAGAAACTTTGAGTTTGCTGTTGTTGAAGCTGCAAATTACAGAAACTGTGAGTGTTTCATACATAGACTCACATTTATATTTTTTAATTGCAATGATTATGTTTTACTTTTATCCGAAAGAAACAAAAAGCTTATTCTTTATTGAAAGAGATCGGACCAAAGGTAGTGGGGAAGTAAAAATAAGTTCGGTGGAGAGCAAATGGATGACTCCACCAAACCAATCCTTTGTCAGGAAGAAGGAGATGAATGGTGGATGTAGGAATGTAATAACTCTTTAACACTAGAAATGAGCATTTACAGATTTCTGTAGAAATAAACATTTGTGATGAAGTTCAATATTGAACTAAATAACAACTTGGACAACTACCAGTTACTGACAAATTAGTTATAAATTGCAGGACATTTGTACTATTCACAGTATACAACAATCGAAGATTAAGAACCATCTCCTATGTCCACTGGTATTATACCTGCACAGGGATGCGACCTGTTTGCATGAGTACAGTTGCTGAAAATTGAAGACGAGGCATGTTCAGAAGGATGTAAACTTTCCATAATTTCTGTATTGCATTTAGATAAATTGTTCATTAAAATAGATTAAATATAGTAAAAGTTTTCTGCTTCAAGGCACCGAAATGCCTCTATAAATGACCACCTCATGCAAGTATAAGCAATACAACCAAAGGCTTAAAAGTATAAGAATACAGTGATGAAATTCAGGAAGTCGCCACCGCCGCTGCTATCGGTCCTCATTGATCTAGTTTTTATCCTACGATCACATTATCTGAAACTCCTTTTTGGGAAACAGAAACATGCGTACCCTTGCCAACGACGTAAGGTCAATTCCATGTCTTCCTTCCAACGTTCGGTTTTCTTGTCCATCTTGTGCCGCATTTCTTCACAGCTTTAGACCCAGTGATCGTTTTCACTTATCGAGTCGGCGCCCTTCTCTGAAACAAACAAAGAAGTAGCAGACTCTTAGAAAGAGCGATGCTCCTCAGAGCTTGAGGTGGTTCTTGAATCCCAAAGATAAAGATGACAAGATTAAAGGTGATGGTGATGGTGATGCTGCTATATTGGCTGGTCTTGCCGCTGTAGGATACGTTTACAAGGACCAGATCCGATGCTTTCTTGACCCGGTTTTCTGGGTTTATTGAAGGTAATTCTTTCATTAATTGAAGGGTCTTGTGGGATTTTCATACTCGTTTACCTCATATTAAATATTTAAACAATATGAAATATATTAAATAACTTCTTATATAACTTTCAGAAGATGTGCTTTTCCCTTTTTGCCCTTTTCATTAACATTAAATGAATTTGTATATTTATGATTTACCTTAAAACTATACTACTCAATTATCCACCGAGCATCTTTCATAGTCAACCAAGTCTTCGGGCGACAAAGTTTGTATCTTTTTTCGTTTAGAACCAAGATTGTACCTGAGGATCTTCTTTCTTCTTCTGTCTCCTAAGCTAATATCACTTTGTTCTTGCTATTTCTTCATCGGGATTTCATATAGTCTTCCTCAGCTTCTATTTTTGGATATACTTGCAATAAGAGATCCATGGCCGCAGAGGCTGTCTTGGCTGCCGGTGGAGCCGCTCTCGGTGCTTTCCTCAATGTTCTATTGGACAGAATGGCTTCTAGAAGATTTGTGGACTTCATCAGACGTCAGAAGCTTGATGATCGGCGCTTGCAAAAGTTGAAGATTGCTGTGAACTCCGTTCTAGGTGTTCTGGTCGATGCAGAGGAAAAGGAGATCACGAAGCCAGCTGTGAGACAATGGCTTGGCCATCTTAAATGGTTATGGAGGTACTAGCTTTCCAAGTTGAGTTTCCATTTCTCTCAAAGAAATTGGTATTTCGGGTTGTCCCAAGATTGCTTCCCTACCAGAAGAAGGGCTGCCACTCACTCTAATCACTCTTGAGCTGTATAATCTCCAGAACCTGATGTCTGTGGAACGACTTCGACACCTTACTTTCTTGGAAAGCTTGACAATTGAGTATTGCCCTCATCTGAAATCCTTGCAGAGGAGGGCTTGCCATCCTCCCTTTTCTCGTTAGGAATTTGGTGGTGTCCTTTACTGAAGAAAAGGTTCGAGGGAAGCAAAGGGGAATACTGAGCCAAAATTTCTCACATTCCAGACATTGATATATAGAAAAGGAGTAGTCTCTGTTGATTGATTCATCAAGCTTTATTAAGATACTTGTTGATAACAATTTCAACACAAAGTATCTTGTCAAAATTAGTATTGCTTCATTCTTAATGTTGAAATGTTTGATGAAATATGCAGTTGAGCGGAGCTCCTTAAGGCATGAGTTATGAATGAAACATGCAGTAGTTTGGCTTTTGAGTTGCTGCCAAACCATACGAATGAAGTTGATAACCCCTCCACTGTTCCAACTTACTCGAGATGGAAAGGATCTAGCATATCCTTTGATATGCCATATAAAGTAATTACATTCCAAAATCAAGTACTATAGAATGTCTATTACTTAATAAGCAATGGCTAACTCATTTTTGTATTAAACATAACAATACATTGAATGAACATACATAAAAAATGTTAATAAATAATATTTTAATATTTACGTAATTTTAATAACTTCAAATGTCCGATGTGTGTATATTATATATTTTATATAACCGAACTTGTTATTTGTATGTGGTCGGGTCGGCCATTCCGGGCTCGGACCCAATCAAGACGACGATGGGCGATCGGCCCGTGCTCATCGAAGATCGGCTCTAAGGCCAAAGCCCACCTTACTCCCTACCATTAGCGAAGGAGATCTCCCATGCAGATCGTAATAAGACCTAAACTCGATTCTTACTTCAGATATAAGGTATTATTCTCCCATAATTCGTATCGCGATCATAACCTAATTCGCTTTCTCGAATTCATCAATCCTTCCTACACCAAAAGCTTACTTGGCGTCGGAGAGGCTAATCGGGTTGTCACCCCGACGAGCCTTCCTTGTTTTGCGGTATATTCACGCCACGCTCATCACGAAGGTGAAGACGATGGATTTCAATGGAACGCACTGTTCACCGTAATCCGTGAGAACCAATTGGCGCCACCGTGGTCCGACTTCCGCACCACGCCTGAACACGCAGATAAGCCAGCGGCGGCGATGAATCCGACATATAGCCGCCATTGCGGCTCTGGCGATCTGACGACGGTTTGCGATTACTGCACTCGCCGCCGCACCACACATCTCCCGCGACGGAGTCTTCACCGTGGGGCCCGACTTCCGCACCACGTCTAGAACCACGCAGAATAAGCCAAAGGCGGCGATGAATCCCGACATACCGCTGCTGCGCGCTCTCGGCGATCTGGCGTATCGGTTTGCGATTACTGCAATTATGCCGCTTACACCACACATCTCCCGCACGAGTCTTCCAATCTAACGATCGATTGCGGCCTCGAGCCTCGAGCAAGAAGAACGAGCGTGGCCGTGGAGGATAACGTTGCGCACCATGCAACCGAATCTCCAAAGACCGATTAGGTGCGATCCTCCTCCGTCCACACACGCCATCCCGAGCCGGAAGCAGATAGAGGCAAATGAGTTGGTGATTCGCCATCTGCGATCGCAAAGACAGACACGGCGGCCGCCGTCCGTCGACACCAAATACCGACAATTGACTAACAACCGATCACCGCCAGATAAACCCTAGAAAAATCGCGGATGATCGGACTCACGTATACTGAGCTTCATTCAGATCGCCTCGACGGCGCAATACAACTCTCCTTCATTACGGACATTTTGGATAGCCTCCAAAGACCGACGAAAGATACCGAATTTCGAGAAATACACCGAAGACCAGACCCTTTGGACTACATGCAAGACTTCCATCATGATGAGCCTACACATGTCCGGATGCTATTCAGTGTAAGGCCTTCAGACGGCTTTCAAGAGGGAGCTCGACGATGGTTCAACAACCTACCCCGGTCAGATCACATGTTTCGAGGACTTGGTCGCTCTTCCCTAATCGATTCACCCTTAAGTGGCGACCGCAGAAGACGGCTTTGGAGGTGATGCAACTCACCCAAGGAAGGAATGAGAGTTCTGGGAGTTCATCACTCGGTTCAACAATGAGGCGGTCGAGGTACCGATCTCACTGCTCGTCTATGCTAGCCAAAGACTTATGAGCAATACGAGGGACGAAGAGTTCAAAGTCGTTAGCCCTCGATCAACCTCGCTCGGTTCGAGAAATAAGAAGCCGGATAGGTATATTCAACGAAGAAGTCTTTGAAAACACGAGGCGTCGGACGGAAGATCGTCATCGAACGATAGGGCGGGCAACCCGCATAAGCGCAAAAAAAGCGGTCGAATCGAAAAGGCCGACCGATCGACAAGGATATCGCCAAGAGTTCACCCCGCTAAATGTGTATCTTTGAAATCTTCAAGGCCGTTAGAGCGACGGGAAACTATCAAAGAGCCCGAAGAATGAAGACCCGTCTGAGGACAGAACCCCAATTTATCTGCCGTTTCCAGAGAGGTCGGTCGTGATCTGAAAAATTGCTGGCGGTTGAAAAAAGAAATTGAGCTCCTCATTCAAAAGGGAGGTTAGGCCGATTCGTGAAACACGAACAAACGCCGATCGCAGGGCCGGCGGTCGGACTACTGCGCTCACCCCGGAGCGAGCGATAGGAATGATGGGGTGGCGAAACACGAATCTGATAACCGCCGAGAAAACGAGAGGGCGGTCGAGGAAAGAAACGATGGAAATGCCGAACAAAAAAATGACCGATCGATAGGAGTTATTAACACGATATTTGGTGAAAATGCGCGAGGGATCCACCGTTAAAGGCGAAAACGATCGCCAAACAATTGGCGGCGACACTCCATCAAAAACCAAGGAGAACGACGGAATGATCTCTTTCAATGAGTCGGACCTAAATGGAGTACATTGCCCTCACGATGACGCCCTCGTCGTAAATCTCAACATGGACGGTTACGAGGTGAAGCGGGTGATGATTGACACAGGCAGTTCGGTCGACTTGCTATACTATGAAGCCTTGAGCAAATGGGGATACCGAATAGCGGCTACTACCTACAGACGGCCCCATCAAAGGAATAACAGGCGTCGAAGATACCCGTCGCCGGTCTATCTGAAAGTGAAGTTTGGCGAAGCCATGCAGATAGAAAGGGACGTGGAGTTCTAGTCGTAAAGTTCGAGGGCATACAATGCAATAATTGGGAGAGCTACTTAAAACCCTCGGTCGGTCGTCTCCACATACTACCAGTATGAAGTTCTGACGCCCATGGAATGAGTCGTCGGGTCGTGAGAAAATCGCTGGGAATGTTACTTGGCGAAACCAAGACCCTAGAAGGGGTAGTCTTGACGAGCTCTCTTGGCGTAAGAGCCGACGAAGAGACGGACAGATGAATCCAGTGGAAGAGACGAACGGGTCGTCTTGGATGAAGCCGACCCTCCAAGTTCACAAATCTAGGTTCGAATGCGAAGAACCTAGTAGAGAAATCACCGATTGTTTGGTGGAAAACAGATCGGTTTTAACAGGTACCGAGCGACATGCCGTATTCTCGGACGGTTGCATGTCACTCCCTCGGCATTCGGCATGACCGCAGTGACGAACGAAGAAGCGATGGCATAGTAAGGGCGCCGGGTGATCGAGAAGGAAGTCTGAAGTTGCTTGAAGCGGGTTCATAAGAGAAGTCAAATACCCGAATGGCTCGCTAACGTGGTCTTAGTAAAAAGAAGAACGGAAATGGAGGATGTGTATAGACTTCATCGATCCGAACAAAGCATGTCCAAAAGACGACTTCCTATTGTCAAGATCGACCGGTTAGTAGATTCTACCTCGAGGCACGAATCGCTCGACTTCTCGGGCCTTTTCGGGCTATCATCGATCCCGATGAGTCTAGAAGACGAAGAAAATACCGCCTTCATAACCGGCCAAGGCACATCTGCTACTGTAATGCCCTTCATTAAGAACACGGGGGCGACCTACCAACGGCTCGTCATGGAGGTCTTTAAAAACAGATCGGTCGGTTGGTCGAAGCATCGTAGATGATATGGTGGTCAAAAGTCGACGGTAGAGGAACATGTGGAAGATCTCAAGGAAGTCTTCGGACCACGAAAAATTTCGGATGAAGCTAAACCCGAAAAATGTGTGTTCGGGGTGGCATCCGGAAAATTCCTGGGGTTTATGATCACTCAGCGGGGAATCGAAGCCAATCTAGAAAAGATTGAGGCCATCATACAGATGCCTTCGCCACAATGTTTGAAGGATGTTCAGCTATTGACCGGTCGGATAGTCTCATTGGCGGTGTTCATTTCAGTTGGGGATAAGTGCCTCCCATTTTCAAAGTCTTGAGGAAAGCAAATGTGACTCAATTCGATGGCAGACGAGTGCGAACAAGCTTTCCAAGACTTAAAGCGAGATTGTCTAGCCCGCCAATCCTACAAAGCCCGGTGAGCGGAGAGAACACGTGTTATTATACATGGCGGTTCTGGGGATCGATCGGTAGCGGTGCTAATTCGATCGAGGGAATGAACAACACCCATCTACTACGTTAGCAAAGTGTTAACCGGACCGGAAACACGATACACGCCTATAGAAAGATGGCTCTCTCCTTGATAACAACAAATTTCGGAAGTGAGGCCTTATTTCCAAAGTCACACCATCGAGGTATGGACCGACCAAACCCTCAGCGGTGGCCTTCAAAAGCCCAAACCTCGAGTCGGTGATCAGTGGGAAGTAGAATCGGGTGAATTTGACATACAATACAAGCCCGCACAACTATTAAGGCACGAGATACTAGCAGATTTCATCGCGGAGATGAGCCAACCAAGCTCGGAGGACGGCGGTTCCCTTCCGAGCTTGTTTGTCGATGGCTCATCCAATGCCGGGGATGCGGAGCGAGAGTTATCTTGATCAGCCGAACATAGAAGAAAAAGTAAAATACGCCCTCACTAGAATTCAAAGCCTCCAATAACGAGGCGTAATATGAGGCCTTGATAGCCGGCCTCAACTCGCCAAGGAGATGGAAGTGAAGCACCTAAAGATATCTGATGATAACCAAAGCAGTAGTCGGTCAATTCAAGGGCATTACGAGGCCAAGGGAACCACATGATCAAATACCGGAGTTAGTCAAGCGAACCGAGCAATTTCGATGATTCGATCAATGAAATAGAACGAGCTCGAAATGCCAAGGCGATGCGCTCTCCAAAATGGCTTCCACCGTGATGCCAAAACAATATTCGTCGAACATTGGATCGACCTAGCATTCGAAGACCGAGGAAGTTCTCAAAGTAAATTCGATCAACCGGCCGATGAACCGATCATGCGGTACCTTTTGGAAGGAAGACAACCGGAAGGCAATTAGCGACCAAGAAGTTAAGGATAAAGGCGGTAGAATACACTGGTTGTCAATGACTCTCTATATAAGGCGGTCTACGACCGCGCTCCTTCGATGTCCGAATGAAGAAGAAGCCGAAGCGAGCAATGGCGAAGTCCACGAAGGATGTGCGGAAATCACGTGGGAGGCGTAATCTTGGCTCACCGGTTGATCGAACAAAGGCTACTATCTTGGCCGACGATGAGAAGAGATGTCAAGAGAGGGTCGACCGATCGAATCTGCCGAAAAACAAGAATCTGTCTCACCGGTAGACCGAGAGGATGAAAATCGTAAGTCACCCTATCCTTTCGCCCAATGGGGAATGGATATCTTGGGACCTTTCCTCTCGGTCCGGACAAAAGAAATTTTGATAGTAGCGAGAGAATATTTTACTAAGTGGGTGGAGCGAAATCTGTTGCTACAATCACCGAGGGAAGGTTGAAAACTTTGTGAAGAAAAATATACTTTGTCGCTTCGGATGCCCATGGTATTGGTTACAGATAATGGTCGGCGGTTTGACAACGCCAAGTTCGAGACTTCGTGACCGATCGAGGATCAAGCTACAATCGACCTCGATAGCCCATCCGCAGCAACGGTCTTCATGGAGAACACCAATAAAAGATAATGAACGCATACGAAGAAGCGCTGGATGGCCGAAAGACACAGGTGGAAGAAGTAGATGAAGTTTGTGGGCATATAGAACCACACCGAACGGAGCCACGGGAAACCCCATTCAGAATGACCTTGAGGCGGAAGCCTGGTTCCATAAAGCGACATTGCACAATCGAGGTGTCGGCCTCACGAAGAAGAGCGAATGATGAAGCCCGCAGAGCGAGCTCGTTCTCCTTAGCGAGGATAGAAAAGGCGTGCCGCTCGTTCGAAGCCATCGTGCAAAAGGCGACTGTGTTCTATAACGAAGGGTCAAACCGAGCAATGTAAAGGTAGGTGGATACGTCCCACTAAAAGCCGAGGCGGTGAAAAACATCTGGAAAACTTCGGGCGGATGTGGGAAGGACCCTGTCGAGTGGTTAAACAAGTCAGACACGGCTCCTACATCCTAGCGATGAGAAAGGGAAGATTCTACCGAGGCCTTGGAACTCCCGAATTTGAAGGCTTTCTACCAATAGATAAGTTATATTTTGTCAATTCTTCCTTATTATTCCTTTTGTATACATGTGGGTACCTTTTTCCGTCTCCGCCAGACGGGTTTTTAATGGCCCACGCCGTTATCATTAATAAAGGGTTACAAATTTCTTGGCAATTAAGAGTTAGATTGCGAGGCCAAGAGTAGAAAGTCCAATTGCTCGGTATGCCATCGCTCGGCATTCTCCATATCTGACTACTGATCGGTCGGCCGCCAGACGAGATCCTGGGTCCTCGCCATCGCCATTGCTCGGTATGCCATCGCCTCAAGCATTTTACATAATCGACTACGGTCGGTCGGGTTCTTGAGACAAGATCCTCGGGACCCCGCCATCGCCATCTTAGGCATTTTTTACATAGATCGACTACGGTCGGTCGGTCGCCAGACAAGATCCTCGGGTCCTCGCCATCGCCATCGCCGGCATTTTTACATAGATCGACTACGATCGGTCGGGTCGCCGAGACAAGATCCTCGGGACCTCGCCATCGCCATCGCCTAAGCATTTACATAGACCGACTACGGTCGGTCGGGTCGCCGAGACAAGATCCTCGGGACCCCCCCCATCGCCATCGCTCGGCATTTTACATAGACCGACTACGGTCGGTCGGGTCGCCGAGACAAGATCCTCGGGACCCCCGCCATCGTCATCACCTGGCATTTTACATAGACCGACTACGGTCGGTCGGGTCGCCGAGACAAGATCCTCGGGACCCTCGCCATCGCCATTGCCCGGCATTTTACATTGATCAACTACGATCGGTTGGGTCGCCAAGTCTAGTGCCTTGGGACCCTCGCTCGGCATCGATTCAAATTGACTGCGGTCGATCGGTTCGAAACCGGTCGACTACGAGCTACTCTACCAAAACTCAACATACATAGAAAGTAAAGAGCATAAACATAGAAAAAAGACAACGAATGAAGCAAAGGTAAAGTTCATTGATTTCTCTTTGCCCTGGTCACAAGCCCGACCAGGTGAGCTCTACAATTGGGGAGAAGGGGGGCTATGAACAGGAGGAGGAGAAGGAGAATAACAGGGAATACACGGGAAGCCCTTAATCAAGGCGGAAGAGTCGAAGCGGGGACAGAAGCATCATCATGAGGAAGTTCGTCCTCCTCGACCGAGCTAAGGTCCAGCTCCTCAATCGGGACGGATCCCCGGTCTTCTGCGACCCTCTCCTTCACCTCCTCTAAAGAAAGGTCAAGAGCGGCAGGAAGCAACAGCTCGGCGAACGCATCAAACGAAGGACCGTCCGACCCCTCAGGAATGCAGGTGTCATAACAATTCTTCAAGATCATGAGGGCCAGGTCGCAGGAATACTCCAAGCACTCGTCCTGCAAGAACCGCCTCTGCCATCGCAGGATCGCCTCGACCCTTTGTTCCTTCACCGAGGCTTGTACCCTCCTTAGCGTATCCTCGGTCTGGGCATGATCTCGGAGGGCCTTGGCGTGATCTCGGAGGGCTTTCTCCTTTAGCACTCTCTCCGACTCCCACTGCCCCCGCAAAACTGCATACTCCTCAGACAGCTTGGTCCTCTCCGCCATCGCCCTTACCCTTTGGAGCTCCTCTTTTGTGAGCTGAGCTCGCAAGGCGCGCATCTCTTCCTCCCCCGTGTCAACTTGGGCCTTCAAAACGCTGGCCGCCTCCTCCCGAATCTTCTTCTCCTCCTCCAAAGAAGAATTTTGAGCTTTGAGAAGGTCCCTCTCCTCTTTCACCTTTGAAAGCTCGTCCTTCAAAGCCTGCATCTGCTCCTGAAAGTCCTGAACCTCACGGTCTAGAACGTCCAAACACTGCACCGTCTCGAATGACATCATCGAGCTCCTCAGGCAAGTACGCAGGAGTAGGGACCCCATTTCCTTATTGCCCCTCTGGTCAAACTTCTCCCCGTCCACAGGAGGAGTAATCCTTTCCAAGATGTGGCGGACAACGCCGATATCAGTAGTTGTGGAATCCCGGGGCAGCTTGATCAGAGATTCCCACAACCCGACGTCACCCGCTACCTCCTTTCCTTTGAGTTGGCTTGAAGGACGGGGAGATTGCTCGACCACCGAAGGACAAACAGCCGCCAAAGGGCAAGGAGATCGGTCGGCCACCGGGGAACTGGGAGATTGATCGACAACTCTGGCGGCCCTCCTCCTCTTCAGAGGTCGTTCGACCTCCTCCTCCTCCTCGACTACAACAATACTCGATCGGTAGGCGACTACAAGAAGCCCGCCAATGGTTCGAGACGGCCAGAGAAATACGCCGTGGCCCGGTAGCGATTGGTCGAGCGACCATCGAACTGGCCTCTCGTCTGTCGCCCCGACCTCGGCCTCCCGAAGGCCCCGCGACCTGACGCTTACTCTTGATGGACTTGGGGCGCCGGGAATGTGTTAACTCGACCATAGCAGCCAAACAAGGGAAACAGTTAAAATCAATCCAAAACCTATTAACAACGAAGATAAATCAACCACGAGAGGTCAACCAGTGGCGTTCCTCTCTAGCCCACCAACTAGCAATGGGGTCGGTCGAAGAGAGTTGGCGAGGCCCCCGCCATACCCCGAGATGAGCCGAGCAAAGTTATCTGAGCCGAGCTCCTTTATCTGACCCCACTACCTCTCGCTCCCCCCAGAAAGCGATAGGCTTGCTGAGTCATTCCACCGCTTCGGCTTGGGATACCTCCACTGGTGGGACACGGAAGAAGACCGGGGCTTCAAAAAGTATTTTGTCCGCCATGATAGGTAATTTTACCGGACGTCCATTGGGCGATACGGCATCCTTGTACATCGAGGAAGGATGCCACCCCGAGCTTGGACTCGACTCATCCTTAAAAATGGCGCAGATGTTAACCGAGGCGGACACCAAATTGGTGGCACAACAAGACGAGTCCATTAATGAAACGCCACCCATTCGGAGGATCGACTAAGCCGCAATTGGAAATCAGTACACACTTCATCCACGATCGGCACGTATGGCAGTCTCAAGCCTCCGATCGAGAAGAAATATTCAGAGACGGCCATCCACCCGCCTCGGTTGCTTCCAATTCCCTCATTCTCGAAGCCAACCTGGCTCCCGATCTGCGGGATACTATTCTAAGACGGCCCGGCGCAAATCCGCAGACATCCTTGATTTACCTTTGGGCGCTCCTTTATTATCGGCCCGTCCTTCCGCTCCTTGTTGTAATTTCTTGACATCCCTCGGCCTTGACACCATTGCCGCCTTAGCCATAACTTCCGACGACGACCTCCGTCGGCCAGAACCGATTAAGCGAAACCTCACTCCGAGAACCGCTAGACGACATGTTTTCTAAGAGGAATTTAGAAGATGAGAATGAAGGGAGGGGACGTACCTATTCAATGGTAGGGAATCGGAAACTCGAGCAACGCCTGAAACAACTTCTGGAAATAAGAATAAGCAAGAACATAAGCAAGAACAGGGAGAAAACAGAGGAAAGCAAGAAGACGGCAAGAATGAAATAAGCGTGAAGAAAAAGCAAACCGTCTGTCGACTCTGATATTTATAGAGGCAACGTTCGAACTACGATCCAGCCAAAGCCCGACGCGTGGAGAACATCCGAGCTACCCCAGGACACGTGGCACGATCTGAACGGAAGCAAGTCAGGGTTACTCGAAATCTGGAAGGGCGCGAACAGTTGAGAGGACGTCTGATAGTGGGTAGCGATTACAAAAGATGATCGTTTGATTACGAAAAGTTGTCGACAAGACGCGCCGTCCTCTAATAAATGCTTCAATTGCCTTCACGCCCTGCGATGACGATCGCCAACGCTTTAGCCCGAGTGGGCTCGCAATAATAGTCGAAGACGACCATTTGGAACGATCGGTAGACCAACCCCAAGACTGACGATGTATCGCATGAACCGATCGACATCCGATCAATCGAAATCACCGGTCGCGGATGACCGCCACTCTGACGATTGCCCGACCACTCAATTATTCCATTCACCGATCAACAGACGAAATGTATCTCAAGGCTCAACCGATCGACCCAACCCCGAGTCATCCTATGATCGAGCTATAAAGCCTCTACGTACTCCTCCGATCCTTCTCTTCGCTCGACCTCGAGGTAGGGGCTTATGGTCGGTCGACCATTCCTGCTCTCGGACCCAATCAAGACGACCGTGGTACCGATCGGCCGTTCATCGAAGATCGACTCTAAGGCCAAAGCCCACCTTACTCCCTACCATTAGCGAAGGAGATCTCCCAATGCGGATCACGTAACAAGACCTAAACTCGATTCTACTTCATATATAGGTATTATTCTCCCATAATTCGGTGTCGATCATAACCTAATTCGTTTTCTCTTAATTCATCAATCCTTCCTACACCAAAAGCTTCTTGGCGTCGGAGAAATTAATCGGGTTGTCCCCCCGACGAGCCTTCCTTGTTTTCTGAGTATATTCACGCCACGCTCATCATGAAAGGTAGAAGGCGATGGATTTAATGAACGCACTGCTTCAATAGAAATCCGGCAGAACCAGTATGCTTAATTTTATAATAAAATTTGAGGTCTTTAATAATTGTTTTTATGAAACGAATTTGATAAGATGTTTTGCACTTGATGGACGAGTGTAAACATTTTGAGCGGTGCAGAGGTTCTCTCTTGGAGGCCCACCCATCGCACATTGAAAACCTACCTAATAAGAAGACTTTGAAGACATCACCCAAAAGTCACGAAAATGAAAAGGACACGCCTATTTTCAAGGAGACTTTCCTGATAGCACCACTTTGAAGACATCACCCCAAAGTCGTGAAAATGAAAAGGACACGTCTATTTTCAAGGAGACTTTCCTGATATCACCAAGCTGGCGGCTTCGGTTGAATTGTCAAGATTTGCAATATCATTCCATGCATTCGGTCTAGCTTAAATAACGTCCTGAAGTCTGAGCTTTAAGATTTAAAGTGTACATCGGTATTTAAATCACGGTCACGGAGAGTTCAGACCGCTCACTGATCCATCAAATATCTTTCCTACTCAACCAAGTCAGAACCAAGGCTGTATCATTTTTTGGCTTAGAATTTAGAACCAAGGAGATAGAGGAAGATATCTCCTAAGCTAATACCAGTTTCTTCTTGCTCTTTCGTCATCGGGCTTTTATATAGTCCTCCCCAGCTTCTATCTTGGATCATGGCTGCAGAGGTTGTGGCAGGATCCTTTCTCAATGCTCTCTTCGAAGTACTATTTGACAGAATGGCTTCTCAAAGATTTGTAGACTTCTTCAGACGTCAGAAACTCAACGATCGGCTCTTGCAGAAGTTGAAGACTTCCATGAACTCCGTTCGAGGTCTTCTTGACGATGCAGAGGAGAAGGAGATCACGAGGCCAGCCGTGAAACAATGGCTTGACGACCTTAAAAATGCTTTCTTTGAAGCTGATGATTTGTTGGACGAGATTGATTATGAAGCTACTCGGCTCAAATTCGAAGCTGAAAGTCAATCCGCCATAGATAAGGTTCGCAAGTTTCTGCGTCATCGAAAATCGTTTAAGCATGGGTTAGAAGCAAGGTTGATGGAGATACTGGAGACAGTTGAATATCTGGTGAATCAGAAGGATGTGCTTGGACTGAGAGAGATCATAGGAGGTGGACAATCCATTCAAAGGATACCCACTACGTGTCTTGTTGAAAGGTCGAACATTTTTGGTAGGGAACGTGATCAAGAAGCAATAATGGAAGTGTTGCTGTCAGATGATATCAATCGCAGCAACAACTTGGGTATAATTTCCATCGTGGGCCTGGGTGGAATAGGTAAAACTACACTTGCCCAGCTCATCTACGGGGATGAAAGAGTCCGAAATCGATTTGATGTTAGGGGGTGGGTATGCGTTTCAGAAGAATTTGATGTTTCAAGAATAACAAGAGATATTCTCAAGGAATTGGAAACTCAAATGCCTTGTGATGATAAGAGTCTAAACCAGATCCAGGTTGAACTGGGGAAAATTTTGACAGGAAAAAAGTTTTTACTTGTCTTAGACGATGTCTGGAATGAAAGTTTCACTGATTGGGACAAATTGCTAACACCTTTGAAGTCTGGGTGTCCCGGAAGCAAGATTCTAGTCACCACACGTAACGATGGTGTAGCGGCGACTGTGAGTTTTAGTTCAATATTTCGTTTAGATGTCTTGACTTCTACTGAATGTTGGCAATTATTCTGCGAACATGCTTTTGAGGATGAAAACTGTGATGATTATCCACTTCTGGAGGAAATTGGCAAAGAAATTGTGAAAAGATGTGACGGCCTTCCTTTGGCCGTCAAAGTAATGGGAGGTGTCTTGCGTTCTAAGAGAAATGTCAAGGATTGGGAGAATGTTTTAAAAAATGATCTGTGGAAGTTTTCTAAAGACGGCGTTCTTCCAGTTCTGAGATTGAGTTACCGTTATCTTCCATCACACCTAAAGCAGTGCTTTGCCTATTGTTCAATATTTCCAAAGGATTATAAATTTGAGAAGGAGCAATTAATACTTTTGTGGATGGCAGAAGGTTTTTTGATTGAACAAGAAGGAAACGAGACAATAGAAGAAGTGGGTGAAGAGTACTTTGAGGAGCTAGTATCAAGGTCTTTTTTCCAGCATGTTAATAATTATTTTGTCATGCATGACTTGATCAATGACTTGGCTAGAATTGTGGCTGGAGATTTTTGCTTCAGGTTTGAGAATCAAGATTTTTGCAGAACGCTTGATAGGCTTCGTTATTTTTCATGTGTGGCAGTGAAAGAAGGATCATCATCTCGGCAACTTTTAAGCATCCTCAAATCTCATCTCTTGCGCACGTTCTTATCAGTTTATAATACAAAATGGGAGCTGCAAGAGATGATTCCTGAACTATTTCTAAATCAGCAACGATTAAGAGTGCTATCTTTGTCCCGATGTCAGAATGTGGTTATGTTGCCCAGTTCAATCAGCCATCTGGAACATTTGAGATATTTAGATCTTTCTTCAACATCAATCCGAAGTTTACCTGAATGTTTGTGTAGTTTTCACAATTTACAAACTTTGAAATTAAGTTGGTGCAGGAACCTTGCTAAGTTGCCGACTAAAATGGGAAGGATGATCAGTATGCACTATCTTGATATTGAAGGAACAAATATGCAAGAGATGCCTCCAAATATGGGCAAACTGATAAAGCTGCAAACCTTAACTGATTTCTTTGTGGGAAAGCAGGAGGGTTGTGGGGTTAACGAATTGGGGAGCCTTCAACAGCTTGGAGGAACGCTTAGAATTCATAATCTTCAAAATGTGGTGAACGCCAAAGATGCTTTGGAAGCCAAGATCAAGTGTAAGAAGAACCTCAAGGAGTTGTGTTTATATTGGAAAGGTGATACTGGTGATTCATGTCACGAAGAGGCTGTACTTGATGGTTTGCAGCCTCACACAGAAATAGAAGTCATTTCAATCATTGGTTATGGAGGTACTAGCTTTGCAAATTGGTTAGGAGAGTCTTTGTTCACCAAATTAGTCTCTTTGAAGCTTAGGAGATGTAAATACTGTTCCTCTCTACCACCTCTTTGGCAGATGTCCTCTCTCAAGTATCTGGAAGTCGAAGGTCTTAATGAAGTGAGGGTAATTGATTTTGATTTCTGTGAAGCGGGGTTGCCACCCAGTCTACTCACTCTTGAGCTGTATAATCTCCAGAATCTGAGGTCTGTGGAAGGACTTTGCCACCTTACTTCCCTCGAAAAATTGGTAATTATGAACTGCCCTCATCTGGAAACCGTGGCAGAGGAGGGCTTGCCGTCCTCCCTTTCTTGTCTGAGGATCTGGTGGTGTCCTTTACTGGAGAAAAGGTATGATAGAAGAAGGGGAATTGTTGGACCAAAATTTCACACATTCCAGATATATAGACAGAGTAGCTCTGTTGATTGATTCATCAAGCATTATCAAGGTACTTATTGATAATAATTCCTATCCAGCGTATCTTGTTATTCTTAACGTTGAAATTTTAGAAATATGCAGTTGGGCAGAGCCTGCTAAGGCTTGTGTTATGAATTCAACTAAAAAAGTGTACATCATTTTAGGACTTATTTTATAGTTATTCCTTATTTATCCAACCTAAACCCAGTGTCCAAAACTCCAAACCTTGTCAAAAGATCTCGAAAACTTACCATTAATCTACCACGATATGGTAAGAATTCAAGATAAAACTTGTGTTGCAATATTCTGGTGATTCACTGAAAATGTGCCATTTTTAACCTTTGAAGAACAGCATCACCATTTTGGATTGTGATTACCGTTTTCTCAGCTGATTATGCACACAAATTCTGATTAGAAAAATCGTCCAACTATTGTGGAGATTTGGTTTTGCAATTTTTCCTTAAAATATCTCTCTCTTATACTGCGATATGTGTTTTATACATTTACTTAATTAGTTGTCTTTCTATTGCTCAACATACTTCCTAGAGGAGCTGAGGATGCCTACCAAATTTTCACATGTGAATTCGATATGCAAAGCTTCAAAAACTTTCATATACGGAGCCCACAGAAACATTGGACTTGCTGTTGGTTCAGATGTTGAAGCTGCAAACTAGAGCCACCATGAGTGTTTCAGAGATAGACTTGGATTCGTTTTTTTTTAATTGAAAGAGATCGGATGCGACGGTGTGAGGAAGTAAAAGTAAGTTTGGTGGAGAGCAAATGGATGATTTTATATATAAGAGCAGCACTATATCTTTATATTTACCTTACAAACATTGATTTCTGTTGTTGCAATCTAATTTACCTTACAGACAATCTGGTCAAAGCTTGTTAGGTCGTCAACCGTGCGAGATGTCCTTTGTTCAGATTGATGGTTGGATATGAACTGCAGTACTTTCTGTTCATTGATTCATCTAGCATTGGAAAGGTATTCAGCCATCTACAGCAATTTCATCCGGAGTATCTTTTCTTATGCCCAACTTAATTAAGTTAATTTGGCAGTTCTTCATTCTTGATGTTCTAATACTTCATGAACTATGCAATTGACCAGACCATGCTAAGTCTTTGTGTTATCAATGAATTTAGTAATACTTCGTTGTACAAATTACAACTTGAAATGAAGATCTGACTGAGGGGTGGTAAGCTCTTAATGTACTCAGTGCCCTTTTATGCCAAAGATGATGATGACAAGATTAAAGGTGATGGTGATGGTGATGGTGATGCTGAAGGAGGTTTGCAGGGGGAGACTGCTGTTAAAGGTACCATATTGGCTGGTGTTTTGCCGCTGTAGGCTACGTTTACAAGGACCAGATCCGACGCTTTCTTGACCCAGTTTTCTGAGTTTATTGATGGTAATTCTTTCATTAATTGAAGGGTCTTGTGGGATTTTCATACTCGTTTACCTCGTGTTAAATATTTAAAAAATGTAAAATATATTAAATTACTTCTTATATAACTTTCAGAAGGTGTGCTTTTCCCTTGTTGCCCTTTTCATTAACATCAAATGAATTTGTAAATTTATGATTTACCTTAAAACTGCACTGCTCAATTATCCACCAAGCATCTTTCCTAGTCAACCGGACGACAAAGTTTGTATCTTTTTTCATTTAGAACCAAGATGAGGGTTTGCCCTCTTCTACTCTTATCCATCTTGAAATCAGTGATCTTCAGATTTTGGAGTCTCTTTTCAACAGAATATTTCATGATCTCACCTCTTTCAGAGAATTGCGAAATCGGTCTTGTCCTGGGATTGCATCCCTACCAGAAGAAGGGCTGCCACCCAGTTTAATCTCTCTTCATCTGCGTAATCTCCAGAATCTGAGGTCTGTGGAAGGAATTCGCCACCTTACTTCCTTCGAAAGCTTGGCGATTGAGGAGTGCCCTCATCTGCAATCCTTGCCAGAGGAGGGCTTGCCACCCTCCCTTTCTTATCTAAGAATCAGGTCTTGTCCTTTGCTGGAGAAAAGGTATGGGAGAAAGAAAGGGGAACATTGGGCCCAAATCTCACACATTCTGGAGATTGTTATAGTAAATTAGTCGTCTCTATTGATTGATTCATCAAGCGTTCTCAAGGTACTTATTGATAATAATTTCCATCCTGATTATCTTGTTAATGTTAACGGTCTTGATGAAATATAATATGGAGTTTAGCAGGGCCTGTTAAGACTTGTGTTATGAAGTCAACTAAAATAGTATGTATTCCTTATTTGTTCAACGTAACTCAATGTCGAAATTCCAAACCTTGTCAAGCAATTTTCAAAACCTTATCTTACCATCATCATCTAAGAATTCAACATAAAACCTGTGGTGCAGTATTCTAGTGATTATATTTACATTTTCAAAACTGAATTTTGCCATTTAACCTTGTAAGAACTCCATCGCCTTTTTGGTTTGTGATTACCATTTTTTCAGCTGATTATGCATACAAATTCTGATTAAAACCCTAAAGCTATAGTTAAAGATTTGGTTTTGTAATTGTTCCCATTAAATTTCTCGCCCTTATAATGCCATATGTGTGTTGTACATTTAACCTAATTAGTTGTCCTTTTGTTGCTCAGCATAGTTCCTAGAGAACTGAGGATGGCCTAGCAATTTACACATGTGAATTCGATATGCCAAGTTTCAAAAACATTCAGAGATGGAGCCTACAGAAATTTTATGAGTTTGCTGTTGTTTCAGATGTTGTTGAAGTTGGAGACTAGAGCAACCGTGAGTGTTTCATACATAGAGTTTGATTCATGTTTTTTCTTAATTGCAATGGTTATGTTTTTCTTTTATCTGAAAGAGGGAAAAAAAGCTTAATCTTTATTGAAAGAGATCGGACCCAAGGGAGTGAGGAAGTAAAAATAAGTTTAGTGGAGAGCAAATGGATTAGATGAATGGTGGATGTAGGAATGTAATAACTCTTTAACGCATACTCCTCACATCCAACAATGAATACCGGGTACATGAAATTTACTAGAAATGAGCATTTACAGATGTCTATACAAATGTTAATAAACATTTGTGTTTGTGAGGAAGTCCAACATTGAACTAAAGAGACTGATACTAAACATGACTGGTGTCAAAGAAGTTGCTACACCTTTCAGTTCCTCAAAAACTTATTCTCTTGTTGATGGCTTTCCAATATTTGGTCATCACTCGTCCTGATGTTTCTTTTGCTGTTAACAAACTGTCTGAGTTCATGCATGCTACCGCTCAGCTACATTTACAGGCTTTAAAGAGAGTGCTGATCAGACATTTAAAAGGTTCAATTCTTCTATCTCTGTTACAGCTTTCTCCGATTCAGATTGGGGTGGTGTTAAGGATAATGGACACTCTACTACTGCCTACATCTCATATCTTGGTTCCAACATTATCTCATACCAATCAACTCGTCAAAAATCTCTCTCAAGTTCAAAGCCTTAGCAAATGCAGCAGCAGAGGTTCTTTGGGTTCAGAATTTATTACATGAACTAGGTATTTCTCTACAACATCGTCCAACCTTATTTTGTGATAATAAGGGTGCAATATATTTGTTTGCCAATCCAGTTTATCATTCACACATGAAGCATTTGCTTCTTGATTGTCATTTTGTTCGTGAACGAGTTTCTGATGGATCCCTACGTGTTCTACTTATTACCTCGAAAGACCAGTTAGCTGACATGCTTATAAAGTCAGGGCTAGCAGTCAGTTTCTGCATTTCCGTTCCAAGATTGGAGTCTCCAATGTATCCTCCATCTTGCAGGGGGGTGTCAAAGATAAGTCTGAATAACAAATCAAAATCAGATTTTACCAGATCAGATTTTATGTTGTTATAACAACTTATCTTCCTGTAACCATAAGCCAGCTTAACTCCTACAATTCTGTCGTTTCTCTTGTATAAATATGGCAGTTCACAGTCGAAGAATAACATCTTCAATTACAAATTCAAAACCTTTATACATATAATTCATTAAGTACTAAAAATTCATAGTATTGTATATAATTTCTTAAATATTTCTATCAGCATCTAATCAATTATTATTATTTTGTCTCCAATGAAATCTCAAATCATTTGGTGATTGGTTGGAGAATCACAATCACAAGCATAAATCATGAATAAAATAAAATAACAACTTAAACATGATTAGAGTTAATTTGAGAGAGAGAGAAATTAAGAATTGAAAAAAAAAAAGATCTTGAATTTGGTTTCTGAATGTTATCTACGTGTTCTTCCTCTTTTCTTATATGTTTTCTTCCTCAACAGAAAGTCTCAAAACTATGTTAAAAAGTTCCGAGTCATGTTATTCCTACAAATTCTATTGTCGAATGGTGAGTTTGTTCACTTAGCCTGATGGTATGAGCCAGGCCGAGATCCCTAAGCTTTACATTAAAATATGAATCCAGCAATATGTCGCTAGCTTCGATGTCTCGGTGAGATCCTCGCTTCTCACAATCTTTGTGATGTTATTCTAATATACTCGTGCCCCTGTGGTTATCACACTAACCCTCTTTTCCCAGCTCAGGTTTGATAAACATTCGCTTCCTTTATTGTCTTTGAATAGGTTCTTTTCTAGGATTCCAGAATCAATTTTTTTTGCTTTCATAACACTAGCCTATTAACTTTAACTAGATTTTTGTGATGGAGGTTGCCAATGGAGTGATTTTGTTATGAACTCCTGCTTTCCTTGAGTTGATTTTTTTAACCCTTTTGGGTTTTGGCAGCTACCTAAGTTATAAGTATGATGGTGAATGGTGTAGAGGGTTGAAGGAAGCTCAAGGGAATTGCCAATGGAGCAACGGGAATCACTATAATGGTGAATGGAGAAACGGGTTCATATCTGATAAAGGATGGACTGTGGAGTCATGGGAAGAGGATCGATGATTGTTGGGAAGACTTAAAAACAATGTCGGAAAAACTCAAATGTTGTCGTATAGTTAGCTTGGCCAATTCACTTGTTAAAAATAGTAGAGTAGTTTTTTTTATTAATACTTCTTATTTGACTCAAGTCTATTTTTTGACTTACTATGGAAACAGTAAATTTGACAAAGATGGATGAAATAACGTCTAAAGGTGGGCGATTTAGCCTTTGTTTGGATCCTTATTTGTACAAGGGAAAGGAAAGAAAATATTGAGGGGAAAAGAGGGGAAAAGAATGGAAGGGAAATGAGATTTCCTTTCCCTTGTTTGGTTTCCAAATTTATCAAAGAAGGGAATTGAAACTTATATTGGAGAAAAGAATTTTTTGAGACTTTTATGCCCTTGATTATAAAAATTGTTTATCTTTTGCTATGAAATTGTTATGAAGATACTTATATATATTTGTGAAGATACTTATATGTATTCCTGGGTCTGGTGAAGATATATATATTCCCGGGTTTGTGATATCTTATTGCATACAGAAATTTGAGCTTGAAACATCTCAACAGTCATGATTCCCTTATATGCTGTGTTGAACAAATATGGAAGAATTGTTTTCATGGTTCCCCGAAATTATTTGTTTCTACACACAGGTTTTTGTTGCTAATCTTAACAAGCCACGAGAAGTTAAATTGGTTTTGGCAATTTAAGAGGATGTAAATTACAGATGAAATTTTAATTTTCCAAAAGAGCATAACGAAAACAAAATTGAAATTTAAACAAGAAAGACTATGAATCGAAGTTGAGAATATGAGGTAGAAATCAAGACATAACATTCTTTGCTCTTCAATAATCGATCAGAACATTGCTCGTCAAATCTACTTGAAAAGACTTTGTTCGCTTTTCAAAAGATAAAGGTTTTGTTAATTCCATTTCAACACAGCCATGGCTTCCATAAGCAAAAAATCTACACTAGTATTTACTCTATAAGCAAAAAAACTGCACTAGTGTTTACTCCATAAGCAAAAAATCTACACTTGTATTTACTCCACAAGCAAAAAATTTGCACTAGTATTTACTCCATAAGCCAAAAAATCTAATTCAAGATAGCCATGACTCCTCCATAAGCAAAAGATCTACAAATAAATATCACAAGTTAAACAAAAAAGTTAGCAGATTAAACAAAAAACCAACATATCAAATTAGGCTTTACCATTTCAAAAATTTACAATGCAAAAGATCACCTACCTACAATTTTATCTTCATTCCATTTCAAACAGTGTGCTACTCATCATATGCATTAAATAATTTTACGCTCCCGCTCGGGACAACCAAAAATTTTCTCACCCTAATGGAACTTGCGGTTAGAAAATCATAAGCTTTGTAGCGAAAACACACATCAAGGTCAAGCTTTAACAATTCAAAGATACACTTCATGCTCTCCATAAACTCGTTGGCGTGTTTTCTCAACAATTGTATTTGATTCCTTAAGTACCTCAGCAATATGGTCAATAGATTCTTTAACCCCAGCAATTTCTGTTGCAACAGCACTCTTTCTTTTCTTTTTCTTTGGAGAAGTCACAGAAATTGGATCGGAATTGGCATGAGAAGTAGCTTCAAATTGAGTTGGATTTGCACCATCATGAGTGTGTTCAAAGTTTTCTAAAGATATGTCATTTGAAGCTAATAATTGATCAACCTCATTGATTGTGTTCACATTCACCGGAGCCCAGCAACGATTTTTTTCCTTTGCTGTTTGAGCATTTTCACTTGTTGCTCTATCTTTTGCATACAAAATCATTAACTTATCATAATGAGTTATTTCTGCAGATTTCCATTTCTTTGCACTTGGCTTTGCCTATAAAAGAAGATTGTCTCAAACGCAGACTTCAAACAAATAAGTTCACTACAATATCTTATAGTTTGTAAACTCAAATCTTAATCTTTCTTATAATCTTAAACATGTCAAACCCTTAGAACCATTATAAACACAAAGCATCACAATTTCAATTTCTATTACCAACAAATCATTAAGCAATTAAACTCTAAGCTATCAACAGAAAAGCACTTTAATGATCTACCAGCAGAATCTAGTTCCTTAAGACCTGAATAAAACAACACAAAACACAAAAAAGAGAGAGTAGAATAACTCAGATCATTGCTTCCCATACTTCGATTCAGCATCAAATCTCTTAGTTATAGGGCTCCAAGCAATGCCGCTAGAATGCTTAAAAGATCGTAACATTCATTGAAATTGCTTTTAGAGATTTTATTCGATTTTGACTTTGTCCTTGTCAATGACATCAATTCCGATCTTCTCTCGAACTTCCGTAACGACTTGATTAAGGCTTGGGTTGTGAAGGTTCCATCAACTCGATTGCCTTTATTTTGTTGATAGATAAGTGCATCCAACAAAACTTCATCCATAAATTCTGTCCAACGAAGCATGTCTCTTTTTTCTTTGTCAACCTTCTCGGCACCTTTCCTTGCCATTTCTTAAAGTCTAAAAACAAAATAATCAATTACAAAACAAGTCACAGTACAATATAAAGCTGCAATAAATCAATTATGCAACAAAACACATTGGTAAAGTCTCTTTCATTAATAAGAGAAATGCAAATCACAATATAGTATATTACAAAAAATATTACAATATTAGACTTCAAATAACAAAAGAAAGGTGCACCAAAAAGCCAACATTTTGTTGTATATTTAGTCAATGATTTGAAGCATAATCATTCCACATTTGTGCAGCAATACTATCCCTTATTTGTGCACCTAACCTAGCATCTTCATTATCTCTTTCTCTACTATCAACTTGTGATTCCGTTTCCCCTCTATTTGATAACTCCATATCCACTTCAGAAATTTCCTCTTCAAGTGCACCTAAACTCATCAAAAAATTATATAGGATAGAGCATGCCAGTACAATTTCACATTGAACATCAAATGAATATGTCTTTTCATTTGAACTTCCAATGATAGGAAATCTTTTCTTTAAAACTCCGAAGGCCCTTTCAACTGCATTACGTAATGAAGCATGACGTAGGTTAAACAACTCTTTAGCATTTTCTGGACCTCTAGCTGAATACTCTTTCAAATGATACCGAACACCTCTATAAGGTGCAATTAGTCCACTCCTGAGCATAAATCCCGCATCGACTAGGTAATACTTGCCTACAATTAAAGAAATCAATTAATTTCAACTTCTAAAATTCATAATTCATTAAGCTAAAAATTAGTGAATTAATAAACCTAACATTACCTGAAGGAATTTTTAAATTATCCTCCCTAGTTAATGCATTTTTAATAATTCTAGAATCGGACATGAACCTTCCCATCCAACCAGAATATAAGTAAACCTTAGGTCAAATGTACATGCAGCAAGAACATTTTGTGTTGGGTAGTCCTTCCTACCACGAAATCTTGGTGCATCTGCATTTGACACCTTAACTCTAATGTGAGTTCCATCAAGTGCACCGACACAATCCTAAAACAAGTTCATTATGAATACAGAGTTTAAGTACCTAATAATAACATTGAACAAAGACAATATTCACCTTAAAGTACGGGAAGAATCGGGAAGTGTTTGCAATTTCTGACGGAATTTGAGAACCATCAGGTTGTTTGAGATATTCAACTTCAAGTGACATGATAGCACGTAAAACAGAGTGAAATTGTCTACATATCGTCTCAATTGAGCGACGGAAGAAGACAGCCACTACACGAAGTTTTACATTATGGGATACAATTATAAGAAATGTGATGACCTTTTCTTCTAGCGAACATCGAACACTATCGTTTAGAAGACCAGTGTTGCAAAGCTTTATACAAAGAAGTAAGAAAATATCCGGTGTCATACGAATGAGATCATGACAATCCTTACTGTGAGTTTGCAAATGATGCATAATTTCTCCTCGAACTTGTTCTTTATATTGAGCTACTAAGTTTTTTTGCTTGAAGGATCCATACATAGAACTATGACAAAGGCTAAGAAGATGAACTATATGACATATTAATTGAACGATAGCAACTCGCCTTGTCCTATCCCACTCATCTTCTGAATCATCTTCTTCAGTGAATCTCTTCTCTAAATTATTCATTTCCTATTCAATATTTCAACATGTAAAACAATGTAGAAAATATCATTATATGTATATAATGTCTAAACAATATGAAAAACCCATATAGCAACATGTTAATGGTGTATATAAAATTATTAACCAACTACAAAATCTGATTATCAAATTATTATACAACTACACAATTCATTGCAAATAAAAAAGAGGAAAAAAATAATATAATTGCTTACCAAGAATTGAAACCTAGACTACAGTATATACATTCCAAAACTCTCCTTTAAACCGGAGCATATGTGTTTCTAAACCCAAAACCTTTTCGTCAAACAAGTTGCTAATACCACCTATATATGGATATCATTTCACTAGATTATATATATACACTATTAATAAATACTACCATTCAGCCTTATGGTTCAACAGCTTCAAATAGTGACAGTCTTTATGCTTTCATAAGAACCAAAGAATATTTCATGATTCATAAATAACGATCCAAGTTGGAATAATCTCTCCAACTCAACCTTCACTTGCACATACTATGTCCAAGGAAACAAACAAATCCCTTCTTCACTATAAACAAATTTTCCGTCCCCATTGCTAAGAATAACTGGAATTAGTAAGAGCTGTCTAGATTCCCATACAGACTTTAAATCAAGTAATGTCTTCCCATGGGGGCTAATTCACCCTTGAAATTATATGTGAACATAAGTTGACCTCAGAGTCGAGTTAAATGGGATTTAGGTAAAGTCCAACCTAAAAATTTGTATAGAAGTATTAAAATCATATACAATCAACTTGAAGCATAGGCATTATATTTATACTAAGTACATTTCAAGATGTTTGAACATGAAACTCAGCCTTCAAAACTACATGTTGGTTTACATAATTAATAAAAAAGCTAATAGAATTAACTGTTAATATTGCAAACTAAAAATTCGATAACAATACAAAATTGTCCTAGTGGTCTAACTAGAACTCAGACTCTTTAAGATTTTGGGTCTACCCACTTCAACCAAACCAACTTTATTTACCTGTACATAAATTTAAATATATCCCAATAACTATACATATTTAGAAATTTATCAAAAATGAAGGGTACTTTTCATTAATTGGTTACTCCTTTTCATTTTATTATTTCTTTGTTGGATATAGGGAGGAAAATGTGAAAATCTAGAGAATAGGAAAGCATAAATTAGTATCCCCATTGCTCTTATTATGCATCTGTGCACAGTTTATAGCCTGAGTGTTAAAGTATTTTAAGATTTAAAGTAATCATTTTTAATTTATCAGAATCATAACTAATTGTAAAAGCTACAACACGACAGTATCATATTGTAAAACAAAACATATCATTACCAAATAAGTTTATTGCTCTTCCATATAATAGTAACCTCATGAACACAAATCTAATAAAATATGCAACTCCTTTGATTTTATGGCTAAATCACATAAATCCTTGTTCATTTTCTAACACACTTCTTTTGTTTCATATTTATAACGCTAAAGTAATCAAGAGGGAAAGGATCCTAATACTCATCTTGTACTGTCCCTGCAAAACAATATAGAAAAGTTATATGGAAAAATATATCACTGGAATATGTGAACTTTACAGTAAAATAATGGTTAAGAATCAAGAATGTTTGTCAGAAGATAGCACTTAAAATCACATTTCTTACTTTAACAAGCAAAAGAAAATATAAAATACAAAAGGATAAAAGTTGGACACATGACTGCAAAATATCCAGTAAAGGTGGCTTCATCTGTCACTAATTAATCCACATGATGTCAAAAGCGGAAATCAATACTTCACAGGACAATAGTGCGGAAAGGCAACCATAGAAAAATAAATGTGTAAAACAAACAGCTAAAAGATTCTGTATATGTACAACTACGGACTTGCAAAATATATCAAACCCACATAACAGAAATCGACAATCTCACAAGGTCTGAAAGCAAGAATTCTGGTTCTGATTTGTCAGGTGACAATGCAGTGTTGTTACTATTAATAATGTTGGAAATAGAAAACAGAAAACCCATCTACTTTTGCGTGGTTTTCTGTTTTCTAACATCAAATAGAAAAACACATACAAGGAGTTGTGTAGAAGAATCTTACCTCTTTTGCAGGAGTTGTGCAGAAGAACAGCAGAAGAAAGGCATGTGCAGTGCAAAAGAACAGCAGAAGAAAATAGCAGAAGAAGAAAGGCATGCGCAGAAGAAAAAGGCGGGAGCATGTGTTATGCGTGGGTAGTGTGGCTGTGTCCTTTTTGTTCAACAAGGCTACAATAATAATTTAATTATATCAAGCTTATCTTGCCTCAATTTCCCTTCCTTTTCCACCAATTTGATGGGAAATATATCTGATCCAATTTTCCCTCCTATTACTTTCCATTCTCTCACTTTCTCTTCACTTATTTTAATCTAAACAAGGAAAATAAAGAGAAATACAATTTCCCTCCTTTCCTTTCTCTTGCTTTCTTTCAATCCAAACAAAGGCTAAAGTCGATATTGAAAACTAAAATGACGGTCGCAGAGATTCTAGGCCACTCACTGATCCATCATAGATCTTTATGATAGTCAACTACCTCCTCGGAGCTCTGTTAACGAAGTTTGTATCTTTTTTATTTAGAATTTAGAATAAAGATTACACCCGCGGATTTTCATGTTCTTCCTCTATCTCCTAAGCTAATACCAGTTTCTTCTTGCTCTTTCTTCATCGGGCTTTTATATAGTCCTCCCCAGTTTCTATCTTAGATCATGGCTGCAGAGGTTGTGGCAGGATCCTTTCTCAATGCTCTCCTCGATGTAGTATTTGACAGAATGACTTCTCAAAGATTTGTGGACTTCTTCAGACTTCAGAAGCTCAGTGATCGGCTCTTGCAGAAGTTGAAGACTGCCATGAACTCCGTTCGAGGTGTTCTTGACGATGCAGAGGAGCAGGAGATCACGAAGCCAGCCGTGAAACAATGGCTTGACGACCTTAAAAATGTTTTCTTTGAAGCTGATGATTTGTTGGACGAGATTGATTATGAAGCTACTCGGCTTGAATTCGTAGCGGAACCTCAATCCGCCGTAAATAAGATTAGCAAGTTTCTACGGCCTCGGAAGTCATTTAAGAAAGGGTTAGAAGCGAGCTTGATGGAGATACTGGAGACCATTGAAGATCTGGTGAATCAGATGGATGTGCTTGGACTGAGAGAGATCATAGGAGGTGGACAATCCATTCAAAGGATACCCACTACGTCTCTTGTTGAAAGGTCGAACATTTTTGGTAGGGAAAGTGATCAGGAAGCAATAATGGAAGTGTTGCTGTCAGATGATGTTAATCGCAGCAACAACTTGGGTATAATTTCCATTGTGGGTCTGGGTGGGATAGGTAAGACAACACTTGCGCAACTTATCTACGGAGATGAATGAGTCCGAAACCGATTTGATGTCAGAGGGTGGGTATGTGTTTCAGAAGAGTTTGATATTTTAAGAATAACAAGAGATATTGTCAAGGAAGTGGCTCAAATGGCTTGTGATGATAAGACTCTAAACCAGATCCAGGTTGAGCTAAAGGAGAAATTGACAGGAAAAAAGTTATTGCTTGTCTTAGACGATGTCTGGAATGAAAGGTTCACTGATTGGGACAAATTGCTAACACCTTTGAAGTTTGGGTGTCCTGGAAGCAAGATTCTGGTCACCACACGTAACAATGGTGTAGCAGCGACTGTGAGTTTTAGTTCAATATTTCGTTTAGATGCCTTGACTTCTAGTGAATGCTGGCACTTATTCTGCAAACATGCTTTTGAGGATGAAAACGGTGATGATTATCCACATCTGGAGGAAATTGGCAAAGAAATTGTGAAAAGATGTGACGGCCTTCCTTTGGCTGTCAAAGTAATGGGAGGTGTCTTGCGTTCTAAGAGAAATGTCAAGGATTGGGAGAATGTTTTAAAAAATGATCTGTGGAAGTTTTCTAAAGATGACATTCTTCCAGTTCTGAGATTGAGTTACCGTTGTCTTCCATCATACCTAAAGCAGTGCTTTGCCTATTGTTCAATATTTCCAAAGGATTATAAATTTGAGAAGGAGCAATTAATACTTTTGTGGATGGCAGAAGGTTTTTTGATTGAACACGAAGGAAACGAGACAATGGAAGAAGTGGGCGAAGAGTACTTTGAGGAGCTAGTATCAAGGTCTTTTTTCCAAGATGTTAATAATTATTTTGTCATGCATGACTTGATCAATGACTTGGCTAGAGTTGTTGCTGGAGAATTTTGCTTTAGGTTTGAGAATCAAAATTTTTGCAGAACGTTTGAAAGGCTTCGTTATTTTTCATGTGTGGCGGTGAAAGAAGAATCATCATCTTCACAACTTTTGAGCATCCTCAAATCTCACCTCTTGCGCACGTTCTTACCAGTGTATAATACATCATGGGAGCAACAGCCAGTGCTGCAAGAGATGATTCCTGATTTATTGCTAAATCAGCGACGATTAAGAGTGTTATCTTTGTCCCGATGTTTGAATGTGGTTAAGTTGCCCAGTTCAATCAGCTGTCTGGAACATTTGAGATATTTAGATCTTTCTACAACGTCAATCAAAAGTTTACCTGAAAGTTTGTGTAGTTTCTACAATTTACAGACTTTGAAGTTATTTCAGTGCATAAAGCTGGCTAAGTTGCCAACTAAAATGGGAAGGCTGATCAATATACACTATCTTGATATTGAAGGAACAAATTTGCAAGAGATGCCGCCAAATATGGGTAAGCTGATTAAGTTGCAAAAGTTAACTGATTTTTTTGTGGGAAAGCGAAAGGGGTGTAGAGTTAAAGAGTTGGGGAGTCTTCAACATCTTCGAGGAAGGCTTAGAATTCATAACCTTCAAAATGTAGTGAACTTCAAAGACTGTTTGGAAGCCAAGATCAAGTGTAAGAATTACCTGAAGGAGTTGGAGTTATATTGGAAAGGTGATTCCGAAGATTCACATCACCAAAAGGCTATACTTGACGGGTTGCAGCCTCACACAGAAATAGAAGCCATTTCAATCATTGATTATGGAGGTACTAGCTTTCCAAATTGGTTAGGAGACTATTCGTTTACCCAATTAGTCTCTTTGAAACTTGAGGGATGTAAATACTGTTCCTCCTTACCACCACTTGGGCAGCTATCTTCTCTCAGGTATCTCCAAGTCAGAGGTTTTGATGAAGTGAGGGTAGTTGATGCTGATTTCTATGGTAGATGTGTCTCAAAAGTGAAGCCATTTCAATCTCTTGAGATCATGTGCTTTGAAGACATGCCACTGTGGCAAGAGTGGAGACCTTATGGAAGAGAGAGCGAGAGTGAAAGTGGAGCCTTTCCTTGTCTCAAAGAGCTACACGTACTAAGTTGTCTGAACTTAAAAGGTGCTCTACCTAGTCATCTTCCCTCTTTGACAAAGCTTGTGATTAAGAAATCTCCGCAGCTTCAAAATTGTGTTCCAAATGCTCCCAATCTTTCTTCACTAGAATTAAATAATGGTTATCTGCCTCACTTCATTATTTCCAACTATCTTGCAATTATTAACTTCCAAGAATCTGTACTGGAAAAGATTGGGCAACTTAGCTCTTCTTTGGAAGAAATTATAATAGAAAAACATAAACCACTCGAGTGCTTTCAAGTAGAATTGTTTCCTAAGTTAAGGAGTCTGAGAATTGAAAAATGTCCACATTTTGAATCCTTTTGTACACCCGATCAGGAATTTGTCTCTTTTGAATTTCTGACACGACTTGTTCTTGGGGATTGTCCAAAACTGAAGTTCCTACCTGAGCATATGCATTCTCTTCTCCCTTCCCTTTTGACGTTGAAAATATTTAGATGCCCAAAACTCGAGACATTTCCAAGAGATGGTATGCCTTTGAAACTACAATCACTTACTATCTACAATTGCAACAAACTGATCGCCGGACGTATGAATTGGGATTTGCAGAAACTCACCTCTCTTACTTTCTTCTGTATTGAGCTTTATGAAGAAGAAGAAATGGAATGCTTTCCAGAGGTGACCCTACTGCCCCCTGTTCTTACTTATCTTCATATTTCTGACCTGCCAAATTTGAAGTCTCTGAATTACGAAGGGCTTCAACATTTCAATTCTCTTGAAAAGTTGACAATTCAAAATTGTCCTAAGCTCCAGTTGGTGGCAGATGAGGGGTTGCCATCTACTCTTACCTACCTTGAAATTAGTGATTTTCAGAATTTGGACTTTCTGTTCAACAGAAGATTTCACAATCTCACCTCTCTCAGAGAATTGCAGATTCGGAATTGTCCTAAGATTGCATCCCTACCAGAAGAAGGGCTGCCACCCAGTCTAATCACTCTTCATTTGTGTAATCTTCAAAGTCTGAGGTCTGTGGAAGGACTTTGCCACCTTACTTCCCTCGAAAGCTTGGCAATCGAGGAGTGCCCTCATCTGGAAACCTTGCCAGAGGAGAGTTTGCCATCCTCCCTCTGTTTTCTAAGAATCTGGTGGTGTCCTTTACTGGAGAAAAGGTACGGGAGAACGAAGGGGAAATATTGGGCCAAAATTCCACACATTCAGAGAACATATATATATAGAAAAGGAGTAGTAACAGCGTTATCAAGGTATTTATTGATGATAATTTCCATCCGGAGTGTCTCGATATTCTTAATGTTGACGTGCTTGATGAAATATGACATGAAGTTGAGCAGAGCCTGTTAAGACTTGTGTTATGAATTCAACTAAAATAGTATGCAAAATTTTAGGAATTATTTTATAGTTATTCCTTATTTGTTCAACTTAACCTACTGTCCGAAAGTCTAAACCTTGTCAAAAGATTTCGAGAACCGTACCATCATCAACTAAGAATTCAACATAAAACCTGTGTTGCATTGTTCTAGTCGTTATGTTCACTTTTTTAGAACTGAAATTTTCCATTTTGACCTTTGAAGAACTCCATCACCTTTTTGGTTTGTGAATGCCATTTCTTCAGCTGATTATGCATACAAGTTCTGATTAGAAAAACCCTTCAGCTATAGTTGAAGATTTGGTTTTGCAATTGTTTCCGTAAAATTTCTCTCCCTTACGCCATATGTGTAGTGTACATTTACCTAATTAATTGTCCTTTATGCCAATTTTTGAAAACATTCAGAGATGGAGCCTACTGAAACGATACGAGTTAGCTATTTCAGATGTTGTTGAAGCTGCAGCCTAGAGAAACCGTGAGTGTTTCATACAGAGACTTTGATTTATGTTTTTCTTAATTGCAATGGTTATGTTTTTCTTTTGTCTGAAAGATTAAAAAAAAAAGAAGCTTAATCTTTATTGAAAGAGATCGGACCCAACGGAGTGAGGAAGCAAAAATAAGTTTGGTGGAGAGCAAATGGATGACTCCATCAAAACCATCCTTTGTCAGGAAGAAGGATATGAATGGTGGATGTAGGAATGTAATAACTCTTTAACACATACTCTTCACGTCCAACAATGAATACCTGGTACATGAAATTTACTAGAAATGAGAATTTACAGATGTCTAGACAAATGTTAGTAAACATTTGTGAGAAAGTCCAACATTGAACTAAAGAGACTCTGATACTAAATTGTAAATTTCACATCTTTGATCTTGAAAGAATAATGATTTATATATAAGCGCAGCACTGTGTCTTTATGTTTACCTTAGAAACATCGATTTCTGTTGTTGCAATCTAATTTACCTTACAATCTGGTCAAAGGCTGTTAGGTTAACTGTGCAAGATTACTTTGCTCAAAATTGATGGTTGGATATGAACTGGAGATGTCTCAGTTGACTGATTCATCTAGCATTGCAAAGGTACTTATTTGCAACAATATCTGGAGTATCTTTTTGGTGTCCAACTTAATTAAGTTAATTTGGCAGTTCTTCGTTCTTAATGTTTAAATACCTCATTAAATATGCAGTGGACTGGACCTTGTTTAAGTTTTTGCGTTATCAATGAATTTGGCTATCCTTCATTTTTGAATATGTCCGACTGGTGGTAAGCTCTTAACATACTCTGTTTCCTTTTATTCCATTGCCTCAACTCAGTTGACTGGAATGGAAGCAACATCTTTTTTATTTTCCTTGCATTGTTGGTCCGACTTGATTTTTCTATAGTACTTTCAACATCTTTGGTTGAAAGTACATACATGCACTGCATAGGTTGTGATTGGATGAGATGAAACCAACTCAGTGGTTAGTGAAGCCTAAGAAGATGTTTAAGTGCGGATGAGAGGGTCCATATATTGTCCAAATGGCCATGGGCTTGCTCCTTTATTTCACTACTATGAAGAGAGGAAACACTTTAGTGGAAGAACTCCAGTTGACCACGACTTGTTCTTCTGGTTCACACTTTTGAAAATCTGATCTTGAAGGTACATCATCAATTACTTATAGCGTGTTCAACAGCAAGCGTTACAAGCTCTCAAACACTTTAATGTGTGCTCTTACAGATACAATGGTCTCCAAGAACCCGGAGCTCATTAGCCAACTCTCTCTGGAGTCAGTCGCAGGATTAATAATAATACGAGACAACTGTCTGTGACTTGAACTCATCCCATCCCCACTTGAGGTACCGGGCACCTTAGACATTGGAGACGCAATTGTACTGGCTCCATTCTTAGCTCCAAAGATAAACGCATGTGTTGACCAGAAAGAAAAGGACAAACAAGGATGGCTGTGGTGGAAGAGATTGGACAGGGACTGGATCTGTACATTGCAGAACAGAGAATGAGATTGGTGGAGCAATCATCACAAGCATACCGTACTGATTCATTGTTGACACTTCTTTTGTGATTGTTAAATTTTCATTATTGAGATTCTCGCTGTTTACTTGAGTCCCATGTTCCAAGTTCAGTTTGGTAAAGAAAATTACATGTAATACTAAACATGAACTAGAGTTCCATTAACCAAAAAAAAAGAAGGGTAATTGAATATATATATATATATATATAGCAGCAACTATCTATTGATGAAGTCTCCGTTGCTTATTTTATTAGTTAACAGAACTTTATACGAGGAAATTGAAATAAACAAATAAGAATTAAAATGGAAAATGAAATCTGATTAAAAGTTATAATTAATTAAAATATTTTATATTTTATATTTTATAAATAAATAATTAAAATTATTTTAATAATTTATAAAAAATAAATTTTAAATAATTATGAACAATTTTATGATAAGAATAAAAGTAATAACTTGCTAATATTCTGATAATATCTCTTACCTTTTTTTTTTTTTGCTGATTCTCCTAATATATTTCTAATATTACAGCAACCAATTGGGCAATTAATTTGGTAGATACTGTTTACGTGCACCTGATCGTTAGTTCCAGCCGCTTGACGCCCGTAACAATTTCATCTGCTTCTCGGCTAGACTCCAGGAGGGTGCAAAGTGCATGTGAAAGTAAAAGAGTGACAAAAACCAAACCGCTTCAAAACCCTCTGAACAAAGAGCTTATTCCTTGCTCTGATCTCTCCAGAAAATAGGAAAGACAAAGGTTGATTCATTTGTAGATGGAGAGATCAACTAAAATTCAGGAGATTGTAATTGTTGGAGGTGGAATTGGAGGGCTTGCTACTGCTCTTGCTCTTCACAGGTTCTCCAGTCTCTGCACCATATTCTAAAGTCTACTCAATGTATGTTGTTTCATGTGTCTATACACACACACACACACACACATACGCACACACATATCAAATAATATAAACTTGCTATTAAGAATTGGTCTATCAAAGATTGAGCCATTTAGTTCAATATTGCTCTTTAGAACTACATATGATGGATTTCAACATTATATTGCAGGAATGGTATCAAAAGTACAGTAATTGAGAAATCTGAGACCCTCAGAGCCACTGGAGCAGCTATTATTGTGCAAGCAAACGGTTGGCGAGCACTAGAAGAACTTGGCGTAGCTTCAATGCTTAGAGAGACTTCTATTCCTATAGATTCGTAAAAATTCAACTAAAAAATTACAACTGATCTTAGTTGTTAATTACATGCATAAGACTATTATTAATTTGAATGGACATTTAATTATTCAGGGGAAGGGTTTTGTCAATTGATGGTGGAAAGCAAGAAGACATTCCGCTTGTGTAAGCTCTTAGTACTCCGTCTGATTATACCATTTAAGTATTGTTTTGAGATTGAATGGAAGTTTAGAAAGGATTGGATGCAATAACCTTACAGTTGACGTTGAATGTTGCACAACAGTGGAGAAATCCGCTGCTTAAGACGAGCGCTACTTATCAAAGCTTTGGCTGATAGTCTGCCAGGCGACACGATTCAGTTGGGTTGTAAGGTTATATCCATTGAAGTTGATAAGGCCACATCACTTCCAATCCTGCACCTTCTCGATGGAACCTTCATTATTGCCAAGGTAATAATCCCCCATAGACAGTTGTTTGATTGATGCCCTCACTCTGGTAGATAGAATGCAACAAAAAAAGATGACAATTTGTAGCTGTTTGATTGATGCTTCTGTGACTTGCAGGTTGTCATTGGCTGTGATGGTGTCAACTCCATGACTGCAAATGTACTTGGTCTAAAACCTCCAAAGCTGTTGTCCACCTGTGTAGTAAGAGGCTTCACATACTACGAAGATGGTCATCGACATGGCTCTGAGTTACTTCTAATAAAGAGCGAAAGAGTTCAACTTGGACAACTCCCAGTTCATGACAAATTAGTTTACTGGTTTGTAACCCGTAAATCCACTCCTCAAGGTATTCTTACTGCATCGCTTCTTATCAATAGCACACCAATTCTATATGCTTGTGATTGTTTTATTCTCAATTGGCCTCTAGTCAGCTAGATTATATCCAGACTAGTTTGTTGTTGACAGATCCGCTAGTCTCAAAAGATCCGATGCTTATCAAAGACTCAACTGTAGAGTCATTGGATGGCTTTCCTTGGAAGACAGTACAGATGATAAAGAACAGCGATGTGGGAAGCTTGCATCTCTCTGACTTGAGATACCAAGCGCCATGGAACTTGCTAAGAACGAACTTCAGGAAAGGAACTATGACGGTGGTCGGAGATGCAATGCATGCAATGGGTCCTTTTATTGCTCAGGGTGGTTCGGCTTCTATGGAAGACGCTGTTGTTCTTGCTAGATGCTTAGCCAATTGCAAGACCTACACAACAACACCTGGTGGAGGCATAAATGAAAAGATAGTGACGATAGAGAAAGGCATAGACGAGTACCTGAGTCTACGAAAGATGAGAGTTTTCTGGTTGTCCCTGCAATCCTACCTCATTGGCATAACAATTGAAACTTCTTCTTCTTCAGTTATCAAAGTCTTGGCCATTTTCTTGCTAATCATTCTCTTCAGGATCCCAAATGGTCATACTGACTATGATCCTCGTCGTACTTAAGCGGTTAATTAGCACCTGTCTAAAAGATTATGTATTGAGAAAATTAATTTCATGTCATTTCTCGAGTTTATAATAATATTAATTATTAATTAACTAAAATCTTTGAATAACATAATTTATTACAATTACCTTTTCGTATTATCCTTAATTATGTATCGTAATAAATTTTAACTATTTGTCATTATAATATATAATTCGAATTTTAATATTAAACATACCTTTACACATTTTAAATAACTCATCATTTATTGTTGTTTAGTCTTCTTTTCTATTTTTGTCTTTAACATACAATAGTTTTTTAATCTATGATTAAAAACCAATCAATTCAAATAGTTTTACTGTAATTTTTTAAATTAATTATTTTATTAATTAATTGATCAATTTTTATAAATTAATCAATTTTACAAATTAAAATAAACTAATTAATTCTCATTTAATAATATTTCATTTCAATGAAACTTTAAATTAAGAGAGTCTTCTTCAATCTTATTTCAAATTCTTCAATTTTAAAATCTCCTTTAATTTTATTTTAAATTCTTCAATTTTATTTAATTTTATCTAATTTTATTATAATTTAATGTTAATTAAAATTTTAAACTTTAAATTTTTCTTATCGATTTGACTTTTTTATGACTTGCATCATTCTTATATTATTTCATTTATATAAGAATCTATTAAAATATTTTTTATTTTATAGAGATAAAATTAGGTACTATTAAATTTTCTGAACTTGGCTTTATTGCGATATTTCATCATAATTGGATAATGATAATGCATTGATTCTAATTTAACCCCAGTGTCGGTATATATTACGTAAAAATTCAAAGGGAAGAGAGTGAAAAGGGTCACGTGTTAAACCAAATGGTCAAACAGTGTCACGTGTCCATTTGAATAGAAGTCTTCCACGTCCATGACTTGCAGTTGGACACTTCGGTGTTCTGTTCTTGTTCCATATACACATCCGATAATGGGGGCGTCCAATTAGTTCATAACCTTAACACTGTTTTCTTCTATCACACTGCTTTTTTCTTTTCTAAACCTATACGTTTTAGAGAGCTAGCGAGATTCTTAAAGCGAGTAAACAAATAAAAGGCAGAGCTAAAGAAGTCACCTTTAATTTCCTGCAATGGAAAACTCATCGTCGGTAACATTCTATGATTTCCTCGATAAAATGCGAAACCCTTCTTCTCTTGATCTTGTTCGATCCATCAAGAGGTGCTTTTTATACCCTTTTTGCAGGAACTCTCTTTTCTTGATATTTTCGGTGAACTGATTTTGGAGTGTCGAATCTATTAAATTTTTGCAGCTTCATTGTCTCGTTCTCATTTCATGCGGCAAATCCTGAAAATAACGGGAAAAGGGTACAGGAATTTTTCTCCACCATGGAAGCCGCTATCATTGACCATCCCTTATGGGCGGATGCAAGTGATGAAGAAATCGACCGTGCAATGGAGGTAATTACATTATCAATGGATTGCTTCTGGTTTTAAAGACTTGAGAGTGGCTGTTGCTAGTATGGTCATGCTTGTGTAATGCAGGGTTTGGAGAAATATGTTATGACAAAATTGTTCGCTCGAACATTTGCTGTTTCCCCTGAGGATGCCATGATTGATCAGGAAATATCTGAGAAGATATGCTTATTGCAAACTTTTTTGCGGCCAGAGCATTTGGATATACCGGCAGTTCTTCGGAATGAAAGTTCTTGGCTGGTATGCTTGCTGGACTTATTTGACTGTTGGGCATTTCTCTCAACTGATACCGAAGACTTGCTTACATTTTTATAGGCTGTTTATGGTTAGACATGATCAGGTTAGGCTTACTGCGATTTGCCTCTATTGGCTTAATTCTGAGTTCAAAGTACATTTGTGTGCAAAATGTCTGGTGTTTATATCTACCCCAGTGAAGAATTTGATGGACACCTGGGGCACATGAGAGTGGGAGAATAGTTCGTATCCGCACATTCTTTTACTTTTGTTAGTTACTTTTGTGCTGCTTCTTGAGCATATCTCGGCGATGTACTTAGTGGGAAGTATGATGTAGAATGTTGTCATATACAATCATAAGCCCTTATTGGACCCCAAAGTATGCCCTCCTCCCCAAAAGAGAGAAACGAGTGGACATGCAAATCAAAGTAATGAAAATAAGCAAAATCAACAAGAGGGAATGTGAAGTAGTAGACAAACCTGCAGAAGGGGGAAGACAATATTGGTTGAATGTGTTGAGATTTTGCCACATGTGCAACTTATGTCTAAATAATCAAGTCAGAGAAAGTGATCTTTATTCCAAAGAATTTGCCATGATGTTCTTGGTCTTATTTTTCCCCAGCTTGCGGAGAAGGAATTGCAGAAGATCAATGCCTTTAAAACTCCCCGTGAGAAGCTTCTTTGCATTATGAGTTGCTGTAGGGTCATTAACAATCTGCTCCTTAATGCATCATTGTCAGAAGATCATGTACCTGGAGGGGCTGATGACTTTCTTCCTGTTCTTATTTACATTACGATCAAGGCAAGGTCTCCTTGGTAATAAACCATTCTGCCTTTCATGATTTTCCTATTATAGCTCTCTTGTCTCTGTCTGTTAATTTCTTGTTAATATAAGGTTACTTAGCGAAAAAAAGTATAGATTTCTGCATTCCTGATATGGTTTGATATGTTGTTAATGAAAGTTGTTCCAGTGTTTGCCTTCCCTTGCAGCACTGTGTCTTGCTCTGTTTTAACAACTTTCTAATAATGAAATCAGGCCCATCCTTCTTGGAAATAATAAAATTATTTCTTTTTCAATTTCAACCAAAGGGTCATCGTGATGCTTATAATTTGTGTATGACTGTGTCTATATGACTTGTTCTAGATAAATATTTAGCTCTTTGACATTGCTATCAAAATGCCTTGATAAACTAAAAGCTAATTGCTAAAAACTGATAATATAAGCTATAACAAGAAGCTTATGAGATGGAAAAATGAGGCTGGGCCTGTATTCCTATTCCCTAGCTTTACAAATTGAAGGAATGAAGAAACAAATTGATAGGAGACTCATTGAACCCCTTTTTTAATTTAGCTTATAATTTAATCAATCAACAGAAAGCTTAGAAAATGTGGAATAGCCATTGCAGTATGATATTCGTCTTTTCCACCTACTGACACTTCCATAAAGTGTTGCTTGATGTTGATTATATCCCTTTTCAAGTGGGATTCCATCTGACCGGCAATCTTTTCTAACCCTCACACCTTCTAAGATTTTATAATAGAAATTGTGCCTTTCTTGGTATCAGTTGTTGTAACCTTGCTGTCCACATCTGTTTATCAGTTTGCGTATCCTTTAAAGAATTATTAGGATAAGGTTCTTGGAAGTTTTTACGTAAATCATGGGGCTAGCTACAGATTATGTTATTGCTCACTGAAAGTTGATTAATTTTCTGAACAGGCCAATCCACCTCGGTTGCATTCAAACCTCAGATTCATCCAATTGTACCGAAGGCAAGAAAAACTCATTTCTGAAGCAGCATACTATTTCACAAATCTTATCTCAGCCAAGTCCTTTATCATGGACTTGAGTGCTAAATCTGTTTCTATGGATGAAATGGAATTTGAGAAAAGCATGGAAGCAGCTCGGCAGGCCAATAATTCATCACAGGTAGAGCATTCGCTCGCATTGGATGAGGCATCAATGTTGGGAGAGCATGCATATCCTGCTACTGCAACAACAATTGAAACTGAAACAACTACAAGTGGTGAGCTTCTGAACTACCATCTTGTAGTTTATGGTGGTCATTTCCTTGGGCTAATTCTTTTAGACTCACTTTTTTTTCTTTGGGTTCATCAGAAAGCATATTGGTTTTACGCCCTTCCAATTGGAATGCAAAGATGAGCTTGTCTTTTATAGACTTTGGACTGATATTGAGGTATATTTAATGATCTCAGGCAGATTGAATTATCCATACATGGAAGCTGAACCTGGTGAATTGACAGTTGAAGATGTAGAAAGATTGCTGAAACTGTACAAGGATGTGGTTACAAAGTACACTAGCCTCTGCAAGACAGTTAGATACCTTAGTATGCCCAGAATGGGAGTCATACCTCCTCCATCAAGAGGGACAGGTGCTCTCTCATCACAATCTGAGGAAACAAGTGCAAATGCTAGTCACCAAGCAAATTCTTCTTCCATTCTGGAAGGAACTGATTTCCTCTCATTGGAACCTCAGGAGACAAGTGAAGATGTTCATCATAAAGGAGAGGTACAGAGGTAAAACATTTGCCAACTTCTTTTCCAGTCAATTAAGTAGCTTTTGAGCTTCCAAACAAAAATCGAAGTAAGAAATAGCTTTTGAGCTCGTACATTTACTTTTCTTATTCAAGCTGGATTGGTTTTCTGATTTTTCACATATCTACTGCGGTTTTTCCATTTTTTTGTTCTGACAGCTTGTCTTTATTTCATTTTCCACTTCTCCTTATCTTGTTTACAACACATTTGAAGTCATATTACGTATGGAAAGAGCGAAGCTGCATTCTTCTTTTCCCTTTTCCTATTCGCTGAGTAATTAATCTGCCACGGTTTTTAGTTTCATCTTCGGCTAACATCTTGAGATTAAGAGTTTCTCTATGGAATGGCAGGTCTGAGAATTGCACTAAAGAAGTACACAAGTTGGGCGTGGATGAAATGGAGGCAAAGATAGTTAAGGGATTTCAACAGAACACTGATTAGTTCCATGGATAGTATCAGAATAGGAAGGAACACGATCGTAGAAGAATTACATATTTGATCTTTACAGGTTGCCTTCTGTTGCAACTTTCAGAAAGTAGTTTGAACTGTAGTTGAGTGACACATTCCATCTCAATGTTGTAAAGAGAGTCCTCGGGAATTCCATAAAATTAGAGTTCAAGTCTGACCAATACTAAGGGATGAGGTAAGTGTAAGAGTTCGTAACTTCTAATGTTCTGAGGCTGTCTTAAACTTCTGTTCGTTGACATGAATATTAATTAATCTTCATTTCTTCATAATTAATTGGAAATACCAACTGCACTAACTACATAGCTCTTTGCTTTCCCTTCAACAATTCAAGTGAAGGATTTATATAAAAGAAGGTAACCAGACTCTCGTAACTCTTCAAAGATCGACATTCCAAACAGCGCCTTCTCCTTCCCCACAAGCTTTATGAACCTTTTTCATCCTCTCCACAGACCTGCATATTCCGCTACATGACCAGTCGAATGATGCGACACATACGTTTCCAGCTTGCGCCTTCCATTCGCAATCTGACCAACATATGTCATTTCATTATACTTTCACCAAGTTCATTAGTTCATAGACTAACTAGAAGGGTGATAAGGAATGAAATGAATGCAAAGTCGTATGTAATTTTTCAAACATCCATAAGTAATCATCTAGAAATTTCTAATACCATAATCCAAATAGGTATCAGCTCATAAATTTCACATTGGTACTTTATATTATCACAGAACAAAAATGCACCTGGAGGGGTTCCACAGCACATTGAACGATCATCAACATGTTCAACTTCCAAGCCTATGAGCCACGAACCCAATGATACATCTTCATTTGCATATCTGTGCAATATGGGCCTGAAAAATTCCAATTTCCCACATTTCCTTGTAATTTCAGGATTTAGTGACGAGGGAGAACAAAGGACTTCAGAAGAAAAAAAGTAGAACACGAACGATTTGACGACGAACATATGGATATTAGGTATACTTACGAATTGTTAGATATATAAGCGGCGATGTCCTTGGAGATGGCGTAGAGTTGGCCAGTTGCATGTCTGAAGTACTTGTTCCCTTCCTCTCCAAACTTCCAATACTCTGGTTCATGGTACTTCAAACCTCTGTCTCACAAAAATAAAACCATCATAGGAAAACTTCCGTAAAGGTTGACATTTCTTGTATGATAAGATCAACAGCTTACTTTTGGGAGAGGACAGGCCCTGACTTCATGCACCCGATGTAGATTCTAGGCTTAAACCGGTGCTTAGCTAATGTACTTACTAGCATGCCTACCCATACACAAGGAACAAAACATTTGTTACCAACAAAAGTTTTCTTTACTAAGCAGTTGAGAATAATCATGATCGCAAGTACCTAAATTCAGATGAACATCATCATCGACCTTCACATAGAATTCAGCATCCCAAATTGAAGTAGCAGTGGAAAAGTACAATCTGGTTTTTGTAGACAACTCGTGGTAGCCCTCTACGTGCTTAAGCCTTAGGAAATCCTTGTGCTCCGCCTGTTCAGAGTCCAACGCTTTATCAAGAACACCCCCCGAAACAGGGCTGTGTCCGATTACAAACCGGATTACGATCCCTTTCTCCTTCTCCAATTCCTTCAGTTTAGCCCCTGCAACAACATATATTTGTTTTACTTGGTTTACGAGTTAAATGACAACAGAAGGAAAATAAGAAAACAACATGAGGGCGTTTTCTACTGCTAAATTGGAATTCAAGTAGTATGAAGAGAGAAGAAAGAAAAAGGACCTTTCAACATCCAGGTTTCTCGAACAGAGTCTCGGCGTTTTCTACTGCTAAATGCTGTATTGATCCCAATCACAACAAAAGCTTTCTGTAACGTGTGATTAGTTGGCGTAAGTTGGCCACTGGCTTCACTTGTCCGAGCTTCTGCTAGTTCCATTTCTAAACCAGAAATTGTGCTCTCAAGGGATCTAGATTTTTGTAAACACAAGAAAAGTAAACGAAACTAAATGAAATGTATAAAAAAAATTCATATCTGATATAATTGTTCAAGCTTGACCAAATCTCCTGAAATTTGCTTACTTGATAGCTTGATGGGTTCTTTCAACTTCTCCCAATATATCTCCAGGTTTTGCTTCTATCAACTTCTAATATACAGAAACAAAAAAATGATGAACAAACTTGCATGGATGAAAATTTTAAGGTGGTAATGCTTGAAATAAAAGGTGTGATCGTCATGAATTACTAGCCAACTTACACGCTTTTGATCACAATCTCTTTTATCTTCGTTTAGGTTAATGTCGTTGACATGACGAGAAACTATCGGAAACTGATGATGGTCTTTAGCCGGAGAAGATTGAGGACCCCCCCAACTCCGGTTAGTGAAGAGAGACCCTGCTAAGAAGCTGGCAATGCACAGCACAAGCATGGCTTTACCTGAAAGTGCCTTCCCTCTCATTTTCTTGGTCTCGTTTTCTAGTTGCCAAGGCCACAATTTGATCATTAACTCCCGCAATCCCACGATCAGCTCCTTTTCTGGTAGATTTAATTGCTTTGTTTATCGAACCAAAAGAGCATCAAGGAGATAAAACTAAATTAGACTCAATGTTTCAGTTAAACTGTTTCACTGGATTTTACGCACTCAAGCAGCAAGAAACTAAGAAATGCAAAGCTTTTCTAGTCAAATTACTATATATAATTGGTAAGTTTATACAAGTGGCGCACACATAAATGGAAATGGCTAACATTGCTGTATATTTCAAGTTGCTATATCCAAGTAAAGCAATGAGCTCTTGAACATGGCGTGTCAAGTGTGTGTGGTGTTAATAATGGAAATGACTCAAAATAGAAAAAATGCAAGTGATGGCCGGTACTTGGTGGCATCAAATTATCAATAGTCACTAATATTTTAATTAAAATTAACTTCTTGAAATGAGAGCTCCCCTTCCTACACTAGCCTAGCCACAAGAAGAAACATAAGTTCATAACACCATTTAAGCAATAAAAGATGAAGAATCACACTACCTATAACCAAAAATTCTAGCATACCGACTTAAAATTGCACCAAGGAAGTGGTCCTTGTGAGAACTGAGTGTATAAGTTTCCCTTCATCCATCAGAACTCTAGTTTCGGTAGTTACAAAGAGATGAAGGAAGTGGGTATAATTACGTAGAAATAGAACGAAGCATCAACATAAGATCATTAATTAGCATTAAATGCATCTTACCATATGTTTAATAACCAGAAACAAAGTTGATGATGATGGTATAGGTTGAAATAACTAATTTGCATGTGAGGATGTACCTGTTGAAGAATATATGATATTGGGATCGCGAGATTTTCTGAAGGAGGAAGGGAGAGAGAGAGAGAGCAGATTCTATGTACTCTCTTCTAGTGGAACTTCACATATTTAGTTAAGCCCCTGTGATATAATAAGCTCCATGACATAATTCCTTCTTGTATTGGATGGACGGCTTCGGTTTTCAGGGTCATCATGTGATTTTCATGGTTCAACAAACCATCTTGCCATTAAGCAAACAAAAAGGAAAGGAACTTGTCGATTTTTGAAATCTCTAATTGGTAATTTTCGCGTGCCTATTGGGAATTGTCTACCTAAATTTTGAAGTTAATTATATTGTCTGTGCTGTATGTGCGTGAGAAAGAAGGAGAGAATACTATATTACACTTCAAACAGCACAAGTAATTAGCTTGAGAAAACACTACATTCTGTTTAAGAGGACCAATGTTGGAGATGACTTCATGTTCATGAAATAGGTCTCGCAATTTCGAATGGGATATTCCAACAAATTTGATCACACCAACATGGCACGCAAGACGTTGCTGTTCATGAAGTGTATGGAGAATATGTATTTTCTTGTTTAATATAAGTTGTATATATTGTGGTTGAAATAATTACTTTCGAGAACTCACTACTTTCTGAATTTGTTAAATTTCATGTAATATTATAAGATTTTATTAAGAGCACAGTTAAGAATTTTTAATTAGTTTATTAAACATAAATGAACAAGACATTGCACTCACTTTTCAAGGAATCGAATTAGTAATTGACCTACCCTTTAGTTACTAGTGTTAGTTAAAGTTAGCATTGATCAGTGCAATGATTATCAATGTATAATACATGATAACTCAAATAAGTTTCTCTGCTTACATTGCAAATTTAATTAGAACATATGGAAACAAGCAAAAAAATATGTATCAGCCTACATAGGAAAAAGCTTCAAGAGCATAATGTTGTCTTTCCAATCATGGCACTAAAACAAATAGCCAGTGAGCTCCCCAATCTTTAACTTTCAAGCATCAAAGTTAAAAGGGTTGTTACGGGTTAGGTGATGAAAGGAAAATGCATGATTGACGAAGATAGAACAAGTAAAAACAAGTTGTATTTTCCTAAACCATAAAGGAAACAAATTGCTATATTATACACATGATTCACACGTTGTTCACTTCTTTACCTCTTTCACAAATCACTATCATAAAACCATATTATACTATAACTGCGTTCTACCCTCTATTCTAGTTTCTTTCTACCTTGGAAAACGTCAAATTTTCTTGCGCAATTTAATCATAAGCCACCGTATATAATTGCCTTTCCTTAATGTTGTTCTTATATTTTCTTTGACCCGTAAGAGCAATTTCTGTTTTTAAGCCTTTAGTTTTACAATTTTATGTTGTCATTTTTCTATAATGACAAGGATCAAATAGGGGATGTTCTTCACCGTTTCCATGTCTGCTTACTTGTACTGCTGAGGTATATATATAAGATTATTGCGATTATTTTTTTTAATCTAAAATTTTAAATATTATGATTAAAATTGGTCGGGTCGGTCGAATTGGGCCCAAGCCCAATCATAATAATCCACGGGCCGATCGGTCGATCTCTTAAAAGATGGGTCTCACATCCATTGGTTAACCCAAGTCCGATCCATGCTCTTCTCAGCCCATCCGCATGTAAGAGACTCCCATGCACACGTAAAGACTTAACCCTAGCATCCGTCCCATATATAAGGTATAATTTCATCGTAACAAAGGTACGCATAATCATAACCTAGCTCTCTCAGCTTTTACAGCAATCCCACCTTCACCAAAGACTGACTTGAGCGTCGGAGGGGCTAATCGGGACACAACCCCCGGTGTGCCTTCCTTTGTTTTGCAGGTACCTTCACGTTGAAGTCATCCTAGAAGACGGCCAGATCATGGATCCAAACGGCAACGTTCCATTCTGTCAGAATCCGGCAGAACCAATTGACGCCCACCGTGGGGCCCGACTTCAGAGAACCACGTCCAGAAACACACAGATCAGTCATGCGGCGGCGACCAACCCTGATATAGCCGCTGTCACGACTCTGGCGATGCAGCGCATGAGTTTGCAATTACCCGCAACCCCGCCGCCTGCACCTCATGTTTCCCACACGGAATCTTCAGACCTGAACGATCAACCGCAACCTCAAGCCTTGGAGCGAGAAGAACAGAGCGTGGCTGTGGAGGATAGCGCTGCGGGCAATACGCGTCCGAATCTCCAACACCGATCGGATGCATATCCTCTTCTGCCTACACATACCTCCCTCAGCCGAAAGCAGATTGAGGAGGCGGCTGATCTACTGATTTGCCGATTTACATCCCAACCACCACAATGAGCCACTCGTGCAGGTAAGTCAGCGACGACAGACCATGACGACCGACCGAAACGTCGGGCAACAAGATGACCGATCGGCCGAGGTCGTTAACATGATATTTGGTGGAAATGCAGCGCGGGGATCCACCGCTAAAGGGAGAAAAAGATATGCCAAACAGGTCGACAGAGCCTCATCCACCAAAAGGCCGAGGGAGAACGATGGGGTGATATCGTTCGACGAGTCTGACCTTGACGGTGTAAGCTGTCCTCACGATGATGCCCTCATTGTAAATTTGAACATGGACGGCTACGAGGTGAAGCGGATGATGATAGATACGGGCAGCTCGGTCGACTTGTTGTACTATGAGGCCTTCAAGCAGATGGAGGTACCTGAGGATCGACTACAGCCCACAGACGGACCTATCAAAGGGGTAACTGGAGCATCAGCCTGCCCACTCGCCCGAGTCTATTTAAAAGTGAAGTTCAGGCAAAAGTCATGCCAAATAGAAAGGGACGTTGAATTCCTAATCGTGAAGTTTCAAGGGGCGTACAATGCAATAATTGACGGGCTACACAGAACGCCTTAGAGCGGTCGTCTCCACCTACTACCAAGCCATGAAGTTCCCGACACCCCATGGAATTGGTATTGTCAAGGGGCATCAGAGAATCGCTAGGGAATGTTACTTAGCGGAGACAAAAATATTAGACGGGGCGGTAATCCTGACGAGCTCTCTTGATGTGAGAGCCGACGAAGAAATGGATAGGATGAACCCAGTGGAAGAAACTCAGCGGGTAATATTAGACAAAGCTGACCCCTCTAAATTCACAAACCTAGGTTCCGAGCTGCAGAATGACCTAGTTAAGGAGATCACAGACTGTCTGGTGGAAAATAAATCGGTCTTCGCTTGGGTGCCAAGCGATATGCCTGGAATTTTCCGATCGGTCGCCTCGCACTCACTCGGTATTCGACCAGGTTACAAGCCAGTCAGGCAAAAGAAGCGACCACACTGCAAGGAGCGACAGTGAGTGATCAAGAAAGAAATAGAGAAACTACTCGAAGCCGGGTTCATTCGAGAGGTTAAGTACCCTGAATGGCTCGCCAATGTGGTTTTAGTGAAAAAGAAGAATGAGAAGTGGAGAATGTGCATCGATTTCACTGATCTGAACAAAGCGTATCCAAAGGACAGTTTTCCTCTACCCAAGATCGATCAGCTAGTAGACTCCACTTCCGAACATGAACTTCTCAGCTTCTTAGATGCTTTCTCGGACTACCATCAAATTCAGATGAGCCTCGAAGACGAGGAGAAGACCGCCTTCATAACCGACCAGGGCATGTATTGTTACCAAGTAATGTCGTTCGGTCTGAAGAATGCGGGCGCCACTTATCAACGGCTCGTCATGGAGGTCTTCAAAAAACAGATAGGTCGATCTGTTGAAGCTTACGTAGACGATATGGTGGTTAAAAGTAAGAAGACTACCGAGCATGTGGGAGATCTAAAAGAAGTCTTCCAGACCCTTAATAAGTTTTAGATGAAGCTGAACCCGAAAAAATGCGTATTTGGTGTGTCATCCGGAAAATTCCTGGGGTTCATGATCACCCAACGTGGGATTGAAGCTAATCCAGAGAAGATCGAAGCTATCGTCCAAATGCCTTCGCCACGATGCTTGAAAGAAGTTCAGATATTGACTGGTCGGATAGTCTCCCTGAGCAGATTCGTCTCCAGATTGGGGGACAAGTGCCTTCTATTTTCAAAATTCTAAGGAAAGCAGATGTAACCCAGTTTCAGTGGCTGGAGGAGTGCGAAAGAGCTTTCTAGCACTTAAAACAGTATCTAACAAGCCCGCCTATTCTGCAAAGCCCCGTTGAGGGAGAAACACTGATTATTTATCTGGCGGTCACAGAGGGAGCAATCAACGCGGTTCTGGTCCGATCGGATGGAAAGGAACAATTTCTGATCTACTACGTCAGAAAGGTATTGAGTGGGCCAGAAATACGGTACGCGCCCATAGAAAAGTTGGCTCTTTCCTTGATAACCGCGATGCAGAAACTGAGACCGTATTTTCAAAGCCACACCATTGAGGTGTGGACCGACCAGCCTCTCAGGCAATGTCTTCAAAAACCTGAGACCTCCGGAAGGCTGATAAAATGGGCGATAGAGATGGGAGAGTTCGACATACAATACAAGCCCCGGACAACGATTAAGGCACGTGTATCGCGATTTCATCGCAGATGAGCCACCACCAGTGGGGTGAGCGGTTCCTCGCTCGAGTTTGTTTGTTGACGGATCGTCCAACTCTGAAGGATGCGGAGCAGGAGTGGTACTGATCAACCCACATGTGGAAGAAAAGTTGGAGTATGCCCTTCGGCTAGAATTCAAAGCCTCCAATAATGAGGCAGAATATGAGGCTCTGATAGCCGGTCTCCAACTGGCTAAGGAAATGGAGATAAAGCATCTGAAGATATACAACGATAGCCAAGTGGTGGTCAGCCAAGTCATCAAGGGCGTATGAAGCTAAGGGGAATAGCATGATCGAATATCTGGAGTTAGTGAAGCGGGAGTTAAATAATTTCGAGCAATACTCGATCAGTAGGATAGAACGAGCTCAGAACGCCAAAGCGGACGCGCTCTCCAAAATGGCCTCTAATCGAGACGCCAAAAATAACGTTCTAATCGAACAGTTGGATCGTCCCAGTATTCAGAAAGCCAAGGAAGTCCTTGATGTAAACAGTGGCCGATCGAGTTGGATGGAACCGATTAGACGGTATCTCCTGGAGCGATCTTATGACTGGCCGCTACTACGATGCTTAAACGAAGAAGAGGTAGAACAAGCAATGGCCGAAGTACACGAAGGAATGTGTGGCAACCACGTAGGAGGCAGAATGTTAGCCCACAGGCTGATCAGACAGGGGTATTACTGGCCGACGATGAGGAGAGACTGCCAGGAGAAAGTCGACCAATGCGAGGCCTGCCAGAGAAACAACAACCTCTCTCACCAGCCGACCGAGAGGATGAAAATTGTGAGTCATCTCATCCCTTTTGCTCAATGGGGAATGGATATACTGGGGCCTTTCCCCCTCGGTCCCGGACAGAAGAAGTTCCTGATAGTGGCAGTAGAATACTTCACCAAATGGGTAGAAGCGGAGGCAGTCGCCACAATTACCAAGCAGAGGGTGGAGAATTTCGTGAAGAAAAATATACTAACTTGCTTCGGAATGCCTATGGTGCTGGTAGCAGACAACGGTTGACAGTTCGATAACGAAAAATTCAGAAATTTCTGCGACCGACTAAAAATGAGGTTACAGTTGACTTCTGTAGCTCACCCCCAAAGCAACGGTCTTGCGGAAAACACAAACAAAAAGATAATGAGTGCTCTTAAGAAGCACCTTGACGGACGAAAAACGTGGGTGGAAGAGATTGACGAAGTATTATGGGCATACAGAACCACACCAAACGGAGCCACAGGGGAAACACCGTTTAGGATGACCTTTGGGGCGGAAGCTCTAATTCCCGTAGAAGTGGTATTGCATAATTAGAGGCTGTCGAGCTATGAAAAAGAGCGAACAACGGCCCCGTCGATCCGAAATGGTACTCCTCAGTGAGGACAGGATAGGTGCTGCTCGTTCGAAGCCGTCGAAGTAAAGCAACAAGGTTATACAATGTAAGAGTAAAGCCGAAGCGACGTAAAGGTCGGAGGATATGTCCCATGGCCGAGACGGCTGGAAACATCCCGGAAAGCTCGATAAAGCATGGGAAGGACCCTATCAGTCGCTGCAAGTTGGACACGGCTTTACATTCGCACGATGCAAATGGGAAAATTCTACCAAGGCCATGGAACTCTCGAAACTTAAAAGCGTTCTACCAGTAGATAAGTTTTATTTTGATTAATGTTTATTCAATATCGTTCTTATACCGAGCTTGTGGGTACCTTTTTTCCTGTCCCTGCCAGACAGGTTCTTTAACGGCCCACGCCCTCGTTATCATCAATAAAGGGATTTTCAGATTTCTTGGCAATGAAAAGTTCCATCATATGTGGCAAAGAGTAAAAAATCGCTCGGTATCTCAAAAGATCTACTACGGTCGGTCGGGTCGCCAAGACAAGATCCTTGGGACCCTCGTTCGCCATCGCTCGGTATTTCCAAAGATCGACTACGGTCGGTCGGGTTGCCAAGACAAGATCCTTAGGATCCTCGTTCGCCATCGCTCGGTATCTCCAAAGATCGACTACGGTCGGTCGGGTCGCCAAGACAAGATCCTTGGGACCCTCGTTCGCCATCGCTCGGTATCTCCAAAGATCGACTACGGTCGGTCGGGTCGCCAAGACAAGATCCTTGGGACCCTCGTTCACCATCGCTCGGTATCTCCAAAGATCATCTACGGTCGGTCGGGTCGCCAAGACAAGATCCTTGGGACCCTCGTTCGCCATCGCTCGGTATCTCCAAAGATCGACTATGGTCTGTCGGGTCGCTAAGACAAGATCCTTGGGACCCTCGTTCGCCATCGCTCGGCATCTCCAAAGATCGACTACGATCGGTCGGGTCACCAAGACAAGATCCTTGGGACCCTCGTTCGCCATCACTCGGTATCTCCAAAGATCGACTACGGTCGGTCGGGTCGCCAAGACAAGATCCTTGGGACCCTCGTTCGTCATCGCTCGGCATCTCCAAAGATCAACTACGGTCTGTCGGGTCGCCAAGACAAGATCCTTGGGACCCTCGTTCACCATCGCTCGGCATCTCCAAAGATCGACTACAGTCAGTCGGGTCGCCAAGACAAGATTCTTGGGATCCTCGATCGCCATCGCTGGCCATCTCCAAAGATCGACCACGGTGGGTCGGGTCGCCGAGGCAAGATCCTTGGAACCATCGATCGACACCACTAACGCTCGACCAAGGATCCTAAGATAAAGCCCGGAATCGTCCGGCCGTATAATCGCTCGACCAAAGTCACTCGTTCGATACACAACGAATACACCCGCGCACAATTGTTACTTAAAGGAACAGTTTAACATTAAATGCAAAAGAGGTAGCGAAAAACATACTTTCGTCCATTATAAATGAAGGTCTTGGCCACAAGCCCGACCAGATGAGCCTTAAACAAAACAAAACAATCATTCTTCATTCCTCTGGAGGAGAAGAAGGACTAGCAACGGGAGCAACCAGATCGGCAGGAGAGGAAGGGCCCGCATCGGAGTTAGGAGAGCAGAGATCGACATGCGCGCTGGGGAAAAGCGCTGGAGGAGCATCCTCGCCCTCCTCAGAGCTCAAGTCCACCTCCTCATCCGGAACCGGCACTGGCTCCCCCTCGACCATCTCCATCATTCCTTGCAAAGAGAGCCCGAGACCAGAGGGGAGCTTCGCCTCAGCATATTCTTCAAATGAAGGGCACGTCAACCCCTCAGGAACATGAGCCTCATAATAGCTCCTCAAAAGCGAAAGGCCTAGGTCGCAAGCATATTCAAGGCATTCCCCACGGAGGAACCGCCTCTGCCAGCGTCTGATCGCTTCGACCCTCTGTCTCTTGATGGAGCTGCGCAACTCTCTCAGTATATCCTGGGTCCTGTGATGGCCCTCCACCGCTGCTTGATAATCATGGCGGAACTTTCTGCTCTGTTCCTGCTCCTTCTCCACCATCTTCCTCAGCTGGCTCCTCTCCTCCTCCCCCGTGGACAATTGAGCCCTCAAAGCACTCGTTGTTTCCTCCCAGACTTTCCTCTCCTCCTCCAAGGAAGAGTTTTGCCCTTGGAGGAGGTCTCTCCCCTCCTTAACCTCCTCAAGCTCGTCTTTCAGGGCCTTCACCCGCTCATGGAGATCCTGGACCTCCTGGTCCAAAGCCTCGAAACGCTGCACCACTGCGAAGGACATCGTCGCGCTCCGTAAGCCGACGCGAATGAGTTGGGGCCCCAGCTCCTTATTGCTCGTATTCTCCATGATCTGCTCATCCGCGGGAGGAGTAATCCTTTCTGCAATATGACGGGACACCGTGAGGTCCCCGATCGAAGCAGTTTTGGGCAGCTTAATTGCGGACTCCCATTGCTCTGCGATAGCAGCTCGCCCTTTCCCTTTGCTCCCCTTTTCTTTCTCTTTCCCGCCTTGGCTAGGTGGGACAGGTGGAAGGTCGCCAAGCCGAACAAGTCTCTTCCTCTTAAGGGGAGGCCCCGCGTCCTCTTCCTCCTCTTCCTCTTCGGAACCCGAGCGGCCCACGTTCGACCGCACGATCGGAAAAGGTGCCGATACCTCAGGACGACTTTCACCGGTTTAAGGGGCCAACACCATGGTAGAGCGGTCGGGCTCCGTTGTTGCAGGAGCGCCTCCGCCGGTCCCTGCCTCTTTCCGCTTCTTCCCTTTGGTCTGTTTTTTGGATTTAGGGGGGAGGCAGGACCGTCAAAACTGCTTATCCTCGCCATAGCTGCACGGTAACAAACATAAGTCAGAGGGAGATAGCAATAATCAAAACATGCAGTAAATAGCTGAACTACGCAGGTTCAACCAGACGGGGTGACTTCCTCTCCTAGCCCACTAATCCGTGGTGGGGGGTCAAGAAGAAAAGAATCGGCCGAGGCCCCCCCGAAATAGCCCTGGACGAGCCGAGCAAAGTTGTACCGACCGAGCGCTTTAATACGCCAGACTACCTCCCACTCCTCTCTACTGAGGGATACGCTCGACAAATCGTTTCACTGCTCGGCCAAAGGATACCTCCATGGCCGATACTCCGAGGAGAATCCCGGAGGTTTCACAAAGAAATATTTAGTTCGCCAAGAAGAGGTTTTCGAAGGTGTATTGGCGGGTCGATATCGGGCGTCTCTATACTGTAGAAAGGGGATCCCAGCCCCAGAGCTCGGACTATGGCTCATCCTCAAGAAATGACGCAAGATGCCAATCGTGGGCAGACAACTGAATTGATGACACAGCAGCGCCAGTCCATTAAGAAATCTCCAGCTATTCGGGGGAATCTGGCTCGGCATCAGCTGATAGGCCGCGCACATTTCGTCAATGATCGGGACATAGGGAAGCTTCATACCACCAACCAAGAAAAAACTATCCGAAACTGCGAAATATCCACTGAAGTTGCTGTGGATTCGCTCGTTCCTAAAAGCCAACCTGGGCCCCCACAATAAAGGAATTTTGTTCTTAAGAATCGATCGATTCAACTCCCCCACGGTTATCGTTGATTCATTCTCTGGCGGTGCCTCCACAACCAACCCATCTTTCCTCTCTCTCGTCGAAATCTCCTCAACACCTTCTACCATACTCCTTGCACTGGTGGTCGACATGTCTATCAAGAAAAGAACTCTTGAAAAAGAAAACTTTAGAGAAGGAAGGACGTACCTATTTGGTGAATGGAGAAAGGGAAATCGAATAACGGTTGAAGGAAATTTCTAGGGACTGAGAGCAAGAACGAACGAATGAAAACATAAGCGCAGACAAGAAGGAAACAAGCGTGAAGAAAACCAAGTAGTTTGCTGATCCTGAGCATTTATAAGAGAACACTCGGACGAGCCATCCAATTGAAGTACGATGCGTGGAGAAAATCCGAGCTATGCTTGGACACGCGACATTATCCGAGCTGAGGAAACTAGGGCTGCTCAAAAATCGAAGCGGCACGACGGTTGAAAGGACAAATGGGACAGCTGCACAATGGTTACAAGGACGATACGCTTCAGATTCTGAACAGCCGTCAGAGGGCACACGCCGTCAAACAATAAATGCTCCAAGTACCACCACGCGCTTGCTAATGATGACCTCCCGACTTACTTAGGCGCGGGCTATCGTGCAAAGTACGCCAATGCCGACCGACTAGAGACAGTTAGCCGACCGATCCCAATGCGAGCAGTCACGTACTGTCCGTCAATATTCGACCAATCAGGCCTACCCCGAGCTATCCTATTGATGAGCTATAAGACTACAGACGGACTACATCTCAATATCTGATCGATCGGATCAAGTATGAGCTGTCTCATGCTGACCTACAACGTCAATGCCCGACCGATCGTCCACCTTACGGGCTATTTCACAGACGAGCTATCAAATCCTGACATACTCCTCCGACCCTTCTCTTCGCTCAGACTCGAGGAGTAGGGGGCTTATGGTCGGGTCGGTCGAATTGGGCCCAAGCCCAATCATAATAATCCACGGGCCGATCGGTCGATCTCTTAAAAGATGGGTCTCACACCCATTGGTTAACCCAAGTCCGATCCATGCTCTTCTCAGCCCATCCGCATGTAAGAGACTCTCATGCACACGTAAAGACTTAACCCTAGCATCCGTCCCATATATAAGGTATAATTTCATCGTAACAAAGGTACGCACAATCATAACCTAGCTCTCTCAGCTTTTACAGCAATCCCACCTTCACCAAAGACTGACTTGAGCGTCGGAGGGGCTAATCGGGATACAACCCCCGGCGTGCCTTCTTTTGTTTTGCAGGTACCTTCACGTTGAAGTCATCCCAGAAGATAGCCAGATCATGGATCCAAACAGCAACGTTCCGTTCTGTCAGAATCCGGCAGAACCAAAAACTAAATTTTAAGTAAACAAAAATTTTAATTATTTATACTCTGTTTATCAGAAATTCAAGATTGCTGATAATTTAGTTTTTATAGTTACTAAAATTAAACTGTAGAAAGGCGTTTCTTGTGTTTTAGTTATTGATAAAATGGGCTGATCCACGGAGCCCACGGACAACCCAACAAGAAACAATCTTCAATTTATTTCACACATAACCAAAGGCCACCTTCGGGCAAGGGCAAGCACGTGAGGACAACCCATCCAGACCAAGACAGCTAGCACAGCTTGTGGAGGAGACAACAAACTAGCAGAAGACGCACACTGCTCCCTGCTCCCTGCTCCCCTTTTCATTTTTTTACTCCATTGTACATAGTACTCCTACCAATTCCGGTACAGACTCCCCATTAGCCAATAACAAGCCCTTAGCTGTAGTATATATACTCCTCTCCTGTACAGACCTCATATGAAGAAATAGAAACATATTTCTCATCAGTAATATATTTTTCATGGTATCAGAGACAAAGGTCTGATCCACAACATACAACCTACCTACCACAATGTCACAAACAACTGATAGTAATACCAACCCAGATTTGGAAAAGAACTCTATTACCAATACAGAGAACCCCGGAGCAGTGTTAGTTACAACCCTTTTCAATGGGAATAACTACTTAACCTGGAGCAAATCAATGCTGATTGCCCTATGCGCCAAAGACAAGCTTTCATTTGTGGACGGGACTTGCACACAACCAACAGAAGGCACGGCCTTGCTCACCAGATGGAGGAGAGCAGACTCCATGGTAAAATCATGGATACTCAACTCCATGGTCAAAGAACTCAGCAACGCTTTCCTGTCATTCCCCACTGCCAAAGACCTTTGGGAGGAATTGAGAGAGTGGTTCGGAGAGGCCAATGGGCCATTGCTGTACCAAATCGAGAGAGAAATCAGCCTTTTTAAACAAGGTAACCTTACTATCTCTGCATATTACACAAAGTTAAAGAAGTATTGGGATGATTTAGCTAGCCTAGACCCAATGCCTACATGTTCGTGCGATGATGCTAAAGCAATTTCCAACAAGGAGAACACACATAGGTTAGTGCAGTTTCTGATGGGCTTGAATGAGGATTATGAACATGTAGTAAATCAAATTATGTTGATGGAACCATTGCCTCTAGTAAATAAAGCTTTCGCAATGTTACAAACGGTGGAGAGGCAGAAAACAGTAAGTGCAGGTAATGACAGAAACATAAATGTAGCAATGATGGTGAAGCAGTCCAACACAAATGCCAAGAGGGGAGGAAGACATAGCGGCAACATTGGCAGAAAGCCATTCATTAAGAAGGAAGACAAATACTGTGACAAGTGTGGGAAAACAGGCCATACCATAGAAACATGCTTTAAGATTCATGGTGTCCCTGATTGGTACAAAGAGTTGACAGGGCAGAAAAGCAAAGCCAATTGTGTCGCGATGAATGACACTCCTGCAGAAATACAGCAAGAAACAAGTGAGTATACTGAAAGAACTAAACACATACCCCATGACATAGCAGCATTCATACAACAGGAAATCACCAAAGCAATCAAAGGAAAGAGCTCAGGAGAGGTAAAATTGGGCGGACTTGCAAACTACGCAGGTAACATCACAAACCGAACATAAATTTGCAATACAGATAACAAGTGCACATGGTTGATTGATTCGGGTGCATCATCCCACATGATTAGCAACTTAGACCACTGTTACAGGCATGAAATAAATCATATGTTTGAACCAGTTACACTCCCAGACGGTACAACACAGCAAGTAAAACACATATGCCAGGGTACAATCGGTGATGAGATAACACTTGATGGGATCTTACATATTCCAAACTTTTCTAAAAACCTATTGTCCGTTAACAAGCTTACTACACAGAACAACATTGCTGCTATATTTGTGTCTAACAGACTATTTTTGCAGGACCTACAGACTAACAGTGTGGTGGCAACTGTCAGGGCAAAAAATGGATTGTATGAGCTGAATGCAGGAAACTTACTACCACTAGGAACCTTGAGAGGACCCCTCTGGATTTCTACACAACCAAGAGTGTAGCACTACATGCATCTATTTCCTTAAATGTTTGGCACAATAGGATAGGCCATGTTTCTGAACAAAAATTGAGACACATCAATGAAATTAGTTTTTCAAATTCCCATATGCCTAATTGTCAAATCTGTCCCTTGGCCAAACAACACCGAAGACCCTTTCCCAAACACACAATTCAAACTATTAAACCCTTTGAAATTCTGCACATGGACCTATGGGGACCATACAGAGTACCTACCTTAGATGGCTCACAATTCTTCTTAACAATCGTTGATGACTTCTCTAGAGCTACCTGGACATTCCTGATCAAACACAAATCCAACACACAGCCCACCATAACCTATTTCATCACAGCTATTGAAAAACAATACGAAACTAAGGTCCTAAAGATACAAAGAGACAATGGGAGGGAATTCCTAAATAACGAATGCAACAAATACTTTGCAGATATGGGAATTACACACCAGAAAAGTTGCCCATATACCCCACAACAAAATGGAGTAGTAGAAATAAAACACAAGCATCTACTCCAAATCACAAGGGCCTTATTGTTCACAGCCAACTTACCTAAACAGTATTGGGGAGAAGCTCTCCTCACTGCCACTTATCTCCTAAACCGCATCCCTGCAAAAGCCCTGTATTGGAAAACCCCATATGAGAAGTTGCATAACAAGAAACCAACCTATGAACACCTAAGAACTTTCGGGTGTTTATGCTTTGCTCTCAACAAGACTCCACACAAAACCAAACTCGACCCTAAAGCATCCAAATGCACCTTCCTTGGCTACATGCCAGACTACAAAGCCTATAGGGTCATGAATATGGAAACCCAAATCATTTTCTCCTCAAGAGATGTGACTTTCCACGAGGATACCTTTCCTTTTGCCACACCATACCCTCACCCTCAGATACCCCCATTACCGCTATTCCCTCATAATCCAACCAATATTAACACAGACACCTTCAGTGAAATGTCAGAGCCAACAAATACACAACCTACAATCAGCACACCCACAACAGAAAACACCTCACCACAACATCACACTACCATCAACCAAGAAAATACCACAGGTAGCATAATTAGAAGGAGTCAAAGAACCCGCATCACACCTAAATACCTCGAAGATTATGTCCATCATGCTTCAGCTCATACTCCCACTTTTTCCCTTGCTTCAGTTGAAATTACTTTGCCAATCTGTGGACCTGCAAAAATACATGGTGGCAAGACATCAAATTCTCAGATCACACCTACACAAGATCACAAAGACTTCATAGGTAATGTATGTTCTATTTTCGAACCCCTATCGTATGAAACAGCAAGTAGGTCACCAGAATGGGTCCATTCTATGCGAGAACAACTAGCTGCCCTGGAAGCTAATCAAACATGGGTGTTAGAGCAATTGCCTAAAGGGAAGAGAGCAATAGCCTCTAAGTGGGTATACAAGGTAAAGCATAACCCCGATGGCACAGTGGACAAACTAAAATCAAAACTAGTGGCAAAAGGGTTCAATCAACGGGAAGGTGTGGACTACTCTGAAGTTTTCTCACCAGTAGCTAGGATTGTGACAATCCGAACATTCCTAGCTATATCTACTATCCGAAAATGGCCCATCATACAATGTGACATCAATGACGCTTACCTACATGGCTCCCTAAATGAAGAAATTTACATGCTACCCCCACGCGACTATGAGAAAGCAAAACCGGGAGAGGTCTGCAGACTGTTAAAGTCCATCTACGGGCTCAAACAAGCAGGCCGCCAATGGCACAAGGAATTAACTACTGAGTTAAAGGGGTTGGGTTTCGACAAGGTTGAAGCAGATCATTGCCTATACACCAAGGGCTAGGGCATGGACTTCATTGCCATTGTTATTTACGTGGATGATATCCTAATCACTGGAGCAAAGTAAGATCACCTGAATACTGTAAAGAATGCCTTACACAAAGAATTTCCCATCAAAGACCTAGGGTATGCTAAATTTTTCCTAGGAGTCGAGATAGCAAGATCGGACAAAGGCACAATCCTCAGCCAACACAAATACATACAAGACATCTTACACGAAACTAACCTCTTAGACTGCAAACCGTTTATCACACCCATTGTCCCATGACAGAAGCTTACTGTGGAAGAAGGGGATCTGCTCCCAGATCCGGAATCATACAGATGCATCGTCGGCCGTCTCCAATACCTGAGCTTCACCCGACCCGATCTCACCTATGTAACACAGCAACTCAGTCAATTCATGCAATCACCGAGAAAGCCTCACTGGGACGCAGTCACACACGTCCTGAAATACCTTAAAGGAACGCAAACTCAAGGGATCTTTTTTGCCTCAGATTCAGATCTACGACTTACCGCTTATTCCGACGCAGATTGGGCCAGTTGTGTGTTCAGTCGAAGGTCTTTGACCGGCTTTTACGTGTTTCTCGGCAGATCCCCTATCTCCTGGAAAACCAAAAAGCAAACGACTGTTAGTCGTTCATCAGCCGAGGCCGAATATCGCAGTTTAGCCTCCACTACGTGCGAACTCAAGTGGATCGTCCACTTATTACAGTGTTTTCAGATCGAGAGACTTGACGCCATACCTCTACACTGCGACAATCAAGCCGCGATCTACATCTCCCGAAACCCCGTCTTCCACGAACGCACAAAGCACCTGGAGATCGACCTTCACCTCGTGCGGGACGTAGTGAACTCGGGCTTCCTTGATCTTCAGCATGTACGAAGTCGCCAGCAAATCACAGATCTTTTCACAAAGCCCCTCACCGCACGCGTGTTTGAATCCCTAAAAATCAAGTGCGGATCCGTTTCCCTTACCGGAGCTCCGACTTGAGGAGGGGGTGATAAAATGGGCTGATCCACGGAGCCCACGGAGAACCCAACAAGAAACAATCTTCAATTTATTTCACACATAACCAAAGGCCACCTTCGGGCAAGGGCAAGCACGTGAGGACAACCCATCCAGACCAAGACAACTGGCACAGCTTGCAGAGGAGACAACAAACTAGCAGAAGACGCACTGCTCCCTGCTCCCTGCTCCCCTTTTCATTTTTTTACTCCATTGTACATAGTACTCCTACCAATTCCTAGTGCATTTCCCCATTAGCCAATAACAAGCCCTTAGCTGTAGTATATATACTCCTCTCCTGTACATACCTCATATGAAGAAATAGAAACATATTTCTCATCAGTAATATATTTTTCAGTTATGATAGCTTACCATAAGCTGGCTAGCGTACTTTATCGTAAACAAATTATTTTCTTTTTTTGTTTCATTATTATATTATTATCATTACTATCTTCCATGGAAACCAAGCTTTGATCCTATGATTTTGGAGGAGGAGAAAATAAAGCTTTGGATGTCTTTGTGAGTTTTAGCTGAAACTGAATTTATAAGGAAATCTAGGTCGAAATGTAGACTAGTTATTATCGAGTATACTGACAAAATGAAAAGGAATGTTAAGAACTTACATGGCTGAGGTATCATGTTTACGATACATATGGCTTATTCCGAGTTGTGAGTAACGGTGTATACAAAACATATTGATTTGATATTGGTCGGGTCGGCCGTGTTGGGCCCGGATCCAGTCAAGACGACCCGTGAGCCGATCGGTCCATTCATCGGAGATCAGTCTTATGCCTAAGCCCATGCCCTCCTTGGCCCATCCATAGAAGGAAGTCTCCCATGCAAACACGTAAAGACCTAGACCTAACTGCAAAATCATATATAAGGTATAATTCTCCCATAATTGAGGTACGAAATCATAACCTAATTGTATCTCTGCACTGATCAACCTCACCTTCACCAAAAGACTGACTTGAGCATCGGAGGGGCTAATCGGGACACAACCCCCGACGTGCCTTCCTTGTTTTGCAGGTATCTTCACGTCGGACTCATCACAGAAAGCAGCAGACTCATGGAGGGCGAGCAGCACGTCTGATTCGGCCAAAATCAGCAGAACTAATTGGCGCCCACCGTGGGGCCCGACTTCTGGGCACCACGTCTAGAAACACACAAATCAGTCAGGCGGCGGCGACGAACCCTGATATAGCAGCTGTTGCGGCTCTGGCGATGCAACGCATGGGTTTGTAGCTACCTGCAACTCTACCGCCTGCATCACATGTTTCCCGGACGGAATCCTCAGATCTTAACGATCAACCGCAACCTCAGAACTTGGAATAAGAAGAGCAGTGTCATTTGTGAGGATAACGCCACACTCAATATGCACCAAATCTCAACAACACCGATCGGATGCGATCCTCTTCCGCTTTGTGCACCGCGCCGACCGAAAACAAATTGAGGAAGCGGCTGATCTATTGATCCGCTAGATTTTGCAATCTCAGCCAGCACAACGGCAGCCATCTACGCGGCAAGCCTCCCGACAGACTAGCATGACGACCGATCGCCACCAGACCGAAAATCTAGAAAAAATTGTGGACGATCGACTGTGAGCTTCCGCCCATATTGCCCGACATCACAGCTTAACGTAGCTATGAGCTTCCGCCCATATTGCCCCACATTACAGTACAGCTCTCCCTTCACTCCATAAATTTTGGATAGCCTCCCGGCACCCAGAACCAAAATACCAACGCCTGAAAGATACACTGACAAGACCGATCCCCTGGATTACTTACAACACTTCCAGTCGATGATGAATCTGCACTGTGTGCCAGATGCCATCCAATGTAAGGATTTCTGCACGGCCTTTCAAGAGGGAGCCCAACGGTGGTTCAATAGTCTACCTCCCGGCTGTATCACCTGCTTTGAGGATTTCAGGCTACTTTTCCTTAACCAATTCGCCACCAGTAAACAGCCACAGAAGACAGCTTTGGAGGTGATGCAACTTACCCAAGGAAGGAATGAAAGTTTGCGAGAGTTCATCACTCGGTTCAATAACGAGGCGGTCGAGGTCCCCGACCTCACTTGCTCATCTATGCTGGCCGCGTTTATGAGCAATACGAGGGATGAGGAGTTTAAGAAGTCGTTAGCCCTCGATCAGCCTTGATCTATTCAGAGATCGACAAGGCGACAAGTACATTCATTCAAGAAGTATTAAAGAATACAAAACGTCAGGCGGATGATCGCGGGCGAGTGGTAGGCGATGAGTCTCACAAAGATAGAGGATCAGTCGACCTGGAGAAAGCCGATCGGTCGGCAGTGGCATCAACAAGACTTCACCCCGCTTAACAAACGATATGCGGAAGTACTGGCGGCCATGAGAGCGGATGGGAAAACTATCCGAGAACCCAATAAAATGAAGACCCCTTACAAGGATAGGAACCCGGATCTATATTGTCGTTTCCACAAAGAGGTCGACCATGATACGGAAGATTGTTGGCAGTTGAAAAGAGAAATCGAATCCCTCATACAAAGAGGAAGGTTAGGCCGGTTCGTGAAGCACGAACGAAACGTCGATTGGAACAATCAGCGGAGGACAGGTCGGTCAGACAATAGGTGATCGCCCTAGAGGCGAAATGACAGGAATGACGGAGGGAGGCGAATACTGAATCTGAGATGTCGACGGAAGAGAGAGGGCGTCGAGGAAAGAAACGAGAAACACCGGGCCCCAAGACGCACCGGATCGATCGGGGTTATTAACATGATATTCGGTAGAAATGCGTGAAAGGATCCACCACTAAAGGGAGAAAAGATATGCCAAACAGTCGGCAGAGACTCCTCCACCAAAAGCCGAGGAGAATGACGGATGATATCATTCGATGAGTCCGACCTCGATGGAGTAAGTTGCCCTCATGATGGCCTTTTCGTGATAAATCAACATAGGCGGTTCGAGGTGAAGCGTGTGATGATTGATCTGGCAACTCGGTCGACTTATTGTATTACAAGGCCTTCAAGCAAATGAAGGTATCCGAAGATCGACTACTACCTACAGACGGCCCCATTAAAGGATAATCAAGCATCGACCACCGTTCGCCTTGATAAATTTGAAAGTGAAGTTCGCGTGCGCGTGTCGATAGAAAGGGACGTTGAGTTTCTAGTCGTAAAGTTTCAAGGGGCGTACAACGCAATAATCGGGCGGGCTACTCAAAATGCCCTCAGATCCGTCGTCTCCACCTACTACCAAGTTATGAAGTTCCTGACACCCCACGGAGTTGGTATTGTCAGGGGTCAGCAGAGAATTGCCAGGGAATTTTACTTAGCGAAAACAAAGACATTAGACGGGGCGGTAGTCCTGACGAGCTCTCTTGATGTGAGAGCCAACGAGGAGATGGATAGGATGAACCCAGTGGAAGAAACACAGCGGGTCGGACTGGACGAAGCCGACCCTTCTAAATTCATAAACCTAGGCTCCATTGCGCGAGGCGACTGGTTAAAGAAATCCTGATATCTGGTAAAAAATAGGTCGGTCTTGGGGTGCCAGCGACATGCCTAAATTTCTCGATCGATTCGTCACACTCCTCGGTATTCGGCATGACTACATGCCGTCGAGACGAAGAAGCGATGGCACAAAGAGGGAGCGACGGGGTGATCGAAAAAGAAGTAGAAAAATTACTCGAAGCCGGGTTCATTCAAGAAGTCAAGTACCCCGAATGGCTCGCCAATGTGGTTTTGGTGAAGAAGAAGAATGGGAAGTGGAGAATGTGCATCGACTTCACTGACCTGAGCAAGGCGTGTCCAAAGGACAGCTTTCCCTTACCCAAGATCGATCAGCTAGTAGACTCCACCTCAGGACATGAACTTCTCAGTTTCCTGGATGCCTTCTCGAGCTACCATCAAATCCAGATGAGCCTTGAAGACGAGGAAAAGACCGCCTTCATCACCGACCAGGGCACGTATTGTTACCAAGTGATGCCGTTCGGCCTGAAGAATGCTGGGGCTACTTATCAACGACTCGTCATAGAGGTCTTCAGAACACAGATAGGTCGATCTGTCGAAGCTTACGTAGATGATATGGTGGTTAAAAGTAAGACGGCCGCCGAGCATGTGGGAGATTTAAAAGAAGTCTTCCAGACACTTGATAAATTTCAGATGAAGCTGAACCCTGAAAAATGCGTCTTTGGTGTGGCATCCGAAAAATTCCTTGGGTTCATGATTACTCAATGTGAGATTGAGGCTAATCTAGAGAAGATTGAAGCCATCGTCCAAATGCCTTCACCGAGGTGCTTGAAAGAAGTACAGATACTGACTGATCGGATAGTCTCCGTGAGTAGATTCGTGTCCAGATTGGGGGACAAGTGTCTCCCATTTTTCAAAATTTTGAGGAAAGCAGATGTAACACAGTTTCAGTGGTCGGAGGAGTGTGAAAGAGCTTTCCAGCATTTAAAACAGTATCTGACGAGCCCACCTGTTCTACATAGCCCTGTTGAGGGAGAAACCCTGATTATCTACCTGGAGGTCACAGAGGGGGCAGTCAGTGCGGTTCTGGTTCGATCGGATGGAAAGGAGCAATTTTCGATCTACTACGTCAGCAAGGTATTGAGTGGGCCAGAAATACGGTATGCGCCCATAGAAAAGTTAGCTCTCTCCTTAATCACTGCGGCGCGAAAACTGAGACCGTATTTTCAAAATCATACCATCGAGGTATGGACCGACCAGCCTCTCAGACAATGCTTCCAAAAACCTGAGACCTCTGGAAGGTTAATAAAATGGGCGGTAGAGATGGGAGAGTTCGACATATAATACAAGCCCCGGACGACGATCAAGGCACAGGTATTGGCAGACTTCATCGCAGAAATGAACCAACCAAGCTCGCAGGATGAACAGTTCTCTGCCTGGAGTTTGTTTGTCGACGGTTCGTCCAATTCTAAAGGATGCGGGGCAGGAGTGGTATTAATCAACCCGCACATGGAAGAGAAGGTGGAATATGCCCTTCGGCTAGAATTCAAGGCCTCCAATAACGAGGCAGAATATGAGGCTTTGATAGCCGGTCTCCAACTGGCTAAGGAAATGGAGGTAAAGCATCTAAAGATATATAGTGACAGCCAAGTGGTGGTCGGCCAAGTCACTGGGCAGTATGAAGCTAAGGGGAACAGCATGATCGAGTACTTGGAACTGGCAAAGCAGGAGTTGAGTAATTTTGAGCAGTACTCGATCAACAGGATAGAACGAGCTCAAAATGCTAAGGCGGATGCACTCTCCAAAATGGCCTCTGATCGAGACGCCAAAAATAATGTCCTAGTCGAACGACTGGATCGTCCTAGCATTCAGAAAGCCAAGGAAGTCCTTGATGCAAATACCGGTCGACTGAGTTGGATGGAACCGATTATACGGTATCTTCTAGACGGAACACAGCCACAAGAAAGTTTAGAGGCCAAGAAGTTGAGAATAAAGGCGGCTGAATACGCGATCATAAATGACGCTCTGTACAAGCGATCGTATGACTGGCCACTACTGCGATGTTTGAACGAAGAAGACGCAGAACAAACAATGGCCGAGGTGCACGAAGGAACGTGTGACAACCACGTAGGAGGCAGAATGTTAGCCCATAAATTGATCGAGCAAGGTATTCTTGGTATCAAGATGAGGAAAGACTGCCAGGAGAAAGTCGACCGATGTGAGGCCTGCCAGAGAAACAGCAACTTGTCTCACCAGCCGACCGAGAGGATGAAAGTTGTAAGTCACCCCATCCCTTTCGCTCAATGGGGAATGGATATACTAGGGTCTTTCCCTCTCGGTCCCGGACAGAAGAAGTTCCTGATAGTAGCAGTGGAATACTTCACCAAATGGGTAGAAGCGGAAGCGGTCGCCACAATTACCGAAAGCGTAGGTGGAAAATTTCAGAAGAAAACATCTTGACCCGCTTTGGAATGCCTATGGTGCTGGTAGCAGACAACGGTCGACAGTTCGATAACGACAAGTTCAGAGATTTCTGCGACCGACTAAAGATCAAGCTACAGCTGACTTCAGTAGCCCATTCCCAAAGCAACGGTCTTGCAAAGAACACCAATAAAAAGATAATGAGTGCTCTCAAGAAGCGCCTAGATGGCCGAAAGACCTGGGTGGAAGAAATAGACGAAGTGTTATGGGCATACAGAACCACACGAACGGAGCCACAGTGGGAAACACTGTCAGATGACCTTCTGGGAAGCCCTAGTTCGATGAGGTGGCATTGCATAATTAAAGGATGTCGGGCTATGAAGAAGAGCGGAATGATGAAGCCCGCAGAGCGGAACTCGTTCTCCTCAGTGAAGATAGAGAAAGGGCAGCCGTTCGTTCGGAAGCCATTAGGCAAAGGGCGACCAAATTTTACAACAGAAGGGTCAAGCCGAGCGATGTAAAGATAGGCAGTTACGTCCTACGAAAGGCCGAGGCGGTCGGGAAGTATCCTGGAAAGCTCGGACAGACGTGGGAAGGACCCTACAGGGTGATTAAGCAAGTCGGCCATGGTTCTTACGTTCTACGCGATGCGAAAGGGAAGGTTCTACCAAGACCTTGGAACTCTCAGAATTTGAAGGCGTTTTACCAATAGATAAGTTCTACTTAAGTTAATTTTTACTTATTACCGTTTTTGTATACATGTGGGAACCTTTTTCCTGTCCCTGCCAGACAGATTTTTTAATGGCCCACACCCTCATTATCATCAATAAAGAGGTTTTCAGATTTCTTGGCAATAAAAAGCTCCATTGTATGCGGCAAAGAGTAAAAAATCCAATCAACCATTACCCGGCATCTCCATAGATCGACTACGGTCGGTCGGGTCACCAAGACAAGATCCTTGGGACCTCGTTCGCCATCGCTCGGCATCTCCATAGATCGACTACAGTCGGTCTGGTTGCCAAGATAAGATCCTTGGGACCTCGCTCGGCATCTCCATAGATCGACTACGGTCGGTCGGGTCGCCAAGACAAGATCTTTGGGACCTCGCTCGCCATCGCTCGGCATCTCCATAGATCGACTACGGTCGGTCGGGTCGCCAAGACAAGATCCTTGGGACCTCGCTCGCCATCGCTCGGCATCTCAATAGATCGACTACGGTCGGTCGGGTCGCCAAGACAAGATCCTTGGGACCCCGCTCGCCATCGCTCGGCATCTTCATAGATCGACTACGGTCAGTCGGGTCGCTAAAACAAGATCCTTGGGACCTCGTTCGTCATCGCTCGGCATCTCCATAGATCGACTACGGTCGGTCTGGTCGCCAAGACAAGATTCTTGGGACCTCGCTCGCCACCGCTCGACATCTTCATAGATCGACTACGGTCGGTTGGGTCGGCAAGACAAGATCCTTGGGACCCTCATTCGACTTCGCCATCGATCGACCATGGTCGATCGGTCGCCCGACAGATCGACCAGGTTACCGAGACAATCCTCGAAACCATCGATCGCTACGGTCGGTCGGTATCAAGGCAACGTCCTTGGGATCATAGCTCGACTTCGTCCGACGGATCGACCAGGTTACCAAGACGATCCTTGGAACCATCGATCGGCATGGTCGCCAAGACAGGATCCTTGAGACCACTGCTCGGCCTCAACCACAGATCGATCTCAATGCTGGTTGGCCATGAACGACTTAGCTAAATTCTACTACGGATCAAAAATAAAGAATATAAACATGGAAGATAATTGAGAAACTGAAGGCAAGTTCATTTCTTGAATTAGCCCTGGCCACAAGCCCGACCAGGTGAGCTTTAAAAATCAACAGAGGGGGAGGTTTGAATGACCGGGGGAGCAGGAGAAGCCTCAGAAGGGAGCGACACAATGGGAGCAGGAGCAGGAACCGGGGAAGCAACCGGAGGAATATCCCCATAAGGAAGCTCTTCTTCGGAGTTGAGATCCAGCTCTTCATCCGGAATGACGCTCATCGACCCCTCAGCCTTCTCCTTGACCTCCTCCAAAGAAAGCCCAAGAGCTGCAGGAAGAAGCGGCTCGGCATAATCCTTGAATGAAGGGCACATCGACCCCACAGGAGTGTAGAGCTCATGGCCCCTCCTCAGAACCGAGAGGGCTATGTCACAGGCGAGCTCTAAACTCTCCTCGTACAGAAACCGCCTCTTCCATCACTTAATTACCTCAATCCGCTGCTTCCTAACAGAGCACCACACCTCCCGCACGGTGTTCTCAGCTCTGTTTCTACCTTCCATTGCGGAATGGCAATCTTGGCGGTATTTCTTGTTAAGCTCCTGCTCCGCGCTCACCGTTTTCTTCAGTTCGTCCCTCTCCTCCTCCCCTTTGGCCAGTCGAGCCAACAAAGCGCCCATCTCTTCCTCCTGGGACTTCTTCTCCTCTTCCAAGGACGTGTTTTTAGCCTGGAGGAGGTCTCTCCCCTCCTTCACCTCCGAAAGCTCGCCCTTCAAAGCCTTCACCTGATTATGGAGATCTTGGACTTCCTGGTCCAGAGTCTCCAAACGCTGCAACTTTCTCGCTGAAGGGCGTCGTCGCCTCCGCACACCAAGGCAGGCAGTGAGACCCTAACTCCAGCTACTCCTCTTGTCCATGAGTTGCTCGTCCACGGGGAGTAATCCTCTCGGCAATGTAACGGGACACCTCGAGATCCCCGATCGTGGCATCCTTGGCCAACTTGAGGGCAGACTCCCACTGCCCAGGGTTCGCGGCTTGCACCTTTCCCTTGCCTTTCTTTTTCACTGTCACGGCCCGACTCACCGGGCAGGACGGTAGATCACCCAGCCGAACCAATCTCTTCCTCTTAAGAGGAGGCCCCGCATCCTCCTCCTCTACCCGAATTACCTGGCCCGCGTCGACGGGCACAATCGGCATTGATGCCGAATCAGCAGGACGACCCTCGGCAGGTGGAACACCCGTCGACACTGCGGAGGAGCCCAACCCCACAGACAAAGCGGCGCCCTCACCAGCCTGCGCCTCTTTCCTCTTCTCCTTCTGAGCGGCCCGCTTCTTTGACTTGGAAGCTTGGGCAGGAGCGTCTCACATCCTCACCATGGTTGCATAGCAACATAGCAAGTTAGAAAGAGGAACCAAAAATCAAGAATATAATAAGAAACTCGACACCGAGGGCTCAACCAGACGGGACGTTTTCCTCTCCTAGCCCGCTAACTCGTGGCGGGGGGTCGATAAGAAAAGAGCTAGCCGAGACACCCCCGGAATAGGCTCGTATCAGCCCCACAAAATCGTAATGGCCGAGCTCTTTTATGCGATTGATCACCCTCCACTCCTCCCCACTAAGAAACACGCTCGACGTTCCTTTGCTTTCGGCTAAAGGGTACCTCATGGCGAGACTTCATTGGAAGACCACAGGGCTTTCACGAAGAAGAACGTCGCCAAGAAGAAACTTTCGAGGTTGTACCGGCCTGGCGGTACCGGGCTTCCTTATATTGTAGAAAGGGGACCCCAGCCCCAGAACTCGGACTCTGACCCATCCTCAAAAAATGACGCAAGATGCCAACTGTGGGCAAATGACCGAACTGATGGCATAACAATGCCAAACCATTAACAAACTGCCAACTGTGGGCAAATGACCGAACTGATGGCATAACAATGCCAAACCATTAACAAACCTCCGATTATTGGAGAATTTGGCTCGGCATCACCGGTAGGCCATGCACACCTCGTCGACGATTGGAGCATCTGAAGCCTCATACCACCAACGGAGAAGAAGCTTTGGAACAAAGAAAGTACCCACTTGAGTTGCTGTGGATCCGCTCATTCCCCAGAGCAAGCCGGGGACCCCAGGACAAGGGGATGCCATACCTGATTATTGACCTATTCAACTCCTCCAGGGTCATCGTCGATGGATTCCTTGGCGGCACCTCCACAACCAATCCATCTTTCCTTTCTCTCGTTGATATCTCCTCAACGCCCCCTACCATACTTCTAGAACTACCCGTCGACATGCTTACCAAGAAAAAGGAAAGAAGAAGGAACGAAGAAGGAATGAAGAAGGAATGAAGAAGGAATGAAGAAAAAGGACGTACCTATTTAGAGATTAGAAATGGGTATATCGGACGGCGAAGCAAAAGCAATTTAAGGGCAAGTGAGCGATAAAGAGCAAATGGAAGCAAAGTGTAAGTTCGAGCGAAAGCAAAAAGTAAAAACACCGCAACTCATCGACTCGAATACTTATAGGGGTGGTTGGAGGACATTCAATCAAAGCTCGTCGTGGAGAAGATCCGAGCGAGCTCGGACACGCGCGAAATCTGAACCAGGAGAATCGGGGCCACTCAAAATCGGAATGGCGCGAGCAGTTGAAGGGCCTTGCATGATAATTTATCTGACGATCATGAGGACGATCGTTTGATTCTGAAAGCCGTCGATCGGACGCCGCCGTCTACAATAAATGCTTCGCCACGCCGCCAATGATAACCACCGACTGTTTCAACTAGAGTATCGCGTAATAAGTCTGAGGCCGATCGGTTAGGGCACTTGGTCAATCGATCCGAACGGCGATTATACTGGCGGTCGATATCTGACGATTCACGCATAATCGGTCGGCACCTAATCGATGGGGACTGCCCGAGCTGTCCCATGACCGGGCTACAATAACAATGCCCGACCGATCGACTACTACATTTAGCTGACCTCCAGACGAGTTACATCTCAATGCTCAACCGATCGCCCCAATCACGAGTCGTTCTATGTACGAGCTATAAAACCTCTACATACTCCTCCGACCCTTCTCTTCGCTCAGGCTCGAGGAGTAAGGGGGCTTATGGTCGGGTTGGCCGTGTTGGGCCCGGATCCGGTCAAGACGACCCGTGGGCCGATCGGTCCATTCATCGGAGATCAGTCTTATGCCTAAGCCCATGCTTTCCTTGGCCCATCCATAGAAGGAAGTCTCCCATGCAAACACGTAAAGACCTAGACCTAACTACAAAACCATATATAAGGTATAATTCTCCCATAATTGAGGTACGAAATCATAACCTAATTGTTTCTCTGTACTGATCAACCTCACCTTCACCAAAATACTGACTTGAGCGTCGGAGGGGCTAATCGGGACACAATCCCCGACATGCCTTCCTTGTTTTGCAGGTATTTTCACGTCGGACTCATCACGAAGCGGCGACTCATGGGCGAGCGACAACGTCTGATTCGGTAAAATCCGTGAGAACCAGATATATATATATATTTAAGAAGGTTGTGTATTATTGCATATACTGAATTAGGATTTAATTATTATGTGATTGTTGACATTTAAGTATATTGCTTACACTTTATCCTAATAAAAGGATTTGAAAAGTTATAAGAAGGGGATTTTTGTCAAGTAATACCTCAGTCCAAGGATGTCTAATTTGAAGATATCTGATTTGACTAATCGATCTCATTTATAAATTAATTTTATAATATTTAATTTATGAATTTAATGGTTATTTAAGTTAGTTTTGAAAAGAAATTTTAATATTTTAGAAGATGTTATAAATGGATCACAATTAGATTTTAATTAAAGGTTCTATTCACCTATAAAAAAGATATTGTATGAAAGATTTTTCTGGTCAAAATTAAATTTATCTCTATTTTCTTATTCTTTAATTATTATTATGATTAGTTTGTAATTATTACTTTTAATTTTATTATAATAATTTATTTATTAATTTTATATGAAAATGGATGGATAGATATGTCGATGAGCAATCCCATTGAAGAACATCTTTTGGTAGGTGCTTAATTTCTTTCCCTTGTTAAATCTCCACTTTTTTCCATAAACAATGGAGCGACAAGCAGGTGCTGGAACAAAAACTTAATACATGTTGATCGGATAGCTATTCTGGCTGATCTCATCATCCGACTCGGAAACAAAAACCTGAAAAAGCATCCTGAACCCCAAAATGCAGGTGACAACATGTTGACACATACCTGTGCGTTTTCTTTGGCACCAGATAATCCAATTCCAGATAGCCCACAGATTTCACTTTGGCGTGAACCCTTAGTCCAAGCATTAGCTGGATTACTCCTGTAGTTAGCGAATTGTCCTTGTATTGACATGCAAAGCAGCAAGACAAAACAGCCTAATTAACAACCCAAGAAAACTGTTGGCGATATGTGACATGAGCGTTAAGAAACAAGACTACCCTGAATCCAGGAATAAAGGCACAAACTAAAGTATGGTTTCATGTGTTTTGTCTTACATTATCATGACTCTAGCTATAACGGTTTCACTCCAGACAATCTCCTAATACTTACCTTCTTCACCACATCCCCTCTCTACCACGTCCTTTATATGGCCTTCACTATTTTTAGAACACTCTACATTTTTTCTATCAGTGATTTGCAAGCAAAGACTCAAAGGGTTGCTGATAAGAGGGATGACGATGTTTATGGCTATTCAACGATTCTGGTTTTTGAGTATGGCAATCTGGATTCTGCAATGCTCGGGCAGGTTTGTAGTTATAGAATCAACAAGAGTTCCTGCGATGTTTGTTTTTGGAGATTCGTTGGTTGACGTGGGTAACAACAACTACCTCAGCTCCATCGCCAAATGTAATTATTACCCTTATGGTATTGACTTCAACTACCGTGCTACTGGGAGATTTTGTAATGGAAAAACGTTTGTCGACATACTAGGTATGTAATCCTCCATTGAACTGCAGCTAAAGTATCGAGGTTCCAATGATTATTGCGGTTATTATTTTTCCACGTATGAGGTATGATACAAAAATAATACCCCACTTCAATCTAGCTTGCACCTTTTTTATGTATTTAGAGGCCAAAAAACAAAAAAATCTAGTTCCCTGATTTTTCAAGTATAGTTTGTAATTAACAAGGTTTTATGAACACATGAGGTTTGCAGGAGAGCTACTGGGTGTGCCTTATCCTGCAGCTTTCTCGGATCCTAATACAGCTGGATATAAATTACTTGAAGGAGTCAATTATGCTTCAGCAGCTGCTGGAATTCTTGATGAGACAGGCCAACACTACGTACAATCCCCAACTTGACCTGTAGTCCATTTCTGATAGTAGTAAACCTGAATGAATTTTCCAACATTTTATGATTTCCATTTAATCCTAGGATCATGTGAAGTTACGTTTCCTTTCCTTTATAAGAGCTCCGACGAAATCCCATGGGATAGTACTGTGGGAACGTGTTGCTAAGTTACAAGTTCAATGATGGAAAATGCAGGGACAAAGATACAGCCTGAGCCAGCAAGTGCTGAACTTCGAGACTACATTAAAACAGCTAAAAGCAGTGATAAGCGGGAGGAACTATACAGACTATCTTGCGAAATCCATAGCAGTATTGGTATTTGGAAGCAATGACTACATCAACAATTACCTCATGCCTTCAATCTACTCCTCCAGCTACAACTATAGCCCACCACAGTTCGCCTATCTTCTGCTAAATCACTACGCTCGCCAACTTGTGGTCCGATCTGGATTCATTGGTTATGCATTTAGCATCTCATTAACGTAAACCATTAGCTTTTCCAGTAATCGCAACGTCAATTGCAGGCACTCTACAGTCTAGGAGTAAGGAAATTCCTACTAGCAGGAATTGGACCCCTTGGTTGTATCCCTAATCAGAGAGCCAGCGGCCAAGCTCCGCCGGATAGATGTGTTGATTATGTGAATCAAATACTTGGAACCTTCAATGAAGGACTCAAATCACTCGTCGATCAACTCAATAAGCAGGCTGGTGCAACCTTTTTATATGGCAATACCTATGCTGCAGTTGGTGACATCCTAAATAACCCTGCCACTTATGGTAATTGAGTAAACATATTCTCTTCTTAACACTAATCTTTGGAATTGATACGAAGCTGGTTAATGTGTGGTTGTGGAGTGTATATGTTGCAGGGTTCAGTGTTGTGGATAGGGCTTGTTGTGGAATTGGGAGGAATCAAGGCCAAATAACTTGTCTTCCATTTGCAGTTCCATGCCCCAACAGAAATGCATACGTGTTTTGGGATGCATTCCATCCAACAGAAGCTGTGAATTCCATATTAGCTCAGAGGGCATTTTCTGGGTCACCAAGAGATTGTTATCCTATCAATGTCCAACAAATGACTCTCATCTCCAATATGAATAACACAACAGATCAGTTCAGCTGAAGCTAGACTCTGCCATTGCAATATACTGGAACAAAACAAAATGTCTTTCTCGTTGTAGGGCCTTTGGATGTACAAAGAAAGAATGAAATCAGAAGGCCACAGATACTCTCCAGATATGCTGCCTTCAGTATTGTAATATTTATTAATTAAAATTTGCTAACTTGAATTACATATAATTAAATCAAATCTACTGTGTTAAATTAGAATTACACCTTCTTCTTCTTTTTTTGCCTCGCCCCAATTTATGATGCTGACAGCTTGGGAGTCAATTATTCTTCCTTGCACCTTCTAAAAAGAATCAATGATGCATCATTAACAGACTTTTTTTACAACTTTCTGTTTGCTCTTTACCAAACACAAATTTATTAAACAAAATGTAAAAAAAGGCACCATGAATTGCATAGTTGCTATGTTCCCAAGTCTGATTACTTAAGGGATAACATATTTAAAATTGTATACAATTTTAAGATTTTTAATTAGATATCTAAAATAATAACAACAACAACACGGTAAAAATAAATGTTGTTAATACGTAAAATTTGAAAAGATCTAATAATACACATCTTTATTTTAAATAATAAAAAGGTTATTTCTAATGTTTAAAAATTACAAAATTAAAAAATCAACGGAGTACTTTAAAACATGTCGGACAGTTTTAACGTGACATGATCAATTGTCGAAAAAGGCCTATTTCCTTGGACACGGGTTTTTACAAAGTCCATTGCTTTCTTGTCCCCACTCTTAAGTCTTATGTTCCATTCTCTGAAGCTTTATTCTTCGCAAGAGAATGACAGCGCTCTCTGCCCTGAAATTGAAATTCTTAACAAAAACAGCAACAAGTTCGAAGCTTTCTCAGTCTCAGTCATGGAAACAGTCTCTACTTCTCTTTCAAACGTCGTCGAGGCGTAGCTGTAGTCGCACTTACTCCTCCAGGTCCTCTTATTCAGCTGCTTTTGGAGGTAGGGACAAAGATGGGGAGAAAAATAGCCACAACGACGATGACGAGGTCATACCCACTTCGGGACTCTGTAGGCCGCTCTCAGAAATACTCAAAGAACTCAACAAGAAAGTCCCTGATTCTCTCATTCGACAACGCGTTGAAGATGGCTTCAGTGTCAGATACGTTCCCTGGTATATGACTTACTTGCGCGTATGCTTTATTTTTTATATGTGAATGTGGTTAAATGTCTTTGCTGAGTTTGGGGTCTTACTGCGATATGGTCCTTTGCGAGGACTCTTAGAAGAATTTGGCTCTTGTTTTCATTTTTCTCTTCCTTTCCGCGAGGTGAATCTGTTCAATTACGTTGAAAATTAATAACTTGGTTTTGGGAAAATCATAACGAGTGGACAAAGGGAAAATAGGGACTTCGATCATTGGGATTCGGATGAACGGCTGCTTAACCCACAAAGCAAAAGTTAGAATCAATGAGGAACGGTAATTGTGGCATGCATGTTTTCTTTTTTGAAGCGTCAAACATAATTGTGGTAAACTTTTTAACATTACGCGTATGGTATAGTTTTTGTCTGTGCTTGATGTCAGATCCTCTTGCATAAAGTATTAATCAGAATTCATTTGTAAGTAGAGCAATTAGTAAGTTCATAAACTGATATTTTAGTTATCCATTTGTTGCAGGCATCTTGTTAATAGGATTATGAATTTACATGCTCCAGGTAAGTTAAGTTGGAATGTTGCATTGAGGTATACAGGAATTCATCTATCTGTGCTTTCATTGACCATTACCACAATGTAACGAATTTCAGCTCTAAGCATTATCATTTGAAAGTTCTTTCATAATTGATTGATGCAGAATGGTCTGGTGAGGTACGGAACATCACTTATTCTCCAGGTAACAAGTCTGTTTCTGTGGTTTATCGTGTGACACTATACGGGACTGATGCTGAGGTAAGCGTCTCAATTTATGATTTCTTGCATTAGTGCAAATATATCACAGTAACAAAAGATGTCCGCAGTAGGCACTGTGGTTGCTGAGTTGTTTCAACTCATTCAAGGCCAAGGTTGTTGTCTATATTTAAGGTTTATGATGGCTTCAGCTTCACCTATGGAAGTTTTAGTTAATAAACTGGGCATAAATGACATTAAGTATTTAAATTTTCATCCGTCAGAAACATAGTTCAAATTATTAGGATGGTGCTATTGAGTAGATCAATTTAAAACAGTTGGAATTTATAACCTTTCATGTACAGAAGGTTTATTGTCATAGAAAACAAGGCTAAACTGGGTGATGTGGCAGGAATTTCATAGCTGAAGATGAAAGATTCAAGTTGATTACTGTTTAAATCAAAATTTCAACATAAGCTCATTCCTAAGACTATTTTTAAGTAATCGATTTACTGGAGATTGCATAACATGTAAAATACGTTCTTTCTAACATAGAAGGATATAATAATCTTTGATCAAGAACAATGATAATAGTACTTTTTTCAATCTTTTTGTGGATTATTCCTTTTAATGCATGCATGATTTTGCAATCTTGCTTAACAATCTTTCCAAATGTTTTTGTTATCATATGAGTATATATTGACAAAGGGCAACATAATCTGACATCTTTTTTTTGACCTGATAATCAGGTTCTACCAAATGCTTATGATCTCATGGCAATCGAATTGTGCAAACAAAGAACGAATAACCTAAGTGATCAATCCGATGCATTTTTTAAAATTTCTATTCATACAAAAAATATAAGAGAAACAGGTCAAACATTTCATGTTTTGTTTTTGGTTTAGCTCGCAAACACAATAAATGATTCTTTAGAAGATAACGGGCATTCCTATATCTAAAATGGTTCTCTTTTAGTTTATAGAATGAAGTATTCTGGTCGTGCAATTGTCTGACCAATAGCATAGATGACATAGGTAGGAATGGTGATTTTGTCTCTCTGACCGTTTCATTCTGTTGTTTGAATTATTTGACTTGTCCTGGGAATGGTTTTTGTTTTTTTTGTTTTTTTGGAAGATGTTTCTTCATATTGACTGAAATGAATTAGTTAGGAAAATAAAGGATAAGGAAACTTTGTGGTACTGAGGCTGATCTAGTGAGTTATAAACTGTTTAAACTCATGCTGCAAGTCTAGACCTTTCATAACTTGAGCAATCAAACAAGCTCACAAGACCCGAACAAGTTCGTCCATGCAAACTTTGCTTTCAAGATAGAATTCCCATCTCATGGCTGATTATTCAAACTCCACACAACAATATCTCAGTTTTGTAACCTCTTGGCCATTTCTCTCTGCATACCAGCTACATAGGGAGGCCACTGGAACTGCAGCACTGGATGATTCAGGCTTTGGTGATCCTGTACAAAAGGCAGAAGCAATGGCATTTCGTCGAGCCTGTGCACGCTTTGGTCTTGCACTACATCTTTATCACGAAGATTCATCGGAGTAAGGCAATGAGTCTTTACAGGCCCTGCTACTTTGGTTTTTAAGTTGATAATAGAGACTCCAAATTTTGATTCTAGAATATAGCTTTTTGCTCTTGTACGTGTTTTAGGCCAGTTTTCTGGAAATTGGAGCTTCTTTTGTAGTCCGTAGAGTCTTACTTCTAATATGTCACTTCTAGCATCTTGGCAAGTATTTTATGATGGTGTTTATGCCTGTTGCCCGTAATTTTTTTTCTCACCATGCTAACCGTACATATATGTTAATGGGCTGAATTTAAATTAAGATTTCCAAATTCTGAAGAGGCCGAGCCTTCTGTGATGGCTTGTGGATGCAAACCCGAATTTCATTTTTTACATCATTGGATGCTGACAAGTTTGTTGTTCTCTTTCCAAGTGCTGCTCTACTATATTTCGGTTTCTAATGGAAATTCTAGTGGTAACCAGATGTGGATTAATGGATTTTCTTTACAAGACAGGTGATTCAGGTTCACAAAGGAGAAATTATGAAGGAGGCAGACTCTATTAGTTTCAACAATTACTATATACAAAGCATTTCTGAAATGGTTTTGCATGACTATTATTAGTATGAATATAAGAGAGAAGGAAAGGGCAGTGAATGTGGGGTTGCATGAAGTGTTGAGTAGTTGATACTTTACTTTCTGGTCCAACAAGCTGGAGACAGATGCCTCAACCTTTTCCAGTACAGTTAGTCTTTTTCTTTTTATTCCCTTTTTTTCTGAACCCATTTTGGACCTGCTGTTGCTACTGAATCCCCCTCCCACCCCTCTTTATTTGTTTATTTCCTTCCTTGCCACTTTCAATCATTCCCTTCAGGTTTCTGCTATCTTCCCTGAACATGAACTAGGATTGATTTGGGCGGACACAAGCCCTAAGGCAATAATTGCTGCTTTTCTACAGGTATATCCGAACTCCTCGGGCTGATAGATGAAGACTTGAAGAGCAACTTAACTCATTGATGGTTTCACATTTCCTTTTTAACTTCGGAAAACATAACCTCTTTGTACTTCAGAATCCCAGTTGGTTTTGTCTGAAAAAAGAGTGTGATAGGTTTTTTCGGCGCCGCCGAGTCCAACCCAATTCCGACAAGTGCCTAGTTGACACAAGAAAACATCATTTCATTAAAAAAAAAAAGGATCATTTAAGCGTATCCCATTATTTTCAAGAGTATGATACTATGATGAACTCGTTTAATTTAAATTAGCGTGTTTGTTATCTGTTCATAGTTCAGATACCAACAATTATTTGATGACTTGGTTTACTTAATTATTGCCGAACGACAAGCTCATAAAGATGACTGCGGCTTTTCTTACATGATTGGCATGCATGCATCTAGAACTAATCAGTCACCCAAATTATCAATTTATTAGAACATTCTTGTCCCGATTTTGCCTTTCCTTTACTTTCTACTCCACATTACTCCTCTTGCTATTGATTCCTTCAAACTTCATCATTTATATTCTCCAAATAAGCTGAACTTATAATCTCGATATTGGAGTGGTAATTCATATAGAGGAGGAGTTTTCTCATGTAGAATTTGAGTCATATATTAACATAAAAAAGGTACGGTGAGTTCTTAAAAGTTAAAACAATGGAATAGCTTCTGTCATGTATAAACTAATACTAGCTAAGGGACCTTAAACAAAATTTAAGAAATTTATACTGTTGTATAATTATCAATATTTTAAAAATCGGACCGAAGTTAAGATAAGAAGTTTCATATTTAAAAGGTTCAACTTGTATTAGATCAACATAAAACAGACAAAAACTCAATTAAAAAATATTGAAATATGATTAAAAGAGATTGTTCTTATCTATCAAAGAATTTAAAACTTAATTGAAAAGATATTATTACATAAAAATTAATTAATTAATTTTAGTTTATAAGAAATCATTTATAAATTGATCAATTTTAACAACAAGAGTTATTAAAATACATTGTAATTGAAAGTTAAAAAGCGACCGAAAAGTTAGACAATTCAAGATTTTTACGGTTGAATTAATCAAACCGATTGAATTTTTAATCATTGATAATTATAATAATTTATGGGATTTTCTAATAATCTCCAGATATTTGACCATTAGGATTCAAATCTGAAAAATTATTTTATATTTTCAACTATTATATATTTTTAATTTTTAGTTTAAATTTTAGAAAGGTTAGTTAAATCAAATTTATTATTTCAATTTCTATCATTGCATTTTCCTCGTTAGTATTAAAAACATATATTATGATTTACATATTATAGAGGTGTTTGGCAAATAGCTTATTGACTATTTTTTAACTTATTGACTAAAAGTTATTTTTGTGATTATCTTAAAAACTATTGATGTGCTTGGTAAATGACTCATTGGTTAGCTTATTTAACTCCAACAAGTTAATTTCTAAAAGCTCCATAAGATAAACTTTTGGAGTTAGCGGTTTGTTTAATGATAGTATTATCCTCCACTTTATTCTCTACTTTTGCTTTGTGTGTTTTCAAACTTGGTTTCTTTTATCGTACTTAAATTTGAAAGAATATAATAAAGGGATTAATTAATTTTTTAATTTTTTAATTTTATAATATTAGTTTACATTTTAAAATACCATAACATTAATTTTTGAACATAAAGAATCATATTAAATTAATATTTTAGTATATAACTATTACATATCGTATTTGCATTATACTATAATTATAAATATTTTAATTTATTAAAAATAAAATTAATACATATTATATAAAAAACTAATATGATGTAGCTCATTGCATTATTTATATTAATAGAAAATTTAGCATTGAACTATTATTATTATTATTATTATTATTATAAACTTAATTTTTATAAAATTAAAATCTAAAATCTAAAATTTAAAATCTTATAAGAATATTCAACCAAATATTAAAAATATAATTTTTTAAAGGTGAAAAATATAATATTTATATTCTTATAATTTTTAAATCAAAATTTTTAAATTATTTTATATATTAATAACTAATATTAAAGAACTAATTTTGCTAATAGAATCTTACGCAAAGAGGCCTGTATAATCTCATTGATTAGAACCTGCGAAGCAATTAGTTGGTAAACTCCAGCATATGCATGATGATGCATCCCACTACTGACTACACAAAAGAAGCTCATTCTGCAGAGACAGTTTGACCGTTGACCTTCCGCGTGATTTCATAATATTCCCCTGCGTTCCGTTTTTGCCACTACGGACTTTGCCCTCGCCTGCCAATTTCTCTACGGTAATGTCGTTAATCTCGCGTACGTCTCAGGGTAAAACTAACATTGAACTTTCCCTCGTAAAATAATTGAAAGTACAAATATGGGCGACATAAAAATGTCATAAACGCTAGCCCCAGCTTCAAAGAAGCGCGTGTAACTGTGATCTCATAACAATTCATAATGACCAGGCGGGATCATTCAAAATTGAGGAACACGCAAAATGACGGCGCGTGAGGGAATGATTGATACGTCCCAGATTGTGAAGAGGGTGGGCGACTGGGCTTCGCTAGCTTATATATAGATTTATGTTCGTATTACGAGAGAGGGTGTCTTTTCTTATCTCTAACCTAATTCTCTCTCCTTTGTATATCGGTATACCACCACCAAAATTCACCTCTCAATCTAAGAGGTCGTCTCTCACACTGTATTGGGTCTTTCTCATCTTTGCCACCCAATTCTCACATCTATCGACATATTCAAGAAGCTTACTTTTGTGCTATTAGAACTAGCTAACTTGCTAGGTCTGGTCTTGTGACCTTATCTCCTTTGACACACAGATACAGAAGTTGTGTTGGTGCTTCCTGAATTTGGTTTGAAGAAGAGAGAAAAGGGAAGGTTTTAAGATGACTCCAGCAAATTTGGCAGGGCAGTTTGGTGACACAACCTACACTAAGGTGTTTGTTGGAGGGTTGGCTTGGGAAACCCAGAAAGAGACCATGAAGAAGTACTTTGAGCAGTTTGGTGAGATCTTGGAGGCTGTTGTTATCACTGATAAGGCCACTGGCAGATCCAAAGGCTATGGATTTGTATGCTTTCTTTCATTTTTCTTCTTATACTATCTACCACTTCTCTGCTTCTTCTTTTTTTTTTTCATGTTATTGTCCTCTTAACTTTTTTTCTCACTGGATCTTGGTGGGAAAGAAAATTCGTGATGAAACTTGCATGAAAATTTTGAGGTTCGGCACAGAATTAAGATACGGTTTATATCACTGATTTTGGGGAAACGTGGTTTTGTCCTATTTCAGGTCACTTTTCGGGAACCTGAAGCCGCCATGAAAGCATGTGTTGATGCTGCTCCAGTTATCGATGGTAGAAGGGCTAATTGCAATCTTGCATCTTTAGGTGTTCAGAGATCCAAACCCTCTACTCCAAAGCATGGTATATTTGTGAAATAACTTTTCTTTTCTCTTCCTTTCTTTTTCTGTACTTTCTTGTACATTATTTCATGTGAGTGAGGTTTTCTTTTCATAACAAATTATAAAGAAAGTTGCAATTCAGAACACAAGTTCAGATCTAGAGAAATGTTCATATAACTTACTTGAAAAAAGATCATAGCTTTCACTGTATAAAGATGCTTTTCTTTACTATCTCATCACCCATTTACTAATTTCTGATTCATCAAGCAAGGTTTAGCGCTAATAGATATTCGCCATAGTTAAGAGCACATTGTTGCTCCAAGAAGAAGATGATGGGGGACCAAGAATATTCTATTTTGAAGAAAACATATTCACAGTCAAAATCCATATGCTTCATGAATATTCCTCTCCATATGGAAAGTTGTTTTCTTTATCTTTTGGAGTCCATATTAGACACTAGATGTATATAGTTAGAAAATGGATAGTTTGTCCTTCCCTTGCAGAAAATTCAATTCTTAGATTCATTTTCTAAGAAACCCTTTTTATGCTATTAGAAATGAGACCATAAATTCTATACCAATGGAAGGTCATTGCATGTAACATATGTTCTTATGCTTTTTTTTAGTATATTGGAAACTTTTGTCTATTTGAACCAAAATATGTGATGGGTTTGCAAAATACTTTTGATTTTATATTCTACGTGGTTGAAATTGTGAGTGTAGGTGGAGGATCAACTGCAGGAGGAAGGAACTTGAGGGTAATGAACTCATTTCAGAGAGGGTTTGGAGGAGGAGAAGGAGGAGTGGGTACAACTTTTCCTTTAGCAGCATCATTCCCTCATTATGCCTTCCAACAAGGCATTCCTTACAATGTCTATGGGTAATCACTTTGATGTTTTTATATCTCTCGTCTTGCATAGATGTGTGGGATGCTGCATGCATAGCACGTGCATTGCCAACTCATACTAGGGTGTCGACCATGCTTCTTCATTCATCTGCCACCCCACTTCTTCACATCTCTCTATCTCTTGTCTCTTAAAGTGAAGATGACTAAGAACCAGTCACCTTTCATGCCTTTTCCATCATGGGCTCACTTCACATGCTAATGCCTTTGATTGCAGAACATCATTCTACTCTCCCTCTCCACCGCCCCTAAACTTAGACACGAGCCACATGCATTTTCTTGTTCTACAAGTTCTAAGATTGATGTTACTTCGATTGATAGAGTATAGTTTTGCCCTGTTTTCTTTGTTCCTTCGAATGGCATTCTTTTTGGAACTTTAGACTAACTAATTTTACAAGATTCAAGCAGTAACATTGTCTCGTAATCTAAATTTGATGTGTGCAGGTACTCGTCATACTCACCAGACTACAGTTACCCAACGGTTTGTACAAATTTATACTACTTTTCTTTTGCTTTTGACACGCTACATCTTAGGATGCGTTTTGAAGCATATAATAATATGTATACTTTTTATCAGACACTTACCTTTACACCTTTCACCAGCTATTTCGTTTCACCCTTCAATGATTCTCTTCCCTGTCCTTTACCCAACAGTTTACACATAAAGCGGTTGACTTGGCTTATAACTTGCAAAACCGTCGATAAGAATGTTGTATTATATAGTTTAAACAATCTTTTACTCTCACTACAAATTGAACATGTCAGTCACAATATAACATTTAAAGCTTTGAACTTAGCTTTTATTATTAGATGCCATTAAAATAGATATACAACAGACTGCATCTTAGCTTTTTTTCTTCATTTTTTCGCTCTCTCCAAGAGTGATGTAAGTGTGGAAAAGTTAAGCTCACAGCTGGTGGTCTTTACACCTTACTTTGACTCGCTTTGAGTTCTTTATTATTTTGAAGTGGTCCATTCTCTTCACATACTGCCAATCCTTTCACAGTCTTCCAAGTTTCATAGAAATGTGTAGCAGTAACATATATTTTTTAAACTATCTCCAATACTATTCTCTCTAGAGTAAAAACTACACATGCAATATTCTATTAATTAATTCAGGAGTTAGTTACTGACATATTGGAATGTTGTTTCATGCATGCTGCAGAGCTATTACAGTGTGTATGGAGGAGCGACTCCGCAGTATCCATTGTATGGGACTGGACCAGGTGGTATGATGACTAGTGCTGCAGCTGCTTACTTACCTTATCTTCAATTCGGTGAGGGTGGCGGAGGAGCCACAAGCTACGCTTCTGGGCAGGGCTATGGCTTTCAGTATCCTCACCAACTGTTTCAGTACTCGCCCATTAACTCAAGTAGCAGCTACCCACAGCATTATGGAACGCCCGTGTCCCTTGCTCCAACTGCAGCTTTGCCATCAGGTAAACTTCCATTATTCTTTTTTTCCCCCCTTTTTTTGTATAGTGCTCTAGAGATTATCTTGGGAAGACTATGGGGAAGCAGACTACTTTTCGTAGATAGATTTAATTATGTTTTCGCATGAGTGTGCTCTAGTTTTGGGGATTCTTTGTAGTGGTAAGAGTGCTAATATTTTTGACAGTTTGTTTTGCTGTCCCACAGGCGTGACAACGGGACTTCAAGTCCCACCAGTTCCTCATCACTAGTGAGATTATCGCAATCTAGCCAATCGTACGTATGCTTCCTCAGCACCTTCTTTTCGAGGCTCGACAACCTTAGGCCTAACCATGGTTAATTTGTTCCTACCTTTCTCTTCTAACCTGAGCCCATGCTTGGTACTCGGGCTCTTTGCACACATACATGCCCTTCGTAGGGGTCATACAGAATCACTCTCCAAGAATCGGAATTGGAAAGAGTCCTGCATATCTTTTTTTTTTTCTCATGCATCTTTTTTCAAGAAGGGTTCCATGAAGAGAACCAGAATAATCACTTGTATTGTACGTATAAGCACCAACTAAGAGCTATTGGATTATCTTAGTTGGAAAATTTCCAATAGCCCTGGAAAGGCTAAACGAAAAAAATCAACCGTTTTTAAAAATTTTAGCCTAGGGAAGGCTAAACAACTCAAAAATGGTTTGCAAAAATGTACATTTCAACAAAAAAAACAGCAAGCCCTTCACTTCCAATACTTGTTTTTATGGCTAATCCCTCCAAAAAATGACTGATTAATCACCTCACTGAAGAGGAAATTTTAGGGAAAAAAAAATTTCTTGGGCACTTGGGATGTCCAAAGTTCTTTTTGTGCATTAACATCTAGCTAGCTAATCTTAGGGTTTTAGAGTTAGGACCATGCACTCGTGTTTCTTTAAAATGTTTTTTACTTACCAACTTCAGGTTTAACAATCTTATGTGTTTTAACCGAAAATTTCCCTTTAAGGCAAGGGAAGAAATGTTACTAACTCGTTTCTTTTTCCTTCTAAATATCTTGTATTCATTCTGGCTAAAACTCGGGAGTTTTAGCCCAATTAGGAGGGGTAGTGTTCGTAGCTTGCATTTAGCATTTTACTTAAATATCAAGCTATGGCTTCATGAAGGGATATGGAGTTCATAGCACATGCATGCAACCCTAGGGATATATTTGGTTCTCGTAGGGTTCTTCTCCACTAACCCATCAACCATGGTTAGGTCTTAGGTACTCATCCTCACCAATCTCTCTTCTTTTTCTCCAATTTCTATCTCATGGACGCTTTGCTGGATCAAACTGAAGATACTCATCATATGTATAAGGCTATAAGCATATTATTTGGACAGGTTCCTTTTTAGGTTGCTACAGTACTCATTCTCCAACAATGGTCTGTTGGGAAATGGATATGCTACTTATTTGTATGCTTTAATTTGGACTGCCATGTTACTTGTTCATGGATGACAAGCAAACTTATGTTAATTCCTAAAATTTTGTATTGCCATCTTTTCTTTACCTTTATTTGGCAACATGAAATTATTATAGATCATCGTCACAAATCCACAATAATTTAAAGCATCAATAATCAGCATACCCTTGTAACTAATTATCTAGTTCAACAAGGACCGGATGGCATGTCTTCACTTAATTAGGTTATGCTAAGCTTAAACTTTCGAATTTCAAGTTAAAGCATCTTGCATTCACAAGTCAGGAGGTTCAGAAGTTGTCGCAAAAAGCACATGCAACATCGGTGTTCTTACGTTCCAAGTGGATACTTATTGGACAAGTTACAAAAATACTATCATATTCTTATAAATCAGCATCTGTAATTGAATAGTAGATATTAGTTAAAACAATGAATTGAACATACCTAACTCCAAACATACAAAATTTCCACATTAATTAGAAGATGACTAGCTTATATTTCTCGCAAATATATACTTGTGGTTTTTTATTTTAAGCAAGCTTGAATATTGAATTCTTTAAACATGGAAGTTTAGTACTAATTTTCAGAAATTGGACATATTACATAAATGTATATATGCTTATTCTTGATTCATTTGAATTTATGCAATATGGAAGGACTATTTATATATGGGAGTAGACTGAAAAAAAAGCGGATTTCAAATCGGTTTTTCACACAAGTGCATTGAATAAGCAAAGCTAGAATTCTTATTCTCAGGTTTGCTTCTTGTTTTGTTTTGGTTTTATTTTGATTTATATTTTTGGTTTTACTGTAAGGAGAGTTGAACTGATAGACCAAACAACCTTTAAGCTACTTTGATTGCAAGAACCAAGGTAATCCTTGTTTTGTTCATGACAGAAATAATGCGTTAGCTCAACAGTGTCTTTCACTTCATCATCTTCTTCTTGTCTCTACCCCTCCTCGTCCTTTTCTTCTTTCTCTTCCATATCAAGTTCCAAGTCTTATAACACCGGACCATGGAAGTACGATGTTTTCTTGAGTTTCAAAGGGGAAACTCGTGATAGTTTTACCAGCCATCTATATCATGCTTTTTCTCGAAGACAAACCAAAACATTCATGGACGATCAACTTGATAGAGGGCACAATCTAGCAACCCTCTTGAATACAATAGAAGAATCAGCAGTTTCTGTAATCATTTTCTCAGAGAACTTTGCAGATCCCATGTGGTGCTTGGACGAAGTGGTGAAGACACTCGAATGCATGTATACACTTGGTCAAACAGTGTTGCCGGTACGTCCCATGTAAAACAAGATAGTGGATGTTTCGCAGAAGTCATAGCTAAGCATCAAGAAGCTTCGAGGAGGAAGGTAGGAGAGGGGATAGTGGAGAATGAAGAAACGTAGAGGGAATAGAACATAATTGACTCAATTGATGTGTATTAATCTTGTTTACATCCTGATCTTATAGACTGTAATCCCATAATTCTAGGCTAAGAAGGCTAATCACTGTGCTATAATTAAGGAAAGGATTGATCCCATAATTAAGGGTGTCAATCTTATCCATATTTACATTTGCACACTTTCTTTCTATTCTAACACTCCCCCTCAAGTTGGGTTGTAGGGTCTCCAACACCCAACTTGCTCAATACTTCGAGAAATGTTCTTCCAGTGATTGCTTTGGTCAAGATGTCAGCCAGTTGGTCTTCAGATCGAACATATGGTAGACTTATTGTTCCCTCCTCCAACTTCTTTTTAATAAAGTGACGATCTACCTTAACATGTTTTGTACGATCGTGTTGAACTGGATTCTCAGAAATACTGATAGCCGCCTTGTTGTCACACAATAGCTGACAAGCATCCTGCGGTGGAAATCCAATTTCGGTTAATGCTTTTTATCCACAAGATTTCGCTAATCCTTTTGCTATTCCTCTGAACTCCGCTTCAAAGACCTTTGGAGGGCAACTACCTTCTGCTTCTTACTTTTCCAAGTAACCAGGTTCCCTCCAACCAGAGTGAAGTATCCTGATGTAGATCTTCTATCCATTGGATTTCCAGCCCAATCAGCATCTGTGTAACTTGTTACCTCCAGGTGCCCATGTTTTCGAAACACAATTCCTTTTCCTGGTGAGCCCTTAAGATACCTCACAATTCTCATGGCAGCCTCCATATGTTGTACCTGAGGTTTATGCATGAATTGGCTAACTATCCCAACTGCATAAGCAATGTCTGGTCGAGTGTGAGACAAATATATCAGCTTCCCAATCAGTCTTTGATAGCACTCTCGATCTGCAAGTTTAGCATCTTCTTCAATCTTCAGACCATGATTCACAACAATTGGGGTTTCTGCTGGCCTACAATCGACCATTCCAACTTCAGTCAGTAGATCAAGGATGTATTTTCGCTGTGAGATAAATATCCCATGATTTGACCTCAATACTTCTATCCCAAGGAAGTACTTGAGTCTCTCCAAATCTTTCATCTCAAATTCTTCAAACAGGTTTCTTCGGAGCTGTGCAATTTCGTCCTCATCATCCCCTGTGATAATCATATCGTCCACGTATATGATTAGGCATGTGACTCGGTCCGCCTTTTTTTAAGAACAAAGTGTGATCGAATTACTCTGCTTGTATCCGTCCTCATTGCCATGGTGAATTTTCCAAACCATGCTCGTGGTGATTGTTTAAGCCCATAAAGTGCCTTCTTGAGTTGACATACTTCGCCATTTTAAACCCGCTTGAACCTGGCGGTGGTTCCATATATACTTCTTCTCGAAGATCTCCATGAAGAAATGCATTCTTCACGTCGAACTGGTGGAGCGCCCAATTGAGATTGGCTGCAATTGAGAATACAACCCTGATCGTGTTAATCTTCGCCACTGGACTAAATGTCTCTGAGTAGTCTACCCCATAGGTTTGGGTATATCCTTTGGCCACTAATCGAGCCTTGTATCTCTCACCGCCCATCTCGCCTATGTTTGATTGTGAATACCCATCGGCACCCTCTTGTTCTTTTCCCAAAGTAAGTTGCATTTTCCTTGTTCTATTCTTCTCAAGTGACTTCATTTCGCTCCATTGCTTCACGCCATTTCCTTATCTCACAGCTTCTTATGCAGTTCTAGGAATTGATTCTGAGTGTATAGCAACCGTGAAGGCTTTAGCCATCTTTGATAAACTCCCCCTGACAAGATTAGCCACCGGATATCTCGTCACTCTGGATTCTCGTTCTGGTGAGTACCTTTTTGGAGGAACTCCTCTAGTACTTCTGGGAGGCAAAATATATCTTCCAACCTGTTCAACAACTTCTATTTCGGGAGCTACAGACTCATGGTCAGCGGAAGCATTTTCAGATTGAACAGGAGTAATTTCATGATCAAGATTATTTACCTCTTGGACATCAGAGCGAGGGGACTGTGGGGTGTCTGGTTCGATGGTTCTCGATTCGTCTTCAGGAGCAGATTCAACGGGACCGCTAGCTTAGATGTTGGGCTCATCGACCGAGAAAACTGGGTTGTGTAACCAATCTAGTGAGTCTGCTGGTGTATGATTCTCCCCCTGACCACTGGATTGGGTATGGTAAAAGTATTCGGTTTCTAGGAAGTCGCAGTCCATCGTGGTGTACATGCGACGGGCTTTAGGGTCATAGCAACGGTAACCTTTTCGGTTTACCCCATATCCTACGAAAACACATTTAACGGCACACGGATCAAATTTAGTACGTTCATGTTTTGGTATGTGGACAAACACGGAGCATCCGAAGATACGGGGAAGTAAGGTTAAGGCTGGAGGTACTTTGTTGTGAGCGGAAAAAACTTGTAGTGGGGTTTGGAGTTTTAGGATTTTGGTCGGAAGACGATTAAGAAGGTACACAGTTGTGGCTACAGCTTCAGGCCAAAAGGTTTTGGGTACATGTGAGTCAATGAGAAGGGTTCGGGTTATTTCTAGGATGATTCTATTCTTTCGTTCAGCCACTCCATTTTGTTGTGGGGTGTTGGGATAAGTGGTTTGGTGTATCAGGCCTTTGTTTCGAAAGAAGGCTTGCATTGTGTGGTTGATAAATTCTCCTCCGTTATCAGAGCGAAGGATACGGATGGGTTTTTGGTACTGTGTGTGGATCATATTATAGAAGTGGATAAATTTTTGGGGAACTTCAGATTTATGTTTTAAGAAATAAATCCAAGTCATGCGTGTGCAATCATCAATAAATGTCAAGAAAAATTTAAGTCCACTACTACCAACATTCGGAGCAGGACCCCACACATCAGAATGAATTAAATCAAAACATGCTCAACCCTCAGATTATTCTAAGGAAAGATTGTCTATGGCTTTTTGCCAGAACACAAGTGTCACAATGATTATTACTAGAAAACTGAGGAAAAGGAGTTTGAGGTAACCGTGAGAAGGATGACCTAGGCGACGGTGCCACAACCAGCTTAAACGGTCAACTGTCCCATGAGCTAGTTGTGCGAACCCTTTCTGAACCACTTCATCAAGGTAATAGAGGCCATCTCGCTCAGTGCCACACCCAATAATCTCCTTCGTTCTGATGTCCTGCAAAAGGCAAAAATTAGGATGCATTAGAAGGGTACAATTCAACTCCTTCGTTACTTGGCTAATTGATAGCAATTTACGTGACGTGGACGGACATATAAACAATTCAATAATTTCAGTAGAGACAACTCAATAGTTCACCTTTGAACTAGTGCTAACCCCCATTGGCGATCAGATGTGGGATTTTTTAACTGATGGGTTAACAATATCACCGGGTCATAGGTCATCGTGGTTCATTTAGCACAATCGAACAACCATTGTGGAGATTTAGAACCCCAACGGCATATGCATACGATACTTTGGTTAATTTATTAACAACAGGTGAGCTAATAAAAGGAGGGCTTGGGGTTAATTTCGTTACCCCAAACCCTTTACCTCTGTCATTGCCCCTCAACTCTTCACTTCGACCTGCGGCTGCTCCATGTTCACCGACTCCGACAGCAACAAATCCTCCACTTGCGCCATCCACGTTGCTGTTGTGAACGCCGGTGGTCTCTTGATTGTCATCACAAATGACGGCTCGCCCATTCTTGCTCCGATTGCCATCACGATTTGTCCTCCTTGGTTGTCTTTCCACCAGTCCAAAATCACTATGTGAAAACACTCTTCTCGGAGATGTCCGGTCATGTTGCAGTGGCTGCACTTCATTCCCGATCTGTCAACACGAACCCGGAGTGATGAGGTTGCGGAATTTCCGGCCAGATCTGACCGGGTATCTCCATTGCCCATTCTGGATTTTTCATGCTCCCTTGATGTAAATCTTTGTAGTTTTGTTCTGGGTTTTTCGCCTTGCCCTTTCATTGCTAGTCCACTACCGATTCCAAGGTCTCCTTCACTGTCTCCGGCGATCGACGGATTGAGAATATTCCGTCTGGCAGCCTCCTTGCGAACCGTTGCGTATGCCATCTCAATGGTCGGAAGTGGGCTTTCTGTAGGAAAATCCCGGGGTGGGCATCACATGCCCAGGGTGCGGAATTAAAATTTTAAGTCCCGGACATTCCGAAAGCTGTGATCCATGTGTATGTATACACAATCAAACCATAACGACTAAAGGAGACCGCCTCTAACAGATCCACGCAGAGGTTTGAAAATCTAACCGACAAACTCTTTGACCCGGAATAGCTAGACTAAAGAATAGTGTGCTAGCACTAACCTTAGCCTTGGAGAGCAAGTGAGATGATCTTGGTGGAACCTTGAGAAGAAGAAGCCAATGGAGAGGATGAGAGGAAGGAGATGAAGACAATCTTCAAAGCTTAACCTTTAAGCTATTTTCGATCTTCTCCCATTCCAAAACCGTGCATTCACTTTTCTTCAAGCCTTCTTATATATATGTTAACACTTTAAAACACATATAAGAGGCTTGAGGGGATGCATCCACGTATAGGCATAATAAATGCCTTAAATTGCTAAACCATCATTACTTTGAAAAGTCAAAGTTAATAAAGCTTCCTCTCCATTTTGGTTCCACGAAATCAACATATATATATATAATTAATTAATTATTTACTTAATTAATTAATATATATATCATCAAGTGGTCCACCAAGCTGAGTCGGTCTTACCGGCCTGTCGGGCCCCGCCGTCGCGAAAAATCGCCGGAGACCCTTTTCAGCAATATCGATGTCGCGATCTCATCGGGACATATCCCAATCTCATCGGGATCCATTTAATCCTATTGCTCTCCAGATATCGGATCTCGTCTCAAACTATTTTACTGATTCTCCGAGTCACTCTTATGCGTGGACCCATTAGGTTCCGGTTATGTTGGCCACTTAGATTAACACTTAATCTAAGCAAGTCATGAGCGGTATCTAGCAACACATCACGACCCCAATTGACCGGAAAGTAATTGGTTTGACTAATGAAACCATATCACGAACCCTTCCATAGACAATTACCGCAATTCGTCCTTTCACCATGCTATACCCCACTTGGTTTGAGTATGGGCAATGTGTCAACTCTTACTAGACCGATTAAATCAAATCTAGTCCAAGTGTAATTAGATCTCGCCCTAGGACTCATTACTTTATATGTCCATGAAGACCATCTTCATGACATATGTATGCTCCGGCGCCAGAGACTTCAAAGTAATGATCCCGATAAGAGGCTACGGGTATCTCTTCGCTATCACGTAAGTGGTGAATCCTCTATTGGCTACTCAATTACCTTCAATACCTCAAGCTATACCCAATCACCACCCTATGAGCGACCTCCGAAAGGCAACAAGGAATGGAGTCAAAATACGTAATCAAGATTCAAGATATCCTCGAGTACCTCAAGTCTAAGGATACTTGCACCATTGCTATGATGAGATTATCACCGACATTTGAATAGTACATCCACGTGATGATCTCATGGCAGGTCATCCAATGTACTTACTACCACTAGTAAGCATCCACATGTCAAATCTAAATATCTCAATATTTACAGCTTTACGAGATCCACCGCCGATCCAATCAAGGAATTTGACATGTGCTAGTCTATCCGGATTAACGATGTCCAGCCTCATTAATCCTATGACTAGGATAATTTAGATATCGACATAATTACACATGATAGGAATCTCAAGAGTATGATCACATCATAATTTCCTCCATGCTATGTCATGTATCGTGGACTTCATTAATTTGATTAAAGATCATTATCAATTCATAATAAAATGAATATCAAATAAATGAAAATGCCTTTGCTTTATTTATTCATAATGTCCGTACATGATTATGAACAAAATGCGCTAAAGGGATTGCCTTTAGGCACTACTCTAACAACCTCCCACTGACCTAAAGCCAATCGCCTTTGGTATCTAATACCATAAGCGAGTACATGAGAATCAAAATTCTTCGTGACAACGGCTTCACAACGGATCAAGAATGTTCGCTCTGGAAATTCTCTATCGTGACATCACCTCGAGCAATGATCTCCGAATCAAATGGTATCGGCGAGTACGTGTTTGGATCGCCGATGAGACCTTGGTTCTTTCGCTGCAGAATAGCTCCATTGTTGTCACAATACAACCGAATGGGTCCATCACATTTAGGAACCACACCAAGTTCAAGAATGAACTTCGATCCAAACGGCTTCCTTTGCTTTGCATCCGATGCTTTGCAATGTACTCGCCTCGATCGTTGAATCGCCAGCGCTCTTGCTTGGAACTCTTCCAACCGACCGCTCCGCCATTTAGTGTGAAAACGTAACTGATTGGGACCTCGAGTCGCCCTTATCGATTGAAAATCGGCATCAGATGCCCGCCACTGGAGATTTCCATCTCCATATATCAAGAAAACATCCTTAGTTCTTCGCAAGTACTTAAGGATATTCTCGACACCACCCAAAGGACCCTCACCAGATCCGATTGGTATCTGCTCGTAACACTTAGAGCATATGATACATCGGGTCTCGTATATAGCATTACGTATATAATAGATCCTACCGCAGACGATACGGATCATATTCATACGCATCCTCTCGCCCCGTGTCCGAGGACACATAGACTTCGAGTGTTATCCCATGAGTAATGGAAGAAACCTCTCGATTGCTCCATGCTAAACCTCTTTAGCACCTTGTCTATGTACGTTGACTGTGAAAGACCAAGCAACCTATTAGATCTATCTCTATAAATCTTTATCCCAAGGATATAAGTTGCTTCTCCAAGGTCTTTCATGGCAAAGTGTTTGGACAACCAAACTTTTACTGATTGCAACATTGAGACATCGTTTCCTAGCAACAATATGTCATCTACATATAACACAAGGAATACGATTGCAGTTCCATTAACCTTCTTGTACACACAATGTTCATCCGGATTTTGTGAGAAACCAAACTCTTTGATCGTCTCATCAAAACGGATATTCCAACTCCTGGATGCTTGCTTCAATCCATAAATGGATTTCTGAAGCTTGCATACCTTTTCGCCATCAGCGGAAATGAAGCCCTCAGGTTGTGTCATGTACACATCCTCAGCCAGATTTCCATTCAGGAAAGCTGTCTTCACATCCATTTGCCATATCTCATAATCATAATGAGCGGCAATGGCTAGGAGTATCCTAATGGATTTAAGCATTGCCATGGACTGAAGGTCTCGTCATAGTCAACTCCTTGTCTTTGACGAAAGCCTTTAGCCACAAGCCTTGCTTTATAGGTAATCACATTACCATCCATGTTAGTTTTCTTCTTGAAAACCCATTTGCACCCTATAGGTTTTATCCCTTCAGGTGCATCAACCAAAGTCCATACTTGGTTTTCATACATGGAATCCATTTCAGATTTCATGGCACGAAGCCATTTTTCAGATTCTGAACTCTTCAGAACCTCTTCATAGGTGGTAGGCTCATCATCCTCTATGAGCAATACGTCATTCTGCTCACTCACGAAATCCATATCTCTCGAACAGAGCGTATCCTACTTGACCTACGAAGTTTCGTGTGAAGTAGAAGGTTGAATCTGTTACCTCATTTGTATGAGTCACGCTTCGTGTTCGCACAGTTGATTCAAGCGTCGTCCGAGCATCTTGAACTTCTTCAAGCTCAATTCGCTCCCACCGCCTTCTTGTAAAAGAAACTCTTTCTCTAAAGACAGCATGCATCAAACAAACACCTTTTGTTCCTCAAGATTGTAGAATTGATATCCTCTTGTTTCTTTAGGATATCCAATGAATGACACTTGTCGATTTTGCTTCAAGCTTATCGACTTTGTCCGCTTCACATAAGCGTGACAACCCCATACTTTCAAATAAGAAAGATAAGGTTTCTTGTTAGTCCACATCTCATATGGAGTAACATCAATCGCTTTGATGGAACTCGCTTAACAAGTAAACAAATGCCTCAAGTGCATATCCCCAAAAGGATTTTGGTAATCGTAAAACCCATCATAGATCGTACTCACGTCCAACAAGGTTCGATTTCTCCTTTCTCGCCACACCATTATGCTGTGGTGTAAGGAGGGGTCCACCGAGATAAAATCCCATTATCTCTAAGATAATCCAAAACTCTTGGTCTAAGTATTCACCACCACGATCGGATCGTAATGTTTTGATACTTTTACCAAGTTGTTTTTCTACTTCATTTCAATTGTTTGAACTTTTCAAACGCTTCAGATTTGTATCTCATCGACATGTATACCCATATCGAGAATAATCATCGATGAAGGTAATGAAGTAACAACAACCATTTCGCATGGATGGACATCGGACCACATACATCCGAATGTATTAGGTCTAATAATCCGATCGCTGCTCACCCTTTCCTTAAAGGTAACTTAGTCATCTTGCCTAATAAACAAGATTCACATGTGTCATATGATTCATAATCAAATGACCCTAAACTTCCACTCTTGTGGAGCTTAGCGATCGTCTCTCATTTATATGGCCAATGCGACAATGCCATAAATAAGTTGATTTTAAATTATCTCTTTTATGTCTTTTAGCGTCATTGACATTCATAACCGGATATGACATATCTAATATGTATATTCCATTGCATAATGTACCAAGCATACCATAAAGCATTCCATTTGAGCTAATAGAACAACCATTGTTACCAAAAGACAAATGGAAACCAAATTTATTTAAACAAGAAATGATAATATGTTCTTTGTTAACACGGTACAAAATAACAATCATCCAAGTTAAGTACAAGCCCACTGGGAGTGTCAAAACATAAGTTCCTACTGGCTAATGCAAAGAACTCTTGCTCCATTGCCAACACGCAGTCCATTTCTCCCTTTATGAGTCAGCCATCGTCCTCGAGGCCTCGTGATATCATTGCATATGTGTGAGCCACAACCGTATCTAATACCCATATGTTATGATCGTAAACAAGATAACCTCAATGACAAACATACCGAAGAAGTCGAGGCATCCGATGCCTTCTTCGCTTCATTGTTCCAGATAGACTTTGCGATTACGCCCAATGACCAGCCTTACCGCAATGGAAGCAGTACCTTTGGTGCAGTATCTTTGGTCTTCTTCTTGCCTTTCGCTGCACTTCCTTTCGGCTTTTGAGCCTTTTTTCTTCTTCTCCTTCTTTCGAAGCAGAGGAAGAAGAATCCACCAATAAGAACGCATTGCTATCTTGCTTGACAAATTTGTTCATTGCTCTCGAGCATGTTGATCACTCGGGAATTGTGGTGGATATTTGGTTCATCCGATAGTTCAACACAAACCGTGAATAACTATCGATAAGCCAACAAGAATCAAGTCTATACTTAACTCGTAATCCATCACAAAACCTAAGACCGCCAACCTCTCAATATAGCCATTCATCTTCAATGCATATTGCACCGCAGATGAACCAGAGTCATCTTCGTTGTAAAGAGCAATCTTGAGGTCTCGAACCGCTCGGACCGAGCTTGCTCATCAAACAACTCTCGTAGATGATACACTATCGTGAGCATCCATAGACTCGTCCGCTTCGCAATCGTGTGACATCGATGCAAGCATAATGCATGTAGCTATGTCACCGCCTTTGAGATGCTTATTTATATGCCTTCGATCATCATCGAAGCTCCTTCAGTAGTGGATCGAAGCGGAAAATCAAGGATGTATCCAAGATCTTCAGATCGGAGAACAATTTCGATTTCGCAGCCACCAAGAAAATTCGTCCGCTTAATTTGTTTGTATCCATTAGTGAGCGAGATTCACACTAGTCGACATCTTGAATCAACCTAAACATAGAGAGAAAGGAAGTTAGAATAGAATTAAATGTATGATCATAAGGACTTAAATGACATACATATGGCTCCCACTAGTTTCAATAGAATCCATAACCTCATCATGAATCCAAGAAACAAAATGGCACAATGTCCTAGTGGGTCGATATCCGACATTGCTAAGAATGACCTCGAGGTTAGCTCAACAAATCACCTTAGGTCAATCGGTAGGTATCGGTCATACCAATTGCATCTCGAATGCAACTATCGCCGATCTATCAACAGTTGATGTATGCACATACATTGGGTTATCAACACTGATGCGTATACATCCGATGTACACTACCCAATTTCGCCTCATTCCACGCTGACCTCGAGGTTAGCTCAACAAATCAACGCTTCTAGGAAAACCGACCCATTAATCCGAAAATCATATTTTCATGGTTCAACATATCCAGATAGAGTGAGCTTGAGGTTAGCTCAACAACCCAACCCTATAAGAACTCGTTCTTACCATATTAATGGAAGGCGTTAGTTTTCATATTTAAATTGAGGGATTTTAGGTCTCATCAAATTAATCTCATCCAAGGATCATAGTCATCTTGACTATATGGACTGATTTAGGCATTGCATCAATCATATTGAATTTATACCTAAAATCATCCATCATCCCTCCAAAGAATGTGTTTATAGTCGATCGGAGCAAGTTCTAGTCGATCAAGATGTGCCACCGACCGAACCTTTGTTCTAGTCGACTCACGCCTATCGTAGACGCTCCAATGACCGAACATGTTCTAGTCGATCGAAGGGTTATCAGACACGCCCAATGACCGACATGTTCTAGTCGATTGAATCCTTCTTCCAAATGACCGAACAAATCTCGTCGACTGAATGTTCTTTCCAATGACCGAGCAATTCCTAGTCGATCGAATGCTTCTCCAATGACCGAGCAAGTCCCAATGACCGAATGAGCTAGGCTTGCTTTTTAGTTGGCTAATTCTCAATTCGCAGTCCCAATTCACAATACCAATATACCAAGTATATAAAACATTATATTGATGTGCTAATGAAACTTTTCATCAAATCATGCATGCCATATAGTCAAACTATATTTGAAAACTTGAAACCGATTAATCAACGATTAATCATTAGATTTCCACATAATTCAAGGACACCAAATAATCATGCTAAGTATCTCTAGGTAGGTTACACGTTATCAAAATTACTTCGCACTTGTCACACAAATTGCACGGCCAAAATAACTAAGATAACTAATAAGCTAACGAGACTCTAAAGTGACCTATTCGACATCCAAAAATTATTGGAAACCCTAAATTCAAGAATCTCATCTTGGCATGCATACCACATCAACATAACACATTTTTAATCACTATAAAAATGATTCAAGGCATTGGAAAAGAGAATAACACAACCAATCATTCCAAACAAAACAGCCCCAGCATGTTTCTCAAAACTGCCAAGCTATGCATTTTGCTCAAAATGATCATTGAAACATTTTCAATAAATGCTGAGAAAATTACAGAGGTTAAAACATGTTCCCAACATGCTCCATGAATTTTTTCAGGATTTATTTACAACAAAGACTCATTGAACCTCAGTAATCTAGCCAAACCAGAATCTGTGTTTTTCAACACAGACATTCCCAGCAGCACACAAGAAATTCGGGAATAAATAGTAAATTACCTTGAAAACAATTTTCCATCCACAGAGACATTCACAAACATCTTAGGGACGTGTCGGTGAAAACCACTCCGAAAACGATTTTCTAGAATTTATTCTCGAATTTACAAGCATAGCTGTTTCAGAAACGCTCAACAAGACAGCATCCGAAACTTAGGGAATTAAATTAGCAAAACCTTATCAATCGGCATCGATAAAATTTTTCCTTTCATAGACACATTCAGCAACATCTTATGAGAAAGTCTATGGCAGAAAATTTCGAAAACCCCAATTCTATACAGATTCGAAATTGCACAGAAGTAGCATGCAACACAGCTCAATTCTCAAAGGAATTCACCTAGTTATCATTTTGACTGCTTATACAACACAAGTGGCTCGATACCACTGTAGAAAATCCCGGGTGGGCATCACATGCCCAGGGTGCGGAATTAAAATTTTAAGTCCCGGACATTCCCGAAAGCCAGGATCCATGTGTATGTATACACAATCAAACCATAACGACTAAAGGAGACCGCCTCTAACCAGATCCACGCAGAGGTCGGAAAATCTAACCGACAAACTCTTTGACCCGGGAATAGCTAGACTAAAGAATAGTGTGCTAGCACTAACCTTAGCCTTGGAGAGCAAGTGAGATGATCTTGGTGGAACCTTGGAGAAGAAGAAGCCAATGGAGAGGATGAGAGGAAGGAGATGAAGACAATCTTCAAAGCTTAACCTTTAAGCTATTTTCGATCTTCTCCCATTCCAAAACCGTGCATTCACTTTTCTTCAAGCCTTCTTATATATATGTTAACACTTTAAAACACATATAAGAGGCTTGAGTGGGATGCATCCACGTATAGGCATAATAAATGCCTTAAATTGCTAAACCATCATTACTTTGAAAAGTCAAAGTTAATAAAGCTTCCTCTCCATTTTGGTTCCACGAAATCAACATATATATATATAATTAATTAATTATTTACTTAATTAATTAATATATATAATTACTGAAGTGGTCCAGTCAAACTGGAGTCGGTCTTACCGGCCTGTCGGGCCCCGCCGGCGAAAAATCGCCGGAGACCCTTTTCAGCAATATCGATGTCGCGATCTCATCGGGACATATCCCAATCTCATCGGGATCCATTTAATCCTATTGCTCTCCAGATATCGGATCTCTGTCCGAAACTATTTTACAGATTCTCCGAGTCACTCTTATGCGTGTGACCCATTAGGTTCCTTTATGTTGGCCACTTAGATTAACACTTAATCTAAGCAAGTCATGAGCGTATCTAGCAACACATCACGACCCCAATCGACCGGAAAGTAATTGGTTTGACTAATGAAACCATATCACTAACCCTTCCATAGACAATTACCGCAAGAATTCGCCCTTTCACCATGCTATACCCCACTTGGTTTGAGTATGGGCAATGTGTCAACTCTTACTAGACCGATTAAATCAAATCTAGTCCAAGTGTAATTAGATCTCGCCCTAGACTCATTACTTTATATGTCCATGAAGACCATCTTCATGACATATGTATGCTCCGGCCAGAGACTTCAAAGTAATGATCCCGATAAGAGGCTATGGGTATCTCTTCTCGCTATCACGTATGGTGAATCCTCTATTGGCTACTCAATTACCTTCAATACCTCAAGCTATACCCAATCACCACCCTATGAGCGACCTCTCAAAGGCAACAAGGAATGGAGTCAAAATGTAATCAAGATTCAAGATATCCTCGAGTACCTCAAGTCTAAGGATACTTGCACCATTGCTATGATGAGATTATCACCGACATTTGAATAGTACATCCATGTGATGATCTCATGGCAGGTCATCCAATGTACTTACTACCACTAGTAAGCATCCACATGTCAAATCTAAATATCTCAATATTTACGCTCGAGATCCACCGCTGATCCAATCAAGGAATTTGACATGTGCTAGTCTATCCGGATTAACGATGTCCAGCCTCATTAATCCTATGACTAGGATAATTTAGATATCGACATAATTACACATGATAGGAATCTCAGTAGTATGATCACATCATAATTTCCTCCATGCTATGTCATGTATCAGGGACTTCATTAATTTGATTAAAGATCATTATCAATTCATAATAAAATGAATATCAAATAAATGAAAATGCCTTTGCTTTATTTATTCATAATGTCTGTACATGATTATGAACAAAATGCGCTAAAGGGGATTGCCTTTAGGGCACTACTCTAACACTTTCTCTAAGCAACTCCCGTTTGATGGTGTCATATTTATCATCCATTCCAGCAAGGAATTGGTAAAGCCGGCCCTCTTGCTTGAGTCTGTTAAATATGGACATGTCCTCTGGACACTTTATAGGATTCGGTTGCCTTCTGTCGATGTCCCGCCATATGCTCTTAGATGTACTGAAATATTTTTCCAAAGGTCATCCGTCCTCGCCGCAATGGATTGATTTGGTCATGAGATCAAAAATTTGGATGGCATCTTCCCCACTTTTGTATGTTACGGCCAGACCATCCCATAGGTCCTTGGCCTTTGGGTACTCGATATACTGACTTGCTAACTCTTGCTCCATTGATTGAATTAACCGGGAGATTACCTGGAGATCTGCCTGCTCCCATTTGGCAAATGTTGTATCTGTTTTGTCTGGTGGCGGAGGGAAGCCGGTAATATGGCCTAGGCGCCCCTTTGCTCCAATCTCAACACGCATCATTCTGGACCACAGGGAGTAGTTATATTCATTTAATTTCAGTGAAATTGTGGCTGTTGTTGTTTGTCAATTGTTTCGTTGGGTATGATGTCGCAGAATTTGGGCTATGTGATTAGATAAAAGCTCAGGGCTTCGTGAACACCAGATTGGTGCCGCTAGTGGCTTCTTCGCCATGTCTCTCACGTGTAAGTGGCAGATGATGTCAATAAAGGTTTCAATTCCTAAGATCGATAATCGCTTCGATACCATGAAGAAACGTAGGGGAATAGAACATAATTGACTCAATTGATGTGTATTAATCTTGTTTACATCCTGATCTTATAGACTGTAATCCCATAATTCTAGGCTAAGAAGGCTAATCACTGTGCTATAATTAAGGAAAGGATTGATCCCATAATCAAGGGTGTCAATCTTATCCATATTTACATTTGCACACTTTCTTTCTATTCTAACAGAGAAAGTTGCCAAGTGGAAAGAAGCCTTGTCAATCGTTACCTCTCAATCTGGCTGGGACTCTAGGGTCGCCAGATAAAGTTTGTTCATAATAGCCAGTCTAGAAATAAAACTGTGACGAGAAACGAAGCCATGACCCGAAAGTTTTCCATAACAAAAGCTTCTTAAAAATTGCTAACACAGCAACACTTACTCTCGTTTCCAAGGTTGTCAAGCCTCAAAGAACATCAGAAATCTATCTCTTGTTACTTCGAGGCTGAAGAAAAAGAGTATGAAAAACTTTCTCTGTATTGATTTCTTACTAACACACTTGATATGTACACTTGATTTTCTATTTATACTAGGAAAAGAGAAATGCTACTGGCTATAATTCTACTGTGCTTGTGCCGTATTTACAGATGTAAGAGATGCGAAAAGCAAAAGGGAATAAGAAGAGCAAAAGACGGCTTGGCAGTTGGTGCGTCTGCTGCAGAGCGTCCCATGAGCATACTGTGAGCTGGGGGAAGGCGTGAAGCACTCTGCCAGGACATGCCTTCACAGGGTCTGGGCTATTTGGGCCATCCAACCCATAAGTGAAGAAGACCTGGGAGGAACAACACAAGCTCGCGAAGAAGCATAAGAAAGGATCCAGTCTTTAACACTCTCCCTTCAAGTCGGAGACCCATACGGATCCGAACTTAGAGATTAGGGATCCGAACGAGCGAGCGGGGAGAGCCTTCGTGAAGAGATCGGTGAGCTGTTCGTGGCTGCGAAGGTGTCGGAGATCCAGAAAGTTGGAGGTGACGGCGTCGCGTACCAAGTGTAGATCGATTTCCGGTGTTTAGTTCGCTCGTGGAAGACGGGGTTACGCGATATATGAATTGCTACTTGGTTGTCGCAGTATAAAGGTATGACCTTCATAATTTTTACCCGAAAACATTGCAATAGATGGACGATCCACCTTAACTCACATGTGGTGGAGGCTAGGCTTCGGTACTCCGCTTCCGCTGAGGATCTACTTACAGTTGTCTATTTTTTTGTTTTCCAAGAAATGGGTGAGTCGCCGATGAATATGCATAAACCGGTCAAGGAACGTCGACTGTAAACGCAACTGGCCCAGTCAGAATCGGAGTAGGCGGTGAGTTCTAAGGTTGAGGTCGCTGGGTAGAATAACCCTGATGTTGGGTTCCTTTAAGATATTTTAAAACATGTTTCACCGCTTCCCAGTGCGGTTCTCTTGGTATTTTCATGAACTGACTCAGTTGTTGCATGATGTAGGTAAGATCGGGTCGAGTAAAGCTCAGGTATTGCAGTCGGCCTACAATTCTTCTGTACCGTTCCGGGTCCTTAAGTGGCTCGCCCTCATCAATGGTAAGCTTGGTACCTGGAACTATAGGAGTTGTGCACGATTTGCATTCTAGCATGTTTGTCTCCTGTAGGATGTCCCTCACGTATTTGCTTTGACTGAGTACAGTACCCGCTTCAGACCTAGCTATTTCAACCCCTAGGAAATATTTTGCATATCCCAGATCTTCAATCGGAAATTCTTTGTGTGAGGCTTGTTTTGTGTGATTCAATAGTGTTTCATTTGCACCCGTAATAAGGATATCATCTACATAAATGATGATGGCAGCAAAAGCATCTCCTTCGCCTTTAGTGTATAGATAGTGGTCTGCCTCTGTTTTGTGAAAGCCTAGGTTCCCTAGTGTCGTTGTCAACTATTTGTGCCATTGTCTCCCAGCTTGTTTAAGCCCATAGATTGACTTTAGTAATCTGCATACCTCTCCTTCTTTGGCCTTTGTGTATCCTTGTGGGGGCATCATGTAGATTTCCTCTTCTAGATTACCATGTAGGTAAGCGTCATTGATGTCACACTGTATTATAGGCCACTGTCTGATGGTTGCTACAGCCAAGAATGTCCGAATTGTCACAGTTCGAGCCACTGGGGAAAACACCTCTGAGTAATCAATACCCTCTCTTTGGTTGAAGCCCTTAGCCACTAGCCTCGATTTCAATTTGTCAACAGATCCATCTGGCTTGTATTTCACTTTATACACCCACTTAGAAGCTATAGTTCTCTTCCCCTTAGGCAAGTCGGTCAGTACCCAAGTGTGATTGTCTTCTAGAGCATTCAGCTGGGAATTCATTGAGTCTCTCCATTCCTGTGATTTACATGCTGCATCATAGGAAAGAGGTTCAAAGGTAGAGTGGACATTACCTATGAACTCCGTGTATGGTTGAGTGTGAGTGATCTGGAAATGTGATTCCTTCCTTTCTTTTATTCCTGCAGGACCAAAGACTTGTAAAGCTATATTAGAGGTATCAAGATCCGCAGTGGGTTGATGAGCTGAAGCTTGTAGGACATAGTCATTCAGGTATTTGGGCATGTGGTGAGTTCTCTGGCTTTTCCTTATCTAATTGATTGGTGTTGTGTGTGGTTCTGGTGGGAAATAGGGTGATGAAAGGGTTTCAATGTTTTCTGGTGCTATCTCAGTGTGTTGAGTGGTTAGATTTCTGTGTATATCATTTGGTTCTTTTGTATGGCTTTCTGTGGTGAGGCAAGGAAATAATGGTAATGTTTCTGGTGTTGGTTGGTGTCGGGTATTGGCATAAGGGAATGTGCTTTCATGGAAAGTAACATCCCTTGAGCTGAAAGTGTTTTTGGTTTCGAGGTTCATTACTTTGTAGGCTTTGTAGTCTGGCATGTATCCGAGGAAGACACATTTTGAGGCTCTGGGGTCTAGCTTGGTCCTACCTGGGGTTTTGTCTAGGGCAAAACACAGGCATTTTAAGGTCTTGAGGTGTTCATAGGTTGGTTTCCTTTTGTGTAGTTTCTCATAAGGTGTCTGCCATTGTAAAGCTTTAACTGGGATCCTATTTAGGAGATAGGTAGCTGTGAGGAGAGCCTCCCCCCAAAAGTGTTTGGACAAACTTGCTGTGAAGAGTAATGCTCTGGTTATTTGAAGCAAGTGCTTGTGTTTAATCTCTACTACCCCGTTTTGTTGTGGGGTATAAGGGCAACTTTTCTGGTGCATTATTCCCAACTCTGCAAAGTATCTTCTGCATTCATTGTTTATGAATTCCCTTCCATTATCGGTTTGAACCCTTAGAACCCTTGCATCATACTGTTTCTCTACTGATTTGACAAATTGTGTTATGGTGTGTTGGGTTTCATCTTTGTGTCGGAGTAGGAATGTCCAGGTAGCCCTAGAGTAATCATCTACAATGGTGAGGAAGAACTGTGACCCATTTGATGTAGGGATTCGATAGGGCCCCCACAAATCCATGTGTAAAAGTTCAAAAATTCTAGTAGTGTTTATTCTGTGTTTGGGAAAGGGTTTCCTGTGCTGTTTTGCCAATGGACATATTTGACATTCAGGAATAGTCGAAGTAGAAGACTTAATTTCATTGATATGTTGTATTTTTTCCTTAGAAACATGCCCTAATCTTTTGTGCCAGACATCAAAGGAAACTAGAGCACTATGACCAACATGTTTGGTTCTGTAAAAGTCTAGGGGAGGACCTTTTAGAGTCCCTGAAGGTAGTAGGCAATCTGGACTTAGCTCATACAATCCACTCCGGGCCTTAATAGCTGCTAAGATGTTGTTAGTCCGAAGGTCCTGCAAAAATAGGTCATTAGAAACAAAGATGGCAGCAACTTCATTTTGTGTGGTGAGTTTGTTTACTGAAAGAAGGTTCTTGCAAAAGGTTGGTATGTGTAATATTTCATCAAGAGTAATCTTATCACCAAGAATGGCTTGGCCAATATGTTTTACTTCCTGTTGTGTGCCATCCGGAAGAGTAACTGGATCATATACTCTGTTTACATCATAATTATGACATATATCTAAGTTCTGGACCATATGTGATGATGCTCCTGAGTCAATTAACCATGTGCATGTATTTTCTGTAATGAATGAATTTGTGCAACCATTACCTGCGAAGTTTGCAAGTCCTCCCACCTTTACCTCATTTGTGCCTTTGCCTTTTATTGCTTTGGATATCTCTTGTTGGATGAATGTGGCTAAACCTTGAGGAATTTGGTCATTCCTGTCGATGCACTCACTATGTTCATTTTGCAGATCTGTAGGAGAGTCGCCAAATATTGCTAGGTTGGCCTTGTTTTTCTGCCCAACAAGCTCTTTGTACCACTCAGGTACTCCATGAATTTTGAAACAAGTTTCCATGGTATGCCCTTCCTTCCCACACTTGTCACAATGCTTATCTTCCTTCCTTGTGTATGTTTTCTTGCTGTTGTAGGTATTTCTGCTCCCTCTTTTAGTGTTAGAGTTGGGTTGCTTTGCCATCATGGCAACTTGCATGTTGTTCTCATTGATTGCACTCACTGTCCTTTGCCTTTCTACTGTCTGCATCATTGCATAAGCTCTGTTCACCATGGGCAGAGGTTCCATGAACATGACCTGATTCACAACATGCTCATATTCCTCATTCAGACCCATCAGGAATTGTACCAGTCGGTGTGTATTTTCTTTGTCACTGATTGCTTTGGCGGCATCGCAGATGCAAGTGGGTGTCGGGCTTAGGCTAGATAAATCATCCCAAAGTTTATTTAGCTTGGTATAATATGCTGAGATAGAGAGTGTACCTTGCTTGAGTTGACTAATCTCTCTTTCTATTTGGTATAGCATTGGACCGTTGGCTTCTCCAAACCTCTCCCTCAGCTCATCCCAAAGATCTTTGGCCGTAGGAAATGATAGGAAGGCATCTCCCAGCTCCTTGTTCATTGAGTTAAGGATCCAGGACTGGACCATGGAATCAGCTCTCTTCCATCTGGTGAGTAACACCCTATCTTCTGTTGGTTTACTGCATGACCCGTCAATGAAGGACAGTTTGTCTTTTGTACAAAGGGCTATTGTCATAGCCTTGCTCCATGTTAGGTAGTTGTTTCCATTGAAGAGTGTAGTAACTAACACTGCACCTAGATTTTCTGTGTTGGTAATAGAGTATTTCTCCAGATCGGTGGAGTCAAGATGGCTAGAATCACTCTCAGCCATAGTTGACATGTTGGGTGGTAAGTTGGATCAGACCATAAGCTCTGATACCATGAAGAAAAAGAGTGTGAAAAACTTTCTCTGTATTGATTTCTTACCAACACACTTGATATGTACATTTGATTTTCTATTTATACTAGGAAAAGAGAAATGCTACTGGCTATAATTATACTGTGCTTGTTCCGTATTTACAGATGTAAGAGATGCGAAAAGCAAAAGGGAATAAGAAGAGCAAAAGACGGTTAGCGGTTGGTGCGCTCACGTAGGCGTCCCATGAGCATACTGTGAGCTGGGGGAAGGCATGAAGCACTCTGCCAGGACATGCCTTCACAGGGTCTGGGCTATTTGGGCCATCCAGCCCATAAGTGGAGAAGACCTGAGAGGAACAGCACAAGCCCGCGAAGAAGCATAAGAAAGGATCCAGTCTTTAACATAGGCAATGGTTTGCTTTCATTTAACTTTGAGTTTGGTTCCAACTCAACCTTTCTTTGCATTTATTAATAGGCCTGATTCCAAACTTTTCGAAGAAATTGTCAAGGATATTTTGGAGAAACTATAACAGATGTCCCTAAATGGCGACTTGGAATTGACTCGCGAATTTGGAAAATTGAATCTGGTCGAGTCGGCTGTGTTGGGCCCGGATCCAGTCAAGACGACCCGTGGTCCGATCGGTCCATTCATCAGATATCAGTCTTATGCCTAAGCCCATGCCCTCCTTGGCCCATCCATAGAAGGAAGTCTCCCATGCAAACACGTAAAGACTTAAACCTAACTGCAAAACCATATATAAGGTATAATTCTCCCATAATTGAGGTACGAAATCATTACCTAGTTGCTTTCTCTGCATTGGTCAACCTCACCTTCACCAAAAGACTGACTTGAGCGTCAGAGGGGCTAATCGGGACACAACCCCCGACAAGCCCTCTTTGTTTTGCAGGTATCTTCACGTCGAAATCATCACGAGAAAGCAGCAGACTTATAGATCAGAAAGGTAACGTATAGTTCAGCCAAAATCCGGCAGAACCAATTGGCACCCACTGTGGGGCCCGACTTCAGGGCATCACGTCCAGAAACACACAGATCAGTCAGGCGGCGGCGATGAACCCTGATATAGCCACTGTTGCGGCTCTGGCGATGCAACGCATGAGTTTGCAGCCACCGCAACTCGCCACCGCACTACATGTTTCCCAGACGAATCCTCGATCCTAACGATCAACCACAACCTCGTGGTTTGGAACAAGAAGAACAGAGTGTCACTTTAGAGGATAACGCAGACTCAATATGCACCAATCTCCCAAGACCGATCGGATGCGATCCTCTTCCGCTCAGGCACACCTCCTCACCGTAAAACAGATTGAGGAAGCGCTAACCTGCTGATTCGCCAGATCTTGCGGCCTCGCCTCAACGCCATAACAACAAATTCGCTCAGACGATAAACCGCACGCAGAGATCAAAGATGGCAACCGATCGCTACCCGACCGAAAACCTAGAAAAAATCGTGGACGATCGGATTAACGCAGCTATGAGCTTCCGCCCAGATCACCCGATGGCACAATACAGCTCTCCCTTTACCCTGGAAATTTTGGATAGCCTCCTGGCACCCGGAACCAAAATACCAACGCCAGAAAAATATACTGAAAAGACCGACCCCCTGGACTACTTACAACACTTCCAGTCGATGATGAATCAGACTGTGCCGATGCCATCCAATGTAAGGCATTCGCACGGCCTTTCAAGAGGGAGTCTGACGATGGTTCAACACCACCTCCGGTCAGATCACCGCTGAGGATTTCAGCTACTTTTCTCAATCGATTCGCCACCAAGAAGCGCCACGTAAGACAAATTTTGAGGTGATGCACCACCCTGGGAGGAATGAAAGTTTATAGAGTTCATCACTCGGCTCAATAACGGTTATTGAGGTCCCCGACCACTTGCTCGCCTACGCCGGCCGCGCTTATGAGCAATACGAGGATGAGAAGTTTAAGAAGTCGTTAGCCTCGATCAGCCCCGATCTATTCAGAGATCGACATCGGCGCATAAGTACATTCAAATAAAAAGTATTAAAGAATACAAAACGTCGGCAAATGATCGCGGGAGTGGTAGGCGATGAGTCTCACAAAAGATGAGGGATCACGACCGAGAAAGCCGATCGGCTCGGCAGTGGCATCAACAAGACTTCACCCCGCTTAACAAACGATATGCGAAAGAACTGGCAGTCATGAGAGCGGATGGGAAAACTATCCGAGAGCCCAATAAAATGAAGACCCCTTACAAGGATAGGAACCCAGATCTATATTGCTGCTTCCACAAAGAGGTCGGTTATGATACTAAGATTGCTTTGGCGCTGAAAAAGAAATCGAATCCTCATACAAAGGGAAGGTTAGGCCGATTCGTGAAGCACTAACGAAACGTCAATCGGATAATCAAGGTGATGTGTCGGCGCATAATAAAGCACCGCCTTGGAGGCGAAATGACAGGAATGATGGAGGGAGGCAGAATATGAATACAGATAATCGACGAGAAGAGAGAGGGCGATCGAGGGAAAGAAACTACGGAAACACTGGGCAACAAGACGACCGACCAACTGGAGTTATTAACATGATATTCGGTAGAAATGCAGCAGGCGGATCCACAACTAAAGGGAGAAAAAGATATGTCAAACAGGTCGGCAGAGACTCATCCACCAAAAAGTCGAGGGAGAACGACGGGATGATATCATTCGATGAGTCCGACCTCGATGGAATAAGTTGCCCTAATGATGACGCACTCGTGGTAAATCTGAACATGGACGGTTACGAGGTGAAGCGGGTGATGATTGATACGGGCAGCTCGGTCGACTTGTTGTATTACGAGGCCTTCAAGCAGATGAAGATACCCGAAGATCGACTACTACCTACAAACGACCCCATTAAAGGAGTAATCAAGGCCACCATCCGCTCGCTTCGGTGAATTTGAAAGTGAAGTTCGCGTAAGTCGTGCAGATAGAAAGGGACGTCGAGTTCCTAGTCGTAAAGTTTCAAGGGGCGTACAATGCAATAATCAGGTGGGCTACTCAAAATGCTCTCAGATCGGTCGTCTCCACCTACTATCAAGTTATGAAGTTCCAGACACCCCACGGAATTGGTATTGTCAGGGGTCAGCAGAGAATCGCCAGGGAATGTTATTTAGCGGAGACTAAAATATTAGACGGGGCGGTAGTTCTGACGAGCTCTCTTGATGTGAGAACCGATGAAGAGACGGATAGGATGAACCCAGTGGAAGAAACGCAACGGATCGCACTGGACGAAGTCGACCCCTCTAAGTTCACAAACCTAGGTTCCGAGCTGCAGAAGGACCTGGTTAAAGAAATCACAGACTGTTTGGTGGAAAATAGGTCGGTTTTTGCTTGGGTACCGAGCGACATGCCTGAAATTTCTCGATCGGCCCTCATCGCACTCCTCGATATTCTAATGACTATGTTCGATCGTATAAAAGAAGCGATGGCACAAGCAAGGAGCGATGGGGTGATCGAGAAAGAAGTAGAGAAGTTGTTCGAGGCCGGTTCATCCGAGAAGTCAACACCCAATGGCTCGCCAATGTGGTTTTAGTGAAAAGAAGAACGGAAGTGGAGAATGCATAGATTTCACCGACCAACAAAGCATGTCCAAAGGATGCCTTCCTTGCCTAAGATCGACCAGCTAGTAGACTCTACCTCGTGGCATGAACCGCCACTTCCTCGGATGCCTTCTGCTATCATCGATTCAAATGAGCCGAAGACGAAGAAAAGACCGCCTTCATAACCGACTCAAGGTACATATTGCTACCACGAATGCCCTTCGCTTAAAGAACGCGGGCGACCTATCAACTACTCATGGAGGTCTTTAAAAACAGATCGGCCGATCGGTGGAAGCTTATGTGGATGATATGGTAGTCAAAAGTAAGATTCGTCATGAGCATGTGGAAGATCTCAAAGAAGTCTTCCAAACCCTGAATAGATTTCAGATGAAACTGAACCCGGAAAAATGCATCTTTGGGGTGGCTTCAGGAAAATTCCTAGGGTTTATGATCACCAACGAGGATCAAGCTAATCCAGAAGATCGAAGCCATCATTCAAATGCCCTCACCCCGATGCTTAAAAGAAGTACAGATATTGACCGGTCGGATAGTCTCTCTAAGCAGGTTCATTTCCAGATTGGGAGACAAGTGCCTCCCATTTTTCAAAATCTTGAGGAAAGTGAACGTGACCCAGTTTCAATGGTCGGATGAGTGCGAGAAAGCTTTCCAACACTTAAAGCAATACTTGTCTAGCCCGCCTATCCTGCAAAGCCCGACAGAGGGAGAGAACCTGATCTTATACTTGGCGGTTACGGAGGGGTCGATCAGCGCGGTACTTACTCGATCGGAGGGAAGCGAACAACACTGCCTATTACGCCAAGAAAGTATTGACCGGACCGAAACACGATACACGCCTATAGAAAACTAGCCTCTCCTTGATAATGGCGGCCCTAAGCTAAGGCCCTACTTCCAAAGTCATACCATTGAGGTATGGACCGACCAACCCTCAGCAAAGGCTCTTCAAAAGCTCAAACTTCGGGTTGGCTAATATAGTGGGTGGTAGAGCCGAGAGTTCGACATACAAGCATGCATTTCGCACCACCATTAAAGCGCAGTGTTGGCGCACTTCATCGCGAGATGAGCCAACCTAGCTCAAGGACAAGCGCCTCGCTCGAGCTTGTTTGTTGACGGTCGCCCAATGTCGAGACGCGGAGCGGAGTAGTCTTGATCAGCCCGCATAATGAAGAAAAGGTAGAATATGCCATTCGGCCGAGTTCAAAGCCTCCAATAACGGCGTAATACGAGGCCCCGATAGCCGGGTCTCCAATCGCTAAGGAAATGGAGATAAGGCATCTAAAGATATATAGTGATAGCCAAGTGGTGGTTGGTCAAGTCACCGGCAAGATGAGGCCAAGGGGAACAACATGATCAAGTACCTAGAGCTGGCAAAGCAGGAGTTGAGCAATTTCGAACAATTCTCGATCAATGTAATAGAACGAGCTCAAAATGTCAAAGCGATGCGCTTCCAAAATAGCTTCCGATCACGATGCCATAAACAATGTTCGTCGAACTACTAGACCAAATTTAGCATTCAAGAAGCCAAGGAAGTTCTCAACGAAATATCGGCTCGGTTGTTGACGAACCGATCGCAAGCAGACTTCTTATAAGGAAAACAACCAAAGACGGTCGAAGCCAAGAAACTAAGAATAAAGGCACCAATACATGGTCGTTAATGGTATCAGATAAGCGCTTTACGACCGTCACGCTCGATGCTTAATCAAGAAGAAGCCGAAAGGTGCAATGGTCAAGTCCATGAAGGGATGTGGAAATCATGTAGGAAGCGTAATGTTGGCTCACTGACCGATCGACAGGTATTATCGTCGACAATGAGAAGAGATCGCCAAGAGAAGGTCGACCGACGCGAGGCCCGCCGAGAAACAACAAATTGTCTCACCACCAACCGAGAGGATGAAAATTGTGAGTCATCCTATCCCGCTCGCTCAATGGGGAATGGATATATCGGGTCCTTTCGCCTCGGTCCCGACGTAAGAAGTTCTTGATAAGGCGGTGGAATACTTCACCAAACGGGCGTAAGCGAAGCGGTTGCTACAATTTCTAATGAAGGTGGAGAACTTCGTGATTAAGAATATACTTACCCGCCGGATGCCTATGGTGTTGGTTACGGATAACGGTCGACGCTCGATAACGATAAGTTCGTAGATTTCGCGACCGACTAAAGATCGTCGCAATGACTTCTGTAGCCCACCCCAAAGCAACGGTCTCATGAGAACACCAATAAAAGATAATGAGTGCCCTCAAGAAGCGCTTTAGATGGCCGAAAGACTGGGTCAAGAACTAGACGGTGTTATGGGCATACGTAACCACACCGAACGGAGCCATGGGGAAACACGTCGAAATGACCTTCGGCGTAAGCCCTAGTTCCAGTAGGGCGGCATTGCATAATCAAAGGGTGTCGGGCTATGAAGAAGAGCGAATGATGAAGTTCGCAGAGCGGAACTTGTTCTCCTCGGTGAGGATGTGAAAGGGCACCGCCGATCGAAAGCGATCGTGCAAAAGGCGCACCAAATTCTACAATGTAGGGTAAAGCCGAGCGATGTAAAGATAGGCGGTACGCCTGCGAAAGGCCGAGGCGATCGGAAGCATCCCGGAAAGCTCTGACAGACGGGGAAGGACCTTATCGGTGATTAAGCAAGTCGGACATGGTTCTTATATCCTACGCGATGCGAAGGGAAGGTTCTACCAAGGCCTTGAACTCTTGAATTTGAAGGCTTTCTACCAATAGATAAGTTCTATTTTAGTTAATCTTTACTTATTATCGCTTTTGTATACAACGTGTGAGAACCTTTTTCCGTCCCCGCCAGTGTTTTTTAACTACCACGCCTCATTATCATCAATAAAGGAGTTTTCGATTTTGGCAATAAAAGTTCCATTATGTGGCAAAGAGTAAAAATCGATCAACCATCGCCGACATCTCCATAGATCGACTACGGCCGGTCGGGTCGCCAAGACAAGATCCTTGGGACCTCGCCGCCATCGCCTAAGATTCCATAAACCGACCACGGTCGGTCGGGTAGCCAAGAAAGATCCTCGGGACCTCGCCGCCATTACTCTAAGATTCCATAGACCGACTACGGCTCGGTCGGGTAGCCAAGACAAGATCCTTGGCACCTCGCCGCCATCGCCTAAGATTCCATAGATCGACTACGGCCGGTCGCCAAGATAAGATCCTGGGACCTCGCCGGCAGATTCCATAGACCGACTACGGTCGGTCGGGTCGTCAAGACAAGATCCTTGAGACCCTCGCTCGCCATCGCTCGGCATCTCCATAGACCGATTACGGTCGGTCGGGTCACCAAGACAAGATCCTTGGGACCCTCGCTCGGCATCTCCATAGACCGACTACAGTCGGTCGGGTAGTGAAGACAAGATCCTTGGCACCCTCGCTCACCATCGCTCGACATCTCCATAGACCGACTACGGTCGGTCGGGTCGCCAAGACAAGATCCTTGGGACCCTCGCTCGCTATCGCTCGACATCTCCATAGATCGACTACGATCGGTCGGGTCGCCAAGACAAGATCCTTGGGACCCTTGCTCGGCATCTCCATAGACCGACTACGATCGGTCAAGTCGCCAAGACAAGATCCTTGGGACCCTCGCTCGGCATCTACACAGATCGACTGCGATCGATCGGTCGCCAAGACGAGATCTTTGGGACCCTAGTTCGGACTCTACTATAAGTCGACCTCGAAGCTGGTCAACTTTGAGCAACTTCATCAAAATTCATCATACATCGAAAGTAAAGAGCATAAACACAGAAAAGGACATCAGAAAAAATGAGACAAAAGAAAAGATTTTCATTCCATTAAATTTGCCCTGGTCACAAGCCCGACCAGGTGAGCTTCAAAAGTCCACAGAAGGAGAAGTGGGCGAATACCCAAGGGAAGCCTCGAAAGCGGGCGGAAAAGTCGAAGTGGGGGCAGGGTCCAAGGGAGCGGCCGCAGAAGTATCATCACGAGGAAGCTCGTCCTCCTCAGTCGAGCTAAGGTCCAGCTCCTCAATCGGACGGCCCCGGCCCTCCAAGGCTCTCTTTACTTCCTCCAGAGAGGCCATGGCGGTAGAAGCAGCCTCGGTGAACCCTCAAACGAAGGACCGTCTGATCCTCAGAACGCAGCGCTATAGCAATTCTTCAAGATCATGAGGGTCAAGTCGCAGGAGTACTCCAAGCACTCCTCCCGCAAGAATCGCCACGCCATCGCATGATCGCCTCGACCTTTGTTCCTTCACAGAGGCTCGCACCTCCTCGCCAGATCCTCGCTTGGGCATGGTCCCGAGGGATTTCTCCTAAGCACTCTCTCCGACTCAAGCTGCCCTCGCAACATCGCATATTCCTCGGATAGCTTGTTCCTCGCTGCCATCGCCCTTACTCTCTCAACCTCCTCCCCGGTGAGTCGAGCCTTCAAGGAACTCCTCTCCTCCTCTCCCGAAGCGAGCTGAGCTCTCAAGACGCCACGCCCTCCTCCCGTAGTTTCTTCTCCTCCAAGGAAGAGAGTTGAGCCCGGGAGAAGTCTCCTTCCTCTCTGACCTCCGAAAGCTGGGTCTTCAAACCGTCCACCTGCTCCAGGAGGGAATGGACCTCCCGATTCAGCAGCTCGATTCGCTGATGCGTGGACAAAGTGAGAGCCACATCCCTTATGGAATTGCGGATGGCACGACTCATCAACTCCTCGACACTTAACGCGTTAAACCTCTCCTCGTCTAAAGGAGGAACGACTCTCTCAGCGAGATGACGAGCCACTTCGGCATCGGCGATCGAGGCAGTCTTCTCGAGGCTAATCGTCGGCTCCCACTTGTCAGCACTCCCTGCTGGCTTCTTCCCTTTATCTTGGGCAAACGGGGCAGCACGATCTCTCGCTTTCTCTTTCCCCTTGCTTCGGTCCAAGGGACGAGGAGGCCGATCAACTACTTGAGAAGGCCGGTCGACTACTTGAGGAGATCGGTCGACTACCTGAGCCCCCCTTCTCCTCTTCAGAGGTCGTTCGACCTCCTCCTCTTCCTCGATCACAACCAGGCACCCACCAAAGTGACGACCACAAAGAAAGTGCCGCAGACGGCTAGGGACGATGGAGGAATATACCACGCCTAAGCAACGGGCCGAACAACAACCGAATCGCCTCTCCCTATCCTCCCGACCTCCCCCTCAAGGCCCCGCGACCTAAGGCTACCCTCGCGACTTGGGAGGGCCGGTGAAAATATTAACTTTGACCATGGCTGCACAAACAAACAAAGCAGGTTAGAAATCGAACCAAAACCTACAAGCAAGGAAAATAATTCAACCATGAGGGGTCAACCAGGCGGGGCGGTTCTCTCTCCTAGCCCGCTAACTTGTGGCGGGGGGTCAATCAGATGAGAGTTCGCCGAGGCCCCCCCGTCGTATCCCGAAATAAGTCGAGCGAAGTTATACTGGCCGAGCTCCTTTATACGACCAACCACCTCCCGCTCCTCCCTAGAAAGGAATAGACTTGACGAGTCATTCCATCGCTCGGCTAAGAGATACCTCCAAGACTGGGACTCGGAGGAAGATCCCGGAGGCTTCACAAAGAAATATTTCGTCCGCCAGCCGGTAATTTTGCCAGCCATCCCAGCTGGGCGATACCGGGCATCCTTATACATCAGGGAAGGGATCCCACCCGCAGAGCTCAGACTCTGGCTCATTCTCAAGAAGTGACGCAAGATATTGACCGAAGGCAGACAAACAAATTGGTGGCACAGCAAAGCAAGTCCATTGATGAACCTCCACCCATTCGGAGGAATCGACTCAAATTTTAATTGATAGTCACAAGACACTTCATCCACGATCGCACATACCAGAGCCTCAAGTCACGAATCGAGAAGAAATACTCCTAGACGGTAAACCACCCACCGTGTTGTTGTTCATTCTTTCATCCCCGAGGCCACTTAGGCTCCAGACCGGGGATACCATTCCTAACAATTGACCGACTCAACTTTGCCGTGGACATCTTCGATTTGCCTTTGGGTAGTTCCTTTACTACCAGCCTATCTTTCCGCTCCCTTGTCGTAATTTCTTCAACATCTCCCAACCTCGACATCGCCGTCGCTTCAGCCATAACTTCCGACGACCTCTCGTGACATCATCCCTTGGAGAAACCCCACTCCGAGAACCAGTGGACGACATGCTCACTAAGAGGAAATTTAGAAGAGGAAAATGAGAGAAAAGGGACGTACCTATTTAGTGGTAAGAGATCGAAAATTTGTGCAACGCCGAAAAAAACTTCCAGAAACCAAGAATAAGAAAGAGCAGAGGAAAGATAGATGAAAACAAGAATGAAATGAGCGTGAAGAAAATCAAACCGTCTGTTGACCCTGGACATTTATAGGGAAACGTTCGAATTGCGATCTAGCCGACGCGTGGAGAAAATCCGAGCTACTCCTGGACACGCGGCACGATCTGAGCGGAGATAAATTAGGGTTAATCGAAATTCGGAGTGGCACGAACAGTTGAAAGGACGACGGGACGACTGCCCAACGGTTACAAAGACGATACGTTTCAGATTCTGAAAAGCTTTCAGATAGCAGGCACCGTCAAATAATAAATGCTTTCAGTATCTTCACGCGCTCGCTAATGATGACCACCCGACCTGCTTTAGTGCTAGCTGTCACGCAATAAGTGTCGAGGCCGACCAATAGGGCACTCAAATTGATCGACCCCAAAGACGAAAGCAAATACCCACAACTAATCGGCATCCGATTGATCGAGATTACCCGGGCTGTCCCATGACCGGGCTACAACAACAATGCCCGATCGATCGACTACTTCATTTAGCTGACCTACATACGGCTACATCTCAATGCTCAACCGATTGCCCCAATCACGAGTCGTTCTATGTACGAGCTATAAAACCTCTACATACTCCTTCCGACCCTTCTTCGCCGCACTCGAGGAGTAGGGGACTTATGGTCGGGTCGGCCGTGTTGGGCCCGGATCCAGTCAAGACGACCCGTGGGCCGATCGGTCCATTCATCAGAGATCAGTCTTATGCCTAAGCCCATGCCCTCCTTGGCCCATCCATAGAAGGAAGTCTCCCATGCAAACACGTAAAGACCTAAACCTAACTGCAAAACTATATATAAGGTATAATTCTCCCATAATTGAGGTACGAAATCATAACCTAGTTGCTTTCTCTGCATTAGTCAACCTCACCTTCACCAAAAGATCGATTGAAGGCTTGAGGGCTAATCGACACAACCCCGACAAGCCCTCTTTGTTTTGCAGTATCTTCACGCCGTAATCATCACGAAAGCAAAGCAGACTTATGGATCGTAACAGAACGCATGATTCAAATTAAAATCCGCAGAATCGTAATCATTTTTATGTAGGGGACGAAAATACTCAGTTGGAATCTGGGACATGCTAGCATATATAGGAAAGACAACCATTGTCAAAGCTTTGTTTAAGAGGATCTCCCAAAAGTTTGATGATATATTATCTTTAGAAAGTGCCGTGACAAAACAAGAAAGTATATATTAGCACATCTGAGACATCAAAATATTTCGAAATTAATTGCCATGACCCAAACAAGCACGTGACCAACACGTAAAATCAAGCTCTCATATCACACTAGGGATATAAATAAATGCAAAATCTCAAAAATAAGTGAAAATACTATTGTTTTAAAAATCGGACCAGATATTGAACCGGTTGAAAGAAATGTTTAAAATTTAGAGGTTCAACCGGTAGTGAACTGTTATAAAACCGGTATATAATAAATAAGAAGTAAACCTTATAAGAATAAGTAAAATAAAATATTTTATTGAAATAAAATACACCAATGTTTATTATTATATAATGAATTAATAATAAATAAATATGAGTCTAATATAAATATTAAAATAATAATTAAATTAAAATTGTATTTCAAGAAGATTGTGTCTTTTAAAGATTCAGAAACTACGCTTTCATGTAAAGTATTTGCATCAACTTCTTCATCAGATTAAAATAAACTACAATTTTAAAAAATTAATAGGTGGCAATACGATTTATATAATATTTCTAGAAAAATTATAGTAAAGTCACGAGGATACTTGATATGTAAGAATTTTTTCTCATTTTTAACGTCGAGCTTAGTACTTATATTTGAATTATTTATTCTATATATAATTATGAAATCATATGCTTCAATAGTTTAAATTATTCATTACAAAATTGGCTTCATAATTTTACAAATTAATTAAATACCATCGATTATAATTACAATCACTCTTCTTCAGAAACAAAAGTCTCCTTTTTTATTTTCATTTACCAATTGATAAACACATGTTATAACCAACATTAAAATAATAATTTAGAATATGATTTTCTTTGTCTTTCATATCTAAATTAATCTAAGTAAAATATATAAAATAAAATCAATTATAAATTTCTCATAAAATTGAAATACTTTTCTAATATTTAAAATTTTTAAAATTAATTTTAATATTAATATTCATTTACAATATAAAATTTAATAATATAGAATTAATAATTTTATATAATAACAATAAAAGATATTATAATTAAGTATTATTTTACAAAGATCTATATTTAGTTTTAAGTAAAAAAGAAAGAGGTAAATATCAAATACCGAGAGTTTAAGACTAATATATAGAACTGGTGGCTTTGTATGGTCCAACCTACAAATGGAACAAAACTAGTGAGACAAAGCAATTGTTAATGAAATCAAAGGTTTTAAAAATCAGACCGGATCGTTGGGTCAGACCGAAAAAAGGTTGAACCGGGCGGTTTTTATACAGAGAGGTTCTTATACGAAATCGAGGCGGACCACTGACCGATTCAAACTCTTTCCGGTTGGATTGGACGGTCCGTTCTGATTTTTAAAACCTTGGAAAATACGGCCCAAGTACAAACATAGTAAAGTATAATAATATTAGCGAAGAAAGTTTTTCAACATACTAAATCATACATGTGAAAACTGAAAACAAATGAAAAACATACAAAAAAAGTAGATATATTGTAGTTGGCGCTACTTCAAGTTACTGCTACGAAGTTGATGATAATTGACAAAAAAATAGAGTTGAGGGAGTCAGAACATGCTAAGTAATTCCATATCACCTATCCAATGACATGTTTACACAATATACATTTTGTTGAGTAATAAACAGTAGAAGAGATTTTAAAGAAAGATGAAGAAGACATAATTTAATGAGTTTCAAAAATTGTGTGTTTCTTATGTCCTTGGGAATGAAGAGGCTTTTTGTATTATTCAACGTGGATACATTAGGTTTTGTATAAAACCCTAAAAAAAGTTGTACAGTTATAACAGGACACGATTTAAAACCCTCGTCACCACGTTGCCATGTCATTAATACATCCGTACAATATCGTACAAACGACTCCTAAAATCGTCAATTCTATACAAATCCTTCACCTGTCCTTGCCATAACTCGAAGTTTCCAGTTTAATCAAACTTCATCACGTCGCAATAGGATTCATCGCCATCTCAACCGCACTATCTGATACCAATTGCTGAGTATCTGATACCAGTTGTTGAGTAGTAAACAATAAAAGAGATTTTAAAGAAAGATGAAGAACACAGAATTTAATGAGGTTCGAAAATCGTGTATTTCCTACGTCCTCAGGATAGGGTACATTAGGTTTTGTATAAATCCCTAAAAATAGTTGTACAATTACAACATGACACAATTTAAAACCCACGTCACCATGTTGCCATGTCATTCGTACGATCGTACGATGTCGTACGGACGACTCCTAAATTGTCAATCCTGTACAAATCCTTCACCCATCGTTGCCATAACCCAAAGTTTCCAATTCCATCAAACTTCATCACGTCAAACTTCGCAATAGGATTCACTGCCATCTAAACCGCACTCTCTGATACCAGTTGTTGAGTAAAAAACAGTAAAAGAGATTTTAAAGAAAGATGAAGAACACATAATTTAACGAGGTTCAGAAACTGTGCATTTCCTACATCCTTGGGAGTAAAGCAACTTTTCGTATTATTCAACTTGTGTAAATAAGGTACATTAAGTTTTGTATAAAACCCTAAAAACTGTTGTACAGTAATAAAGGGCACGATTTAAAACTCACGTCACCACTTTGTCACGTCATCTGCACGTCTGTATGACATCGTACAGACAATTCCTAAACTATCAAACTTGTACCATACTTCCCTCCAACACCTACCCCTTTACCAGTATATGAGCCACATACACAACAATCTCCACCTTGCAAATATATGCCTTTCATGAAAATGAATACACCTCTGAGTCTTCTTTTACACTAGATAATTTGGGCATTCCAATCATGCTTAACATCTAGAAACGTTGATCAAGTTCAAGCAATGCTTGAACTTATCATCTGTAATCGGTTTCGTCAATATGTCAGCAACATTCTTCCAAATACGAACCTTCTGCAGCAATATCTGACCAGATACTATCAACTCCCTAATCTTCTAAAACCTTGCATTTATATGCTTTGTCTGTGCATGATAAACCTGGTTCTTGGTTAAATGGATGACACTCTGACTATCACATTATACTTAAACTCCACCTTGTTCAGTACCCAATTCCTTCACTAAACTAGTAAGTCATAAGGCTTCTTTAGCTCCTTCAGCTAATGTCATATACTCTACCTCGGTTGTCGATAAAGCCACGATAGGTTGTACTGTAAACTTCTAACAAATAGGCCCTCCTACAAGAGTAAACACATACCCTATAGTAGACTTTCTATTATTCAAGTCACCTACATAGTTTGAATCTACAGTACTTTTCAACTGAAATTGAAGGGCGGAGATTATTTAATACTGGGTTAACGAAGGAACTCTCTTTTTTCCTTTCCGCAATGGATTTGGTGGATTTGAAGGCCTCGGGTCGGAATCTAACTTGGTCGAATAACCAACAGGGGGATTTTCTCATTCAAAAAAAGCTGGATTGAGCTCTTGTTAATTCGACTTGGTTGAGTCATTTATCTTACTCATATGTGTATTTTGGGGACAATCTCCTCTCTGATCACTCCTTCATGTTGATCCAGAGATTGGAAGAGAGCCCAAGACTTGTTGCGTCATTTCAATTCTCTAATGGGCTCATTGAGATAGAGGGATTTAGTGACTTGGTGGATATGTGCTGGTAAATTGATGTGGTTGGTTACAAATCCTTTCAATTAATGCATAAATTGAAGAAGGTAAAGGTTGAACTAAAAAGTTTCCTATTTTGGCGGTATCTGGATACAACTAACTTAAAGGAGAGGCTTTTAATAGCTCAAGATGCTTACTGCCACGATCCCCATAAAATTTTCCTCAGTACTACGGAAAGCTACTACCTCTGCAATTACATGGAAGCCTTACAGCTTCAAAAATCCATTCTTCACCAAAATGTTTGGTTAAACTAGCTCAAGGAAGGGGACATCAATTTAAAGTTTTTTCATGCTTCCCTACTGGCTCGTCGGAATACCAATATGATATCTATCCTTGGGGATAATAGAGGCCACACTTACTCTTCTCAACCCTAATTGTAGGAGTTGGCTCAGACACATTTTGCAGAATTGATGGGTGAAGATTCCTCTTCCTCGATAAGTCTTAATATGATCACTTTAATGGAGGCTTCGGTTAAACCTAGCATCTTAGAACAACTAATGCGGCCTGTTACTTTTAAGGATGTCAAACAAATCCTTTTCAGTATGAAACCCTCCAAAGCACCTGGTCCTGACAGTTTTACTGATTTATTCTTCCAAAGGACTTGGGATATCACAGGTGAACTGATTTCTTCTTTGGTGTTGGAATTCTTTAAATTTGGGGAGATGCTCAAAAAGTTAAACCATACATATATTTTCTTAGTTCCTAAAAAACAACATCCTCAAAATATGTCTAACTTCAGGCCGATTTCCTGTTGTAATACCATATATAAAATCATTTCTAAGATCTTAGCAAAGAGGCTAAAAGTGGCCATCACTGACATCATCAATCTAGCACAAGGAGCTTTTACCCCGGGGAGGAACATTGGGGATGACATCCTCCTCTTATAAGAGCTATTAAAAGAGTACATCTCAGGCAAACATCTCCAAAGTTGTTTAATTAAGTTCAAATTCTTCAAGGCTTTTGATACAGTTAGTTGGCAATTCATTCACTTATTCCTTAAAGCTATTAAGCTACCACTTCGGTTCATTGATTGCATTATGACTTATATCCGAACTCCTTCTTTGAGTATTCTTGTCAATGAGATCCCATCTAAGCCGATCCAGATAGCTAAGGGTAATCGATAAGGGGACCCTCTATCACTTTATCTTTTCTCTCTGGTTATGGAAGGGTTATCCATATTGATCATTAAGTTAATTGAATGCAACAATAGGTTACGATATCACTTCAAATGTGATACCCTCAAACTTACTCATTTTTTTTATGCTAATGAACTCTTGCCTCTCAATAGCACTGACACTCACTCTCTTTCTATGATTGCTTGCCTTGATATGATTAAGCATGCCTTGATGTTATTTGCAGATTGGTTTGGACTCCATCTTAACTCGGAAAAAAACAGTGTGCATATTTCAACTGATGTGCGTAATCTGGACCTTATTTGTCAAACTTTGGGGCTGAGATCTCACCCTGGCACATATTATTATTTGGGTGTCAGCATTTTCTCTTCTAATCTGTCTTAGTTAGAGTGTCTAACTTTGCTGGAAAAAGTTACAAAAGGGTGTAAGCTTGGCAAAACAGGTTCCTATCTTATGTTACTAGATTTACTTTGATTATTTCTGTCTTAAGTAGTTTGCATTTATATTGGGTAGCCCACATAGCTTTACACAAGGGACTCCTAAAGGACATAGACATAATCCTAAAAGCCTTTCTTTAGTCTGGGAGTTTCGACAAAGCTACAAATGCTAAAGTTAAATGGAGTGGGGTGGTAACCCCTAAGGTTTTTGGAGGTTTGGGTATTAAGTCTATTGACTCCATTCAAAAAGTCTTAATGTTTAAGAGACTCTGGAGGTTGTAGACTAATTATAATGCATTATGGGTTAAATAGCTTCACGAGTACCACTTCCACAATGGTAACTTCTGGCAAGTAGGCATTATGAAGGAATTTTCTTGGATTGTGATCCAAATGTTGCGTATACGTGACATAATTTATCCTTGCACTAAGCACCTGGTCGGTAATAGAAGTCAAACCTGATTTTGGTTTAACAACTGGGTATAATACAGTCCACTTATTTTGCATCCTTGTATTTGAAATTTGAGTAATAGAATTCCTCTAAACCTGAGGGTCTCTTCCCTTCTTTATCAAGGCCAATGGCAGGGTAGTTTAGAGATTTCAATACTCTGCTTCAATTTTACCTTCTATTCTCGATGTGTTACGAGATGATGCCAGCTTGTGGAAGTTAGAAGCTAGTGGGCAGTTCACCAACAAGTCTTGTCATCTACTACATACTCGGGGATTAACTAAGGTACCATGCTTTTCTCTTTTATGGCATAATTCTATCTCACCTATGGTGTCCTTCATATTGTGACTTGCTATCCTCAATAGCCTCAAGACTAAACGTTGTTTGCATGGAAATTTCCACACTACTTGCTTTTTGTGTAAATTGAAAACTGAAGACCGTGATCATCTCTTTTCTTGTGCTCAAACTGAAAAGTGGTCTAGAGTAGGATCCTATATTTGTTACCGCGAATGGACTCTTCCTACTCTTGGGACCACATTTTTGCTTGGGCCATTAGATACACCCAGAAGGATTATCCTAATCTATCATCTATCAAGGCACATTTCTTTTTACTATCTGCAACCTTTGGAAGGAGTGTAACTCATAATTATTTGCTCATAAGGAAACTGGAGCCTATCGAGTTGTGGAGAACATAATTAATTGAATTTGATCTTCTTTAATAGCAAAAAATCTGCATACTACCTTGTCTGATGACATGAAGTATAGTTGGCACCTTTAGCTTGGTTACGTAAATAAGTTATGTTAGATTTGTTTTCTTTTATTGTGTATAGTCTTGAACTCATTGTAATGTTGGTTTAGTTATATATTTTCCTTTTATTTTAAAAAATCATTTTATTTAAAGAATTAAGAAATTATTAACCAAAATGACTTCGCTTTATATTTGACTATTCTTAAATTATTCAGTTCAAACAATCAAAATCCAATCAAAATTTGGAAAGCCTTTGGTGTTCTGCTTCCTTAAAATTAATTTGACTAACAAATTTGCACAATGATTCTAACAAATTCATTTGGTTTCAAGGGAAAAGAACTTGATCGAACCAAGTAGCAAGCGTGACCAAACCTTTTTTTAATAGAAAATAAATACAAATGAACCCAACTTGCCCAACTTGTAATGTGTGATTTTTGTCTGCTTTACTTAGCAACAACTTTCAGATCCCACCATAAAAAAGGGCCCCATCATTTAATGTTTTGGTTAATTAGTAGTTGTCAGATGTCCACACTTTTCTTAATGGAGAGGTAGTAATAAATGTAGAGAACATTGGTGGAAGCTGTTGATGTTTTCAAGAGTAATAAACGTTAGATAACGTTGGAAGCTTCCCAAATATTTTTTTCGAAGCTATATTATCTCTGTCGGTAACGAAACAACTTCCAAGATTGATCAAAGTTAACGTTAACATGTTATACGTATAAATAGTTTTGACGTATTTAGGTATATTTTTACTTTCTAATTTTTTTTATTTTTATCAATATATGTATTTAAGGTACTCCAATTAAAAAATTAGCAGCAAAAATTTCACGATTCTGTCTTTTAAGTATATTTTAAAAGTGAAGTTTTAATTTTAATATATTTTAGCTTATTAAATATTTGAATATGTTATAATTAATTTGTAATTTGTCATTAACATGGACATTATATTACCTTATTTCCTAAGTATGTCAATTTCTTGTATTTTTAGAAATTAGTGTCCCTATCATTAAAATTTGCTCTTTGTTTTTTAATATTAGATATTAAAATTTTCTATTTATTTTTCTCTATCACAGATGTAATACCATTTATATATCTTTGTGATATATTGTAAAATTATTGGAGTTTGGTTGTATCTGCATACTTCCTCCAGTTCCATGCAAGTGCGTTTGTTCTTTTCTAGTCTAACCGTGTTATAATTGATATATATTATGTTTCCTAAAAAGCATTTGTATGAAATTGAAAAAAGGGAAGAAAAAAAAGTAGCACAGTTGATAGAATCCAAAAAATGAGCAATTAACAAATTTATTAAAAGAGTAGACTCCTCTAGTGAGAATCCTAAGGAATTAGGTGAAGGTAGTTTTGAACAACATAAAGAAAACTTAAGTGATAAGATTCATATTCATGAGGATATTAGAAATCTGAGTGAGCATGATCATATACCAAATGTATTCACTTTAGAAAATTCAAAGGCAGATGAGCAAGTAAGCCCTATATTGGACATTTATGATCCTAAAAATTGGGATAATCTGAATAATAAAACAAGGGATATTTTAGTTTAAAAAGGACCTATAAGAGAATTGAATCTTATGTTTCCTTTAGATAATACCTCTCGTCATTTTTCATATTCTTATTATTATAAAAATTTGAATAATTGAGAGATTGTTAAATGCATTATAGGCACAAGAACAAATGAGACTCATGAGGAAAAAAGGAATCGTGGAAGGCGCTTTTTCAGTAAAGTTATACAACAAAAAGTGAATTAATAACAATAATGTTCAGAGTTTTCCACCATGTTTGTATTGCAAGAAAACAAATCATCCAAAACACAAATGCTGGTGAAGGCTAGATGTATGATGCAACAAGTGTGGACAACTAGGACATGTTGAAAGGATATGTAAAGCACAACAAAATATGAGAGAAGCCAAACAAACTGTAAACGATCAACTTGAGGAGGAGGAGTTATTTGCAGCTTTATGCCTAGCCTAATAGCGAAATTATGGGAACACAAACAAAAAAGAAAAAGAAAAAAAAAGATACTTAGAGTTTGTAGTATCAAAGTCAAGGAGGAGTGTTGAACATGTGACTTTGAAACAGTCAAAGTTGTTATTAAAATGTTTTCTTTAAATACAGATTTTATTTTATGCTGATTTAGATTAGATATTACCTGATTTTTGAATTTTGGTTAGAGAAAGATTGTATAAATTGACAAGCTTCTGTTCAATAAAAATTGAGAGTCTTCTCCGTATATATCTCTTTCCTTCAAAAAAAAGTTGCTTTGAAGGAAGCTGCCAATCTGTGTGGGTGGGATTCACTGGTTACTAGGTAAAACTTCCCCCTCTTTTTTGATGTTGATCAAGTTGAAATGTTGCATGATTCAGGACGAAGTCTTGCGTTTGCTATTGTACTTGTTCTTATTCCTGTCTGTCTGGATTAATAGACGACTGTGAGATCAGTTCTTTTTTAGATGCAATCTGAGAGTATTAAATGTGTAAATCATAAGCCAATTCTTTGTCACTTCAGCTCAACTTACAAATGTTTCTTACCCCAACTTTTAGGCCAGAATCCAAACTCATTGAAGAGCTTGTCAAGGATGTTCTGCATAAATTGAACCGAACTTCCCCAAGCCTCCCTACAGGTCTTGTAGGAATGGAATCACGACTTAGGAAGATTGAATCTTTGCTATGCATGGAGGCATTAGATGTTCGCATTGTTAGAATTTGGGGAATGGGAGGTATAGGTAAAACAATTATGGCTGGAGCCGTATTCAATCATATCCATACACAGTTTGAAGGTTTCCATTTTCTTGCAAATGTGAGTGAAGAGCTAAAGAAACGTGCTCCAGATGAATTGCGGAAGAAACTTCTTGCACAATTTTTGGAGGAAATTGTAGAAGCTGCCACTTTGACTTTTGAACTCCCATTTGTAAAGGACATACTTCTTCGCAAAAAGGTGCTTATTGTTCTTGATGATGTGGATAACTTTTTGGAACTGCAGCAATTGTTCCCTGGAGGGCATAAACTATTTGGTCCTCGAAGTAGAATCCTCATAACAAGTGGGAACAAACAAGTGTTGATGAATGCCGTTGATCTCATATACGAGGTTGATGAATTGAACAACCAAGATGCTCTTCGACTCTTTAGCTTGAATGCTTTCAAAAAGAGTTATCCGTCAGATGGTTATATCAAACTGTCAATACATGTATTAGATTATGCAAAGGGCAGTCCGTTGGCTCTCACTGTACTGGGTTCTGTGGAAAGCTACGACCTTTCTCCTCTCTACTGGTAAGGAAAGCTTGAAGATGAGAATCTCCTCTGCACAACGACTTTGGAGATGCCCTAACGAAGGAATGATGAAGCCCTCCACTACACAACCTTTCTAGCTTCAACAATGGATGAATCAATTAATCGAACACCTTCTGCTCACAATACAAAAGGTAAGTTTGGTGTAAAACGTTGATTTTCTTGAACTACTCTTCAATTCCTGCTTGTAACTGAATGTATAATATGTGTTTGTTGCTACTTCCTCACTTGGATCTGTGTATGTGTGGTAGAAGCATGTAAATAGAAAAAATATGTTGACTATGGGTTCGAAAGAACTTCTGGAAAAACTGTGTTTGTGTGTGTGTTGCCTTAGCTAGCTGGACACTCTTCTATGGACTGATTTGCTTCTGAAAACCTCAACAACATTGATGAAACAAAACAGAACAAGATGGCTAAGTTGAATGATGAGTATATTGGGAGGTTTGAGAATTTCATACGAAAACTAGTTTCAAAAACTAGTTTCAGGTTTGTAAAAACAGAACAATTTCAACGAATGCTATTGAAAAACTCTAACACTCACTTCTGAAAAATTAAGAATAAACATGCATAACATGAAGAGACTTGAAACTTGAACTGAACTTTTTATTGATATGTTCAGATTTTTTGGAATACTCTCTCTTGCTGAAAAATAAAACGTGAGCTTCATATATGCTCTCTACATCTGATACAATTTTCTAAAAAATGCTGAAAAGTAAAAACAAGAACTAATGGTTAAAAAACTAGTCTAGTACATGTATTTCTGCATTTGGCTAAACACTAAAGTATCCAAATTGTCTTCTTTGCAAAAACAGAAAGTTGAAATCTTCATCATTTAATGCTTCAGCCAACAAAATCCTGACATCAAATTTGTGTTTCTGGCCATGAAAATGAGATGTCTGATGCATGGACCAGCTGCCCTTTTGCTTAACTCTAACAACACTTGTTTATGCTAATTAGACTAACTTAATTGCTTCTGCTTTTTCATTTCTCTTGCTATGCATCTGTTCTTTGGTTTTTTGCAATTTCTGGTTTTTTTTAATCTGCACATTCTCAAATCTTCATTGTTGCTTCTATCTTGCCTTCATCTTCCCTTTTCCATTGAACTTTACTCATCTGAACTTGTTCTTCATTCCCTTGAAACAAGCAGCCCTGAATTATGCCCAAAATCATCAACTTCAATTTTCTGACAAGCCTAGGATGATTTATCTTGACTTTCACTCTTCTTTTCTTCTTCAACTTGATTGACATTGCAATATCTTCAGCCAATTTCAACACAGCAGGTTTTGCAAAATAATCCATTCCAACAGGTTCCACCTTGTTTGGTAGAAGCAAAGAAGAATGGGCCAGTGTTTTGTGCAGTTAGAAAAGGTTCCTTACAGTGAAATTCAGAATGTTATAAGAATCAGCTATGATAGACTGGATTGTGAAGAGAAGAACATATTTCTTGATATTGCATGTTTCTTCAAGGGCCAAGATTTGGATGATGTAGCAAAAATTTTAGATGGATGTTATTCTTCTACACTTTTCAAAATAAGTACACTCGTAGACAAGTGTTTGATAACAATCTGCAATAATAAGTCGGAGATGCATGATTTACTGCAAGAAATGGGTCGGAGCATTGTTCATGAAGAATCTATAAGTGATCCTGGAAAACGTAGCAAATTGTGGAACCCAGAGAACATTTATCATGTATTGACAAGAAACAAGGTGATTTGTTTTTCTTTTTCTTTAAGAACACTTTGTTTCAAAAAAGTTCAGCCCGGTACTCTACAACTAACATACCACTTACCCTTGATTATCAGGGAACTGAAGCAATTGATGGCATATCTGTAGACACTAGTAGAGCAAGAGAAATGAGCTTAGAAGCTGATATCTTTGACAAAATGTATAATGTTCGAGTGCTCAAGTTCTGGCATATTCAGGAATATGGATGGCCTGTAAGCTGCCACGAAGATACTGTGAAACTTCCACATAGTCTTACTTCACTACCTGATGAGCTGACGTATCTCCATTGGAATAGATTCCCTCTGAAATCTTTTCCATCAAAGTTTTGCGGTGAAAACATGGTTGAGCTGCGCCTGCCTTGTGTAGAAGAAATGTCTAAAAAATGCAGACGTAAAGAAGAAGTTTTCAACTTACATGCGAACCATGTAACGACGTAAAGAGTTAGTTAGGAAGAAATCTAGAAAAGTCAGTTAAGACAGTTAGATGACAATTAGTAGAAGTGTTATAAATGTACAAAAGTCACATATGTTGTATACATTCAATTTAATAGAAGAAAACTCAAAAATTACTGAGTCCTTGATATACTCTGTTTGCCCCTGTTTTTGATTTTGTTCTCTCTCTCTCTAACTTTCTTTCGTTCTTTCTTCAACAAATTCGGTTTACAGTCTTTAGTTATTCGTATGGTAGATAGATAGTGACTTCAGATTGGTATCAGAGTTTTACTTTCTTGGGGACCTGTGAGCGTGTGATTGTTGTGAAGCTTTCTTGAAGATCCGACGTTGGTGATTATTCTTGGAGTGCTGTGATTTAGAGAAGTTCATCGGAGATGGTTGAGAACTTACCTCAAGGCTTGCAGCCTCCAGTGTTTAATGGTGAAGGATATGTAATCTGGGCAATTAAAATGGAAGTGTACATGCAAAGACAGGATCTGCGAGAACCTGTTGAAGATGACTACACAGTAGAAGTGCCTGCAGAGGATGCGACAATACCTCAGCTAAGGTGGTTGAGGGAGAGGATCACCAAGAAAGCTCGTGCCCGATCTTGTTTGTGTCAAGCGTTGGCTCCATCCATCTTTACAAGAATCATGAAGATGGATTCAGCAAAGAAAATCTGGGACTTCTTAAAAGAAGAGTACCAGGGAGATGAAAGAGTTAAACATATGAAAGTGCTTAACTTCATGAGGGAATTTGATAGACTCCATATGAAAGAAGGTGAATCTGACAAGATTTATGCTAAGAAGTTGTGTCAGTTAGCTGATCAAATTAGACTCCATGATGTTGAATTTAAAGATGAAAGAATCGTCCAGAAGCTATTGATCTCAGTTTTAGAGAAGTACGAAGCAACTATTGCCTCTCTGGAGAATTCAAAAGAAATGTCTATTATTAAACTACCTGAGGTTGTAAGTACTTTGTAAGCACAGGAGTAGAGACATCTGATGAGGAAGGGCGATACTTTGGAGGGTGCTTATAAAGCATCCACAAAAAATGTTGATCAAGAGAAGTCCAAGAAGAAGTGGTTGAAGGGAGGTTCCAAGACACAGAAAAATCAGAATCATCAGAAGGGCCAATCTAAGACGCAATCTGGTGATAAAAATGTGAAGTATAATCCATGTCCTCATTGTGGTAAGTCAAATCATTTGGCTTATAGATGTTGGAAGAGGTTTGATGTTGTGTGTAGAAAATGCAACTAGAAGGGTCATATGGAAGCAATCTATAAACAACAGATTGGACACTCTACTGCTGAAGCTTAAGATGTTGAAGAAGAGGAGCAACTTTTTGTGGTTACCTGTGATCTGGTGGAGTCACCTTCAACCGAATGGATCACATACAGTGGTTATAAAAGTCACATGTCTTCCAATCTTAACATGTTTACGCAGCTGGATCGATCATTTTATGCGACTGTTAAGCTTGTAGATGGGCAGTGTATTTCAGTAGAAGGGAAAAGAGTTATTGAGATTTGTACCAAGAAGGGTCGTAGCACAACCTCAAATTTACTATTCATGCCTAAGATCCACCATAATCTCCTTAGTGTAGCAAAACTCATTGAAAAGGGATTCAAGGTGTTTTTTGAAAATGATGACTGTAGAATTGTTGATCCAATTGGAAAGAAGATTCTCAGAGTTAAAGTGAAAAATAAATGCTTTTCTCTGAGAATGGAGGAAGTTCAGTAGATTTCCATGGTCAGTAATGTTCAGGTGACAGATCTTTGGCATAAAAGGTTGGGGCATTTTCATATGAGAGGTCTTGAAGAAATGGTGAAAAAGAAGCTGGCCAATGATCTTCCTGCGGAGCTTGGAGATGGATCACAGTGTACAACTTGCTTCAAAGGAAATCAAGGTCGACTCCCATTTTCCAGATCTTCATGGAGAGCTATTGAAGCATTAAAACTAATTCACTTGGATGTGTGTGGACCGATGGCTGGAGAATCATTGAGTGGCAGTAAGTATTTTTTATTAATGATTCATGATTACTCAAGATACTCTTGGCTTTACTATCTTAAAAGCAAGGAAGAAGTAGTTGATATTTTCAAAAAATTTAAGAACCTAGTTCAAAATCAGTGTAGCAAGAAAATCATGTCAGTAAGAACTGATAATGGAGGAGAGTTTACCTAAGAGAAATTCGAGCGGTTGTGCAAAGAAGCTAGGATCAAGCATTAGTTGACCACTTCCTACACCCCACAACAAAATGGGGTGGTGGAAAGAAGGAATTGGATAGTCATGGAAATGGTGAGATGCATGATGGAGGAGAAGGGACTTCCTAAGAAGTTTTGGGCAGAAGCTGCACGCACAACCTGTTTTCTCCTGAATAGGCTATACACCAGATTGCTGGATGGAAAGACACCGTATGAGATGTGGTGTGGGAAGAAGCCTAAGCTCAAAAATCTCAAGATCTTCGGAAGCTTATGTTATTCTCATGTACCACAAGTCAGAACAGGAAAGTTGGACAGAAAGAGTGAACCAACTATCTTTATAGGATACTCAGATGCTACAAAAGGATACAGACTCTATTTCCCTAATCTGAACAAAGTAAAGGTGAGTAGAGGGTGGAATTAGTAGAGGGTAGAACAAGACTCAGTACAAAAAGATGATCAGCACCCTGGTGCATACTATACAGTTACGAATTTCATTGACCCTCCTATATCTAATGATGAAATTTCTGAAGATGAAGCATATGTTGAGAATCAAGAGGAAGATGATGATCTTGTTTCTGTGAGAGGAACAAGAAGCTTGGCAGATATCTATGAAAGAAGCAATGCAGCTATATGTGAACCAACTCATGTGCAAGAGGCCTTGAAGAATGGAAAATGGAAATGTGCAATGCAGAAGGAGTTGGACATGATTCACAAAAACAAGACCTGGACATTCGTTGATAGACCAACTAACAAAAAGGTAATTGGTCTTAAATGGGTGTTTAAGCTCAAGATGAATCTGGATGGCTCAATCATTAGATATAAAGCACGACTAGTTGTAAAGGGATATGCACAGATAGAAGGGGTGGATTTCAGTGAGACTTTCGCACCTATTGCAAGATTAGAGACTATAAAGTTGATCCTGGCTACAACTGCAGAGAAGGAATGGGAGGTGCATCAAATGGATGTTAAATCAGCCTTCTTAAATGGAGAGTTGCATGAGCAGATCTTTGTAGATCAACCAGAAGGCTTCATCATAAAAGGAGAAGAAGGAAAAGTGTATAAATTGAATAAAGCATTATACGGGCTGAAGCAAGTCCCAAGATGTTGGTATTCGAAGATGGATAATTTTCTGTTGCAAACCTGTTTTTAGAGGAGCAAGAGTGAACCAACACTTTATGTAAGAGTTGAAGGAGGCCATGTAGTTGTAGTATCTGTCTATGTAGATGATTTACTCTTAACTGGAAGCTCAAGTATTCAAATCAGTAGCTTGAAACTTCAGTTTAAAAGTACATTCGAAATGACGGATCTTGGTTTAATGAAGTATTTTCTGGGTATGGAGTTGAATCAAAGGAGAGGGCAGATCTTTGTGAGCCAGAGGAAGTACATATGTGATGTGCTTAAGAGGTTTCAGATGGATCAATGTAAAATCATCTCAACTCCAATATGTCCTAAACAGAGTCTGTTGCAGAATGGTGAGCATGAAGAGGTTGATAATAGAAGGTATAGAAGCATGATTGGATGCCTCATGTACATCACAGCTACCAAACCAGATGTTCAATTTGTTGTGAGTATACTTTCTAGATTCATGAGCAATCCAGGAAAGCAGCATCTAATTGCAATGAAAAGAGTCTTGCGGTATCTTAAAGGTACCTTGGATTATGGTCTGTGCTATAGGAAGACTGGAACATGTAATTTAAAGTGTTATGTGGATAGTGATTAGGGAGGTTCTTCGGAGGATATGAAGAGTACTACAGGATTTTGTTTCACTCTCAGATCAGCTTGTTTATCTTAGAGTTCCAAGAAGCAAGAAGTGGTAGCGTTATCGATTGTTGAAGCTGAGCTAGTTGCAGCTCCTTCAGCAACAAAACAGGCAATCTGGGTTAGGAAGTTGTTGTCAGATTTGCAAGTGATTGTACAGAATCCTACATTGATGTATGTTGATAATCAAGCAGCCATTGCTATCTTGATGAATCCAGTGTTTCATGGTAGGACTAAGCACTTTAAGCTTAGATACTATTATTTGAGAGATGTGCAGAAAGATGGAGAAGTGAAGCTGGAGTATATAAGAACAGAAGAGCAGGTGGCTGATTTGTTTACAAAAGGGTTTCATATTTCACGATTCGAACAGTTAAGAAGTTTGGTGGGAATTCAGAAGCTGAATTTCTAATCCAATGAGGAGATTGTAGAAGAAATGTCTCAGAAATACAGTAGTAAAGAAGAAGTTTCCAGCTTACATGCGAGCTATGCAACTACATAAAGAGTCAGTTAGGAAGGAATCTAGAAAAGTCAGTTAAGACAGCTAGATGACAGTTAGTAGAAGTGTTATAAATGTACATAAGTCATATATGTTATATACATTCGATTTAATAGAAGAAAACTCAGAAATCCCTGAGTCCTTGATATACTCTGTTTGCCCTTGTTTTTGATTTTGTTCTCTCTCTCTAGCTTTCTTTTGTTCTTTCGTTCTTTCTTCAACAAATTCAGTTTACAGTCTTTAGTTATTCATATGGTAGATAGATAGCGACTTCACCTTGTAGCCGGACTGAACAACTTTGTTTTGAGCAAGAGTATGTTTTGACAGCTTTCCTTTACCAAATAAAGTTCATGACGGTAATTTATATCTCCCATGACTTATGTTCTCTAATTTTCTTTGTACAACATCTTCTGAATCTAAAAAGGATTGACTTGGAAAATTGTGAAAGCTTGACCACATTCAAAGATCTCTATAAGGCTGAGAACATTGAGAGTATTAATCTTGCAGCCTGTTGAAGCTTAGTTAAGCTTCCCCCCTTTATTGAACAACTTAACAAGCTAGAATATCTTAAATTCAAACTGTTGTGAAAATCTTAGGACTATTCCAAGTAGGCTTGAATCAAAATATAGATTTATGGATTTATCATATTGATGGAATGTCAAAAGGTGTCCTGAACTATCAGGAAATTTAGAAGAATTACATCTAAGTGGGACAACAATAAAAGAGCTTCCTGAATCCATTCACGAGTTGAAAGTTCTTAGAGCTCTTAATCTCTGTGGCTGCTCAAGTATTACCAAGTTTCCATAAATTCCCTCAAATGTAGAGGAGTTAATTCCAAGCGGGACTTCAATAAAAAAGGTGTCGTCATCAATCCAGTTTATCACAGGACTTGCTAAATTGGAAATGGAAAACTATGAAAAGCTCTCGAGCCTGCCATCCGACATCTGTAAGTTAAAGTCTCTATAGAATTTTATGCTAACTAACTGCTCATCAGTAGAGAATTTCCCAGGTATCACAAAGCCTATGCATCTAGAAGAGATCTCGTTGGAAGGATGTAAGGACCTTAAGGGGCTTCCAAATAGCATCTAGAATCTGATATCTTTAGAATGCCTATGTTTAAGCAAAACAGTTGTTAAAGAGTTACCTGAATCCATTGAAGATATAACATTGTTTAAGGAGTTGTACCTTGACAACTGCAAAAACCTCATGAGCATTCAAAGCAATATCAAGAAACTTATAAGATTGTGAACCATGATCTTAAGCTGCAGCAAGAACCTTGTTTCTTTACCAGAGCTTCCACCGTACCTAGAAAAATTAGAGGCATATGATTGTATATCGCTATAAAACATATCAAGCAGTAACAAATGCGGTTTTATTAATTTCAGTTCCAAAAATTATTGCAAGTTAGATGAGGAGGCACACAACAATATTGTTGCATATACTCAAGTGGCGTTTCAAGTTCAGGCTAACAAGGTATAATAGATTAATGTCAGGATTTTTCCCTTGCTATTCATATACACTTCATTCTCTTTTTCACTAATAATTGTTTGATTTTAAGCGGAGAACTATTGCAGTAACAAATTAAGAGAAATAAGAAGATAAAGAAAAATGATCTTATTACCTTAAATTGAAGAGCAAAACTTGTCTATTTAAAGGCTTACAAATAACTAATTAGCATAAAAATAGGAAAATAGTTGTTACATGCTTTGACTAAAAACAATAAATAAATAAATTCCATATTGTGCTAACGAATGTTGAGAAGATTTTGCAGATATTTGGTGCAGTAAATTTTGGATCATATGTCCAACACTCCCCCTTGATCCAAAATCACATACACCAAGCAAGGCCCTAAGATAAGCACGTCTCTGACTTGTAAAAGCTTTAGTGAAGATGTCTGCAACTTGAACTTCAGTATCACAGAACTTCATAATGATTTCTCCTTTGTTGACCAGTTCTCAAATGAAATGAAATCTCAGTTTAATATGCTTCGTTCTTCCATGAAATGCAGGGTTCTTTGACATTGCAATTGTTGACTTATTATCACAATAAAGCTCAGTTCCCTTTGCTTGCTTTTGCTGCAAATCACACAACATTCTCCTGAGCTAAATGCACTGACACGATGCTGTAGTAGCAGCTACATACTCTACCTCAGTTGTTGACAGAGCTGCCGTTGTTTGTTTCTTGGAGCTCCATATGATGGCACCTAATCCTAGCCCAAACACATTTCCAGAAGTGCTTTTTCTATCGTCAGTCACTCAAAATCCCTTTTGCTACTATATAGTGTTGCATTGATGGATTGCTCATAAATCTCGACACAATTCTAACCAAAAAAGAAATGTTTGGTCTGGTGTGTGTTAAATATATCAGTCCACCAACGAGACGTCTAAATTGCTTATGATTCGTTACTTCAACTCCATCTTCTTGCTGCAACTTTTGATTCATGTTCATTGGAGTAGCTACCAATTTGCAATTGGACATATTAAACTTCTTTAACAAATCTGCTGCATACTTCTTTTGGCGAATGAACACTCCAGCTTCATCTTGTAGTATCTCTAACCCAAGAAAGTAGTGTAGTAGACCCAAATCTGTCATTTCAAACTTGACCATCATGCTAGACTTGAATTCTTCTACAAGTGTTGAATTTGACCCCATGTAGATAATATCATCTACATATAAGCAGACTATGATGAAATCAGTGATGCCTTGCTTTTTGTAATACAGTGTAGGCTCATTTTTGCTTTTTACACAGCCATTTTACTTAAAGTATGCGTCAATCTTGTTGTACCATGCCCGTGGGGGCTGCTTTAAGCCATAGAGAGCTTTCCTTAGCCTATAGACTTTCTTTTCCTTCCCACTAATCACAAAACCTTCTGGTTGGGAGACATAGACTTCTTCTTCAAGCTCACCATTGAGAAACATCGATTTTACATCAAATTAGTACACCTTCCATCTGAGTTGTGCCGCCAATGCCAAAAACATTCTCACTATTTCAAACCGAGCCACTGGGGAACACGTCTCTTCATAGTCCACCCCTTGTTGTTGAGAGTATCCCTTCGTGACCAAACGAGCCTTATGCTTTTAAACAGTTCCATCTGCGTGGAATTTTGTCTTGAAAATCCACTTTAAGCCTACTGCATTCTTTCTATCGGACAGGTCTGTTAGCTTCCAAGTTGAGTTCTTTTGGATGGAGATAAATTCCTCTCCCATTGCCTTCTTCCATTCCTCTTTTTCTGTTGCCTCCTCATAAGTTGTAGGGACAGGAGCAAATAAAGCAAATTCATTTGCTTCATAGATGTCCCTTAGTGATCTAAATCTCTTGGTGATGCCTCCTTTGAAGATTCACTTGTTGACCTTGAGGATGAACTTGGAGTAGTTGTTGGGCTCTACATAATTAGAGTAGAAGTTAGAGAATTAATTGAGGTTGAGTTCCATTTCCCCAATTAATGGAATTTGCAATTCATCTTTGTCGCTACCACTGCTGTTATTCTAACTCTAGCCTGCATTCTCGTTAAACATTATATTTCTCTTGACAAATATCTTGCCAATTACAGGATCATGTAACTTATATGCTTTGGACTCAGACTGATAGCCAATGAAAATGCATTTAACTAATTTTTCATCTAATTTTTGGAGATTTTGTGAATTTACTAAAACCTAAGCAATGCTACCAAAAAATTTTAAATGGCTTACAGCTAGTTTACTCCCTTTCCATGCTTCATATGGAGTGCAGTTTTGAACTGTTTTGTTAGGGAGATATTCAACAAATACACTGCAGTTGCTACTGCTTCTGCCCAATATGAGTTTGGTAGTCCTTTCCTTTTAACAAACTTCTCGCCATCTCCACCACTGTTCTATTCTTACATTCTGCCACTCCATTTTTCTCCGGAGTATATGGTGTTGTTAGCTCATGACGAATTCCATTTTCTTCACAAAATTGATTGAATTCCTTTGAAAGAAATTCTCCACCTCTGTTCATACGAAGCACTTTTATACTGGTGTCACTTTGCTTCTCAACCATTGCTTTGAATTTTCTGAAATTCTCAAATGTTTATGAGGATTTTAAGAAATAATCCCAACTTACTCGGCTGAAATCATCTATGAAGAGAAGGAAGTAATTGATGCCGCCAAGTGACTTTGTGTTAATGGGACCACATAGGTCTGAATGGATCGGTTCAAAACAAGCTTTGGCTCTTCATGCCTTTCCGATCGGAAATGACTTTTTGGTCTGCTTGTTGTAGATACATCCTTCACACGTATCCAGTGTTTGAATTTTCGGTAAGCCATGAACCATTTCTTTTCTTTCTAGCAGCTGCAACCCTTTCACGTTCAAGTGTCCATATCGAAGATGCTACAACTTTGACTCATTTTGTTCTCCAACTACTAAGGCAAAATCTTCCACAGTGGAGACTTCCAATTGGAAACATTTTGTTCTTGGTCATTCGCACATTTACTATCACTTGCCCTGATTGTTTCTCTTTAATAATGCATTTTCATCATCGAACGTAACCGAGTATCCACTAGCCATTAACTGTCCAATACTTAACAAATTGTATGCCAAGTTAGGAACAAATTGAACATCGTGTAAAAGCTTAATTTTACCTTGACTAGTTTTGATGGCCACCGTTGCTTTTCCCTTAACTTGTATTGCTTGACCATCTCCCAATCTGACCTTCTTTTTCTGAGTCTCATCAAGATGCTTAAAGATTGCCTTCTTCCCTGTCATATGATTGGAACACTCATTGCCAACAAACCACTGTTCACATTGTTTGTCAGTTGGGTCACTATATGCCATAAACAATTTGCTTTCTTCACCAGCTTCTTCCGCAAAATTTGCTTGTTTATCTCTGAACCAATAATCAGCTTTCAGATGTCCATATTTCTTGCACTGATGACACTGAATACTGCTTTTATTGTTGTTATATCGCTGCTCAGATCCTCTTCCTCTGCTTCTACCATGGCCAGTAATTCTTTCCTCGAAATCCTCCTCTACCTCTTCCTCGACTTGCACTTTTCTTGGGAGATAAATTCCTCTCCCATTGCCTTCTTCCATTCCTCTTTTCTGTTGCCTCCTCATAAGTTGTAGGGACAGGAGCAAATAAAGCAAATTCATTTGCTTCATAGATGTCCCTTAGTGATCTAAATCTCTTGGTGATGCCTCCTTTGAAGATTCACTTGTTGACCTTGAGGATGAACTTGGAGTAGTTGTTGGGCTCTACATAATTAGAGTAGAAGTTAGAGAATTAATTGAGGTTGAGTTCCATTTCCCAATTAATGGAATTTGCAATTCATCTTTATCGCTACCATCGCAAGTTATTCTAACTCTAGCCTCGCATTCTCGTTAAACATTATATTTCTCTTGACAAATATCTTGCCAATTACAGGATCATGTAACTTATATGCTTTGGACTCATTACAATAGCCAATGAAAATGCATTTAACTAATTTTTCATCTAATTTTTGGAGATTTTGTGAATTTACTAAAACCTAAGCAATGCTACCAAAAAATTTTAAATGGCTTACAGCTAGTTTACTCCCTTTCCATGCTTCATATGGAGTGCAGTTTTGAACTGTTTTGTTAGGGAGATATTCAACAAATACACTGCAGTTGCTACTGCTTCTGCCCAATATGAGTTTGGTAGTCCTTTCCCTTTCAACAAACTTCTCGCCATCTCCACCACTGTTCTATTCTTACATTCTGCCACTCCATTTTTCTCCGGAGTATATGGTGTTGTTAGCTCATGACGAATTCCATTTTCTTCACAAAATTGATTGAATTCCTTTGAAAGAAATTCTCCACCTCTGTTCATACGAAGCACTTTTATACTGGTGTCACTTTGCTTCTCAACCATTGCTTTGAATTTTCTGAAATTCTCAAATGTTTATGAGGATTTTAAGAAATAATCCCAACTTACTCGGCTGAAATCATCTATGAAGAGAAGGAAGTAATTGATGCCGCCAAGTGACTTTGTGTTAATGGGACCACATAGGTCTGAATGGATCGGTTCAAAACAAGCTTTGGCTCTTCATGCCTTTCCGATCGGAAATGACTTTTGGTGCCTTGTTGTAGATACATCCTTCACACGTATCCAGTGTTTGAATTTTCGGTAAGCCATGAACCATTTCTTTTCTTTCTAGCAGCTGCAACCCTTTCACGTTCAAGTGTCCATATCGAAGATGCTACAACTTTGACTCATTTTGTTCTCCAACTACTAAGGCAAAATCTTCCACAATGGAGACTTCCAATTGGAAACATTTTGTTCTTGGTCATTCGCACATTTACTATCACTTGCCCTGATTGTTTCTCTTTAATAATGCATTTTCATCATCGAACGTAACCGAGTATCCACTAGCCATTAACTGTCCAATACTTAACAAATTGTATGCCAAGTTAGGAACAAATTGAACATCGTGTAAAAGCTTAATTTTACCTTGACTAGTTTTGATGGCCACCGTTGCTTTTCCCTTAACTTGTATTGCTTGACCATCTCCCAATCTGACCTTCTTTTTCTGAGTCTCATCAAGATGCTTAAAGATTGCCTTCTTCCCTGTCATATGATTGGAACACTCATTGCCAACAAACCACTGTTCACATTGTTTGTCAGTTGGGTCACTATATGCCATAAACAATTTGCTTTCTTCACCAGCTTCTTCCGCAAAATTTGCTTGTTTATCTCTGAACCAATAATCAGCTTTCAGATGTCCATATTTCTTGCACTGATGACACTGAATACTGCTTTTATTGTTGTTATATCGCTGCTCAGATCCTCTTCCTCTGCTTCTACCATGGCCAGAATTCTTTCCTCGAAATCCTCCTCTACCTCTTCCTTGACTTGCAGCTTTTTCTTGGGAGATAAATTCCTCTCCCATTGCCTTCTTCCATTCCTCTTTTTCTGTTGCCTCCTCATAAGTTGTAGGGACAGGAGCAAATAAAGCAAATTCATTTGCTTCATAGATGTCCCTTAGTGATCTAAATCTCTTGGTGATGCCTCCTTTGAAGATTCACTTGTTGACCTTGAGGATGAACTTGGAGTAGTTGTTGGGCTCTACATAATTAGAGTAGAAGTTAGAGAATTAATTGAGGTTGAGTTCCATTTCCCCAATTAATGGAATTTGCAATTCATCTTTGTCGCTACCACTGCTGTTATTCTAACTCTAGCCTGCATTCTCGTTAAACATTATATTTCTACTGACAAATATCTTGCCAATTACAGGATCATGTAACTTATATGCTTTGGACTCATTACAATAGCCAATGAAAATGCATTTAACTAATTTTTCATCTAATTTTTGGAGATTTTGTGAATTTACTAAAACCTAAGCAATGCTACCAAAAAATTTTAAATGGCTTACAGCTAGTTTACTCCCTTTCCATGCTTCATATGGAGTGCAGTTTTGAACTGTTTTGTTAGGGAGATATTCAACAAATACACTGCAGTTGCTACTGCTTCTGCCCAATATGAGTTTGGTAGTCCTTTCCCTTTCAACAAACTTCTCGCCATCTCCACCACTGTTCTATTCTTACATTCTGCCACTCCATTTTTCTCCGGAGTATATGGTGTTGTTAGCTCATGACGAATTCCATTTTCTTCACAAAATTGATTGAATTCCTTTGAAAGAAATTCTCCACCTCTGTTCATACGAAGCACTTTTATACTGGTGTCACTTTGCTTCTCAACCATTGCTTTGAATTTTCTGAAATTCTCAAATGTTTATGAGGATTTTAAGAAATAATCCCAACTTACTCGGCTGAAATCATCTATGAAGAGAAGGAAGTAATTGATGCTGCCAAGTGACTTTGTGTTAATGGGACCACATAGGTCTGAATGGATCGGTTCAAAACAAGCTTTGGCTCTTCATGCCTTTCCGATCGGAAATGACTTTTTGGTCTGCTTGTTGTAGATACATCCTTCACACGTATCCAGTGTTTGAATTTTCGGTAAGCCATGAACCATTTCTTTTCTTTCTAGCAGCTGCAACCCTTTCACGTTCAGGTGTCCATATCGAAGATGCTACAACTTTGACTCATTTTGTTCTCCAACTACTAAGGCAAAATCTTCCACAGTGGAGACTTCCAAGTGGAAACATTTTGTTCTTGGTCATTCGCACATTTACTATCACTTGCCCTGATTGTTTCTCTTTAATAATGCATTTTCATCATCGAACGTAACCGAGTATCCACTAGCCATTAACTGTCCAATACTTAACAAATTGTATGCCAAGTTAGGAACAAATTGAACATCGTGTAAAAGCTTAATTTTACCTTGACTAGTTTTGATGGCCACCGTTGCTTTTCCCTTAACTTGTATTGCTTGACCATCTCCCAATCTGACCTTCTTTTTCTGAGTCTCATCAAGATGCTTAAAGATTGCCTTCTTCCTTGTCATATGATTGGAACACTCATTGCCAACAAACCACTGTTCACATTGTTTGTCAGTTGGGTCACTATATGCCATAAACAATTTGCTTTCTTCACCAGCTTCTTCCGCAAAATTTGCTTGTTTATCTCTGAACCAATAATCAGCTTTCAAATGTCCATATTTCTTGCACTGATGACACTGAATACTGCTTTTATTTTTGTTATATCGCTGCTCAGATCCTCTTCCTCTGCCTCTACCATGGCCAGAATTCTTTCCTCGAAATCCTCCTCTACCTCTTCCTCGACTTGCAGCTTTTTCTTGCTCCCTTGAGCCTTGTCCTTTTGCTTGAAATGCCTTTTCTTCATTCTTATCTTCTGGTCGATTGATTCGAGCTTCATGAGACTGCAAGGAACCCATAAGCTTATCAAAAGAATAAGTGGACAGATTTTTGGACTCCTCAATAGCTGCAACCACATGATCAAATTTAGAAGGTAAACTCATTAGAACTTTTGTCACAACTATCTTCTATGAGATCTCTTCTCTATAGGACCTCATTTGGTTGACAATTGCTTCAATTTTGGTTAAAACATCTTGCACTAATTCTCCATTCTTCATGTGCAGATTTTGGAATTCACGATTAAGTGTCTGCAACTTAACCCTTACTACTGTGGATGAGCCATGATATGCTAGCTGCAAAGTTGTCCACGCCTCCTTTGCTGCAGAGGCTACTGCAATTTTGGAGAAAATTGAGTCATGGACTGCTTGTTGAATGAAGAACAAAGCCTTTGAATCTTTCTTCTTGTTTTATCTCAATCTGGTCTCCTCGTCTCTATCATTGTAGCCATTTTCCACCAAGTCCCACAACTCTTGTGACTTGAATCGTGTTTTCATTTTGATGCTCCAAAATTCGTAATTGTCTCCTTTGAAAATAGACATGGAAGCCTGGGCAGTATTTACTACAGTGTCGTTGTTTGCCATGACGATATGCCCAAGGTATGAAAGCAACCTGGCTCTGATACCAAATGTTTGATTTTAAGTGGAGAACTATTGCAGTAGCAGATTAAGATAAATAAGAAGATAAAGAAAACTGATCTTATTACCTTAAACTAAAGAGCAAGACTTGCCTATTTAAAGGCTTACAAATAACTAATTAGCATAAAAATAGGAAACTAGTTGTTACATGCTTTGACTAAAAACAGAAAAATAAATTCCAGATTTTGCTAACTAATTTTGAGAAGATTCTGTAGATATTTGCTGCAGTAAATTTTGGATCATATCTCCAATAATAATTTTCATTTTAATGTCATAAGCGTGCAATGATAGAGAAGTTGCTAAAGCTCATTTTCCAGGAATTGAAGTTCCAGTTTGGTTGCAACATAGAAGCATCGGGTCTTCGATTACCTTATAGCTTCCATCTATTGATTTGTGTTGTTTCATGTAGCTTGCTATGCTGAAATTCGTGGAAGAGTTTGCAAGTTCAATGAAAGTGAAGAAGAGAGGAAGAATGAAGAACAAGATTCCTGTGTACAAAAGAAAGCTAGAGATGATGATTTTGGGAGCAATTCAGAAATGTTTGGATCCAAAAAATAGAATGCAAATGATTGAAAATCAATGCAAGAAAAGTGGAAAGAATGAACCAACATGCAATGGGAAGTTGAAGGATGAAGAACCTGAATGTGTGAAGCAGTTATAGAGCTAACTTTACATCAGCTGAAGAGAAAAACCTGAAGTAGAGTCTATCAATTCCTGAAGCAATTCCTAAAGCAATTTCTAAAGCAACTGAGAAGAAGTCTTGCAAGTCAATGAAGTGGAGGAATTCAAAGTGAAAGTAACAATTGCCATTAAAGGGAATTAAGCTAGTTGAAACTGAGCATCAATTTTTGTTCCAGCAGCATCAAGCTTCTTTTGTCTTTTTTTACTTTTGCAACTTTAAAATCATTAGGTGATACTATTGTCAACTTTTGTTAATGTATCAAACAGCAGTGTTGCTTTTGTCCTTAATGAACCAATGAGAGTGAGATACATGTCAAAATCTTGCTCTTTAGTTATGTTTTATCTTTCATTTTGAACCATTGATGTAAGATGGTAAGAAAGGTGTGAGGGCTAACTTGAAAAAGCTCCAGATCACATTCGAAGTAATGTAACAGTTGCAGATTTTTATGAAAAAACCATCTTTGTCATCTCTTCTTGAAAAAATCCTTGCTTTTACTTTTATGTTGTTCTTCTTTAGTAGTTTTAAAGTTGTTTTTGGAATTGTACTGAATGAGTTGTACTGAAAAACAATACATGGAGGGAAAAACCAAACTTTGAAGTTGAAAACTCCATTTCTGTAAAATTAGCATAGTTTCATTGTTACAATTCGAATCAAACTCTTACAAACACTTGTGAGGAATATACATTGATCATTAGAGTGACATTTATAGAGAATACAATCAGTCCATCGAAAGAAAATGTTGATCTTTTGCAAAATTCCTCTTCTTTGAAGCAAAGTACAGAAGCTATTACTGGAGAGAGTCAACTGAATTCATCTTCAAGCTTGAGTTTTGAGCAGACTAGAAGTTTTGTTCTTCCTTGCTGGAGTGTTAGAAGTTGTGTTCTTGCTTTCTAGAGTGGTATCAGAGCTACACGGTTCACATAACCTAGACTGAACCAAAATCATGTCAGGTACAAGCTTCCCCATGTTGAATCTGCAATGGGTACAAGCCAATATATCAGTTTTAACTAGTGAAAATTACAGAACTTGAGCTCTTAGAGTTGAGGATTGTCTTAGAATGTGTGAATGCTAGGATGTGGTGAATGAAGGAGTGACTGATGTTGAGGGAATGACATAACTAACAGACCAACAATTAACAAGACTTAGATAGGACAGAGATAAAGATTTCAAGGCTCTTGTTTTCTTAAGGTCAGTAGTGAGTGAGACAATTTTGTTAAGACATGCTAGTTGCAAAAGTGTTAAAGAATTATGGGAAACATTGAAGCTTAAGTATGTGAGCTCAGCTCAATCTTTGAGGTTGAAGAAGCAAGCTGTAATGAGGAACTTTAAGAACTTCTCAATGAAGGATGAAGAGAATGTGGGAGCTGCAAAAACTAGATTCAGGAATTTAGTTCAACAACTGAAGGAGTTTGGAGAAAACACAAATACTGACAAATTGGTTGAAAAGTTTATGAACAAATTGCCTTTGATATTTGAAGCAGGCATAGCACCTGTAAAATGACAATTTAGCAATCATCCAGATTCTGTGACATTGGAGCAAGTTTTCAATGTGTTAGAGATGCATAAAGAGAGACATGGAATTTGAAGGGAAAGAGATGAATATGCTTTGAAGGCTGAACGTTTTAAAGTGCCAGAAAGCCCACCAATTCTCACCCAAACTCCAAATCTGACTCAAAACCACCTTGAATCAAATGTTGTGCAACCTCAGATGCCTTCACATTCACAGAACTAACCACAAAACACTCAAAATCCTTACCGGACCTCATTTCCTCAAAACCAGACTTACCAAAACCAAATTCAATATCAGTTACCTCTGATGTATCCTCAAACACCATTCCCTCATCAATTACCCTACTTAAATCATCCCCAAAATTATCAAGCTACCAACCAATATGCTGGAAACAACTCAAACCGAATGCGAAGTGGACCTAGAGCTTTAAAGTGGGGGATGTTTCCAAAATGCAAGTTTTATGGGAGGAACAACCATGCTGCTGAAGAATGTTTTTGGAATGAAAATGTGGATTGCATACATTGCAGAAAAAGAGGACATTCAAAGAGGGTGTGTTATGAGAAATTGATGAAAGAGCAACAAAATCCTCAAGGCCCCATCTTTGGCAAGCCACCACTAATCCATCCTTTACAAAAACAAACCACTTCATCAAGTCAAATCCCAATTCAACCTCAGCCTTACCAAAATGTTCCTGGATCACAAATTTACCAAGCACATTATGTTGCAAATTCTGAAAATGCATCATATCCACCACAATTTATCTCTCAGCCTTTATTGTCTCAAGCTTACTCACCTCAACCTCAAACAACATAACCTTATATATCCCAATCAACCTATACACACCAAATGTCATACCAATCGATACACACACAAACATCAAGCCAACAACCACAAAATACTTATCCAGTCAATAACTCCTCATCCCAACAACCATCAGAAACCAATTCAAATCTCCAAACTAACCTACACAACATTCCAAACAAACAACCTGGTTCATCATAGACTAGCAAAACAGTAGAAAATCTAGTGACAGAGGAAAGTGTATTAATATTTATGGTGGAAGCTTGTCACAAAACCAGGAAAAATGACCTTGATGTTGAAATTTGCATAGCTGAAGACAAGGAGGACAAAGAGGGTGAATGACTAGTGGACAGTGGATGTTCAAATCATACGACAAGAAGAAGAGAAGCATTTGTGAAGAAAGATACAAATATAAACACAGTGGTAAAGATTAGAAATGGTGAAATTATACCAGTATCGTGGAAGGGGGTTGTGGAATTAGCTACAAAAGCTGGAAATACAATTCTTGAGGAAGTCTATTATATCCCTGAACTTTATCAAAATTTGATTAGTGTTGGTAAGCTATTGGAGAAGAGTACAAGGTTCATTTTGAAGATGAAATGCTCAGGATTTTCAATCAGCAAGGTGAGTTGGTGCACAAAGTTCCAACGATTAATAGAGTTTTTAAGATTAAAATGACAGAAGTGGATGGAGCATTTGCTGCTATTCCATTGACAGAGTTAACTCAATTATGGCACCAAAGATATGGACATGCAAACTTGGATTATGTCATTGATATGCAAAAGAAAGAGTTGGTTCATGGAATATCACATTTGAGCAGCAAGTTGAAATCAGTGTGTGAAGCTTGTGCAAAAGGAAAGAGCCATGTTTTACTTTTTTCAGCAAGTGATTGGAGAGCCACAGAGAAGTTGCAACTAGTACACACTAATGTTTGTGTACCTATGGTGACACCATCTGCTGGAGGAAGTAGATATTATGCAGAGTTCATTGATGATGTGTAAAGGTATTCATGGATCTACTTCATGAAAAACAAAGATCGGGTATTTGGCATGTTTCAAAGTGTAGAGAGTTGAAGTTGAAAGTCAATGTGGAAGAAAAGTGAGATGCTTGAGAAGTGATAGAGGGGGATAGTACATTTCGAATGAGATGAAGAATTACTTTGAAAAAGAATTCATTTTCCATCAATTTTTAGTTGCATACTCACCACAACAAAATGGAGTTTCAGAAAGAAAAAATAGAACAATTGTGGAAATGGCAAAGGCAATGATGTTTGGAATTAAGGTGTCTAGAAGCTTTTGGCCTAAAGCATGCTTTACTACTGTTTATTTACAAAATAGAATGAAGACTAGAGCTTTGAAGGAGAAAACACCATTTGAAGTTTGGTTTAGAGTTAAACCGAAGGTGAATCATTTAAGAGTGTTTGGATGTGTTACTTATATGCACATTCTTGAATCAAAAAGGACAAAGTTCAATGAGAAAGCAATGAAGGGAGTAATGATAGGATATAGTGCAGAATCTAAAGGGTATAGAATTTACGGTCCTGAAACCAATAAGATGCTTGTATCAAAAGATGTGAAATTTGATGAAAATGAAGGATGGAAATAGGGAGAGCCTATAGAGAAGAAGTTAGGAGGAGTTGATATTAAGATACCATTGAATGAACCAAATGTTGATGAAGTTATAAGAGAAGAACCACATGATGAAGTGATAGCAGCTGGAGATTCCAATAATTCTGAAGAAGAAGGGAATCAAGGGGAGACATCACCTAGTTCAGGAAGTGATGAATCAAGCTCAAAAATTCAGAAGGAGACTTCCAGCTCTGATAGTGCACACAAGGAGAGGGACTTGCCTCAATTTATAATGAAACTAACCCTTTGTTTGATTTCAGGTATGATAATGTAGAGGAAGAAGAACCAGATGATGCACTCTGTTAATGGACATTTTTGTATTACTTTTTGATATATAATTTGCTGAACTATTGTCCATTTAATATTTAAATTGCGCTAATTAAACGTTATCTGTTTTAATTTTAGGCACATTTTGGCTTTTGAATATTTAAGAGTATAATGCAAGGAAAGTCCTCAAAATTGTTACAACGTGCGCAGAGAGGACAAAGAGCATGAATTTGCGTCGGATCAAAAACAAATTATTTTTGTCATATGAAGAAAACAAAACAACAAAGTTAAAGCAAGAGGGAGGCGTGGATATTGAATAGGTAGAGAACAACGTAGCTGGTGGTGGCTGGCGCAGAAAGTAAAAAATGGGGGCTGAATAAACGTGATTATGGGCGTTAATATAGGAGGCAGCATATGAAAAGAAACACATGTTAAATTGAAGGGAGGAAGAAGACAGAACATCGACGTTGGCTGGATTCACGCACAAACACATCCCCGAAAATCCCTCCACTTGCAAACAAAATCAGTAGCCTTCATTCAACATTCATACACGCAGCACTAACCAAAAAATCAAAAAGCAGCCCACAACCATTAGAAAAAAGAAACGCAGTATCTAGCATAAAAAAAAAGGAAGTAGCTGTGGGCGTAAATGAAAATAGCCTCCAGGTCTCACGTTACAAGCCTCACTAATCATTTTTTTTACTCTCCATTAAGAACCAAAGATAGTTGTGCCTTGGGGAGACTCCAAGGACGTTGAGCTTGGGAAGATTTTGGAGGGACTAACGCACAAGCCAACTTGAAAACACTCTCCTTCACGTTGATGAAGCAGCTAGAGGACGCAGGAAATTAAAGCAGGAAGCAGCTGGTGGAAGAAGACGTTAGTAGCTGGGAGTTGGTGGACGTGACAGCCCCATGTAACTCTACACTACTCAACACTCTCCACAAAAACGATGAGCTGGTGACTAAGATCAAAGGAAGCAAACAGCTGTTGGAGACCAAAGGAGATGCTAGCTACAGGAGAAGAAAAGGAGCGTGGAAGCAAGTGACTGAGGAGATAAAACAAATCAGCTGGGTGTCCACAAACAACAAGTTGCTGGTGGTTTAAAGGAAAACATTAAATAAAGCAGTAGCTGGTGGCTTGAGCGTTGAAGAAAACTGGTGTAGCTGGTGGAGATTATGCATAAGTTGCTGGTGGAGAACAACCACACACACGCTGCAGATAAGGAAGAAAGCAGCTGATGGTATACTTAGGAGTTGGTGGCAAGAAAAAGTGACAGATGGTGACAACAAAAGCAAGTCTCCATGTGCGTGAATAGAAGGAAACAAAAAAAGCAAGAAAAGAGTTTGTATGGTGGAAGGAGCCAATCCATCATTGACGCATAGCCCCACCAAACCATTATTCTCCACCAACGTTGCATCATAAGGGGTGTTTTGTTTTAATTTGTTTAATTTGTTTTACTGCCTTATTTATTTTATTTTTGTGGATTTAATCAATGCAAACATATGTTATGACCATGATTTATGTTACATTGATAAATATGTGTGAGTAAGTTTTTCGTTTCGGTTAAGGTTAAGATTGATTTTAGATTAGGATAATTTTTGTGGTATTGATTTTTGTTTGATTAAACACATATTTAATCTTAATTTAGCTTGATCAACTAGATTAAAACCTTAGATGATTAAATGCCACAACCAATGGGATTTAATTTGTCAGAAAATTAATCAAGCGACATACTTGAGACTAAAGTGTAGACCAACCTTAGGATCTTGTGTGAGGATACCTAGAATTAACGAACTTAATTTTAGGCTTCTTGTATTTAACGTCTTTTATTCCGAATTATCTATGAACCAAGTAGTGACTCGGATTTAGAAGAAAAGGGAACATCATGAACATTGGGTTTGACTTGCTTAAGTGAAGTATATTTCCTAAATCAATCCACTTTTACAATTTTATTTTAAATGTCTAATCCAATTGAAATCTGATACCTTAACCGAACTTTTGTCATTTGATTAAATCTAGTTGTTTAAATTCATACCTTGCATTTTTCATATTTCCTTGATTTACTTATTTTATTTTATTTTATTTTCAAATCAATCAATTCGTGATCGTCTGAATAATTTTTCATCGTTTAATTTAATTGTCTTACGTGTTGGAAATTTTTCCCTTGGGTACGATATCCGGTTCTTACCGATTTATATTACTTGTCGACGGGGTGCACTTGCCTCTAATTGGTCTAGATAGAATTTAATTTATATCGCTTTGTTTAGACTACAACACACTCATGGTATCCAAATGTGCCATATCTGCAGGAGCTGAACCAAAGACTTACAATCAAGCAATTAAACAAGGGGTGTGGCAAGGTGCAATGGATGAAGAGATAAAGGCAATAGAGGAAAATTGAACATGGATGTTGGTGGATCTACCTACTCCAGAAACTAAAGTAGTAGACTTGAAGTAGATATATTAGGCAAAACTTAACCCGGATGGTTCTATCAACAAGTATAAAGATAGATTGGTTGTAAGAGGATACAAGCAAGAATATGGAGTGGACTACACTGAAACCTATGCACCAGTGACAAGACTTAACACAGTGACATTAGTGCTAGCATTGGGAGCAAATAATGGATGGAAAGTGCATCAAATAGATGTGAAGAGTGCATTTCTCAATTGAATTTTGGATGAAGAAGTATACTTGAAGCAACCCGAAGGATATGCAAAAAAGGGACAGGAGCAAAAGGTCTATAAATTGGTGAAGGCTCTCTATGGATTGAAACAAGCTCTAAGAGCCTGGTATTCAAGAATCAATAGCTACTTGCTGCAGAATGGGTTCATGAGAAGTAAAAGTGAAGCCATATTGTATGTAAAGGGTAATAAAGGAGAAAAACTTATTTGCTCATTATATGTAATTCCAAATGACAGACTTAGGAGAGATGAGTTATTTCTTAGGTTTAGAAATTGATCAAAGGAAAGATGGAATATTCATTCATCAAAGGAAATATGCAAAGGAGCTATTGAAAAGTTCAGTTTAAAAGATAGCAGTGGCATGTTAACTCCCATGGAACATCAGCTAAAGTTGGAGGCTAAAAAACTAGGTGAGCAATTTGATGTGACTTAATATAGAAACATGATTGGGTCTTTAATGTATTTGTATGCATCAAGGCCTGATATTGCATGTGCTATGAATATCATGGCTGGTTTTAGTCACAATCCTTCGAGACAACATGCTTTATATGCTAGAAGAATATTGAGATATATGAAGCATACTGTTAATCATGGAATTGGTTTGGAAAAGAGAAAAGGTAGAGTTGTATGTGTTTAGTGATGCAAGTTATGCTGAAAGCAATGAGTGCAAGAGTAGGAGTGGATATTGTTGTAGTTTGGGGTCTGGAATTTTTTATTGGTGTTTAAAGAAGCAAATGAGTGTAGCACAATCATCATCTGAAGCTGAATATGTGGCAGTAAACATGGCTTCCAAAAAAGCTTAATGGTTAAAGAAAATTTTGAAGGATATGGATGAATTGAAGGAAAATTGTGTGACAATCTATTGTGATTCTAGTGCTGCCATTTCAATGGTTGAGAATCCATCTGATCATATGAGAACCAAGCATATGAAGGTGAAATATCATTATGTTAGGGAATTGATCAAAGAAAAGGAAATCAAAATGGCCTTTTACAGATCAAACTTCCAACTTGCTGATTTATTCACAAAGGCATTGCCAAAATGGAGATTTGAATCTTTGAGGAAATTGATAGGTGTGCAGGTTGCACAAAACAAAGGAGGAGCTATTGATTTGTGTTGTTTCATGCAGCCTGCTATACTGAAATTCGTGGAAGAGTTTGCAAGTTCAGTGAAAGTGAAGAAGAGAGGCAGAATGAAGAACAAGATTCCTGTGTACAAAAGACAACTAGAGATGATGATTTTGGGAGTAATTTAAAAATGTTTGGATCCAAAGAACAGAATGCAAATGATTGAAAATCAGTGCAAGAAAAGTGGAAAGAATGAACCAACATGCAATGGGAAGTTGAAGGATGAAGAACCTGAATGTGTGAAGCAGGTATAGAAATGATTTTACATTAGCTAAAGAGAAAAACCTGAAGCAGAGTCTATCAATTCCTGAAGCAATTTCTAAAGCAACTGAGGAGAAGTCTTGCAAGTCAATGAAGTAGAGGAATTCAAAGTCAAAGTAACAATTGTCATTAAAGGAAATTAAGTTAGATGAAACTGAGCATCAATTTTTGTTCCTGCAGCATCAAGCTTCTTTTTTCTTTTTTTTACTTTTGCAGCTTTAAAATCATTAGGTGATACTATTGTCAGCTTTTGTTAATGTATCAAACAACAGTGTTGCTTTTGCCCTTTGATGAACCAATGAGAGTGAGATACATGTCAAAATCTTGGTCTTTAGTTATGTTTTATCTTTCATTTTGAACCGTTGATGTAAGATGGTAAGAAAGGTGTGAGGGATAACTTGAAAAAGCTCTAGATCACTTTCGCATTAGTGTAACAGTTGCAAATTTTTATGAAAAAACCATCTTCTTCATCTCTTCTTGAAAAAATCCTTGCTTTTACTTTTCTGTTGTTCTTCTTTAGTAGTTTTAGAGTTGTTTTGGAATTGTACTGAGTAAGTTGTGCTGAAAAACAATACATGGAGGGAAAAACCAAACTTTGAAGTTGAAAACTCCATTTCTGTAAAATTAGCATAGTTTCATTGTTACAATTCGAATCAAACTCTTACAAACACTTGTGAGGAATCTACATTGATCATTAGAGTGGCATTTACAGAGAATACAATCAGTCCATCGAAAGAAAATGTTGATCTTTTGCAAAATTCCTCTTCTTTGAATCAAAGTACAGAAACTATTACTGGAGAGAGTCAACTGAAGTCATCTTCAAGCTTGAGTTTTAAGCAGTCAGTCCATCGAAAGAAAATGTTGATCTTTTGCAAAATTCCTCTTCTTTGAATCAAAGTACAGAAACTATTACTGGAGAGAGTCAACTGAAGTCATCTTCAAGCTTGAGTTTTAAGCAGTCAGTCCATTGAAAGCAAATGTTGATCTTTTGCAAAATTCCTCTTCTTTGAATCAAAGTACAGAAACTATTACTGGAGAGAGTCAACTGAAGTCATCTTCAAGCTTGAGTTTTAAGCAGACTAGAAGTTCTGCCCTTCCTTGCTGGAGTGCTAGAAGTTGTGTTCTTGCTTTCTAGACCATCAAATTGGTATCAAGCCAAGGAAAGTATTTTTGGTGTTGTCTTCACATCAATGCCGGCCCTGGACAAGGGCCAGCAGGGCATCTGCCCAGGGCCCATGATGAGAAAGGGCCCCTAATCCTATTATAAATTTTTTTTAAAAGATACAAATAAAATAATATTAATCAGTCATAGAATCAAGCTCCAAACGAATTGCCCACATTGCAAGACAACAGCACAAACCCAATAATTGAGTAACATGCAGGCCCATCAATGATGCATTTATCATGTCCTTCTTCCTTTCGGAGTTATTAACACATTTAGTGCCGGAAAGGGGCCTCATTTTCGTCCCTTTCTCATGCTGAGAGACTCATTTAATAACATATTGGTCAATCAAGTTGCAGTATATGCTAGCCCATTTTCTATCAACTGCATAGATTTTGTAAAGATGCCACGTGACAAACCTGTATGCATATATCCCAAGATCTCTTCTTTTTCTCACTTCCTAGAAAATTAAATGTTATGATCATTTAATATTTGATTGAGTATATACACTAATAAATTTAGTCATTTATGCTTCATACAAACATGTAAACTTAAGTATACTGTCAATTTATTAGGACCTTTTTTATTTCGTCTGATTTATTAGGGCCTCTTTTTAATTTTAGCCCGGGCCTATAAAATGATAGGAACAGCCCTGCTTCACATGCGAGGGTGCCTCAAGGTTATTGCAGCTGATGACACCAAAATTTGCAAGAGACAAGAGTAAGTTAAATGTAAATTGCATTTGCAGGAAAACGAAATCATTTCTTCTTGGGAATGTTCCGTTACTGATGGAGGCATAGATAAGTCGGATCAAGTCCTAGTGTGGCATGAGCCCTGTATAAGAATGATGCAGAACAATGCATTCAGGGAAGAAGATTGGTATAGTGATTACTCTGGCTGGAATGCTTTATTCGAATTCGAAACACAAGGGTACTCGAAACATTGCCAGGTGAAGAACTGCGGGATCCATTTTCTTTGAGAGATTGTAAATTCTCTGCAAGCTGTCTCAGTACCATTTTCACTTTTCTGATGTTCAGACTTCCATCTCGGCAAGTTTTATATATATATGCTAAGCTCTTAGTTTTTCTTGTCCATCTAAACACAATTGACACTCCTTTTTGTCAGTCTTTTCGGTTGATCTCTACAAATCATTGATTATGAATGTGTATGTACGAACAGTGTTAAGAATGATTCGGGATAATATTGCATCAACTATCTTTTAAAAGACATATTTTTTTTAACCTTAAAATAACATAAAACAAATATTTTTTTTTTAATTTTAGATATTATTGTAAAACTAATTAAAACTTTAATTTCTAAAAAATAAATTTGCCCCTTAATTTATTAAGTATTGGTAAAGAGTAACAGGAGCCCTCAAGTGGTGTGACTTGATGGTTGAGAGTGGAGCTTGACTTTGGTTAGGTTCCAGGTTTGATTCCACGCTAAATTAAGGCTCAGAAGAAATTTCTGTAGATGGAGAGCTAGTTGGTAGTGATGATGAATGCTTATTCAACGATGAAAAAGGCCACTTTATTCATTGGTGCGTCAATTAAACCTCGCAGGTTGCACCCACTTGACCCGCTTACGATGTTCCCTCAAACCCAAAAAAAAAAAAGAAAAAAGAGTAACAGGATATACAGCAAAGACAAAGGCATATGCCTTCTAAAAGCAAACAAGCGACTTTAAATCACGACAGGATAAAGACTAAACTACAAGAAAACCTGCAAATTGAGACACCTCACCCTGCAAATTGAGACGCCTCACTTACGTCACACTGATGATGTAAGAAGAAACCCATTTCCGTTTAAATATAAGTATGACATTTTTCTAATGATGCTTTGTGATTGTCACGATGAAATTTGTCGTCATGGTATGGATCGTGTTCACTCCATTAACCGTATTAATCTACTTTTTTTCAACATCGGTATATAGTTTTAATTTTTGGTATAATACGACCTTTTATTTTAATATTTAGTTGTCAATTTAAGGGTGAAGAAAAAAAAACTTTTTTTTAATTGCCCACAAGATATTCTAGGAAAGTTTCAACTATAAAAAGACATATTTAAATCGTCCACTCTTAAATTAATTTCTGTTCGAGTTCGGTAGCTCCCTTATGAGAAGAAAAATTTTAGTCTCAAGTTTTAAATGGCTGCATACATAAAGACAGTTTAAACCTGCAACTTCACTTAAATCAAAAGAATCCTTTACTAACTCTCCTGCGTCCTGAGGTTGAAAAAAATACTCTTAGTTGTTAGCAATCAGGCTTGTCTGAATTGCAGATAAACTGGGCGTTAATGACCAGTTTTATTAACGAGGCCAGTAACTATATTAGGACTAATTTACAAGAGGACCATCGAATAAGAAATTAGATATATGCAGCTAAAGAGTGAAGACTAGTGAGGCATTCAATTTAAAGATGTTTCATTTGTGCTGAAAATATAGGATTAATTTTCATATAATATATATTTTCGCATCCATAAAAATTTTTATACATAGAACAAGTTAGTAAAAACATGTTTGAAAAATTTTAATGTCTAAAAGTTATAAAAATGAATAATTATCAATAATTAAAAGTTGAATAGATGAAACAAAAATTAAAGAAGAAGTAAATCAAGTCGAATATAATTTAAATAAACTAAATGGTCTAGATTTAATATGAAATATTTGTATTATATTTTAAAATTATTTTAATTTTAATTTTATATTTGCAAATTAGAATAATCTTTGTTCTACCTAATTATATTAAAATAATGTTATTACGTACCTTACCAACACTAGAATTAGTAAATAGCACTAAGTATGGTTTGTCAATGATTGCCTGCTTGGATAAAATTGTATAATTGTACAGATGTGACTTGAGTACTTAAATTCATATTTTAATTTCGACAAGACAAATACATTAAAGAGTTACTCTAATAAAATTATTCTAAGTAAATGTCTTTGTACTTTGTACATGTGAGTTGAATCTTGAATGCATATATTTAGGTTTTAGAGGATTGATAAATATAATATAATGTTATAAAAGATAGAAATAATATGGTGTACCACTAATTGTAGATGCACCATTTAATAGTTAGTGTACATATGGATTGGTTTGGTTTTACCTAACATAAGAATGAAGTAGGTGGTTATTGGTTTGATTTTTCCTAACACAATAATGAAGTGGGTGGTTATTGGTTTGGTTTTACCTAACATAATAACACATATGGAGTAGGTGGTCACATGTGTATTAGGTGTTTGAAATTTACTATAAATAGAAGGTTTGATGTAAGAGAGATATTGAAATGAACTTATAAGAATAAGTCTTCTCTCCCAAATATTCTGAAATTGTAATTCTGGTTTTATAACATGTTATCAGCACGAAGCTTTCATTTCTAAAATTCGGCTTATCAACATCAAGCAATCGTAAGGTTCTTCCGTCTACCTACATCGTACAAACATTCTTCGGTTTACGTATATCAAACAAACGTAAGTTCTTCCGTTTAATTATCCTACTTACGATGTTGTTAAAATAAAGTTCTTCCTTTTATCTACATTAATTCTACTTATGATATGATTAAAACAAATTATATACGACTCACTATTTTACCTTCTTTTAATAATGAAAAGTTATTACCACCTCTAGATACGTAATTTATTGTATAGTATACATCATCGATGTTTAAAAAAATAAAAAAATTATAACGATATATATATAACGGTAATATATATATATATATATATATAACGGTAAAAAAATTATAACGGCTAGTTAACGGTAAAAAAAATTATTTCTATAAATAGATAACACTCCTACATAATTTACTTCATCCCTACACACTATTTCTTACCTCAAAATTCTTACAAAAATTTTCAAATGTTGTCCGCTATATCATTTTTTTGTATAATTATTATCATTATGTATCTTTGTTTCATTCTTTGTGTAGAGCTAAATGATTTAGATCGCACATTTTTTCTCTTAGTAATAGCATTTGTTATGATCCCTATGTTGCTTCTTAGCATAGCATTTGAGCATGACATGTAATTTATTTAATGTAATATCGATTTGAATACATGTATTAATTATTTCTCTCTAAATAGTTGCCAACATATTCAATCTTGCCAAAATTGAGTTCGCTGCTCTTGATGTTGCGGGTCATAATTATATGCCGTGGATGATTGATGTTGAAATGCATCTTGAATCAATGGATCTTTTAGATACCATTAAAGAAAATAATACAACATCAAAACAAAATAAAGCCAAAGCGATGATCTTCATTTGTCGTCATCTTGATGAGGATTAAAAAGAGAATACCTCACGATTAAAGATCCAAGTCATTTGTGGAAAATTTACAAGAAAGATATGACCATCAAAAGGAAGTTTTACTTGCTATAAATGATGAATGGAGCGCTTTAAGCTTCCAAGATTTTAAAAGGTAAATGAGTATAACTCATTATGTTTAGAATTGTCTCACAACTAAAATTTTGTGGGCAAACAATCACCGAGGAAGATATGTTAGAAAAACATACTCCACCTTCCACGCATCGAATGTAACCTTGCAACAACAATATCGAGTCGCCGATTTAAAAATACTCGACTGATTTCATGCCTTCTTGTGTAGAGAAGAATAATGAACTTTGATGAAAATCATCAATCCCGCTCTCTCATGCGGCAACATTTCGAAGCAAATATTGCAATTCGAAATGAAAATGAAAGAAAAAATCATCATGGGCCTAGTCGTGGTCGCGGTCGTGGCGTGGTGGTAACCATGGTCGTAACTACATTCGTGGTCGTGGTCGGTGGGCGTGGTAGAGAAGTTATCCATATAACTCTCTTGAAGAAATACAAGCCACCACATAACAAGCACCATATTAATGATGTTCATGGAAGTTCTTATAGGACTTCAGAGATTCTTACTGAGATGTGGTACAAAGGACATTGGGCTAAAGTTTATCGAGTTCTGAACATCTATATCGCTTATATAAAGCATCCTTAAAAATGAAAGAAAATGAAGTGAATTTTACTGAACAACACCATTTAGGTGATTCAACCGACCTTGGTACTTTTGATTTTGATTTCATTGAGAATCATAATCCTTGAGATGACTCTACATATCTGAATGCTTGGATTTCTTGATGATTTTGTGGATCGGGGCATTGTTGGTGGCGATAGTAATGGAAATTAAAATAATATACTTATCTTTGTGTTAAGTATTATTATGCTTATTATGTCACTCGATTTCAATTGCTTGTTATGTTACTAGTTTCAATTACAGTATTGTAATATTTTTAAGTTAACATAACATCTCTTTCTCTTTATTCTTGCAATTTTATCATTAGATTATTTATTTTTATGCGAAGTTTTGATATGGATCGATTCTGTAAGAGGCGGAAAATAATGATAATTTATGCATACCGGATAGTGGCACAACGCACACTATCCCGAAGATAAGAGGTTCTTTCGAATTAAAACTAAGAAAACAATTGTGAACACAATATCGAGTCCTCTGAGACATGATTGAAGGAATTGGAAAGGAAAATTTCACATTACCAAATGGCACAAAGTTCTCGATACATGATGCCTTATTTGCGCCTAAAGTCTAAAAGAAATTTGTTGAGTTTTAATGATATATATTCTCATAAATATGATACTCAGTCTGCAACTAAGGGAAACATGAAATATATGTATCTTACAACCTGTCAATCAGGAAAGATAAACATATTGGAAAAACTACCAATGCCCCTCTTTGGATTACATTATACATATATAAATGTGATTTAATCTAATATGGTAGTTAAAGCAAAACACGTTGATCCTTGATAATCTCTATTTGACATGATAAATACGGGTCATCCGGGATCAACAATGATGCGAAAATAATTGAGAATACAAATGGACATCAATTGAGTAACAAAATGATTACTCAAATAAATAAGAGTCCATGTACATCTTGTTTTCTTGGAAAACTGATCATAAGGCCATCACTAGCTAAAATAAAATTTGAATCACCTGCTTTTCTTGCACGTATTCAAGGTGATATATGTGGACCCATTCATCCACCATGTGGATCATTTCGATATTTTATGGTATTGATAGATGCTTCCAGCAGATGGTCTCACGTTTGTCTACTATCAACTCGTAATATGGCATTTCCAAGATTTCTTGCACAAATTATTAAATTACGAGCACAATTTCCCGACTATACAATAAAGAAAGTCGGACTCGATAATCTTGGTGAATTCACATCCCAAACTTTCAATGACTATTGTATGTCAATGGGATTATGGTAGAGCATCCTGTTGCTTTCATGCATACTCAAAATGGTTTAATGAATCTTTAATTAAACACCTTGACTTATTGCTAGACCATTGATGATGAGAACAAAGCTTCCAATTTCAGTATGGGGTCATGCAATTTTACATCTTGAGGCATTAATTAGCATCCCACCAAGTGCATATCATACATACTCCCCACTACAACTTGCATTTGGTCAAGAACTAAATATCTCCCATTTGAGAATTTTGGTTATGATATATGTGCTATTGCACCACCACAACGTAGTAAATGAGACCTCAAAGAAGATTGGGGATATATATCGCTATGAAAGTACATCTATTATTAGATATCTTGAACCTCAAGCGGGTGATATGTTTACAAGACGTTTTGCTGATTGTCATTTGATGAAAATACTTTCCGACATTAGGGAGATAATAAACAATGATCAAAAAAATTACATGGTGCGAACCATCATTATTGTATCTTGATCAACGCACAAAACAATGCGAAACAGAAGTGCAAAGAATTGTGCATTTGTAAAGAATTGCAAATCAATTACGGATGCTTTCACAGATACAAAAGAGTGACTAAATCATTCATACCATATGTAAATGCTCTGCTTTCGGTTGAAATCTCAAAAGGACAATCTGAGAAAATGATCACTCATGAATCTACAGCAAGCATGAAGCGTGGTAGACCAATCGGTTCCAAAGATAAAAATCCCCCAAAAAGAAAAGGAGCAAATGTGATTAATGACCCCAATATAGATAAAAGTGTTCCGTTAGAAACACAAGATGGTGATAGTGTCCCAGAAGAGACACAAACTGAGATTAATCAGGAAATCTCAATTAATTATATTCACACAAAGAATTATGGAACCGAAATGATATGAAAGAGATTGATAAAATATTTTCTTATGCTATAGAATGTGATATCATCAATGAAAATGAATATCCTGAACCAAGATCTATCATTGAATGTCAAAATAAACATGATTGGGTTCAATAGAAAGATGTTATTGAAGCTGAATTAAATTCTCTTAACAAGCGTAAAGTGTTTGGACCTATTGTCCTTACACCCAAAGTGTAAAGCCTGTAGGTTACAAATGGGTTTTGTTGAAAGCGAAATGAGAAAAATGAGATTGTGGGATACAAAGCTCGACTTGTTGCTGAGTTTTTCTCAAAGACCCTAATTGACTATGAACAAACATACTCTCTGTTATGGATACAATTACGTTTAGATATTTAATCGACAACAGCTTCTTGAAACCTGGAAATGTCTTATGGATGTTATTACGACTTACATACGGATCACTTGATAGTGATATTTACATGAAAATCTCTGAATGATTCAAAATGCCTGCAGCATTAAAATCACAACCAAAGGAAAAGTATTCGAGCAAATTGCAAAGATCCTTATATGGACTAAAGCAATCTGGACGCATGTGGTACAATCGTTTAAGCGAGTATCTATTAAAGAAAGGATATGTAAATAGTCTTATTTGCCCTTGCGTTTTTATAAAGAAAACAACATCCGGATATGTGATTATCGCCGTCTATGTTGTGATTTGAATATCATTAGTACCGCTAAAGAAACCCAAGAAACAAAGGGTGTACTTAAAGAAGGAATTTGAAATGAAAGATCTCGAAAAACTAAATATTGTCTTGGTCTGCAAATTGAACATAGACTCAAGTGGAATATTTCAGGCATCAATCCATATATGTAAAAGGTATTGAGACGCTTTAATATGGATAAAGCAACTCTGCTATACACCAATGGTTGGTAGATCGCTTAATGTCGAGAAGGATCCATTTCGCCTCATATGAAGAAAAAACGAAGAAGTTCTTGATTCTCAAACGCCATATCCGAGCGCGATAGCTGTATCTTGCTAATCAGTAATTAGACCGATATAGCTTTTGTCGTTAATCACTAGCAAGATTTAGTTCATCTCCACTTAAAAGGCACCGGAATGGAATTAAACATCTATTCCGTTATCTTCGAGGTACAATTGATTTGGGATTATTTTACACTAAAAATACAAAACAAGTTTTGGTCAAGTTATGCAGATGCAAGTTACTTATCGATCCGCATAAAGCTAGATCCCAACCGGTTATGTATTTACGTATGGAGGCACCGCAATTTCTTGGCGCTCACAAACAAACACTTGTTGCTACTTCTTCAAATCATGCTGAAATCATTGCACTTCATGAAGCAAATGACGCACTACATTTTAACAACTTCGCTTAAATGGCTTATCGACCAACAACAAAGAACAACAATCATATTTGAAGACAATGCAAAGATGTATCGCTTCAAATAAAGGAGGGTTATATCAAAAGTGATAGAACCAAACATATCCAATTCACCAAGAACTTTTCCACAAAGGCATATAGAAATATGGTACCACCAATTGTAGATGCACCATTTAATAGTTAGTGTACATATGGATTGGTTTGGTTTTACCTAACACAATAATGAAGTAGTGGTTATTGGTTTGGTTTTTCCTAACGCAAATAATAGATAGTGGTTGTTTGTTTTACCTAACACAAACACATATATATAGGTGGTCACATGTGTATAGGTGTTTGATGTACTATAAATGAAGGTTTGATGTAAGAGAGATATTGAAATGAACTTATAAGAATAAGTCTCTCCCAAATACTCAAATTGTAATTCGGTTTTATAACATATATGTTATAAAATCGAAACTAAACTTGAAAAATATTTGGGAGATGAGAGTTCTTCTTATAAAAAATGGTATATCTTACATCAAGTTAACCTTCTATTTATAGTACATTTTAACCACCTAATACACATGTGACCACTCATCTATATATGTTATCGTGTTAGGTAAAACCTAACCAATAACCATCTACCTCATTCTTGTGTTAGTAAAACCAAACCAATCCATATGTACACTAACTATTAAATGGTGCATTTACAATTAGTGGTACACCATATTATTTCTATCTTTTATAACACTCCCCTTGGTGTGCCATATAATTGTCTCTTCTCCGCCTTTAAACGATTTGGTGTTGCCTCATTAAAACCTTATCGTGAAAACCCAAAGGATAAAAACCATGATAAGAGAAAAGAGTGAATCGCGTAAGCTCCCTCATTTAACACAATGAGCTCTTCCTCATAAATTTCTTAGATGTCGATTCCAATCTCGTAGACATGCTTCCTCGAAAGGTATAGTAGGAAGTGACTTTGTGAAAAGATCCGCAAGATTGTTGCTTGATTGAATATACCGGATGTTGATTTCTTTGCTTTGCCGAGATCTTGGGTGAATTGGAAAATTTCGAGGGATATGTTTGGTTCTATCACTTTTGATATAACCTCCTTTATTTGAGCGATACATGTTGCATTGTCTTCAAATATGATTGTTGGTTCTTTGTTGGTCGATAAGCCACAAGTTGTTAAAATGTGGTGCATCATTGACCTTAACCATACACATTCTTGCTTGCTTCAAAGTGCAATGATTTCAGATGATTTGAAGAAGTAGCAATAAGTGTTTGTTTCGTGAACGCCAAGAAATTGCAAGGTTTCCATACGTAAATACATAACCGCTTGGGATCCGCTTTATGCGGATCCGATAAGTAACTCAGATCAGATAACCAACCAAAACTTGTTTTGTATTTTTAGTGTAAAATAATCAAAATCAATTGTACCTCAAAGATAATCTAATAGATTTTAATTCCATTCCAAAGGCCTTTTCGTAGAGATGAACTAAATCTTGCTAGTAGATTAACAAAGAAAAGCTATATCGTGTCTAGTACAATTAGCAAGATACATGAGAGCTCCTATCGCACTCAGATATGGCGCTTTAATCAAGAACTTCTTCGCTTTCTTCGCAAGTATTAAATGGATCATTCTCAACAAGAAGTTTATCTACCAACCATCGGTGTACTTAACGGAGTTGCTTTATCCATATTAAAACACCTCAATACCTTTTCTCAGATATGCCGATTGATGCACAAATATTCCACTTGGTCTATGTTCAATTTGCTTACCAAGACAGATTTAGTTTTTCCAAGATCTTTCATTTCAAATTCCTTCTTTAAGTACACCAATTGCTTCTTGGATTTCTTTAGCAAGATTAATGATATTCAAATCGTCAACATAGACAATGATAATAACATATCCGGATGTTGTTTTCTTTATAAAACGCAAGGGCAAATATGACTATTTACATATCCTTTCTTTGATAGATACCGCTTAGACGATTGTACCATTACGCCCAGATTGCTTGAGTCCATATAAGGATCTTTGCAATTTGATCAATACTTTTCCTTTGGTTGTGATTTTAATGTCGCAGCATTTTGAATCCTTCGTGATTTTCATGTAAATATCACTATCAAGTGATCCGCATGTAAGTCGTAATAACATCCATAAGACGATTTCCAATTTCAAGAACTGTTGTCGATTAAATATCTAAACGTAATTGTATCCATAACAGAGAGTATGTTTGTTCATAGTCAATTCGGGTCTTTGAGAAAACCTCAGTGCAACAAGTCGAGCTTTGTATCTCACAATCTCATTTTTCTCATTTCGTTTTTGAACAAAATCCCATTTGTAACCTATAGGCTTTACACTTTGGGGTGTAAGGACAATAGGTCCAAACACATTACGCTTGTTAAGAGAATTTAATTCAGCTTCAATAGCATCTTTCCATTGAACCCAATCATGTCTATTTTGACATTCAATGATAGATCTTGGTTAGGGATCTTCATTTTCATTGAGGATATCACATGCTATAGTATAAGAAAATATTTCATCAATCTCTTTCATATCATTCTGGTTCCATAATTCTTTTGTGTGAATATAATTTATTGTGATTTCTTGATTAATGTCACCAGGTCTCTTCCGGGACACTATCCTCATCTTGTGTTTCTAAAGGAACACTTTTATCTATCTTGGGGTCATTAATCACATTTGCTCCTTTTCTTTTCGAGGATTTTTATCTTTAGAACCGATTGGTCTACCACGCTCACGCGTGTCGTAGATTCATGAGTGACCATATTCTCGATTGTCCTTTGGGATTTCAATCCGAGCAAGAGCATTTACAAATTGGTATAAATGATTTAGTCACACTTTTGTATCTCGTGAAAGATCCGTAATTGATTTGCAATTCTTTGCAAATGCACAATTCTTTGCACTTGCTTTCAGATTGTTTTCAGGCGTTGATCAAGATACAATAATGATGGTTTGCACCATGTAATTTCTTTGATCACTGTTTATTATCTTCCCTAATGTCGGAAAGTATTTTCATCAAAATGACAATCAAAAAATGTGTCAGTAAACATATCACCCGTTTGAGGTTCAAGATATCTAATAATAGATGTACTTTCATAGCCGTATATATATCCCCAATCTTCTTTGAGGTCCCATTTTACTACGTTGTGGTGGTGCAATAGGCATATATACGCACAACCAAAAATTCTCAAATGGGAGATATTTGGTTCTTGACCAAATGCAAGTTGTGGGGAGTATGTATGATATGCACTTGGTCGGATGCAATTAATGCCTCAAGATGTAAAATTGCATGACCCCATACGAAAATTGGAAGCTTTGTTCTCATCATTAATGGTCTAGCAATAAGCTGAAGGCGTTTAATTAAAGATTTAGCTAAACCATTTTGAGTATGCACATGAGCAACAGGATGCTCGACCATAATCCCAATTGACATACAATAGTCATTGAAAGTTTAGGATGTGAATTCACCAAAGATTATCGAGTCGACTTTCTTTATTGTATAGTCGGAAATTGTGCTCGAATTTAATAATTTGTGCAAGAAATCTTGAAAATGCCATATTACGAGTTGATAGTAGACAAACGTGAGACCATCTCATGGAGGAATCTATCAATACCATAAAATATCGAAATGGTCCACATGGTGGATGAATGGGTCCACATATATCACCTTGAATACGCAAGGAAAGCGGTGATTCAAATTTTATTTTAGCCGGTGATGGCCTTATGATCGCTTTCCAAGAGAACAAGATGTACATGGACTCTTATTTATTCGAGTAATCATTTTGTTACTCAATGGATGTCCATGTGTATTCTCAATTATTTTCGTGATCATTGTTGATCCTAGATGACCCAGACGATCATGCCAAATAGAGATTATCAAGGATCAATGTGTTTTGCTTTAACTACCATATTAGATTCAATCACATTTATATATGTATAATGTAATCCAAAGGGAGCATTGGTAGTTTTTCCAATATGTTTATCTTTCCGATTGACAGTTGTAAGATACATATATTTCATATTTCCCTCAGTTGCAGACTGAGTATCATATTTATGAGAATATATATCATTAAAACTCAACAAATTTCTTTTAGACTTTGGCGCAAATAAGGCATCATGTATTGAGAACTTTGTGCCATTTGGTAATGTAAAATTTGCCTTGCCAATTCCTTCAATCAAGTCTATAGGACTTGATATTGTGTTCACAATTGTTTTTGTTAGTTTTAATTCTGAAAAGAACCTCTTATCTTTCAGGATAGTGTGCGTTGTGCCACTATCTGGTATGCATAAATTATCATTATTTTTCGCCTCCTCTTACGTAATCGATCCATATCAAAACTTCGCATAAAATAAATAATCTAATGAGAAAATTGTGCAAGAATAAAGAGAAAGAGATGTTATGTTAACTTAAAAATATTGCAATACATCAGTAATTGAAACTAGTAACACAACAAGCAATTGAAACGAGTGACATAATAAGCATAATAATACTTAACACAAACATAAGTACATAATTTTAATTTCCATTACATCGCCACCAACAATGCCCCGATCCACAAAATCATCAAGAAAATCCAAGCATTCAGATATGTAGAGTCATCTGAAGGATTATGATTCTCAATGAAATCAAAATCAAAAGTACCAAGGTCAGTTGAATCACCTAAAGGGTGTTGTTCAGTAAAATTCACTTCCTTTTCTTTCCCTTTTAAGGATGTTTTGTATAACTGACATAGATGTTCAGGAACTCGACAAACTTTAGCCCAATGTCCTTTTGTACCACATCTAAGGCAAGAATCTCCTAAAGTTCGATAAGAACTTCCATGAACATCATTAATATGGTGCTTGTTATTGTGGTGGCTCGTATTTCTTTGAAGAGAGTTATATGGATAACTTCCTCGGCCACGTCCACGACCAAGGCCACGAATGTAGTTACGACCATGGCCACGATCACGGCCACCACCGCGACCACGACTAGGCTCATGATGATTTTTTCTTTCATTTCGAATTGCAATATTTGCTTCTGGAAATGCTGCCGCACCAGTAGGGCGGGATTGATGATTTTTTATCAAAAGTTCATTATTCTTCTCGGCTACAAGAAGGCATGAAATCAGGTCATAGTATTTTTTAAATCCGCGCACTCGATATTGTTGTTGCAAGGTTACATTCGATGCGTGGAAGGTGGAGTATGTTTTTTCTAACATATCTTCCTCAGTGATTGTTTGCCCACAAAATTTTAGTTGTGAGACAATTCTAAACATAATGAGTTATACTCATTGACCTTTTAAAATCTTCGCGTGTAAGCGCCCATTCATCACGGTAGTTTAAGTAAAACTTCCTTTGATGGCCATATCTTTCTTGTAAATTTTTCCACAAATGACTTGGATCTTTAATTGTGAGGTATTCTCTTTTTAATCCCTCATCAAGATGACGACGAATGAAGATCATCGATTTGGTTTTATTTTGTTTTGATGTTGTATTATTTTCTTTAATGGTATCTAAAAGATCCATTGATTCAAGATGCATTTCAACATCAATCATCCACGGCATATAATTATGGCCCGCAACATCAAGAGCAGCGAACTCAAGTTTGGCAAGATTGGACATGTTGGCAACTATATAGAGAGAAATAATTAATACATGTATTCAAATCGATATTACATTAAATAAATTATATGCCTTGCTCAAATACTATGCCAAGAAGCAACATAGGGATCATAATACATGGTATTACTAAGAGAAAATATATGCGAACTGAATTATTTAGCTCTACACTAAGAATGAAACAAAGATATATAATGATGATAATGATACAAAAAATGAAATAGCGGACAACATTTGAAAAAAAAAATTGTAAGAAATTTGAGGTAAGAAATAGTTTGTAGGGATGAAGTAAATTATGAAGAAGTGGTATCTATTTATAGAAAAAAAATTTACCGTTACCTAGTCAAGATAAATTTACCGTAATATATATATATATATATATATATTACCGTTATATATATAATAGTATATTTTTTTTAAACATCGATGATATATACTATACAATAAATTACGATTTAGAGGTGGTAATAACTTTTCATTATTTAAAGAAGGTAAAAAAAATGAGTCGTCTATAATTTGTTTTAATCATATCATAAGTAGAATTAATGTAGATACAAAGAAGAACTTTTTTTTTAACAACATCGTAACTAGGATAAATAAACGGAAGAACTTACGTTTGTTTGATGTACGTAAACCGAATAACGTTTGTATGATGTAGGTAGACGGAAGAACCTTACGATTGCTTGATGTTGATAAGCCGAATTTTAGAAATGAGAGCCTCGTGCTGATAACGTATTATAAAACCGAAACTAAACTTGAAAAATATTTGGGAGATGAGAGTTCTTCTTATAAAAAAATGGTATATCTTACATCAAGTTAACCCTTCTATTTATAGTACATTTTAACCACCTAATACACATGTGACCACCTTCTCCATATATGTTATTGTGTTAGGTAAAACCTAACCAATAACCATCTACCTCATTCTTGTGTTAGGTAAAACTAAACCAATCCATATGTACACTAACTATTAAATGGTGCATCTACAATTAGTGGTACACCATATTATTTCTATCTTTTATAACAATATAAATGTTTTTAGAGGATTGATACTTATAATGTCGTGATTTAGCAAGATCATGTACTCCAGGCAATTTATTAAACAATAGTTACAATACTACAAATTTTATCACTTAGACTACCAAACAAAAAATCAACCTCTAAACTAAGTTCCCAAGCATTCTCTTCCTCTAACAATGGCTTCTCAAGGTATTGGTCATGAAAATTCAAAGCAGCCAACAGATACATCGATGGAACCAAATGATGTCAAGTCCGATGGCATGGGAATTCCTGTTGAGCGTGTACCCGAAGATGTGTCGACGGTTCCGGCAGGGACCGCAGTTGTGTTAATCAAAGTTGAAGGAGCGGTCATCAGTCTTATAGACGGAAACTCCAATCTTGATCTTGCTCGTGATGATCTCTATATTATCAAGCTATCCCAAGGAGATGACCTCCACACTGTTTTTGTCCGCATTGGGGATGGCGTCCAGTGGATGCTAACCAAAGATGCTATCACCACTTTCAAACTCCGTGATTCACTTTATTTGTTCAAACTCAACTTGCCCAAAGAAAGTGAAGATGTGGCTAGTTCAAGCGATGAAGAGAATGAAAAAGATGATGCTGCGAATAAAAATCTGGATTCTGACGGTGATAATGACTCGGATGATATATTGATGTACTCTTTGACAACAGAATGGAAAGGTCAGGATGACCAGATGAAGGAGTTTGATGGGATTTTGCAGACTTACAGCAATTTTGAAGTTCATGAAACTCACGAGCAGCAGGTGACGATGGAGGACGAAGAAAACGTGGAAAACGGATCAGGTGTGAAGGAGACACCGTCAGAAGACAAGAAAGAAATTGGTGCGTGTCAAGCATATTATCGCCACATAGAGCCAAATGTTGGAAAGTACACCAGCAGGCCTGCTAAGCTAGTCGCAAGGGGTTCGGCAGAGCTGATAAAGGGGATTCTTAAATCTGGAGACTCAACCATGGAGATGTTGAATTGGGTTGATCAGGTTATGAAGAAGAAGATGAATCCCAATTCAAAATCCCAGATTAATCCTAAAACTTTGAGGAGGATTAGAAGGTACTGAACAATTATTTTCCTTGAATTATCCAGATAAATATTTACGTTTCTGTTAAATTTTCGTATTTGGAGTAGTGAGGGTTCATATCTCTGGTCCTATTTGAGTACATTTCAGTTCAATTTTCAAATTTCATGCTCCACAATTTTTAGTCTATTTGAGCAAGTTTTCAAATGTCTATTAAACTTCAAATCAGTTTTTAAGTTTTATGAATCCAATCGGATAAAAATTTCTCATCCAAGTACATATCAATTTAACTTCCAATTTGTGTCTTCGATAGTTCTTTACTCCATTCTAACTTGATATCTAACAGTTCTAAATTTAATTCAACTTCTTACTCACAAATCTTGTTCTATACTTATTGCATAAACCACATTCGTCGCAATTACAATGTACGTTGCAATTTAACTTACTATGTTAATTGGTTTATAATGAACCGTAGTGTTTGGTATGCATGGAATTGCAGGGTCAAGAGGATGACAAAAACAACAGAGAAGGTGGTTACAGGGGTCCTCTCAGGTGTGGTGACTGCAACCTCAACGTTTAACCGAATGGTTCTCGAAACAAAAGTTGCCAAGAAATTCCTTAATTTCTCTACAGGAGAATTCGTCTGTGCGTCCTTTGAAGGATTCAGTGAGTCTTCATCATAATAACCACATTCCATTTGGCTTTCTCAACCCGAGCACTCTCTTTTTTTCCTGATGTATCATCTCACCGTTTTACCTAAGTTTTTCCAAGTCTGCAAATGTCTTTACACATGCTTTAGCTGTTGTGTAATCACCTGTTTCATTTCCTAATTCTTACAATTAGATAAGGTGTGCGACGCTGCAGAAGAAGTTGGAAAGAATGTTCTGTCAAAATCGTCCAATGTGACAACTAGTCTCGTAAACCGAAGGTAAGTTTGTGTTGCATGTCAAAATTTTTCAGTATCATCTTTTTTGGCATCATGTTTAAGTGTTTTTATTTTAATTAAATGAAAGAGGAAGTTCTTTTGAGCATCTCCTATTATTTCTAGATATGGACAAGAAGCAGCAGAAGCTACCAGGGAAGGACTTGGCGCTGCAGGGCACGCGTTGGGGACTGCCTTCGCTGCTTTTAGCATCCGCAAGGCCTTTGATCCTTCAATTGTAATAAAATCAAGTGATCAAATTGGCAATTCTAATTCTGATGTTCGATCTGCCAGAGGCTTGAGAGCTAAACTTTTCAAGTGAAATATGCTGCGAGTTTTGGCTATTCAATGTTTTGAGAGAGGCTATCCCGTACTTGTTTTGAGGAATGCTTATGGTTGTTATGGAAGAAAAAATGTTGTTACTCTGGTTATACTTCGTCATGTTGTTTGCTTAAAATTTTATGGGATGATCTAATGATATTCGAATATATGTACTCCTCAAATGGAGATTACGGTAATAGTTTTAGATTGACGAATGAAGTTAACTACTGAGTTTTATCTATTTATGGGCAATGACCTTTGTTTCTTTGTAACGATATTATCGCATTGCTACATGTTCTTCAAATTTGAATTTTTTTTATTCCTTTAAATAATAAATAGAAGTAAAAGACAATAATTAAGTTTAACTAAATTACTTCGTTTTAAAATGGAAATCTCTAAGTCAAACTCTATCATGAAAATGAGAAACGACAATGACACTTTATCATATTAGTGTGAGACAATAATGATATATTTTCCAAATTTTGAATGAAATTCTAATCTATCACCATAGACTTCTTTCTTTGTGTGCATGAACGAACTGATCTAGGATTTTAATTTTAGTAATATAGGCAGCAAATTTGATTTAGAGATTTCAATCAAAAATAAAGTAGTTTGGTAAAACTTAATTAAGTCTAACGTTTATAAATGTTTAAGATTTCTATCTTATACGTGACAAATCACATCATCGGCATTAACGGAAATATTAATGTTGACTAGAATTGAAAAATTTGAAATTGACAATTTTTAAGTTCCAAACTATACTTACAAAATTAAGTTAAGTTTGAGAGTTTTATAATTTATCCAATTAAATATTATTCTATGAGGTTATATAAGTACTCCATTTTAGTCACAAGCTCAAACCAAGCAAAATTTACGATCTTATTTGTATAGGAAAATTATAATTTATCAAATTTTAAATAAAATATTGATTGAGAATAAATATATATTGAAATTTATAAATATTAGTAGGACAAAATTTTATTTAGATATGAATTAATGACTTCTCAAATATTTTATTTAAAATATATGATGTATGAGGTATTTCTTATACTTGATATTTTAAATTTAATACATATCTGAAAAATAACAATTTTGAATTCTACGTTCATAAAAAATCTTAACCTCACATATTATTCATTCTTTACAAATTACAAGCTTCTTATGAGAAGGAAAAACATGGGTAGAACACTGTTTTAACCAAAATTTAATAGTTATTCAACGATCATGTGACAGTGTTACTGTCGAATAGCAGAAAAAAAAAATACACATGATCAACTTTTAAAGCACATCGTTAATTTCAAAGCTCTACTATAAATCTTATTCAATAAAAGATATTTCTCTTTTTTAATAATGTGTGTACGTATCTATTTGGTATTCTTTATACAATGTCATTGTGTCACATGTTTTGTTACATTATCTTTTGCGACGTCAGATTCAGCACAGTGCTGACGTCCCATTAGCATAACGTTTTTATATAGTTTCTTGCGATTAAATCCATCTTTTGAAAAGCTCTCTTTTCTTTTCTTTTTTTATTTTTATTGACGAAGTCTAAAACAATTAGAAAAAGACCACACCTACCCGACTTCATTATAAAAAGACCGTACCTACCCGACTCCATTATTGCATGTTACTAAATTATTGATCATCTTCTCAGCTTTCACACTTCAAGGATTGCTTAGCACGGGATGGTGACTGGTAGCACTCTGATATGAATACTTTTCCAACTTTATTATTGTTACCATTATTTTCGTGGAAGCTTGCATGTAGTCCCTCGGTTACTGTGATTTTCTAAATCTTGTCTCGACAAAGAAAAACGAGAAAGGAGCAAAAAGATTAAAGAAAGTTGAGTTTAGAATTAGAGTGAGAAGTTGTACACATTTACAAGTGTGCCTGGAACTTTTAACTATCAAACTGAGAAAAAGAGTTAAGTTTGAAGATTAAATATACGTATTGATTATATAAATTTTTTAAATAAATTAATTCATAATTTGATTCATATATTATTTGTTTATCTTAGATTGATTTTATTATTTAAAATTTTAATCTTAATTTTAATTTAGTTCTTTGAATAAAAATATTATGTTATTTGAAGAGTTTTACTAGATAATTTAAATGTAAAAGACTATATCATAATTAATTTTAAAATTTATGGAGCAAAGTAAAAATTTTAAATCTAAGGAACAAATTTTAACAATATATGGTTCAAACTACTAGTTTGTCAATTAAATATATATTCAAATATGGGACAAAAATATTTTAAGAAGTTATTAGACAATAAAATATAATTAGACACATAATATTAGAGAAAATAATATTTTGAACACCATAATATAAGTAATATAATGATGAATAAAATATAATCACAAGAGATGATACAAATATTTGCTTGTGCCTTTTAGAGTTATTTCGAATGTTGGGAGTTAAACACTGTTAGATCAAGGATTAATATCAATGATGTTGATGATAACTATATAATATTTCAAAATTTAAATTAGACTCATTTCTTTATACGATTAACGATTTAATTCTTAAAAGGAAATAAAATCATAAAAATTACTTCATTTCTTACAGAACCTTCTTAGTAAACTCTCTTTATTAACATTCGGAAGGATCTTATCTTTTCAATAATTAGCTCTTGAAAATTTTGTTCTAATAGAGATGATATTAAAAATCTAAAGTCAACTCATAATTAAGATGAAACAACACGACTAGTTGAAGAAATTGACTATTTAAAAAAGATTAACATCACTTGTGAAGTAACAAACATATTCAGACTTTCGAAACATTTGAGCAACTTCTTTATTTTTGATAGTCATATCATTCTTATTGTGTGCCTTAAAAAGTGAAATCACTCTATCAAAATAGAAATTGTTATTTAAGAATTTACATTTTATTTTTCTGTGAGTTTTTAGAAGCTTGTTTTACACTTCAAGTATGCAATATTGGAGAACCTTGAAAAACATGTACTTGTGAGCTTGAAGTGGCTCATCAAATTTAATACTCAGGTTTTTATAGTGAAACACTAAAGTTGGATACTTGAGGACTAAACGTAAGCTTGGGTTGTAAGCTGAACCAGTATAAATTAATCGTCATTCTTCTCTCTCTCTTTAACTTTTAAAATTCTGCATTATATCGTGTATGTTCTTTTTAGTAGAAGGTTCCTTCACATTTATAAGAAGCTTATTTACTTTTAAACTTGAAAGAAGTTTTTTTAGTTGACATGCGCCTTCTATTTTAAAATTGTTTTAACAGAATTTATCATTCAGTAGACTCCTTTCACTTAAGCAGGATCCTATTATACAGAAGACTCATATTGTCTAACAGACTCCTCTCGTTTTAAAAGGCTTTTATCTTCTATCGAGCTTCTACTGTTTTTATATATTTGTTAACTAGGATTTATTTATTATACGAATTAAAAAAACTTACAAAAAAATTTATCACACATAATTTACCTCCCTCTTGCATGTGTTTGCTTTATCAAACACTAGAAATAATATAAGACAATCAATTTTACTAAACCAGTTTAAGAATTATATGCATTCACAAAATAGTTTATTTATCAAAATTCAATAACCCACATATTTCATAAGAAAATATCTATTATTTAAGGAAAATATAAATTTATTTTATGTCACTACAGAATATTATTTAAAATTTTGATCATAATATTTAATATAAATATCAAATTGAGGTAATTCAAGATCCTATAAAATTTAACAAAATTTTCTGACTTCTAAAAAGATATTTAGATCAGCGGATATCAATTAGCTAAACTCGTATCATTGGTTAACTCATGTCCACAATTCTTTGTTTTAAAAATAATTTATGACGACTTTAGCCTCTATTTTTCCAACAACAAAAGAGAGTAACAAGAGAAAATGAGAGGAAGTGTGCATGTATAAAAACTATATGGGTCATTGATATTATATTACCAGATAATCCTAAAGTTACTAATATTGTATTTACGTAAAAGTTTAAAGTCATTGAATCTCTATTTCACTAAAATTGCATATCTCATATTTTCATATATTTGAAAGGAAAAACAAAACAATATTCTTTAATAAATGAACCTAAAATCTCAAAGATTAAAAAATACTAATATCTCAGCAAATAAAACTGAAAATAGTTATATAATTTAAATATAATTGCAATTTATCAACAAATTTAAATAAAATTATTGTTTGAGAATGAATAGATTTTAAATTTTGTAAATTTTAGTGGATGCAATTAGTTATTTAAATATGAACTAATCACTTTTCAAATATTTATTTAGAACGCGCAATTTATAGATTATTTCATACACTTACCGATTTATTCAATATATTTTCGAAGTAATAACTTTGAATTATACTCTTATAAAAATATGTTAACCTCGCATAAATGGAATTTTTATCATATGACAGTGTTCTATGGAAGAGCAGAAAAAAATCCAATAATTGATTTTAAACAAATAGTTAATTTCAAAGTCCTATTATACATTTTTATCAACCAAAGATACTTTACTTTTTTAATATTGTGTAACGCTAGTGGCGGAGCCACGCACTTGCCCCACTAGTTCCAAAAAATTTTACTTGTAAAAATTATTATTTTAAATTTTGATGGTATAAAAAAAATAAAATTTTGTTATAATTAAAATTTTGCTTTCACTAAAAATAAAATTTTGCTCCTATTAAAATTTTACCCCCACTTAAATTTTTTTTCTGAATCTGCCCCTGAACGCATCTGTTTGGTATTATTTTTACACGGTCATTGTCTCGTAAGTTTGTTTACATTATCTTTTGTGACGTTTTATTGAAGATAGAGTGCTGGCGTCCATTTGCAGAGGCTTTCAGATGTTTGCCCTATGATCATGATCATATCCATTTTTTGGGAAGCAACGTGTCCTATCTAGAGCATCTCTTTTCTGTTTTTATTTGAATCGACGAAGACTTGTAGAAGTCTAAAACAATTAGAAAAAGACCTTAACCACCAGACTCCATTATTGTATGTTACATTGTTACTATACTATTTTATCACCTTCTCAGCTTTCACGTCCTTAGCCATGGGATGGTGACTGGTACTACTCTGTACTCGGACGTCGATAATTTTCCAAACTTCAATATTGTTACCTTGCTCTTCTTTAAAGCTTGCGTTTAGTCCTGACTAAATAAAAGACAAAAAATAAAAATAAAAGATTAGAGAGAGTTGACTTTAGAATTCGAATGAAAACTTGTACACGTTTAAGAGTATACAAAGTAAATATATGTTTAGATTATATAAAATTTTAAATAAATAAATTCATAATTGGATATACATACTTTTGTTTTTATTTCTATTATTTTAAATTTAGATATATAATAATGGAGAAGATAATCTAATGAACACTATAATATAAGAAATACAATGATGATTGCAATAGATTCATGGAAGATTATACAAAATTTGCTTGCGTCTTTTAGAGTTAATAGAAACATTGAGAGTTTAACAAAGAACTAATATAGAAAATTTTAATCAATTTTAAAAATAAATTATAAATTAGACAAAAACAAAATGAGATAGCAAAATTTGTGGGATTTGTTTATTATTAGCTTATTGTATTAATTTAAAATTATATGCATAGATAAAATAGTATATTACTCAAAATTCAATAATCAACATTTTATGTCACCACCCAATATTATTCGATATTTTAATTATAATTTTGATAGAAATATCAGATCAAGATATTCAAGAGTTTATAAAATTTAAGATAATTTTTATGAACTCTTAAGAAAATAATTGAAAGTGATATTGGTTAATTGAACCCTTATCATTAGTTTGCTAATGTCCACCATTTTTGTTTTTAAAATGATTTATGATTACTTTAGTATTTATGTTTTAAAAAATATTTAAAAGGAGTATAAGAGAAATTAGAAAAAAAGTGGGTGTAAGAGTTAGACTTGTGATTTCGAGTAAAAAGGAGCTTCAATCTAAATATTAATGATTGCATTAGATATTTAAATGGAAAATGAAATTTCACAACAAGAATGAGAATAAATGTTGATAAAGCAAACACACGCAAGCGAGGGTGAATTGTGTGTGACTTAAAAAAAAATTAAATTACTATCAATTTGTATAAATAATAAAACTACTAAATTTTAATAGAAAAGTCTATAAATAGTAGGAGTCTATTAAAAATGAAAGGAGTCTCTTAGCGTTAACAAAATGAACTGAGCCTATTAAAAATAAAAGAGTATGTTAATTTTTAAAAAGCAAAAGAGGTCTATTAACGTTTAAAAATGAAAGGAATCTGTAAAAAAAATCAAAAGGAGCTTGTTAACAAAAAAAAAACTTCTTGCAATATTAAAATAGGAGTTTATTCCCAAAGTGAAGCTTGTTAACAAAAAAAAACTTCTTGCAATATTAAAATAGGAGTTTATTCTCAAAGTGAAGGAGCCTCTTGTAAATTAAACATACACATTGTAATACAAAAATTTAAAAGTTAAGAAAGAGAGAGAGCGACACAATCAATTTATACCGGTTCAACTAATAACGAAGTCTATGTTCAGTCTCCAAGTATTCAACTTGAACATTTCACTATAAAATTTCAATTAGCAAATTTTCACAAGCTTCTTCAAACTTACAAGTACATATTCTTTTACGGATCAAGCCTCTATAAGCTCCTAAAAAAAAGTATAAAAAAATTAACAGTCTCTCTCAATAAAGTGATTTCACTCTCTAAAGCACAAGAAGTTTGATATAGATATGAATTTCAAGAATATTGATGTTGTTGAAGTATTTTGCAAATTTGTGTCCTACTGTGTGTGCTTTGCAAAATGCAGTGATTTTTCTTTAATTAATCATTTTTTAACTAATCATTGCTTCATTTCTATTCTGAATTGACTTTGTATCTAAAGAATCTTTGATATTATCTCTGTTGAAATTTTCCAATATTCAGACGTTAAGAAAAAGTTTTGATAAAATAATATAGCTAATTGTTCAATTATGTGATTAATAAGATATTTCCAGATATTATGGAATTATTTTTAATAAGGTAAGTTCATCGAGAAGAATCTTGCAAGAAAGGAAACATTTTTATGATTTTGTTTTCTTTTAAGAATTATATAGTTATTTATAAAAGGAAATAAATTAAATTTGAATTTTGAAATATTATAAAATTATTATCAAAATCATTAATAATAAATCTTGAAGTAACACATGTACCTTTCATCATAAAGGTAATAGTATAAGTCATTTAAATTTTAGTTAAATAATTTTATTATTTGTGCATATTAAATATTTTGTTAAATATTAGTTGACTATTTACATGTTTAAATTAATTAAAATTAGTTCAAAATCGTAAAACTTTAAATAAGAGTTATGTTGGATTTAGTGTTTTGTTATATTGATTGATTAGGAGAATTTTACATTTATTTAATCAAGAATTGTGTGTGAACAAGTCATCGTCACACTTAGTTTGAAGTCTCACAATAAAACGAAGACTGAAGAGATCTGATAGTACGCAATCTTACCTCTACATAATAGAGATGATATTTTTGATAGACCTACATGCAGATGTGATAATAAATTAAAAAGTGATGCAAGTTATAGAGTAAATAAATAAAAGCTGATACGTTAAATTATTATGTAAATAAAATTACAAGTATTTTGTAAAAATTAGTTGTGTTATATAGCTACAATAATAAAATTTGTGACATATAAAATAGAAAATGCATATTTGTATGTATATTTAATTATTTTTATTTAGTTAGTATGTAGAACCTAATTTTATGTTTTAAAAATTAAAATGCACAACAGATGAAGCACAGGAATCAAAACAAAATTTGATATCATTTTCTAGACTTAAAAATTTATAGATAAAGAGAGGGACATATTTATTAAGATATTATATTAATTATATAATTTAAACAAGTTGTAAATGTTAATCTATAATAAAATTTTATTAGTTTTATCATTGACCAATGATAAATCATAGACTCAATCAATTTGGTTAAAATTAACAATTATTATTAAGTAAAACAAATTCAATATTAAGAAAAAAAGATTCTCAATATAGATTTAGTGTAACATTATAACATCCACACCAAAATTTTTAAATTAATGTATTATAATTTTCATTTTCCTTAAAAAATACGCATTACAATTTAAATTATAAGAAAATGAAATAAAGACTAATCTATTTGAGAGATAATGTAATATAATAGACAACTACATTATATAATTAATAAAATATTATAAGCAATATAATAACGAGTTAAGTTTAATCATGAAAATAATACTATTTTATTCTTTAGGGTTGTTAGAAATAATGAGATTGTAAAGACATAAATATTTTAGGACAATTAATTAATTTTAAAAAATAACTAAATTGAGTAAAACAATAAAAATAAAAAATAAGAAGCTAAAATTTGTGGTTTGATTACGAAACTTTATTATATAATTCTTAATTATACTATATATATATACTTGAAGCACTCATTAATTAAATAATTAGCTCCTCTTATTATTTTTTAAGTTATTAACTTTAAAAGTTGATATGTAGAAGTTGAGCATAACCTGGATTATTGGTAAGATTAGAAGGAAATTATGCAGATCTTCAGGCTCCGAAACAATATCAAGTGGATGAATATTATATGTTTAAGTGTGGTTGGGTCGGCTATATTGGACCCGAGCTCAATCCCACAGGCCGATCGGTCGGTCTCACATCCATCAGTTAATTCGGACCTGACCCACACATCCATGACCCAACAGTAGAAGAACATCTCCCATGCAGATACGTGAAGACCAAAACCTAGCTGAAATAAAGGGTTGGGTACCTTTTTCTTGTCCCTATCAGATAGATTTTTTAACGGTCCACGCTCTCATTATCATCAATAAAGGGTTTCAAATTCCTCGGCAAACTGTTTAGCAAATCGTTCAAAGGGAAGCCTATCAATATTGCTCGCTTTCGTCTATAGATCGACCACGGTCGGTCGGGTCGCCAAGACAAGATCCTTGGGACCCTCGCCATCGCCATTGTTCGACATTCTCCATAGATCGACCACGGTCGGTCGGGTCGCCAAGACAAGATCCTTGGGACCCTCGCCATCGCCATTGTTCGACATTCTTCATAGATCGACCACGATCGGTCAGGTCGCCAAGACAAGATCCTTGGGACCCTCACCATCGCCATTGCCCGGTACCTCCATAGATCGGCCACGGTCGGTCGGGTCGCCAAGACAAGATTCTTGGGACCCTCGCCATCGCCATTGCTCGGTACCTCCATAGATCGACCACGGTCGATCGGGTCGCCAAGACAAGATCCTTGGGACCCTCGCCATCGCCATTGTTCGGTACTCCCATAGATCGACTACGATCGGTCGGGTCGCCAAGACGAGATCCTTGGGACCCTTCGCTCGCCTTCGACACGGATCGACTAAGGTCGATCGGTCACCAAGGCAGAATCGCCAGGACCGTAGCTCGACCTCAATTATAGTTCGACCTCGAAGCCGGTCGGCCATGAGCAACTTTACCAAACTACACTATGATCGAAAACAGAGAGCGAAAACACGGAAAGTAACTTCAAAAAAGAATTCTATTATTGCAAATTGATCCTGGCCACAAGCCCGACCAGGTGAGCTCTACAACTTGGGAGAAGGGGAGCTACAAACAGCCGAAGGAGAAGGAGAATACCCAGGGGAATACCCAGGGGAAGCCTCGGAAGCGGGCGGAAAAGACTTAGGAGCGGGACCCGGAGGAGCAACCGGAGGGATATCTTCACTAGGAAGCTCTTCCTCTTCGGAGAGCGACACAATGAGAACAGTAGCAGGACCCGGGGGAGCAACCGAAGGAACATCTTCATAAGGGAGCTCTTCCTCTTCGGAGCTGAGATCTAGCTCTTCATCCGGAACGTCACCCGGTTCTCCCTCGACTTTCTTCGTGATCTCCTCCAAAGAAAGCCCAAAAGTTGCAGGAATAAGCGGCTCGACATAATCTTCGAATGAAGGGCATACCACCCCCTCAGGAGCATAGAGCTTGTAGCCCCTCTTCAGAACCGAGAGGGTTACCTCACAGGCGAGCTCCAAACTCTCCTCGTACAAGAACCGCCTCTTCCATCTCTTGATCGCTTCAACCCGCTGCTCCAGCACAGAGCGCCGCACCTCCCGTAAGGTTTTCTCGGCTCTATCTCTATCCACCACGGCGGAATGACAGTCTTGGCGGTACTTCTTGTTGAGCTCTCGCTCCGCCCTCACAGTCTTCCTCCACTCCTCACTCTCCTTCTCCCTCCTCTCTCTCTCCTTCTCCTTCTCCTCCTCTACTTTGGCCAGTCGAGCCGTCAAAGCTCCCATCTCCCTCTCCTGGGACTTTTTCTCCTCTTCCAAGGACGCATTTTGAGCCTGGAGGAGGTCTTTCCCCTCCTTTACCCCTGAAAGCTCGTCCTTCAAACCCTTCATCTGCTCATGGAGATCCTGGACTTCCTGGTCCAGAGTCTCCAAATGCTACAGCACGGCAAAGGACGTCGTCGCAACCCGCATACCGAGATGAACGAGCTGAGAACCCAACTCCAGGTTACCTTTCTTCTCCATGACCCGCTCGTCCACAGGGGGAGTAACCCTCTCGGCAAGGTAGCGGGACACCTCGAGGTCCCCGATCGAGACGTCCTTACCCAACTTGATGGCAGGCTCCCACTGCCCAAGGCTCACGGCTCGCGCCTTCTCCTTGCCTTTTTTCTGCTTACCTGCTATGGCTGGACTTGCCGGGCGGGATGGAAGGTCACCTAGCCGAATCAACCTCTTTCTCTTAAGAGGAGGACTCGCGTCCTCCTCCTCCTCCTCCTCTACCGGAGCAGCCCGTACCACGGCGACTGGCACAATCGACAATGGCTCCGACGCAATAGGAAGGTCCCCGACAGGGGGAACACCTGCCGACACTACCGAGGAAACCAACCCAGCAGACAAAGCGGCGCCCTCACCAGTCTCCGCCTCACTCCCCTTCTTCTGAGAGGCCTGCTTCCTTGACGTAGAAGCTCGAGCTCCCATCCTCACCATGGTTGCACGATGATAAATTGAGTTAGAGAACAAAACTAATGCACAAAAGTTCAACAATTAGTACAATCACGAGGAGTCAACCGGACAGGGCGGTTTCCTCCTTTAGCCCGCTAATTCGTGGTGGGGGATCGCCGAAGAAAGAATCGGCCGAGGCCCCCCTGGGGTATCCTTGAATGAGCCGAGCAAAGTCGTATATGCCGAGCTCCTTGATACGATGGACCACCTCCCACTCCTCCCTGCTAAGGGACAGGGTCGACGAATCATTCCATTGCTCGACCAGAGGATGCCTCCATGGTCGGCACTCAGAGGAAGATTCTGGGGGCTTCACAAAGAAATACTTGGTTCGCCAGGAAAAAATTTTCGAGGGTGTCCTGGCCGGGCGATACCGAGCATCTCTATATTGCAGAAATGGGATTCCAGCCCCAGAGCTTGGACTATGGCTCATTCTCAGGAAGTGGCGCAGAATGCCGACGGTAGGCGGATGGCCGAACTGATGGCACAACAATGCCAACCCGTTTATAAACCTCCAAATATTCAGAGAAATTTGGCTCGGCAATAACTCGAACATGGCGCATACCTCGTCAACAATCGGGACTTACGGGAGCCTCATGCCGCCTACTGAGAAAAAGCTACCGGAGACGGCGAAGTATCCACTGAAGTTGCTGTGGATCAGCTCATGCCTAAAGGCCAGTCGGGGCCCCCAAGACGAAGGGATATTATACCTAAGAGACAATTTGTTCAACTCCCCCACGGTCATCGACGATGCAGTCTTTGGCGGCAACTCCACAACTAAACCGTCTTTTCTCTCTCTCATCGACATCTCCTCCCTACCTCTGACCATGCTCCCAGAACTACCCGTCGACATGTTCACCAAGAAAAAGATTTTTGGAAAAGAAGAGGGAATAAGGAAAAAGGACGTACCTAATCAGAGGTTCGAAACAGGGAAATCGGACGGCGAAGTAAAAGAAAATTTATGGGAACCACGAACGATAAAGAACAAGCGAAGGCAAAGTGTAAGCGGGAGAACGAAAGCAAAAGGTGAAAACCGCCACAACTCGTCGACTATGAGTATTTATAGAGGGTCGACAGAGGGAACACTCGAAAGTGACCCGATCGGACTACGATAAGTGGAGAAAATCCGAGCTATGCTCAGACACGCGGCACGATCTAAGCCATGGGAATTAGGGTTGTTCGAAATCCGGAAAGGAGCGGTAGTTGAAAGGACGTACGGGACAGCTGCGCAACGGTTACAAGGACGATACGTTTAAGATTCTGAACAGTTGTCAGAGAGTACGCGCTGTCAAATAATAAATGTTTCAAGTAAGTCCAAGCGTCTGCCAATGATGGCTATCCGACTTACTATAATAAGTCGTCATGCGATGAAGTGCCGAGACCGACTAATACGAGCGATCAATGCGACTAGTAGACACCCGACCGATTTAAACTGCCCGAGCTATCCCATGACCGAGCTACAAGGCCAATACCTGACCGATCGACCACCTTACGAGCCGTCTTGCTTACGAGCTATGGGGTAACCGACGAACAACAACGTCCAACATACTCCTTCGACCCTGCTCTTCGCCCAGACTCGAGGAGTAGGGGGGCTTATGGTTGGGTCGGCTATATTGGACCCGAGCCCAATCCCACAAGCCGATCGGTCGGTCTCACATCCATCAGTTAATTCGGGCATGACCCACACATCCATGACCCAACAGTAGAAGAACATCTCCCATGCAGATACGTGAAGATCAAAACCTAGCTCAAAAAACCATATAAAAGGTATTATTCTCATAATAGAAGTACGCACAATCATTAACCTAGCTTTCTCTGTGTTTATCAACCTCACCCTCATCAGAAAACTGACTTGAGCGTCGGAGGGGCTAATCGGGACACAACCCCCGTCAAGCCTTTCTTGTTTTGCAGGTATCCTCATACTGAATTCACCACAGAAGACAGTTAATCACATGGAGCACAACGGTAACGTTCCATCCTGCCAGAATCTGACAGAACCAAAGTGTATTAAAAAAACTAATCAAGTGGATGAATATTATATGTTTAAGTGTATTAAAAAAACTAATCAAGTGGATGAATATTATATGTTTAAGTGTATTAAAAAAACTAACTCCTTTCGGCATTTGTCGTTTTTCGTTACAAAAACAACATATTAAGTGCCACCATGCGAGACAACCAAGCGCATTAGTGCACCAAGTTGGCATTTGTCTTCTCTATTTCCAAGAGTTCAGATCCTTGTTCAATATTATGATGTCTTATTGTGTCCAATAAATCTCATCCATTTATTTATGCGGATCTCATGTAGGTCCCATATGAGTCTCGCAAAATAAATATCTGAGATTTCATGAGACATAATAAAACAGGGTAATATTGGACAGAAGATCTTGTCCCCATTTTCAATCTATTCAAGCCATCGTATCAGGAAAGCGAGAAAGTCATTGGAGATTAGCGAAAATACACAGTCAGCATCCAACTACCTTTGCATTCTTCAAGTTACTCTACTACTGGACAATCCAACATCGGTAGTTCCATAGTGACTTTGGCCTTGGAAACCTTACCAATTTTCTGTAGTTCCATAGTCACTTCGGCCTTGGAAACCTTACCAATTTTCTTCTTCTTCGTCTTCTATGGCGGGACCTTCTTCTTTTCCTAGTTTGATTTCATCATCTTTTCCTTCTTCCACAACCCATCAGGAAAAACATGATGTCTTCCTTAGTTTCAGAGGTCAGGATACTCGCAAAAGTCTTACCAGTCATCTCTTCGCTGCTTTAGAAAAGGCAAAGATTCAAACATTCATGGATAACGATGGACTCGATAGAGGCGAAGCGATTGCGCCCTCACTTCTGAAAGCAATCGAAGAATCCAAGGTTTCGGTCATTATTTTCTCACAAAACTATGCTGACTCAAGATGGTGTTTGGATGAGCTTGTGAAGATCATGGAATGTAAGAAAAACAATGGACAGATTGCTATACCTGTGTTCTACCAAGTTTCCGCATCAAATGTAAGACACCAAACCAAAAGCTACGAACAAGCATTTGATAAACTGAAACAATGTTACGATGATGACAAGATCCAGAAATGGAGAGATGTTTTAAAGGAAGCAGCAGATATATCTGGATGGAGCTCCAGCTCAAGCGGGTAATTACTTTTATCAGTTCCTTAGAGTACAAAATAACATAGGCAAAGTTCTCAATAAATATGTTCAACAATACATTTATAGTTTTGTCACCAGAACTATATATTTCTCATATTTGATAGGGACGACTCCAAACTAATTGAGCAACTCGTGCGATATATTCTGAATAAATTGAATCGACTGTCGCCGATAGAATGTTCCAATCTAGTCGGGATTGATTCCCCAATCAAGGAAGTTCAATCAATCTTAAGGATGAATGACTCTCAAAGTGTTGTTATTGTAGGAATATGGGGAATGGGAGGGTCTGGGAAGACAGCTATTGCAGGGGCAGTGTTCAATCAAATCTATATGCAGTTCGATGGATTCCATTTTCTATCTAATGTTAGAGAAGAACTGAAAAGACGTAATGAAGCAGACCTAAGAAACAAGGTAATCTCAAACATATTGGAGGAGGAGAATCTCAAGCTGAACACCCCAAATTTAGAGCAAGCATTTATAAAAGATCGACTTCGTCGTAAAAAGGTTCTTCTGGTTCTTGATAATGTGGATGACTCCGTGGCATTGGAGAACTTGCTAGGTGAACCCAGTGATCTGTTTGGACGAGGGAGTAGAATAATCATCACAAGTCGGGATAGAAGAGTACTAAAGAGTGTAACTGATGAAATTTATGAGGTGCAAAGATTGGAAATCGATGAAGCTCTTGAACTGTTCAGTTTGAGTGCCTTCAAGGCAAAGTATCCCCCAAGTGATTACATGCAGAAGTCAATGAGGGTAATAAATGATACCGAGTGCAACCCATTGGCTCTCAAAGTTTTGGGTTCTGCACTCTACAAGGTGAGTAAGGAAGAATGGCAGAGTAAACAAGAAAAGTTAGATTCTGACCCTCGAATTCAGAATATGACTAGAAGCAGTTATGATGGATTAACCAGAGATCAGAAGGGAATATTTCTTGATATTGCCTATTTCTTCGAAGGAGAGGACCGAGATTATGTGACTAAAGTTTTAGAGACTTCTTATTCTTCTGTGCATTATGATATCTGTGTACTCATTGATAAGTCTCTCGTAACCATATCCAACAAAAAAATAGAAATGCATGTTTTAATACTAGACATGGGATTGAACATTGTTCGTGAAGCTGAATCTGGAAGTCGTAGTAGGTTGTGGACCTATGAGGAAATCTGTGACGCACTGACAGGAAAAAAGGTGAAAACCAAAGATTATAACCTTTGTCTTACTTTTTCTACAGATGAGCACTGGCACTAATCTTCCTATTCTTTATCATCAGGGAAATGAAGTCGTCGAAGGCATCATTTTGGACATATCTCAAACTAAAGAGCTAAAATTGGATTCTGATGCCTTTAAAGGAATGAATCATCTTAGGTTGCTTAAATTCTATGTTCCTGCTTCCTCTATGGGTTGCGGTAATGAAGTGAATCTCGCTGGCGGCAAATTGTCACTTTGTGGAAAGCTGAGCTACCTCCATTGGTATAGATATCCTCTCCAGTTCTTGCCAAACAACTTTTGTGCTGAAAACCTGGTTGAACTAAACCTACCCTACAGTAAGGTTGAGGAACTTGCGCTAGGAAAACAGGTGCTCTTAATGATCGGCACATTTTTTGTTTTATTTTTTCTCTGTCCAAATATTCTTCTTTGTAGAGATTCTAGAGTTCAATATGCTAAAGCTTCATCTCTATCTAAACAGGATCTGCCAAAATTGAAGTGGGTTGACCTCAGGCGCTCTGAATATCTGTATAAAATTTCAGGACTTTCCAGAGCTATCAATCTCGAGAGTTTGGTTCTTCAGGGCTGTACCCGTTTAAGAGATCTTGATCAATCTATCCAATATCTCGAAAAGACAGAACACCTGGATCTGGCTGGGTGTGAAGAGCTTACGAGTTTTCCAAAAACTCTTGGTTCGAAATCCATTAAATTTCTCGATCTGTCTTATTGCTTCAATATAAGAGATTGCCCAGAGATTTCAGGACAGATGGAAGAATTGGATTTAAGTTGGACTGCAATTGAACATGTCCACCCATCAATTCAGCAGTTGAAATGTCTTAGAGTTCTTCGCCTCAATGGCTGCTCACACGTCACCAAGTTTCCAGTTATCTCCGAGAGTATAGAAGAGCTATACCTAGGTTATACCGCAATAGAAGAGCTACCCTCGTCAATCAAGTTTCTTACAAGACTTGCGAAATTGGACATTGGTAACTGCTGGAAGCTCTCAAATCTTGTAGACAACATCTATCCTTTGAAATATTTGAAAGAAATGCATTCAAGTGGTACAGCTACAATTAAGAGCATTCCAAACAATCTCTATAATTTTGCAAGCCTTTCGTTCCATGAAGCCAGAAAAACCAAAGAGAAGCTTGCCACTAAAACTAAAGGACTAGTATCTGGAATATCCAGTTACAGACAAATTAAAGGGTTTTTGCCAGAATTCCCTAGTGTCAGCAGCGAAAGTAAGAGTAAGGAAGAAGCTGAGAGTAGTAAAACAACTAAAGCAAAGCTACCTGCAGAAATAGACGGCGAAAGCAAAAAGGGACTGCTGACAAGAGTCCCTAGGGTTTTTGGTGGTAGCAAAACTAAGGCTTCTCCCACAAAAGACCCCAGTGCCCTTTCCAGCAAAATCCTTGATGACCTTGGCTGCTTACTCTTACTGAAGCATCTTATTCTAAAACGGATGGATTTTGAGAGCTTGCCTTCAAGCATTAAACACCTTACACAGCTGCAACTCATAGACTTGAGCAAATGCAAGAGGCTTAAATCCTTACCAGAGCTTCCTCCATCTCTAGAAATACTGGATGCAGATAACTGCACATCATTGGAAAGCTTATTCAGTAGCATCAATTTCAGGTACCTCAATCTTGAAAATTGTCGAAAATTGGATCAAAAGACACACAGAGAAATCATGGAAAATATTCAGTCAATTATTCAGCGTATGGCAAGGAAGGTATAACCATGTTATTAGTACTAGTTCTGAATATTTGTCTTGCTTTCTTTATCTCCTTCTCAGATTTTTTTTTCTTCTTTTTTATGGTGCAGTCTCTTGAGGAAGCATATCCGGTTCAGTTTCTTTTCCCAGGAAGCGAAATGCCACCACTATCATACAATCAAACTAATGTGGGATCGTCGCTAACCATGCAGTGGCCATCAGATTGGACCAAGTTCAATGGTATTGTCTTTTGTATGTTATTTGGACCAGAAGAGGGCTCAGGGCTCCTGAATAAAGTCAACGAAGCTGCTTCTCCGTCGATACTCAGTTTTGGTTGCAAATGCTGCATTAAAGCCAATGAAGGTGCAGCGAGCAATGTGATCTGTGAATGGGAAAGGAGCTTTGGTCACCTTAACTTAGCTAAATCCGACCATGTGTTGACATGGTATGATCCCTGCAGAGAAACAACTGAAGGAGGTTCCGATGATGAAATAGAATGGTTCAAGAAATATTCTGGTCGTAAAATTTCATTTGAATTTCAAGTTGAGACCTTCCTTTGCTTCTCAAGCCAATGTACTATAAAAAAAAGTGGGATTCTTCTGCTTCAGAATGACACAACTGGAACTAGAATGGCACCAAGATTGAAGACTGACAAAGTAAAATGTTCTTGCCAAAAGCCTCTCCTCATTTACAAAGTAGTATCTTAATTATTACTAAAATGCACCTTGTTTTCTTCAAACCAATCTGATTATCTTTTGTTATCTTCTCAGTTGAGGGGTAGGAGATTGATTTTACCTCAAATGAAGTCATTGGTAAGATACCTCACAACTTGATATTCTTCTATACAATAGATAATGATGTTGAGTTTTAGAACTAGTTTGAGTATATAATTGTGAATCTCATACCTATATTAAGATTTGCTTTTCAGAAAGCCTTGTCAAATCTAGATGCATCATTAACTACAATGAGAAGTATACATTTCTTTTTTTTTAATTAAATGAATTTAATCATAAATAAGTGGTTACTTAGTTCTAACGACGCAGGCCCCCCACGTTTAGAAGACAAAGTATACAGGCGTCCTTTCATCAGTTGATTGATGATGTCTAGAGCACTCTCGTTTCTTCTGGCCGAGGCGCAGAGGCATCCTATCTTCCAGGAAATTGCTGAGGTGCTGAATTTGCATGCTTCTTGTTGAAATTCGTGTGGCTTGTAGTGTCTGAATCTGGCATCTTCCATTAGGACTTCAATAATCGCTTCTAGGCTTCAACGGGAGCTTTCTACTACCAAATTCCTGCTCTATTCTTGCTTGTATGGGATGGAGTTGATAGCATGTCATCCGTGAGTTTCTTTTATCCTTTTTGTTTTGAGACCTGAGGATGTTTGTTGTGAATTGATGCTCAATTGTTGAGTCGGTTTTACCATATTTTCATTTGATTTTTGATTTCCTGTAAACGATGTTTACGATCGATGTGCATATGTCGCACTTTGATAATGGTTATCTGCTCCCTTATCCACTTGATGAGTTCAAGCTTCATTTGTGCTATGTTTTTCCCTGCTCCCCCAAGGCATCTTTTGTTGCGTTCCTTCAACTAGTAGTAGATGCATGATCCAAATGCTAATTCATTCAATGCTTTGTTCCCTGATTTGGTGCGACCTCCCGTGGTTCCTAACCTGTTCAATATGTCAATATAGGCATATTCTTGTACATCCAATAGACATCTATGCCTGACTTCCTCCCGTATCTCCTTTACACTTGAAGAAAAAGTGCACGGCTGTTTCAGGATCATCCTTACAAAGTAAACAGATATTATCTACATTTGGATAGCTTAATCTATCAAGCGTAGGGGCTACTTTTTTTTTTTATTAAAAGCCAGAGAAAGAAAGATACTTTAGGTGGTATATTGCTGCTTCAAACCACCTTCCATATATGATCCTTTATCTCTTGCAGAAAATTTGGTGCATAGAATTTGGTATATATCTGCCAGTTATGTGCCTCGTCCACCAATATTCGTCATCCTTCCTGCAATCCTGTTACGAGGGAGGTAAGAGTTTCAAAATATAAAAGATTAAAAAAAATAAAAAATTTATAAAATAGTACCTATTTTGAGTTTATAATTTTATAAAAATTGAGTTATGATTATTGCAGATCATTTTGTTCTTAGATTTGAACAATTACAAATGATAGCAAATTTGATTTTAATGATAGTAAAGAAGTAATACGGTTGAAGAGACTTCTCGAAAAATTTAAGTTGAAGCAGGAAGATATTTGTACTAACTACGTTGGTTAAAGTGTTCTTCATTTAGTTAAAATCTAATTTTCATTTTCGAAGAAAGTATATTTGTTTGAATTGTTGTTGGAGAAGGACATGTGTTAATAAAATATTGCAGATTATATGTGCGGTCACTATATCTATTAAAGTCATGATCTCCATCAATCTAAGAGATGATTTATTTTCAGTAATTTATTATAGTCATGATCTCCATGAGTTAGATAATTATAAGAAAAGTGGTGTATATAATAATTGCAAAATTTGCATATACTGATATACAATAAATTTTGTGTGAAAAAATCCTATAATTATTAAATGAAAAAATCCTATAATTATTGTATTAATGAATATATCACTAAATTTTTATATTATTGTTTATCATATAAAAAATAAGATATTTCTCGTTTGTTTAGAAATAAGCTTATTTTATGGAATTATAAATATTATTGAATACTTTTTCTTTTTGTTCAAAATGATATTTCTACACTAGATGTGTTATTAATATGTGTATCTAAGTTGAATGCACGTAAAATTTATTAAAAAATAAAATCAATTACGTTAACCTAATAACTTAAAGAAATATGTAACTCCAATTTAATGATTAAAATATTTTAATTACAATGAAAGTCAAATTTTTTATTTTTAATCATATCATTCATTAATATAATTAAATAACAATCTATAAAATATGTATTATAAATAAATTAAATAATGTATTAGATCTAAATGATATTTACAAGTTTTAACCTATCTACACCTTAAAATAATTATCTTTTTAAATTAAAATAAGTTGTAATCTCTTTTACTAATTCAAATCTTTAGTAAGACTCCTCAAATACTACCTCATCACCTGGACCAGTCCCTTAAAAGATTAAAATGCAAGTTTTTACCAAAAAGAATGTTAACAATAATGATGTTGGACCAGTGGCCATTGTATACTTGAAAACTTCAAAGTGAAAAAGATAAGAGAATAATCCAGCAACGTTTCTCGAGTTTGGTCTTTTTTTATTATGTAAGTCTTAAATAAGAGCAAAAGCAGAGACAAAGATACATGCTTTCCAAAAGCTAACAAACGACTTTAAATCTCGACGACATAAACAATAAGGCATTACTCTTTTTTAATTCGGATTTTAATTTCAACAAAACAATCCACCCAAATCCTAATAATAAGACATTATAACCAACAACTTCTTCTTTGGCAGTTTGCTTAAAAGCTTTCATAGATTAAATTTTTTATTGTTGCGCAAGTATCGAGACATTAAAAAATTTCATGTGTCGAGTAAAATACTTCGACTAAACCAGCAAAGGTCTTCGTGCATGTGACTCCGTGAGTTGAATACATATATTAGGTTTCACGAATTTAAATGTAAGATGCATATATATATATATAGAGAGAGAGAGAGAGAGAGAGAGAGTAATTTATTTATGATGAATACATATATATAATATATCGTGATTTAGCAAGATCACGACATCCACTTAATAAACAAAGTTTTATTAATAAATAAATCTACCACTTGGATTACTTAATAATAAAGATCTCGCATTGTAAGAAGTATTTACTCGTTAAATATTTAATCGAGACATATGATTAATGGATTATAATGTAAATCTGAAATTTTAGTTAGTAAGCAATATTTGCTTTGTGGGTTCGTTAATAAAAGGCAACTTGTTAAACTTTGTATCGATCATGGTGTACACAGTGTTGACTTCACTAAAGTAGCCAAGGAAACCACTGAGAAACAAAGAGGTACAAGAAACTGCGAAGAACCAAGCCACTTCTGCGAGTTAAATAGGCCTGAGTAAAGTCCAGTCAATATCTGAAAATAGCAAGGAGCTAACCACCACCTCCCCACACCCCCCCTCTCTTTATCCATCCCCTGTGACGTGATTTTATGTTAGAAGTTACGAAAGAAGATTTTATGCTTTAACAACCTCTAAACCAAGTTTCCGAGCATTCTCATCCCCTAACAATGGCTTCTCAAGATATAGATCACGAAAATTCGATGCAGTCAAGAGATATATTGACGCAACCAAATCTCAGTTCCGATGACATGGGAGTCCCTGTTGAACATTCTCCCAAAGATATGATGTCGCTGACCACAGAAGATGTGTTAATCAAAGTTCCCGGAGTGGTAATCAATCTTATAGATAGAAACTTTAATTTCGAGCTTGCTAGTGATGATCTCTATATTATCAGGCTATCCCAAGGAGATGGCCTCCGCGCTGTTCTTTTCCGCATCGGGGACGACGTTCAATGGTTGTTAACCAAAGATGCTACCACTTTTAAACTCCGCGATTCACTTTACTTGTTCAAACTCTACTTGCCTAAAGAAAGTGAAGATGAGGCTAGTTCAAGCGATGAAGAGGATAACAACGATGATGCTGCGAGTAAAACTGTGGATCCTGACGGTGATAAAGACTCGGAGGATACATTGATGTACTCTTTGACAACAGAATGGAAAGGTCAGGATGACCAAATGAAGGAGTTTGATGGGATTTTGCAGACTTACAGCAACTTTGTAGTTCATGAACCTCACGAGCAGGTGACGATGGAGGAAGAAGAAAACGTGGAAAGCGGATCAGGTGTGAAGGAGACATGGCCAGAAGATATGAACCCAGAAAACAAGAAACAAATTGGGAAGTGCCAAGCATATTTTCGCCACATAGAGCCAAATGTTGGAAAGTACAACAGCAGGCCTGCTAAGCTAGTCGCAAGGGGTTCGGCAGGGCTGATAAAGGGGATTCTTAAATCTGGAGACTCGACCATTGAGATGTTGAATTGGGTTGATCAGGTTATGAAGAAGAAGATGAATCCCAAGTCAAAATCCCAGATTAGTCCTACTACTTTGAGGAGGATTAGAAGGTACTGAACAACTGTTTACGTTGAATCTTCCACATTCATATTTTGTGTTTCTGCTAAATTTTTGCCAAACTCAGGTAATCGGAGTAGTAAGGGTTCATACTTTTATCCTCATTTAGGTACATTCAGTTAAATTTTCAAGTTCCATGTTTTACAATTATTCTATTTGAGCAAGTCTTCAATTCTTTGTTTATGTAAATTTCAAATCAGTTTTCAAGTTTTATGTTCAACAATCCTTTATTTGATTGTCGAATTTCACATTTCAATTCAACTTTCAAATTCTAACTTTGATAATTCCTTACTCTATTCAAACTTCATATTTGACAGTTCTAATTTTAATTAATCATATTCATAAATATTCACAATCTTCATATTTTTTACTCCTCAAAACTACTTCTATATTTATTGCATAGACCACATTTGTTGCAATTACGATGTGAATTGCAATTTAAAGTGCCATGTTAATTGGTTAAATACATAAATATTCAAATAACTAATCTGTAATGTTTTGATATAAAATACAAACTCTCCTTCAGATATTTATGTAAATATGACAAAGGATTGGGTTGGAAAAAATATCTAGTGATGATATAAAATTTATAGATGAATTTAGAAGCTTTGGAAGAAACTTGTAGATAAAGATGGATTAATTGAAGTGGTAGAAACTTGTAGATAAGGATGAATTAATTGATGTGGCAAAATTATGAAAGTTTGTAGATGAATTAGAAGTTTATGGATAAACTTGAAATACTTGGTAAAGAAGTAAGATATGTCAGGTGAAGTTTAAGCATAACATGTGTTAAAGAAGTGACCAAATTGTTATTGAAGTAGTAATGATGAAGCTTGCACGTGGAAGGTCAAAATTCAAGAAAAAATTTTACTTGGACAAAATCGGTGTAATTGAAACTGTTTACGTCTACATATATGTGTTCTTGTAATCATTTATATGTATAAGAAAAATAAAGTTATGTGTGCATGAAAAAAGTAAAAAGTGAGTATTTGAAAAGAAGTGTTTTGAGAGCTGTAGTTTTATTTTTAGAAAGAAATATTGAGAGAAAAAGTGCAGTAACACTTAGAGAGAAATATTTGTATTTTATGTATCTCTTTTGTATTCATAAATTTTATTATCAATACAAATATATATTTTGTTGAAAGTTCTTTTATTTTTATTTGGAGCCTATCAAAGCTTCCAACATGCTTGTTATGAATGGAATTGCAGGGTGAAGAGGATGACAAGAACAACAGAGAAGGTAGTTACTGGGCTTCTCTCAGGTGTGGTGACTGCAACTTCAATGTTCAACCGTACAGTTCTCGACACAAAAGTGGCCAAGAAATTCCTTAATTTCTCAACAGGACAATTCATCCATGCATCCTTTGAAGGAATCAGTAAGTCTATTATGATAATCATTCCATTTGGTTATCTCAGTCCAAGTTCTTCTTTACTCCCTACGCTTATTTTAGGTAGTTGTTGTGTAATTACTTGTTTCATTTCCTAATTCTTACAATTAGATCAGGTGTGTGACGCGGTAGAAGAAGTTGGAAAGAATGTCCTGTCAAAATCGTCCAATGTAACAACTAATCTCGTAAACCAAAGGTAAGTTTGTGTTACATGCCAAAAATTTTCACTATTATTTGTTTGTGCATCATGTTTAATTCGATTTTTTTAAAACTAAATGAAAGAGGAAGTACTTTTGAGCATCTCCTATTATTTGTAGATATGGAGAAGAAGCAGCAGAAGCAACCAGGGAAGGGCTTGGCGCTGCAGGGCACGTGTTGGGTACTGCCTTCGCTGCCTTTAGCATCCGCAAGGCTTTTGATCCTTCAAATGTAATAAAATCAGGCAACCAAAGGAGCAATTTTGACGATAAACCTGCCAAAGGCATGAAAGCTAAAATTTTCAAGTGAAATAAGCTGCAAGTTTTGACTATTACATTAACTTTAGGCTTCAGTTACAAACTCTTCAAAAATCTACCATGTGCTTTTTAAGACATATGAAGATTTTGTAGTTCTTTTCCCGATTTTTATAGCTGTTTTGGAAGTGAAAACATTGTTCTCCTAATTTGTATATGCAGACTTGGTTGTGTTGTTTATTGTTAATTTAGAGCAGATGAATGGAATCAAGCATTGGATTTGATCTATCTTTTTTAAGTGGCAATTGTTTTATTTTAATTACATGAGCAAAGATTTGAAGTGGTTCATAAACAAAAAACATGAGCTAGATGGTCGACAAAATCTGCAAGTACACATAATCGTTCCTAGTACCTACAAATCAAGTATTCTAAGGTCGTCTCTCACAAAGACTAAGATACTCACTTCTGAATTAATCCTAATTACTTGAACTAAAATAACAAGAAACTTAAAAGATTATTGGATTAGAGCAGATAATAAATTGTAAAGATTGTAAATAAACAAATAAGGAAAATCTAATGATTTAGACTTGGGGATTTGGAGTTCACCAATTTAAGAGATTGATCAATAAATTATGGAATTGATTGAATGACAGGTTATAATAATAATTGCATAACTTTACTTATATTCTCTCTCAAGACATATAAGAATACCTAATTAGTTGATTATCATCTCTTAATGTGAAACCTAACTAGTCAAATTCATTACGAACAAGCAACCATAAGTTATCACACTGGTTCAGAATATCTCTATCTCTAAATCTAACGTGTTTATCTTCCTAGTGCACAAATCACACTTCACCTTTCAGTTCATCATATGATTCCTAAGGTTGCATCTATGATGATCAAACATAGAAACAACAATGAAGTTCAAGAAAGATAATCATACTCCAAGAACTTCATTCAACACCAATCAATCCCCAAAGTAGGCTACATCCCTAACCCTAAATGGGGTTTAATTCTTGAACATGATAAAAGAATCCAAACAAATAAAAACAATCTACATCCAAGAGAGAGTAAAGAGAGATAGAGAGGACACAAAACAAGATTGCTTCCAATGCTTGATTCAATCCTCTTTGATCTTCTTCTTTGCCTCTTTTGGGTGCCTCCTTTTGTGCAACCTTGTTTTTTAGTGTAGAACCTTCACTTTTGGTCTTAAAAATGAGTATTTATGGTGTCTTGGGCTCAAAGAAACCTAGTTTTTTCCAAACAGGGGAATATGGATTGTAATAGTGTCGACAAAGTTCGTTAGGCAGACTTCATGTCCACTGGGCGGGCCTTTTTAGGTTTTCAGAGCGAATTTGGCTAGTAAATGTCCATTAGGTGGACTTATGTCTATTGAGTGGGCCTTCTCAGGTTTTCCAGCTTTCCAGCTCCGCTCATGTCCGTTTGAAGGGACATAATGTCCATTGGGTGGATATACATTAGGCATCTACAGAAATATGCAATTTTGACCCTTGAGATGGCAAAATCTCTCTTTGGAGTCTTCAGAAAAGTTGTAGAACTCGGAGTCCTCTTCGAAGAAGTATTTGAATGACCTTAACCAGTATCCACAACAAAAGTTATGCTTCTTGCCCCAAAATCTATCCATTTGCACCTATTAAGCAATAAAGTTGAAATGTGTTAGAATTATCCAAATAAAGCTCAAAATTCACATAGAGATAAGTCAAATTAGTTCCAATTCATCCCAAAATCATATATAAATAATTTGATTTATCAAATTTCCCTATACTTAAACTATTGCTTGTCCCCAAGAGAAAACAAAAGAAAACTAGCTACTAAACCCGCAAACAAGTTATTGATTCTACTTTTGTAGATATACGGTGACATTTAGCATATGCCACAAGCCTTTAAACCACCATGCATCCATAATGGAGGAGTTATAGTCTCCTGAGGGTTTATTTAAAATGAACGATACCTACAAACATTTTTTTCCATCATTCCACACCTCATCATCATTAAAGCTCAATCCAATAAGTTGAAAGTATTATACGTAAGAATTGAAATATAGACATAAGAACATATAATACTTTATAAATTAGATCAAAAACTAAGCAACAATAAGACATTATAATGCTTCAATTAATCAAAATCACATGCCATGAATGAAGTCTCTCATAAAGCATTCACTTTTGACTCTCAATTATTTTCTAATGCATGTCTCTTACCATAAGCTTGTATCTTATCTAATTCTCCGCTACCCCCATCTATGGCATATCCATGAATCGAAAAGGTCTTTATTCCTTTGATTGTAATGGGGCCAGGGGATAAAATAGGCTAAGAAAAAAAGGATAGGAATTCAAACATTCAATAATTAGTAGAGCAGAAACTACCAATATTACAATCATCGTTGGCAAAATTTATTGAGAAATTGCCCAACCATAACACTTAGGAAACTCCACCAACTCTATTATCACAATTTCCATCATTCTTTCACCTTAGAATCTGAAATGAATATGCCCAATTTTTAAAAAAACACCATTTAGATGCCAATTGTTCTTTTCTTTTTCTTTGTTTATCTTCACTTTTTCATTTTTTCAACATGCTCCTTCAATTTCCATAGAAAACACCCCTACATTTCTTCCTTTGTATACCTATCAATAAGAATATTAAATGCACAACGTTTATAGCTCTACTAACCATCGAACAAGGGTGAATTTATTTTTCTTTGTTCAAGGTTATTTGAAATAGGTTTTCAAAGAAAAGGGATCAAATACAATCACTAGGGACAAACGGTTCATTAGGGAATTGATATATAAAAAGGGTTAGTTATTTGGATCAAGCTCAATCTTAGTGTCTTTTATCACTTTCATGAACATACCATAATATGATTATATAACCTCGAAAAGATGCAATGCAAGTTCTAGAAGTAAACATACATAGAAGAGAAAATTATATCATTCACAAGAAAAATAGGATTGGATGCAATCCTTTGGGCTTAAAATAGCTCACTCGGTGATATTTACTCATTCAATAGCATGCTCATTCAATCAATTTAACATTATAATATCCAATTATGACAAGATATGTAATCAATTTAATCATAATATGCATCTTATTTAAGATCAATCTTACCCATAATACAATTAACTCATTAAATTAGATTATAATGACAATTAGAACATAAAAGATGTATAAGTATGCAAACATGCTTGATGAAAATATGCACAATTGGTTAATGTAAAACTACACAAAACAAAGATTAATTATTTTTTTAATTTTTTAAAAATGAAAATTGTAAGATAATTCAATGCAAAATAATGCATGCAAAACCATCAAGTTATCCTCCCCCACATTTAGAATCAGCATTGTCTTTAATGTTGGGCAAGATAAAAAAAATATTGCAAGGAACGAAATGAGGAGAAAGGGTAAAGAAACCCCTGAAATAACCAATTGTATTGTCAAGAAGCCAAATTCTGCACCTTGTAGTCTTGTCTCCTATCAAGAGATGCATGATAAAATTAGGGAGATAGAACAAAATAGTACTATAAGTTATCTTTACAACTTACCCAAACAAAATAAAATATAGGGTGAGATTAAAATAAAGTGTGAATATAAATGCATGAAAGTTAAAATGCAAATGCAATCTTATGATCTTATGAATGAAAATAATGAAAATATTAAATGAAACAAAGAGACATTGCAACTTACCTCTCCCACACTTAACAACATGGGTTTTACCTCTAGGATCGATGAGTTGTGATCACGCTATTCCTCATACTAATAGGAGGAGTCATTGGGATGTCTCATAAACACTAACCCTATGCAACACACTATAAACTAGAATAAGAAGATATGAAAAAATGAAATTAATAAATAATTAAAAAAGTTAAAAACATTGGGTTGTCTTATAACAAGTGCTAAATTTAATGTTCTTAGCTGGACTAGGTCACCATGATGTTAATTTTGGAATGTGATGGTGGAAATATATCCAACCATCTCTTCCTTAAAATAGTGCTTAAGTCGTTGCCTATTGAACATAAAGGGATTTTGCTCATCCCTTCCTTTCTCCATAGCTCCATATGGGTATACTTTGGTCACTACGAAGGTCCAGATCATCTTGATCGCAATTTCTCTGGAATCAATTTTAAACGAGAGTTAAATAGCAAAACCTTTTGACCATGTTTAAATTCTCGCCAAAGGATATGCCTGTCATGGAAAGCCTTGATTCTCTCCTTGTATATTCAAGCATTCTAAAAAGCATCTAGGCAAAATTCATCTAGTTCATTCAACTCCATAAGTCTCTTATGTCTAACTTCTTTGAGATCATAGTTCAACTTCCGAATTGCCTATAATGCCTTGTGCTCAATTTCAACTGGAAAATGACAAGATTTCCCAAAGACTAATATGTATAGAGACATGCCCAAGGGTGTCTTATATGCCCAAAAAATGTCATCAAGCTTCAATGCCCAATCCTTTCTTGAGGTATTAACAATTTTCTCTAAAATTTGCTTGATTTTCCTATTAGACACCTCAACTTGGCCATTGGTTTGAGGGTGGTAAGTGGTTCCAAACTTAAAATGACACCCATATTTTTCCAAAAGAGATTTAAATTGATGATTTTGAAAGTGTACCACATTGTCAAAGATTATATCTCTTGAAACGTCAAATCTTGAAAATATGTGCTTCTTGATAAATTTGACAACACCAGCTTTAGTGTTGTTTGACAAAGATGTGGCTTCTACCTATTTGGATACATAATCAACTGCCACAAGGATGTATTCATTACCAAAGGATACTAGAAATGGTCCTATAAAGTCCAGACCCCATATACCAAAGAGTTCAACCTCTAAAATCCCTGACTAAGGCATCTTATGCTTCTTATCGATGTTCCCTGTTCTTTGACGCCTATCACATGTCATAACAAAAGTTTTAGCATCCTTAAAAAGAGTAGGTCAATAAAAACCAGATTGTAAATCCTTTGCTGCCATTTTGTTATCACCATGGTGTCCACCATAAAGAGAAGCATGACAATGATACAGTACTGACCTCATCTCCTCATCAAGTATATATCTTCTTATTATCCCATCCACACACCTTCTAAAGAGCAACGGATCTTCTCAAAAGTAATTCCTCACCTCATATAAGAACTTCCTTCACTTATGGTATGAATAGTCACTAGGAATAATGTTATACACTAGGAAATTAACATGATCAGCAAACCAAGGAACATTTCCTTAATAGACCACAGATTTTCATTAGGAAAGGCATCATTAATCGGTTCAGCTCCCATCTTGTCACCTTGCTCAAGTTGCAAGACATGATCAACCACCAAATTTTTAGATCCCTTCTTGTCTCTAATTTCCAAATCGAATTCCGACAAGAGTAAAATCTATCTGATCAACCTTAGTTTGGCTTCTTTTTTTGTAAACAGATATTTCAAGGAAGAATGGTCAGTGTAAATAATGACTTTGGACCCAACAAGATAAGATCTAAATTTACCAAATGCAAAAACCACTGCTAACAATTCTCTTTGTTATAGAATAATTAATTTGAGAATCATTAAGAACTTTGCTAGTATAATAAATAACATGTAATTTTTTATCCTGTTTTAGTCCCAAGACAGCCCTAAGTGCATATTCACTAGCATTGTAACATCTCACCCCCTACGGGAATGGTAGAATAGTAATTTGGCATAGGATGAGAGTAATTGGGATTAATTAGGACTGTTCATGCATACTAGTATTGGTAAACAGTAAAATTTGTGCACATAAAATACTTGTACATGCATACATGACATTCCCGGTTTTTATTCCTAATGCAATTTTATTGTGAATAATGTGGTTTTGTGTTTAAAAAAATTATTCTGAGTGTTCCATTTATGTTTTCTACTTTAAGGACTTTTTAGGAATTTTTCTGGAATTTTCCGGAAAAACTTCCCGGACCAGAAAAATCGTCAAGTGGCAAACCGGTTGATTTTCGGTATCGAAAGTTTCTATCCAATGGCACTACAATAGTGAGTATATTATTTTGGATTTGAAATTAGGACCATTGGAATTGAATGGGTCAAATTAAGGAAATCCTATTACATATTTTGTCTTTTCCTTATTTTGTTGTCTTTTTAGTAAAATGCCAAGTGTCCTAAATGAATTAATGCTTTTGTCTTATGTTTACTTGCTTCCTCTCTCGGTGTTGCTTTATTTAAAGCATGAAAAGATCAAGTTTCCTTGTTTTTATGCAACCCATCCGAAAACCCTCTTCATGTTACCTCTCTATGGATTTTTTCCTCTCTTTCTTTAAGTGTTACTTCTTCCACCCTTAAGAGCCTTGCATGCATCCAAGCTACTTTCTTTCCATGATGAATTTACACATGCATGGTGTTAGAAGAGAGTGGAGAAGGTGTTGAGTTAGAGGATTAAGTAAAGAATTGAAGAGATTGAAGTTGGAAAAGCTTGATTAGGTAAGGTTTATGTTAAGCTTTCATTATGTATTTCATGAATCATGGTTGTTAGATGCATTCAATGGGAGTTATTGTTTATTAATCATGATTTATGATGCTTTAATGTTATGAAATTTATAGATTGAATTGTTGGGTAAGGTTATGTTGAGTATGATTTGATAAGGTGAGCATGAATGATGTGGTTTAGAAGTGTTTTAGCTTGATTTTGGATTGATTTTTGATGATTATTCTTGCATGGAAATGAAGAGTTTAGTGCTGCCAAATTGTGACTATTGGTCTAAGTGAATATATGAATGATCTAGTGACTGATTTCTTGTCCATTTGGATGCTTAGTGATGTGTTATTGGCATTGGAAGTGATAGGATCTAAGGTTAGTACCAAAGCTGGGAAATTGGTTTTGTACCGATTACACTGTTTTGATCATAAATAATTGTGTGGTTATGCAAATGAGGTGAGGTTTATGCCAAATGAAACTTTAGTTGATTGGCTACAATTTTGTGTGAAATAGGTGTTGTCTAATTGTAGCTCTAAAAGGTTAAATTTTGGCTTAGAAAATCAGAGACATGGGCTGTGTGATGGGCTGTGTGAACAGTACCCGGATTGATGACCTAATTGTTTTGATGATTGTTCTAGATTAATTTAGAAGGAATTGGTGAAAATGGTCTTAATGAAAGTTGAAGCCTATCATGTTAGCTTTCCATTTCCACTAATTTTCCAATTTTTTGATATGTATATTGTGAGTTATGACCTGTGAATGTTGGCTGTTTATGTGCATTATGTTGGAACCTAGCCATAAGTGTAGGTTTTGTGAGTATTGTGATTGGAAGAAAATTTAGATATTTCTGTTATTTGAATTGGCTCAGGTGATCTTCTGGAAATTTGTATAGGAAACAATTATCTTGAAAATGGCATATAGCATGCTATTTTTGGATATCAGATTTGGGAGTAATGAATTTGCAAAAACTGAATCTGAATTAGGTTATTAACTGTTGATCAGGGCAGTCACTTACATGACAGTTTTGAGCTTGTTAATGATGGAATTGAATCTGAGTCCTTTATGAAAATTAAAGTATGAGATCTTATCTTTCCAGTGATATAAGGTAGTAATTTTTTTAACATTTGTGCAAGGAGCTATCTTTGTTTTAAAATTCTTTGTCAGATTGGGGAATTTCAGTGGGCAGATTCTTTGTTGAATTGTTTGACCTAGTTAGCAAGAGAATTTGATTTCAGGTTGTTTATGAAGGTTGTAGAAAACATTGTGATTTTTCTGTGCACATTTATTGTGTAATTTTTGACTAAGGAAATGGAAAGTTATGGACTTTGCAAAATTCTGCACTGTTTTGAGAGGCATTGACTGGGCAGTAGCTTCGATTGGATTTTTGACACCCTTAGGGGTGAAGTTGATTTTTATGGTCTTCATGAAACTTGTAGAGGTTTTCATGATCTTTCCAACGAGATATGGTTTGTAATTTTCTGAATTGTGTGCAAAGAGTTATTGGTGTTGAATTTCGGTTTGAAAATAGGAAAAAGAGAAGGAAATAGGGGCAACATATATATATATATATATATATATATATATATATATTGTTTTATATGATTTTTGTGTTCTTTTGGGAATTTTTGAACGAGAAATTGAGGTGTGTCCGAGTAATGGTTCTTTGGTCACTGTTTTATTTATTTTTGGACCGATAGAGGTCCGAATTGAGTAATTTCTGTGTTGTTAGATTTCTAATTTTTAGACGAAATTTTATGGTGAAAAAGTTTGGTTTAGGGTCGAGAATATCATGCACATGCATTGTACACCTTTTAATTGTTACGTATGCATCATTAACTCGTTCTGATTGGACAATTAGTAATAGTTATCTTCTCTGATTATTATAGAGGCACAATTGGAGCGTCGACCTACAGACGTAGCAGAGACTTCCCGGCATTAGCTCGTAAGCAATAGGCGAGTGACTGAGATGGTTTTCGTTCAATTATTATATGTCTAATGTGGGAATAATGGTGGGATTAGTGGTTGCGTTTGTTTCTAACTAGATTCCGGACTGATGGTCCGATGAATTGGAAGATCTGACATAGAAGTGTTTTGATGTGCAAATTGTGAATTGTTTGCTATTACTGTGATATATTGTGATTAATTGCCTTGCCTCGGATGTGACCTGATTGTGTTACATTGACTGATTGTGATACATTGACTGTTAAATTAGGCATATGCATTTCATACACAAAGGCATAAATGGATAATAACAGTTGTGACCAGAGTCGCCACTGATATTGAAAAAGAGCCTCGAGCTCGAAGGGAGAAGGGCTTTCCTATTCCTAGACGCTACTCATCGCATCTTGTTCTTCGTTAAGCTTCGGTCACAACACTGTAATAAACTGGAAAAGTGTCACATATGCATTGCATACATATTTAGCTGACTGAATACTTGAACTAGAATAAGGCAAAAGTGCCTGAGACAATTGTGATGGGTTTCTTCTGCCTGTGTTATTGGATTGACTCTGTAGTTTGTTTATGTGATGCATGAATTGGGCGAACCATCGATGAAGGTTCCTCACTGAGTTCGCAAACTCACCCAAAATTGCAACCTATTTTTCAGGATCGAGAGTAAACTGATAGCTCCCGAGAGACTGTAGAGCCGCGTAGATCAGATTGGCGAGAGAGGTTATGGCTCAGAGGTCGGTCAGCTAGGATTTCTTTTGAGATGACCTAGTTAGGACTGCTATTTTTGTCTTGTTGTATATAGTATTTTTGGGTTAAGTGTTCAGAGTGATGTACAGACTGAGAACACTAACAGTTGTATAAATTGCTAAGTTTGATGAAATGAAATGGAACACAGTTTGGTTTTAAAAAGTTTCAATTTCATATTACTGTTTTATTATTGTGATGCCATGTGGAGTTTAGAGTTGTTTGTCTGTAGTTCTCTCTTATCGTAGGATATGTATCGGAATGACCTACGGGTGTTCCGGTGGGTACTCTACGATAAGGGGGCGCTACATCAAGAATCCTAGATGTGCAAATATCCTTCTTTGGTTTAAAAGATTCTCTAACATGTTTGTCTTTTAAACAAGATTCACACAAGTGATCTTTAACAAATTTTATCTTAGGCAATCCTCTCACAATGTCATTTTTTGAAAGCTTAGAAATTAAAGGCAAAGGAGCATGTCCTAATTTTCTATGCCATAAAAATGTATTTTCTTCTAATGTCACCAAACATTTTTCATTAAAAGAACTATCATCATGTAAATCGACAATGTATGTATTTCCATGTCTCAAACTAATGAAAGCAACATGACCATCCTTCTTAACCATGCAATGTGATGATTCAAAAACTACATTAAAATTCATATTACATAGTTGTGAAACACTTAACAAGTTATGTTTCAAACCATCAACAAACAAAACATTGTCAATGGTAGGCAAAGGTTCCTTACCCACTTTACCAATACCAATGACCTTACCTTTGTTGTTGTCTCCAAAAGTGACATAGCCTTGATTCTTTGGCTTAATTTCTGCAAATAGATTCTTGTCACCACTCATGTGCCTTGAACATCCACTATCAATGTACCAAGTGCTTGATGGTTTTTCATCCCTTGCTTGTACCTACAATATCAACGTTCTTTATTCTTATAGGTACCCAAGCCATTTTGGGTCCATTTTGGTTAGCCATATAAACCACATTAGGTGGTGTTGTGCCTTTTAACACCCAAATTTTCTTAACCTTAACGCATCTCCTAGTACTTTTGCATACAAGTTCTATATGACCATCTTTTAAGCATCTAGCACATTGAGCAATTTTTCCATCCTTAGTAAATTTGGAAATTAAGGAACAATCTCTATCAAAAGGATCATATCCTAATCCATGTATAGAAATCGAATATCTTTGCAAAGATAACAGTTTTTCAAGCTTTTCGTTTCCACTTGCAAATTTTCCAACCACATAAGAAAATTCCTTTCTAAGTCTACCAAGCTCACAAATAAGATTTTCCTTTTCAACAAGGCATGCAGAATGATCTTCTTTTGGACTATCTAAATCATCAATAGTCTCATGTAAGACACTATTTTCAGCAACCAATTCTCTTATTTTCTTTCTTAATTTTTTTGTTAATCTCAATAGCTTCTTCAAAATCAGCTTGTAAAGCATCAAAAGAATCTCTTAGATCTTGGTCATTGAAAGTTACCTCATTTTCATCATCACTTGATGAGCTATTTTTCATAAGCGCCAAGTTGTTTTCATCATTGCTTTGGTATGCTTCCTCATCATCACTCCAAGTAGCTACTAGGCTAGTTTTCTTTTTCCCTTTGTCATATTTGTCACTTTTTTGGAAATTTGATGTGGAAGATGTGCTCTTGCATTCTCTTGCATGATGTCCCCTTTTTCCACATTTCCAACATTCTTCATTGCTCTTCTTTTCATCATACCCCTTTGATTTTCTTTTCACGACAAACCTCTTTCTTTCTCCATTTCTTCCACCATTTAATTCCTTCCTCCGATTTTTTAGAAGTCCTTTGAATTTTCTCAAATTTCTGGCGTACATTGCTATTTCTTCATCATCCTCTTCTTCATCTATTTCTTCATCACTTTCATCAAGAGAAGAAATATTAGCCTTTAAAGCAATTGACTATTGTGACTTACCTCTACCTCCTCTGGATTTGAGAATGATCTCATAGTTGATAAGTGATCCCACCAAGTCGTTGAATTCCAAATGATTGAGATCCTTAGATTCCATAATGGCGGTGACTTGTGAGTCTCATTCCTTCGGTAGTGAGCGAAGAATTTTCTTCACCTTCTCGCTGATGCAATCATATTTTATATGTTTTTAGAACCTTATATTTAGCATCTTGCATGTGTTTTATGGATATCTATGGTCTTTTTATCATGTTTTATAATTTTAGACACATAAAATACAAAAAGATCTTAATAGGTTGAAATTAACACTGTTTTTCAGTTTTCCCCAAATTTGACCTTTGGACCGTTGGGAATTTTTATCTCGGGATTGGTATATTAGAAAATTCTAAGATTTGGCAGGCATAGTCTTGACTCATTGAAGAATGTTTCCACCAAATTTCAAAATTTTTGGAGCTGTCATTTGAGAGCAGTAAATTTGTGAAAACTGACGTAAATAAGTCCACAAGCATGAGGAAAATAACGTGGCAACACATGGAACTCCAAAAAGCAGCACGCACGCAGAGGAACAACCAAGGGTTTTAAGTGGAGAGTGAAATTTATTTGTCACATCACACTACAACAAGAGGAACAGAAAATTAAAATGGAGAAAATGAAGACAATCAAGCAAGAGGAGACAGGAGGAACAGTAGCGGGCTAGGGGAACACGTAGGTGGCGCACAACACTAGAGGCGCTTCAGGCGTGAAGGTTGCTGCAGCTTGGAGCTAGTCGGCTAGGCTGGGAGATGCACGCTGGAGAGCTTCACGTGGAGGACAACGCACATAGCAGACACAAGAGAGGAGAGCAAAAGGTTTTAGTTGATGTGTGACCTTTATTAGTCACATCATCAACAGTAGAGGGAGCTTGGTAGTGAGGGCAGCGTGGGAGCAAGGAATCGACAGTGGGCAGCAGTATTAGGGAAGGTTTATTTTTAATTTTAATTTGTCAATTTTAGTTTTATTAGATAGTAAATAGTATTTTGTGTGACTAAGTTTTAAATCTAGACAAGGTACTTCACGTTTGATGCATGTAGTTCGTGAGACTCTTGTGGTTTAATTGTTTTTGTTTATTTCTTATGTTTATTTGATCTCTGCGCTTTAATTAATTTATTATTATCGTGTTTGATGATTAATGAGGCCTGTTAATTAATTGACTTGGTGATAAATTGCCGAATAGATTAGTTAATCCGTGATTGCTATCTATCGAAGTGGCGAGTTAATTTCAATTGAGAGATTAATGAGATTAAATAATTTGGTTTAAATAGATTGCGGCTTTTCTGATTCTGTTGGCTAAAATAAGGGTCCATTAGAGCTTATCGCTGCCATAGATTATATTCTGCAGAGCTTTACTCGGGAATAGTCTAATTGGTTAGGTAATAATCTGCGGAGCTTTACTCGGAGTTATCGAATAATTACGAATGGATTGATAGATTTGTGCTATTCACGGTCTGCTATAACTTTGTCCATAGGAATGAATGAAATCTATATTTTTGAGTCTATGATCGAATTACGGTATCAAACGGGAGAGTACCTTGGCTAGGCTTTTATTCATATTATTTTCAATCTTATTTTTAATTTCTTCCTGCGTGATTTCGTGTTTTAAAATTAATCATCCCCAAATCAACTCTCTTTATATTTTTATTTTATTTTTATTTTTGATTTCGCACAAATAAATAATTACTTCATTGGTCTCTGTGGTTCGACCCTATTCACCACTTTACTCGCTTAAGTGTTCTAGAGTAGGAATTTATTTTTGTTGGTTTGACACGCCATCAAAATCTGGCGCCGTTACCGGGGACCAGTGTTTAAGTTTTTGTTTATTTGTGTTGCTAATCATTTTTTTTCTTTTTAGTTTTTGTTTGTGATTTAATTGGTGTTTTGTATATATTTGTTCGTGATTAATTTCTTTTCTGCTATTTGGTGATCTTTTCATTTTATATTTTTGTGTTAAAAAGAAAAATTTTTTTGATATGGACGGAAGTAATTTCTTTTATAATTCATATTCTTATTCCTATAATAATGTTTGGACTGATCAACCTAACTTTTGTTATGGATGGAATAATCAGCAGAATTGCTTCCGTGATAGTTTGTAGGACACACAACAATTCTCGAACATACCAGAAGCTTCCTATCACAACTCCGGTCCATCTCTGAAAGAGTTGATGTTGCAGTTGCAGGAGAGTACTTTACAATTCCAGAAGGATTGTGGGCAATTTCCAAAAGACACATGTTATAGCGCCCAAGATCTGGAGAGCCAACATAATTCAGGTGCATCTTTAGAAGAAATGGTTAACAAACATGTTGCTAACACTTTGCAATTGCAACAGGATATTCAACAAATCAAAGCAATCCAACAGACGACGGATTACCTACTGGGTCAGATGACAATGCGTCTTGATTACCTAGAATCGCAAAGCAAAAAGGAGCAACCGTATCAACCCGAGGTGTACCTAATTGAAGTCTGTGCTGGAAATTTGCAAAGTGATGAGGAGCTTGAAAATTTTGAGGTCAACCCTCAACAAATTGTTTATGTTGAAGAAGTGGAGAAGGAGCTCGAAGTCGAAAAGAACACATCTTTTAGCTCGGAGGTAAGTACTGAGTCCATAATTATTTTTGAAACTAATTCTTTACTTTTATATTACAGATTGGAGGAGTTAAATGATAAAGAAAAAGGTGAGGAGACATTTGAAATATTTTCAGAATGTATGGACTCAGTCAAAATTGAGAGCTGAGGATAGGGAAGATACTGGAGGAGGAGGATGATCGACTAAGGCTCTATATGGAATTACCTCATATGGAGGAGCCGCATGTGATACATGAAGATCACAATTTTATCACGTGAGGAGAAAAAGGAGTCGAGCCAGCGACCTTAAACCAAGGCGCTTCTTGGGAGGCAACCCAAGGTTTGCTTTCATTTTGTTCTTTGCAATTTATTTTTTAGTTGTTCATAATTCTGTCAGGTTCTTGTTTTTCAACATTTTCTTTTTGAATTTTCTTCCTATATTTTGTGTTGTTGTTAGCTGTCACTTGGTCGGAAGGTTTTTATTGTTTTACAGGATGGTATAGGCGCATCACCTCGCAACTCCACCATCACCTTAGCGCATCACCTTAGCGAAGCTTTCTCTCACTCTTTCCTTTTATTTTACTGTTCTTGTCTTTCATTTGCTAACATTGAGGACAATGTTTCATCTAAAGTGTGGGGGAAGGATTTAGAATAAATTTTGCATGAAATTTTCGAGTTTCAGTGGGTGAATGGTTCAGATTTTTCTTGGTTTTTGTGCTTCAAAGTGTCGTACATTTGCTCTTGTTTGAACTTGAAGATTTTCACTTGTACTTGCATGTTTTATTTCAAAAACCTATAAAAATTGAAAACTTTTTGAAAAAAAAAGAAAAGATTTTTCGTTTTTGCATGCTTTTGCACCTTAAGTGTTTAGTTTTATCTTTTGATCTCCCAATGATTGATAAGAATATGAGTATTATAGGTGAGAGTTAATCTTTGATATTTGAATCATGAACTTGATGAATGTGTTTTTATGTGAGTTTTAAGCTTGATAGCTTTTGGATTGATTTTGAAACTACATTATGTTAATTTAATAGATGATTTTCCCATGTGAGCTTTTGAACCTTCAACGCAATTCTTTGATGTGTGTTCATTCAATGCTTTGTATCTCTAGAACTTGCTTGATATCTTGTTGAGACTACACTTTTACATGCATGCATGAAGATGATAAAGGCACTTAGGATTTCAACCACTTGACCAAAAAGCCAACCCAAAGCATGTTATCCACTAGTGAGCCCATTTGAGCTTATTATATGTTCTTTACTTTACCATGTTTAACTTAACTTTTTCTTAATTGATTTACCTTTCTAACCCTTATCATGGTTAGTAGAGCATGCTTGTTGAGTTAAACTTGCGAAGGTTGCACATATAGGAATATCAGTGGTATATGACTTGTATTGTACTTGTTGTCAATGGGGGAAGGAATCGAAAAACAAAAACAACAAAAAAAGAGAAAAAGAAAAAGAAACAAAATAAAAGAAAAAAAAGAAAAAGTTTGAGACCAAGAAGAGAAAAGAAAGAAAAGGATTCCCCATGTGCTTGATTGATAAATGTTTGAGGAATGAAAGTTCAAAGAAAAAAAAAGAGAGGTGTGCTTAATTGTTTGATGATATGAAGGATGCGCACATATGTGTTATTGATTATCTGTTATGCTCTACTCACTTTGATACTTAGCCTTTTCTTACCTTTCTTTTACCTTACCCCTAACCCAGCCAAGTTGCATCCTTGTTTAAGACCTCTTAATTTATGTTGTGCATGTAATACTTAGTAGTGTATTCAAGATTGAAGAGCAAGCCTATGATAGAGCATTGCATTGTTTGAATTCATGAGAGTTAAAACACATTTGAGCCATAAACACTTGAGTTTTGGAGTGTATGACAATGATAGGACCTATTATTTTGACATGGTGTAGATTTCCTTTAAGTCTATTGTGCTATCTTGCTTGGCTCTTACATTTAAAGTGAGTTCATTACTTTTATGGATGAAATGTCGCGGGTTCCTTCTTGTTTATAATCCTTGTATGTCTTTGATGTTGTTGGGAGGTTGGGAGAAAAACTTTGACACTTAAGAAAATGTCGCTTGCATTTACATATTTATTTCTTTTTGTTTTTGCATTCATACTTAGTTTTTGTATTCTCGGTTTTCTTAGGCTTTCAAAATTTATGTTTTTAACCTTCCTCGAAGGACGAGCAAGAGTTAAGTGTGGGGGATTTTGATGCAGTCATATTTTATATATTTTTAGAACCTTATATTTAGCATCTTGCATGTGTTTTATGGATATCTATGGTCTTTTTATCAAGTTTTATAATTTTAGACACATAAAATACAAAAATATCTTAATAGGTTGAAATTAACACTGTTTTTCAGTTTTCCCCAGATTTGACCTTTGGACCGTTGGGAATTTTTATCTCGGGATTGGTATATTAGAAAATTATAAGATTTGACAGGCATAATCTTGACTCATTGAAAAATGTTTCCACCAAATTTCAGAATTTTTGGAGCTGTCATTTGAGAGCAGTAAATTTGTGAAAACTGACGTAAATAAGTCCACAAGCATGAGGAAAATAACGTGGCAACACATGGAACTCCAAAAAGCAGCACACACGCAGAGGAACAACCAAGGGTTTTAAGTGGAGAGTGACATTTATTTGTCACATCACACTACAGCAAGAGGAACAACAAATTGAAATGGAGAAAATGAAGACAATCAAGCAAGAGGAGACAGGAGGAACAATAGCGGGCTGGGGGAACACGCAGGCGGCGCACAACACTAGAGGCGCTTCAGGCGTGAAGGTTGCTGCAGCTTGGAGCTAGTCGGCTAGGCTGGGAGACGCACGCTGGAGAGCTTCACGTGGAGGACAACGCACGCAGCAGACACAAGAGAGGAGAGAAAAAGGTTTTAGTTGATGTTGACATCATCAACAGTAGAGGGAGCTTGGTAGTGAGGGCAGCGTGGGAGCAAGGAATCAGCAGTGGGCAGCAGTTTTAGGAAAGGTTTAATTTTAATTTTAATTTGTCAATTTCAGTTTTATTAGATAGTAAATAGTATTTTGTGTGACTAAGTTTTACAGCTAGACAAGGTACTTCACGTTTGATGCATGTAGTTCGTGAGACTCTAGGGGTTTAATTGTTTTCGTTTATTTCTTATGTTTATTTGATCTCTGCGCTTTAATTGATTTATTATTGCCGTGTTTGATGATTAATGAAGCATGTTAATTAATTGACTTAGTGATAAATTTTCGAATAGATTAGTTAATCCGTGATTGCTATCTATTGAAGTGACGAATTAATGAGATTAAATAATTTGGTCTAAATAGATTGCGGTTTTTCCGATTCTGTTGGCTAAAGTAAGGGTCCATTAGAGCTTATCGCTGCCATAGATTATATTATGCAGAGCTTTACTCGGGAATAGTCTAATTGGTTAGGGTAATAATCTGCGGAGCTTTACTCGGGGTTATCGAATAATTATGAATGGATTGGTAGATTTGTGCTGTTCACGGTCTGCTATAACTTTGTCTATAGGAATGAACGAAATTTATAATTTTGAGTCTATGATCGAATTACGGTATCAAACGAGAGAGTACCTTGGCTAGGCTTTTATTCATATTATTTTCAATATTATTTTTAATTTCTTCATGCATGGTTTCGTGTTTTAAAATTAATCATCCCCAAATCAACTTTCTTTATATTTTTATTTTATTTTTATTTTTAATTTCGCACAAATAAATAATTACTTCATTGGTCTCTGTGTTTCAACCATATTCACCACTTTACTCGCTTAAGTGTTATAAAGTAGGAATTTATTTTTGTTGGTTTGACACGCCATCACTCGCTATCTGTCATATGCTTTCCAAGGTTGCCTAATCCATTTATGATTTCTGCAAAACGATCAAGCATAGTGTAAATAGACTCACCTTTCTTCATGACAAACATTTCATAGTCATGGAGAAGCATGTTTATCTTTGTTTTCCAGACTTGGTTGGTTCCTTCATGGGTGATGCGAAGTCTTTCCCACATTTCTTTAGCGCTGGTCCAAGAATTAACTCGGTTTCTTTTTTCAACCGTGAGAGCACAATAAATTAGCTTCATGGCTTTCGCGTTGATGTAAGCTTGCTTTCAATCATTGTCGTCGTACTCCATCTCTGTTTTTAACTCACCATTTTCTTTCAAAGGAGCTTGTGGACCAAAAGTGATAATCTTCTAGTATTCCACTCCCTCGCTTATAATGTGATACTTCATAGGATTTTTCCAAGAAGAATAGTTAGTACCATTAAATAAAGGAGGGCGATTGTTTGTGTTACATTCTTTCGCTAAGTTATTGTGTGCCATCCCTGGATACTTCTACTCTGATACCAATTGTAAACGATCCAGAAGGGCGGTTGAATAGATCTTTAAGCTTTTTGTAATTTTCTACAACAAAATTAGAAGTTAATTCACATAAAACAATTTAATCAAAATTAAATGTAAAGAGTAGGGAAGAAGAGTAAACACTATTTTTATAGAGGTTCGGTGCTAAGACCTACGTCCTCTACCTAACCTCCCACTTAGGATTTTGCAAACCACTTTATTGCACACTTTGTAGTTCAGTGTGAACTTTTTCAATACCACTTGATTTCCAGCTTAAGCTACCTTTACACTCGATTTGTTTTTCGGCACAAATCCTACCTCACACGTGAAGTTTCACTAGTCACTCAAATTCTAAGAGAAATAAGATAAAGTTTGAAGAATAAAGCTCAATACAATGATGTAACAAGATAGGAGAAATAGTGAGCAGAATATGGAGCAATAATGGAGTCTTTTGCTTATGGAACTTCTCTACTATTTTTCTTTGATCATCCACTCTTATACTTGAAGGAAAATAGCTGTTGGAACCCATTCTAGCCGTTGCATGATTGTTATGACCGTTCTTTAACATCCTCCTTTCCATTTGTGGTTAATTGCCTTGTTGGAATTAATTTGTTGTACCCATAAGTCGACTTGTCGTCATGTAAAAGTCGACTTGTGACAACATTTTTCGTAAAATTTTATCTCCGCTCTTCAATAAGTCTACTTATGCTGTGTAAGTCGACTTATGTACTATTAGTCGACTTGTGTTGACATATCTTCATATGTTAGTCGACTTATGTTGTTCTAGTCGACTTATGCTGTTCGGATCTTGATGTATAAGTCGACTTATGATGTGCAAGTCGACTTATGTAGGCTTCAACGGTAATATCCAATTGAATCTTCTATAATCTTAATTATTAATGTCTCTTGCACTTATAAGGAAGCTTCCATCTTAATTCCTCAATGATTAATCACTTGTCCATCTTGATTTGCACAATAATAATCCCAAAATACCTGAAATAATTTCTTAACTAATTCTATATATTTTATTATTATCAAAACATAAAGGGATTTAATTTGTTAACCTCCATTGGTCCAACAAAAGTCAGTTGGGAAAACAAATCCTTTGACTTGCACCAGGATATCCTCTAGAATGCTTTTAGGGTATATCACTGTCCTATCTGTTAGACCAAGCACTACACTAGTATCTTTCAAAGCTTCAATACCAAAGGTCTTATAAATAACGATCGACATGACATTTATTAATGATCCTAAGTCAAGTAAGGTATGAGAAACAATAGTTCTACTTATGGTATAACAGATAGTGTAAGAATTTGGGTCTTTGCATTTAATGGGAAACTATGGCTTAAATAAGGCACTAACACTCAACCCTAGTTGGATTCTCTCACTATGCCTATACTTTCTCTTATTTGTATATAGGTCTTTCAAGAATTTAGCACACGTAGGCATCTTTTTAATCAATTCAAGCAATGACACATTCACCTCAAGTTTGCTAAATATTTCAAACAATTCATCATTGTCTTTCCTATCAACAATATTTTTACTAACCAAGTAAGAATTTGGAAAAGGCAAGTCATAAATGTTTACCTCGTCATCTTTGGAGTCGAAAGGTGATCTTTTCTCTATTAATCTCTTCATGATAGTTGTTGCCTCTTCATTATTTTGCACCACTGGTTGTTTATGAGACTTCTCTATGAGCTTCTTTTCTTGTATGCTTTCAGATTGAATAGAATCATTCTTCTCAGCTTGGGAGGTTTGTTGAGTAGTGTTAGTAGGAGGAAACTCAACTTTTCTTTCCTCATTAACCGATTCTTCATCCTCTTTGTTCTCTTTGACTTTCACCTTCTTTGCCCAATTTTCTTACCACTTCTCAATGTGATTGCATTCAAAGATTTAGGATTTATCACTGTGTTGGAGGGTATAAAACCACTACTCTTTGCTTGTTGTTCACTCAAGTTGTTGGAGATTTGAGTAACAATAATGTTTAAGTTCTCATGCTTAGTCTTTATTTGCTCCAACTTAGATAACACATTTTGTAGACATGAGTCCATCTTATTCCCTATAGCATTCAACTTAGCATCGGTTTGTGTCTTCTCTTGATCTAATCTTGAATTAATGTCGGCAATGCCCTTTATGATCATAGAAAATTTATCACCCTTAAAAAAAGAAGATGATGTCCCTTGATTAGACACGATTTGATTGGAAGAATTTTCTTGAGTGTTGCCTTGATCCCTACCCCATCTAAAATTAGGGTGATCTCTCCAATTTGGATTAAAGGTGTTAGATTAGGGATCCCTCTTTTGATATTGGCCATTCCTATTTTGGTAAAGGGTAAAAACTTCTTCATATCTAGCACAATTATTAAAGGCATGCATCATGGATCCACAGTACTCACAACCGGCTGCTATATCTTAAGAATGGCCCACTGAATTAACTTGCTTGGCCTTCACACTATTCTCCAAAATATTGAGTCTTTTCTCCACTAGGTTTCCCAAAGCAGCAATTTTAGCAAGAATATCTTGGGAAGAAACTGAAGAGGTATTGTACATCCTCTTTGTGTCTCCAGATTGAGGGTCATTGGTAGTCATCTTTTGAAGTAGGTCCCATAAAGCATTGAGACTCAATTCACTGAGCGAACTATTTGCTACGGCATGAATTAAGGGCTTATGATATAGAAGGAGCCCTTCATAGAAAAAGTTCACATATCATTCTTTAAAATATTGTGGTGTGGACAATGGGCTATAATTGTGATGAACCTTGTCCAATATTCATGCATGGATTCATTATCTCGTTGCATAACACTAGTTATCTCCTTTTTAAGCCTCAAAGTTTTAGAGGCAAGAAAATATTCATCTAAGAATGCTCCTTTCAATTGATACCAGGTCAATGTGGTGAAATGTTGAGGTAGTATGTAAAGTCACTCCTTGGCTTTTCCTTCTAAAGTAAAGTGGAATGCTTTCCTCAATACATCTTCAAGATTTGTCGTGGGTGGTTTCATGGAAGAACCCACCATGTGCATAGTCTTCAAATGCCTATCTGGATCATCACCTGCAAAGCCATGGAGTTTAGGTAAGGAAGAAATTAATGCTCTTTTAATTTCAAAGTTCACATTATCGGTATAAAAGCCTTAAGGGTAATAATCAACATTGGAATTATTAATCTCCCTCATGCTTCTATTATCCTCACCATTATTCCCTATGTTGTTCTGACCATGTCCATTGTTCCCTTTAGGCCCATCAAGTTTATTATTACCATTATCACCATCCATGTTATCTTGCTCTAATTCAAAACCACTAGCAGATAAGTGTTCACTAAAGGTAGCTCTCTCACTAGGTTCTTGTTCACTAGATAACAAACTTGACTCTTGTGAGATATGCTCGTCCTCAACAAGAACTTGACTTGTCCCCTCTATTCTCCTATCTCTTCTAATCTTTTTCACTGACCTCTCAAGTTCAAGATTTATAGGATTCAAAGGTAAAGCCCTATCACTCCTAGGCATAAATAGTAACAATAAGAACGAGGTGCAAAATTGACTTACACAATAAGATTCAAGTAAAAAAAGGAAGAATATGATGAGTATAAGTGTGTGTGTGTGTATGAATGTATCAATATGAGTGATGATACACTTTATAGTATATGAAAAAGTGTGAAAACCTGTAATATGCACAATTAATCAAAGAATATCAAACACTGCACCAAAATGCATAAAAGAGCAAATTTCCCAAAACTTGACTTGGCGAATTGACCTCTACACTCAAGAAAGCAACGAGTATGCTATAATTAAGGAAACAGGAGCAATGTAATCCATTAAATAGCAACTAAGTCAAAGAGTAACCCAAAACTTTTATTTAGCCAAGAAAATGCAAAATGCAAATGGAAACGGACTATACAATACCAATGCAAGTACGAGGCTCAACACACAAATCCCAATCAATGTTACTTGACACTTAGTTACTAGGAACCAATTTTTTGGATCCCCGACAACAACGCCACTTGAAGTAACCTTAAATCTGATGTCATCTTGGGGTTATTTCAAAATTTAACTAAGGATTGCATATAGTATAACCTCACCTTAGGTCGTTCTCTCTAAGAAACCAAAAAAATATGAAATTAATTTCCCAAGTAACTAAATGCCCAATGCAGCCTAAACTTTAGAATGGGGTGTGATTTGATCAATTACCACTAAAATTTTCAATGAATTAGAATAAACGTAAAGGACTTGTTTTGTTATTTTAAATTTAAAATGAGTGATATGAAATGGTCATAGATGAATGTAAAAAAAAAAGAAACAACAAAAGTAATTAACAATGATAAACACAACATTTTAGTTCAATAACACAGGAAATCATTACTCAAATAGATATTGGAGTTAAACAAAGGAACCAAGAGTTAAAATCAGGCTTTTAATCCAACAACTGAGCCACCTTAATTGATTTTAACATATTTTAAAGGCAATAACATAGTTTGACTTGGAACTAGTTCAACTGGATGTAAAAATTGCATTTTTACATGAAGACTTAGAAGAGGTAAAGTCTATATAACTTAGCCCGAAGGTTTTTAAGTTGCTGGAAAAGAGAATATGGTGTGCCAGTTTGAAAAATCATTGTACGGATTAGAGCAATCTTCTAGGCAGTGGTACAAGCAATTTGACAAGTTTATGATGAGGCAAAAGTACACAAGAAGCAAATATGATCATGTGTGTATTTTCGCAAGCTACAAGATAGATCCTACATATCTTCTCCTGTATGTTGATGATATGTTGATGTTGATGATATGTTGGTAGCTTCAAACAATCAAAGAGAAATTGAGAAATTAAAGATTCATTTGAACTAGGAGTTTGAAATGAAGGATCTTAATAAAGCTAAGAAAATTGACGACATGGAGATAAGTAGAGATAGAAAGTTGGGGAGACTATGTTTGACTTAGAAGCAATATTCGAAAAAGGTACTACAACGTTTTGGCTTAAATGAGAAGTCAAAACTTGTTAGTACTCCGCTCGCTCTTTATATGAAGCTCAGTGCATCCCTATCTCCAAAGAAAGATGTATAATGAGAGTACATAACTAAAGTATTGTATGCAAATGTGGTAGTAGCTTGATGTATGCTATGTTGTGTACAAGACCTGACATTTTACAGGCAGTTGGGTTGTGAGCAAGTATATGCATGATCCTGGAAAAGAACATTGGCAAGCTATGAAATGAATTCTACGGCACATTTTGAATACCGTAGATGTTGATTTGGTATTTCAATAGCATAAGCAAGACAGTCAATGTGTACTTGAATATTGTGATTCTGACTATGTCAGTGATTTAGATAAACATCGATCAACTATTGACTATGTGTTTACTCTTACAAAGGCACCAATCAGTTGGAGGTTTACCTTATAGTCAACAGTTGCTTTGTCAACTACAGAGGCAGAGTATATGACAATTACAGAGGTTGTGAAGGAGACAATTTGGCTTCAAGGATTGCTTGATAAATTAGGAATTGGGCAGAAGCATCTCAAAGTAAAGTTTATCATGCAAGGACAAAGCACATTGATGTCAGTTATCATTTTGTATGAGAGGTAAGAAGGTGGAGTAGTAATCCAGAAGATTAAGACTATTAAGAATCTTGCTGATATATTGACAAAGGTGGTGCAAGATATATTGACAAAGGTGATGACTGCGGTTAAGTTCCAACATTGTTTGGACTTGATCAGCATTGCTAAAAATTGAAAATGAGCGCTATAAAGTGCATTTGAAGACACTACTAAAGATAATTTTTTTAGAGATTTGAAGATATGAAATATGTCAAAGTGGAGAATTGTTGATTTATGACGTATTTTGAAATCCCAGATTGAAGAATTACAAAGATGGGGGAGTCTTCTTAAGTTATAAAAGGAAGACTCCACCTATCTTACGCGTCCCAAAATTATCTTTCTTAAAATAACACATCTTCTCTTCTTTTGTAGTATTGTACTTGTATTATTTTCATAGGATAATGAAATATTAATTTATTAATGCCTGAGGAAGTAGGCATAATTGGTTGAACCTCCTTAAATTCGGGTGTTCTTTATTTATCTATTTAATGGCTATTATCGGATATAGTTGTAGTGAATTATTGTGCTGTTAAATTATGATTAATGTATATAACACCCTCTTCTTCAAAGGGACGGCTTTTTCATAGATCAATCTATACACATTTTGTAAAGATCAACTATTCTGATTTTAGGAATATAGTTACTACAATATTCATATATTTTCTTCTAATTAGTTAAAACTTTGAAACTAGTGATATTAACCTGTAAAATCTTGTTATCATAAAATTAGTTAACACTACCACTATATATATTTTTAATCTTTCCTACAACCTCATCCAAATTGGGTTTGACGACATTAAGTTAGGATGCATACATATAAGGAAGAACCAACTTCTCTAATTTTTAGCAATTGTAATTTTATATTCAAATTTTTTTGGGCTTGTTAATTCTTTTAAGAATGAACGGGTAATAATCCGAGATTTAAGTTTTAACGATAGAATATCACAAAACTTTATGAATATTAATGTTATTCTATTATTAAGAGTTTATTTAGTTCTGATTTGAATTTTTAATTTTCTTATTCTTATAACTTACGAAATTATAAAACTGATTTTTGTTTTCTATTTTATTTTTGTTATAATCTAATTTTATTATTAACTAAATAAATGATATAGATATCTAAAATTAACTAAGAATGGAAATTATGATTAATGTGATTTAATTTAAATTACTACTACGATTATTTTAAACTCTAAATAAAAATAAAAATTTTAATTTGTTAGTTACTTCAAGATAGTTTTAAATTTAAAATATATTTAAAACATTAACAAAATTTTAAAAATATTTTCAATTAAATAAAATAATTTTAAAGAATGTTTAATTCTATATAATTACATTTATTTAAAATTTAAAATATATTTTAGTAAACAAATGTTAGTTTAAAAACAAAATCTACAAATTTCTTACTTAGTTAATTATTATTTTAATAAAATATGACGAATTTAATATTAATATTATTTAAAATATTATTGAGAGATCAGAATAAAATTAATTTATCCTTGACTAAATACAAAATAGATTAATAAAAGGAGGTTAAATCCTTGACTTAATATAAGTACAATATAAATGATATAAAACAAACCGTCATCAATTGTAACTTCATCAAAATTACTGAAGTATATATAGGTTCTTGCAATTTTATAAATATATTTTTACTTTGTTTTATATTTAATTCTCTATTTTCATACTTTTAATAATTTTAATTTTAAAAATAAAAATGGAATTTCAAAAAAATTGCTTTAGTTGGAATGACAAAATTCAAATTTTGTTAAATGAAATAACAAAAGATTTGTCTTTCTATTATTTTAATTATTTTGTTCTTTTTTTAGGGAATTATTTTGTTCTTTTAGAAGGTATAACAACGCTAATCATGATTTGACTATTCGTTTATCTTCGCCAAGGAAGGGATGAGTAAGAATTGCACACGTCAAAGATACGTATGAATAATAAATAATAATGATAATTAATATAAAATAATAATAATTTTAAATATTTCATATATAAATAATAATTACAATTAACATAAAACAATCATCATTATATAAATATAAAATTATGAATAATACAAAGTATTTAAAATATTATAATAATATAGTTTTATCATTTTAATAAATAATTACATCAAAAGATTCAAAACATCTAATAAAAAGAATAATAAATATCCTTATCCAATTTACAAAAAGAGTTCATACGAAGAAACAATCAAGTAGAAGTTAAATCTTAAATAAAAATATTTATACTTACATTACATATATAGAATTTAACATAAACATCAAATACAAGTAAAATTAAAAGAGGAGGAAAAACAAAAACATGGAACGAAATTCAATCATCAACGAGAGGATACCTGCTATAACTGTACCGACCTCAGTAATTATTTGGTACAAAATCTTCATCATTGAGAGAAGCTTTATCATCATTATCATTCAAATTCAATGTACCAAATGACATATCAATGCTTTCTCATCTAATATTATCTTCCAAATCATTCACATTAACCAAAATTGATTCTTCAAAAATTCAATCTGCTAAAAGATCAATATTATCAATGGAAATTGGATCAATTGAACTATTTGTGTTATTAAGACTCTTAGTAAATTATTAAATTTAATTATTAGAAAATTATAAGAAATTATATCGAAATTAATAATGATACTAATGAAAATAACATACATTTCCCGAAGCTTTGAATTGTAATGAACAAAAACCAAATCATTCAACGTCTTATGCTCCAATCTATTCTTTTTTTTAGTGGATAAATTCAAATGTACTCCAGTTTCATTCACAACCTATTGTACTCACACATTGACTTAAAATTCAAATTATAAACCTTTTTTAATTTTGGAACACCATTTTCGAATTGATCCCACCAAGAAACTGTAAGTTATAAGATAACAAAAAAGTGTTACAAACAAAATAAAGTAATAATTAAGTTTCAAAAAATAAGAAAAAGAAAATAACTAATACCTGAAGTGTTGGGTCCGAAACCCAACTACTTAAACTTAACACTTTCACTCTATGCTCTGATACCATAAATGTTGGATCCCGTTTCCGAAACCCAACTTCTTTACACTTAACGCTAGCACTGCTTAAACTGTACATAACCACTCTCTTGAAGCGGAAAGAAAATAAAAAGCCAAAGCGAATGAAACGAAACAAATGTGAAACTAATTAGGATCGAATCCAACTGAAATCGAATATCAAATAAGTCGAATCGAAATATAAATGGAAATTGAATGGAATCGAATACGAATGCCAAACAAATAGATCAATTCGATAGGATCGAATACAAAAGAGATCGATTCAAACTGAAATAAATCAAGATGGATTCACATCAGATACCAAATGAATTCAAATGCAAATAGAAAATGAACTTGAAGTCAACGCCTACAACCGGTGGGTTCGAACTGAATTTCAAATTCTGACATCTGAAACGTGAACATAGAAAACTTGTTGCGTTGGAAACCTTAGTCCAATCCGGAAATCGTATATATATGTATATATATATATTCTTTAAAACTCAATCTTTAAACATGGTCTTCTTAATTATGCGATAACTCAATTTCTTTATAAACGACACATGATCTTATCCTTTTTCTCATTTCTTGCCATAACAAATATCACACTCATGCCAATAAACCCATAAATTCCATATACATCATCACTTATCCCTATAAATCATATAAAAATCCGGCAGCATAACGACTGCACAAAAACAAAACCCAAACCACCAAATATCTTGAATACACTTCTATATATATCCAAACAATTACACACATACTTCATGATCCACCGGACCCTCCGTCCGGGATCTCAGCAGAAACGCAAACATAAATTCTAAACCACTTCAAGACAATTTTATAACAATTCATATTTCATTATCAACACAATCATCCATATCCACATAAATATATCCCAATTTCATTCATAACTCAAATACAATTTGTATACAAAACCAATATACACCTTCCATAGTCAAAACATTGATTAATTCCTATAAACCAAAATCTTATACAATTGCATAATCCAAAATATATTATGAACCAAAAGCTTACAATGTCCTAATGGCATTGTAAGCCATAATCCATTTCCACTAATCTTAAACCAAATACACAAAAATACAAATCATGTACAACTACTGATGTCTTGACGTCTTTCATCCGATCTCCCCACGAATACGGAGATGGGGATGAAGGGGTGAGCTTCGAAGCTCGTGGATAACATGTTTATTAAACAAATGATAAGCAAAGTATTTTCAAACCTTACTTTTTCGTTGATCGAAAACAGTGAAAGGTTACTTCTCAATAACTTTTCAATTCAAAACTTTCATAAATCTTTACAAACAGTTTTGCAAAACTCTCATAGTTGAAAATCCAAGTTCTCATTTTGTCAAACTTTCAAACCATTGTACACATGAAATGCATTATATATACATGCAGCACATTCTAAACAAAGTAAAACATATAACACATCAATTGGTTTGGGTTGGTCCATAAAGCAGGCGTCTCGCACATTCCATGAGCGGTCCTGCAGCAAAGTGAAACACATGGGAGTCCAGAACGGAGCTCCTATGCCGCTATCGAGCAGCCGGAGAAGGCTTTGGAAGCGAGACCAACAGCTTGTCGACTCCATATGAAGGACCTAACCAAACTCATGTAACACGTATTTATGCTTGAAAACTCATATTGCCCGAAGGCATATTTCGAAAATTCAACTTTTCATGCAATGTCGTATTTAACACATTTACATTCGCAAATTTTCATATATGCATATAACAATGCAAACATATTCTCAACAATCAATCAATTTCGTCAATAACCACAATTCACATATTGAAACTCAAACAAATCAAACATAAGAATTCAACAATCATAATCATTTCATCAAATCCTTCAAATACTTTGAAAGTAGTCAATCGAATCATTTCGTTTTAAAATCCGAAACACTTCCGGATTCATTTGAAAAACAATAATTTCAATAGTTCATAAATCATTCCGAAAGTCAATTGATTCAAATCATTTGAAAACAATAGCATATAAAACCAATATTTACAATTATCTTATAATTTGAAAAATAAACATATTACCCACCTTACATCCATGCCATAAGCTTGTCCATGCTTCAACTTGTCCATAGGTTCCCTTGATCTTCCAATTTACAATTACCTAAGCCATAATCCACCAAGTCCAATATCATAAACATCATACTTCTCAAAATTAGTTTCATAATTTACAAACCCATAAGATTTCTAGCCTTTCTACATCATAATCTTCCAAAATCCCCACTCATGTAATTTGGCATAATGTCTAACTCATTTTTCATCCAAAATCAAACATAACTTATGACATAATTATCAAACTAACTTCAAAAACCACAAACCCATAACCTTTTCCATATTTCTAAACTAACAAATCACTAAAAACTCAAGCTTAAAGATTCTCTTACCTCTTTCTCTTCCTATTTTCGAAATTATTCTTGGCTTGGAGGGTAGATCTCTTCTCTTTCCCTCTTTTCCTTCATGAATCCATGGGAAATCAAGCTCGAATCCTTTAAAATTCAGAAACCCTACCTTATCTTCCTTCTTCTCCTCCATCGTTCCTTTCTCTTCTCTATCCTCTCTTTGTTTACTCTCTTCAATTTTCGTGTATTGCTTCTTCCAAAAGACAGACATGTGCCTTATAAGTGCCATGTCACTTAAATGATGTTAAAAAGACCCATTTGCCCTTCCCCTTAAGCCTAAGTTCTTAACTCCTTAAGTGATGTTCCCAATATGCCCTTACACTTTAGTTCCATGTGTGCTTACTTTAGGACAAGTTTATCACCATCTAATTGAATGAATTAGTCAAAACTTCCTTCTAGAGAATTGTTCCTCATTGTCTTAATTTCATAATGCCTCAAGAATCATCCAGTTTCGAGTACTACACCAAAAGTTATGCTTAAAACATTTCGGGTATGTCTTATGCTAAATCACTTTCCAGCACATAATTTCCATCCAAAAATGGACCTTCTTAAGGACCAAATTGAAACTCGAATTTTTCATAACAATTGTAGCTCTATTTCTCTAGTTTAATCCAAAATAAGAATCACATCATTTCGATTTCCAGAGCAAAAGTTATGCTCAAAATACTGAACTATATTCAGAAAATAGTCCAACTCACTTTGATTCAAATAATCTTGCTCAATAAAATCCCTAAAATTCATAATTTTCCATTAATATGAAATTAAGTGTCTTAGGAATCCAACGTTTCAAGAATCAACTCAATCGGATGTCGGACGAAGGAGTTATGGCCAAATAAATTCGATATGTCCATATCCTGAAAAGCACAGGCTGTGTGAAATTTATACTGTCAGTCACACAGTCTGTGTGACCTTCGGATGGTCTGAGATGGGTTTACATACTGTGTGAAAATTCACACAGGCTGTGTAACCCATGATAACAGCGCCTCTCACACTGGATTTACACGATCAGGTGAAATTTCACACAGGCTGTGTAACTTTCTGCCAACAACAACATTTCACCCTCTAAACCCTCTTCAGAGGTTTCCAAACCTTCTCCTAACATTCCCATACCTCAAACACTTCTCCAACACTACAAAGACCACTTTAAATCCATTCAACAACATCAATCCCTCATTAAAACTCAACTTTCAAAGGATTTATCTTCAATCCTAACATCATATATACTCACAATCTACCTAATTTGAACTCTTCAAAAGTAGCACAACATTATACTCATTCCAATACCAATCTAACACAACCAACAATTGGCAATCCTCAACATTCACAATATACACATATAACATATACTTCTAAAACTAACAACAAATGAAATTCTCAACCAAAGATAACTTATCCGTCAATCTCAAACTTTAATGAAACATAATCATACAAAATAAACTTCTAAATTCTCATTCTCATTTTATAGGACTCTCATATGCAATAACCTCTTATCATTCACCAAACATCCTATCTTGCTTTTCCATAATGTCTTTCATATATAACTATGGTTCATGCTTAAAATTTCTCAACTCATCATCCATCAATAACACATTCTAATATCATAATCATCTATAACATAATTCATATACAAAAACACTCATTTTATTTCATTTTCATATTTCTAATTTCCACTCAAGGTTCGGGGTCCAACATGAAGAAACTTTTCCTCTTTGTTGAATAGCAATCGGCATTCCAAAATTTTCATAAGACAACTTGTAAAGCTCCATTTGTGAGCTTAAAAGATTTGATATCGCGTTAATGCTAACAATTGTTGTAATAGTTAAACGCATTCATTTATTAATTTCAGCTTCCTTTGTATAAGATTCAGTCTAAAATACACACTAGGATTAAAAAATGCCCTAACTGCAAACAATGGAGAATAAAGTTGTCTTTCTCTTCTCTCATTAATGATTGAAAGATATGGTGTGTATAAAGAAGGCCTATGTTTCAGATTTGCCTTGATTGCTTCTGTCGCTCTCTCTATGACATCAAAAATATAACCCATTGTTGGCTTTTCTTCACCATCAGCCAAGCGAATCACCCTCACCAAAGGCTCATAAATTCGGATAACAAATTGACATTGAGACCAAAATTCTATATCTTTCAGTATAATATTACAAACCTCCATTCCAGCATTAGACCTAACATGCTGAGATGCAATTCATATATCACTTGTAAACATTTTTCTTAACTCTTTCTTCATCGAAACAAAAGATTGAAGTGATAAGAAATTTGTGGTAAATCTTGTCACAGCAGGACGATACAAATTCCTACCATTGGTAAATTCCTTTCTCATCAAATTCAATACCCATACATGATTATAAATGAACTTTGTTATCTTTTTAGCTTTTTGCATAGTCCCATCAATAATAGAAAAATACCTATGATCCCTTATATTCTCCAACATTAGGTCAATGCAATGTGCAACACAAGAGTCAAAAAAATGAATTATATGTATCTGCAATCTTTTTCCTACCGCTTTATAAGTGGAATCATTGTCAGTAATAAACTGAACAATATTTTTCGATCCTACTTCATTCACAACTTCATCAAATATCGCAAACAAAGTCTCAGTATTTTTAATAAGGCCAGATGCATCAATAGATTTAAAAATATAGATCCATTCAAAGAATAAACCAAAAAATTTATAATAGGATCTTGCCTCCTATTTGTCTAACCATCACACATGATTGAACATTCATAAGTACCCCGATTCACTCTTCTTTTAGCCAAATAACTTTTAATTTCAAAAATAACACAACTCAAAAGTTTACTTCTTAAGTCATCAATCGAATGACCTTTATATCCTAGACCGTAAGAAGCTATTGCATCCATCATAGGTTGATAATAATAAGACTTAAAAGCATTGGATGACGAATTTGTATCATACCACCATCTAGCCACTATCATATCGACATTGTGAGCTGCATCTCTTGATTGCATTACACTACGAATTGAAGGTTGGGCTCTAGTTCGTGGTGTAAAGAAACTAGTCACCTGCTTTCTTCTCATCCTTACATCATATTCTTCTCGAGCCTGAGATGGAACACTACCAGTATCAGTACCACTGCCACTACCACTTCCACCTTTAATATTTTCAAAATCACCACAAAAATTAGAAAACAAACTTCTACTACCAATTTCAAAATTTAATATTTACCTTCTATCTCTCTCATATTGATATTCATTAAGCAATGTTTTTATCTACTACTTCATATCATGACTTACTTTTTTACAGAGTTTCACATCTCCTTTAATCCAAACTAAAATTTTTTTAATCGGATGATTCCTCCACCTTTCAAATGCTTGTAACAAAACAAGTAAATAGTATGGTTCTTCATATAGGAAACCAATGCAGTATGAGCCCAAGTTGGATTATTGTATCTTCCTGAAGTAGGTTGATCAGGAGTACTTGAACTTTCTTCCATTTATCTATATAAATAAAAATAAATAACACATAATTTCAGTACACAATATGCATATCCATCTTATATAATATAACTCATTCTATATTATTATATTACATGCAATTCAATTTCATAGAACATAATTCACTATAAGTCAAAAGCTAACAATTCAAAACATTCAACATATATAATAACACAAAATATACATCAACATTTTCCATTTTTAACAATTTCCAACAATTTCTATTTCCAACAAATTCAAAACATTCATAATTCCATTTCCAACAATTTTCATTTCCAACAATCACAAAACATTCATAATTCTATTTCCATTTCCAACAATTTTCAGTTCCAACAATAATAAAACATACATCAACAATTTCCAACAATTTCTATTTCCAACAAATTCAAAACATTCATAATTCTATTTCTATTTTCAACAATTTTCAATTCCAACAATCACAAAGCATACATCAACAAATTTCAACAATTTTTATTTCCAACAAATTCAAAATATTCATAATTCCATTTATATTTCCAACAATTTCCTATTTTAATCAAACTAGGAAGGCTGGATGGCTTCATTATTAAGGCCACGTTTCGGATGGCTTCTTACCACGTATGGAGGGAGAGGAACAAGTGACTCTACAAGCAAGTTGAACGAAGTAAATATGAGCTTGCGAATTGCATAGTTAATTTGATAAGGGAGGCCATCATTATGAATGAGAAGCAAGATTCTATGCATCTAGCTACGAGGAGGCTTTGGTTTTTGTAATTGTAAGTGCTTGTTTAGTTTGCGCTAATGGAAAGTAGGGGTTGTCGCTCTCCTTTTTTCCTTTGCAGGTTGTAATATATTGTACATTGTAGTCTTTACCGGTTTTTTGGTAATATATATTTCTTAAAATAAAAAAAATCACAAAATATTCATAATTCTATTTCCATTTCTAACAATCACAAAACATACATTAACAATTTTCATTTTCAATAATTTCCAACAAATTCAAAACATTCATAATTCCATTTCCATTTGCAACAATTTCTAACAATTTTCAATTCCAACAATCACAAAATATACATAAACAATTTCCATTTTCAACAATCTCTAACAATTTCTATTTCCAACACATTCAAAACATTCATAATTCCACTTTCATTTCTATTTTCATTTCCAACAATTTCCAATTCCAATAATTACAAAACATTCATAATTTCATTTCTATTTTCAATAATTTGTAATTCCAACAATCATAAAACATTCATAATTCTATTTCTATTTCCAACAATTTCTATTTCCAACAATCACAAAACATTCATAATTTCATTTCCATTTTAAGGAATTTCAAACAATTTCTAATTCCAGTTCCAACAGTTATCAACAATTTTCAATTCCATTTCCAACGATTTTCAACAATTTCTATTTCCAACAATCACAAAATATTTATAATTTCATTTCCATTTCTAATAATTTCCAATAATCGCGATACATTTTATTATAAAAATTTATTATAAAACCTTCTTCATTTCATTTAATTATAAAACCAATAGTTAATTTGATAAAATCATGTGAGAATGCCATATATATATATATATATATATATGTTATTTATGGTATCAATAATTTTCAAATAAAGAGTTGTTGAATGCATTTTCTCATTTAAATGAGTGGCATTTTCCCTTTAGTTTTTGCATATAGTCATTAGGTTTTATACATATTTTACCTTCTTGATTTTCATTCTCTCTTCTAGGTTTTGGTTATTTCTCATTATATTCGTGGCAGTGTGATTCTCTATTTCCATGTCCAACATGGTTTTGTTTCAATTTGCAATCTTTAAGATTGTTCCTTGACGATTTTGTCGTTATCTCTTCTAGGTTTTGGTTATTTCTCATTATATTATTGGCAATGTGTTTCTTTATTTCCATTTCCAACATGGTTTTGTTTTTCAGTTTGCAATGTTTTAGATTGTTCCTTGACGATTTATGGTCTCATTTTGCTTGGATCTATGATTTTTGTCCTATTTTCTTTGCTTACTATTGCTGTCACTCGCTTTGTTTGGCGTTAGAAACCAGATGTAATGGAAATTAAGTCTATAACTTGATTACACAAAGTGGCACGCGGATCCATTAACTGATAATGGTTTAGTTTAACTTCTTTTTCTAGATGGTTGTAAGTAGCTTTCTTCTGTTGATCTTCTAAGTTCTCTAAATGCTCCTTTGCCTTAGGGTTTTAATCATTTTTGGTAGATATGGTCATTATTTGTGTAAATCTATGCATACGATGGGTTTTTTGGTGATAAAGTTGATTTCTTTTATATTTTGTTATTTGTTGTTTGCCAGTTTTCTTCGTTTGATATTCACAATGACTGGTATTTCTTTAGCCAAATTTGGTCTAGTATCTAGAGTACTGATATTTCTTTTGATTCAAGAAGAGAACAACTATTTCAAGTTGTCTCTTAGAAGACGACAAAGATATATTTTGGTACAAAGTTGTTTCTGATCCAGTTGGTCTTTCGCTAATCCTTTGATTCTATTTTGAGTGCCTGAAGTAGAGTTCCTATCTCTTTTTGGTTTCAAAGCAAAGCTGGAAAAGAAAACTATACCAATGTTTTCTTAAATATGACTAGGCAAATAGTTTGCCAGCTTGGGGGTTGTCTACATCAGCTTCTCTGCTACTGCTGCTAAGAGAAACACCAGAGATTCCTATGCTCCTGTATGTACCTTACCTTATGTCTCTTTTTATTAAGTTAGTTAGTTTCTACAAACACCTAGTGGTATCGATTCACGGGATAAACAACGTCATTCACTCCTATTTTCGAGTATGTTTCTTGATTAAGCAATCTCTTTTACTGTGATGTTTCCTGAGTTTTGTGTTTTCTGATATTTCTGTTCTTTATGCATTTTTTTTAATATTAGCTTCTTTGTGTGATTTAAGGTTAAATGCTTTCATTTTGATCTCTTTTGTATTTGATATTGTTGGGTTTATGTCAACCTGAAATTTTTATGCTTCTGGATCTTATGGTTTCATTTTCGGAGATCTTCTCTTGTTCTTTCACTTCAACATATGGTAAGGCTTAGATCGATATGTAAGGCTTAGATCGGTACAATCTTATAAATGGTAATTTATTTCCATTGCAATTAATTTTGTTCCACTTGTTACAATGAAATATTGCAGTTTTCTTAACGATAAATTGATGCATATAGCTAACTATTTGATGATTTGGTGTTCAGAAAAACTGTTCACATTTGTATCTTCTTGAAAAAAATTTCTTTTTGTTAAAGTTCTAATTTTTGCTCCTTATGTTAGGTTTTGCTCCATAGGTTAGGTGATTATTAGTATTTTGTATTTGTAGGTTTATTATTTGTATTAAGTTTGTTGCATTATTAGTATTATTATTTGTGATTTCTTTTTTACGGTATTTATTTTGTTAACTTGCATCATTATTTTTCTGTCAATATTTGCATTTGGGTTTACTGGAAAACAACCTCTCTACTATGTAGGGGTAAGACTGCATACTATCAGACCTCCCAGATCCTGCTTTATTGCGGGACTTCAGGCTGAGTGCGATGATGATGATGATGATGAATCTGCATTTATAGTGGTTTTTGTTTAATTTGTGAATAAAAATTGACAATGAATAGGACTTTGGTTGAAAAAAAAAGACAGCTGAAATTTTGTTGGGAATGCACAGATTGGGATGTGAAACGACAATCTAGCAGGAGAAAATGCAATATGTAGTGATGCACTAGGGAGCAGTCCAAAACGCAAGGAAGAGAGGAGAAAACGTCAGTAGTAAGGGAGCAGTCCAAAAACGTTGCCACAAAGAGAAGCACATCGAAGGAGGCGAACAAACGCAAGGGGCTAGGTCTTAACAAAACGAGGTTTTAATAGGGAGGAATTAAGTTGTCATGGGAGAGCTACAGTGATGGCACAAGGGGAAGCACTGTTGGGAAAATCGGGTATTTTTGCCTCTAAGGTAAACAACTACTGAAGTGAACCGATTCGGTAATACCCAGGAAAGACCGCCAAACGGACTCCTAAGACAGTATTATCATTCCACGTAAGATCCCAGGAAAGGGCGGAGGGGTCACAAACGGTCCCACTTAAAACCTGGCCTCCTAGACAGAAATTACGTGCACGGTGTATTTATCACAACCTAAACCCGTGTACACACGCGAACAATAAATACACCCAAAAAAATTGAACATAACACTACAAATATACCCGAAAAATAATATTGAATACTATAAATGCGAAATAAATAAAAGGGATAAGGAAAGAACACACCCGAAAATTGATAACGGAGTTCGGCCAATTTTGCCTACTTTTCCGAGCACCACTTAAGGCAGCCTGCTCTTATTAAGAAGAGAATACTAAATTTGATATGTATACAACTTTTGAGTATTTTTATCAAATTTTTTAGATGGAATTGATTAGGAGGGGGAGGAGTTATTTTATAACTTCAAAAACTCCTCCCATCTTCATCTCCTTCCAATATGGGATAGGAATTGTGCCATCAAAAGTCAAAAATATCATGCCATCAAAAGTCAACAAAATACAACAAATCTCTACCTTGGCACAATTTCTGGTCCCACCAAATGCAAGCATCATTCATCCTCCCAATCAAACAAAACAACCTTTGTGGTGCTTCCAATTTACGCCCTCAGGCGCTAACTCAAATGTGCAGAATATTGACCAAGTCTAAACAATGTTCAAACTTGGCTCTTGTAACCACCTTGGTCAGCATATCTGTATGATTCTCTGTAGTCCGAATCTTCTGATAGCGAACATCAATGTGCTTCGTCCTTGCATGAAAGACTTGATTCTTTGCTAAATGAATAGCACTCTGACTGTCAGAATATACCTCAAGTTGTTTCTGACCAACTCCCAAGTCTTTAAGCAACCCATGAAGCCAAATTGCTTCTTTCAAAGCTTCTATAATAGCTATATACTCTGCCTCTGTTGTAGACAAAGCCACCGTTGACTGCAAAGTAGACTTTCAATTAACTGGCGCCTTTGCTAAAGTGAACAAATAGCCAGTTGTAGACCGTCGCTTATCTAAGTCACCTGCATAGTCAGAATCGCAATATCCAACTACACGTTGACCAAGTAATTCATCTTGCTTAAATACTAAACCAACATCTACGGTATGTAGGATATACCGTAGAATCGATTTCACAGCTTGCCAATGAACCTTACCCGGATCATGCATGTACCTGCTTACAACACTTATTGCCTGTGAAATATCGGGTCTAGTACACACCATTGCATACATCAAGCTTCCTACTGCATTAGCATAAGGGACTTTTGCCATGTATTCTCGTTCTTCATCCGTCTTTGGAGATAACTGGCTACTTAGTTTCAAATGAGGAGCAAGTGGGGTACTTACAGGTTTTGAATCTTCATGTATATCAAAACGTTGTAATACCTTTTTCAAATACTGCTTCTGTGATAACCAAAGCTTGCCTCTCTCTCTATCCCTGCTTATCTCCATGCCGATAATCTTCTTGGCTTCCCCTAAATCCTTCATCTCGAACTCTTTACTCAACTGAGCCTTCAATATGTCAATTTCACTTTGGCTCTTTGCCGCAATCAGCATATTATCAACATATAAGAGTAGGTAGATGTAGGACCCATCTTGAATTCTGCGTAAATATACGCAATGATCTTATTTACTTCTTGTGTATTTCTGACCCTTCATAACCTTGTCAAATCGTTTGTACCACTACCTTGGAGATTGCTTCAGTCCATACAACGATTTGTTCAATTTGCAAACCCAGTTTTCTTTACTAGCAACTTTGAATCCATCTGGCTGAGACATATAGATTTTCTCCTCCAAATCACCATGTAGGAACGCGGTTTTCACATCAAGTTGAGCTAGCTCCAAATTCAACTGCGTTATCAAGGCCAACAAAATTCTAATGGAAGAATGTTTAACAACCGGAGAAAATACCTCATTATAATCATTTCCTTCCTTTTGTGCGTAGCCTTTAGCCGCTAACTTTGCCTTGTAGTGAATATCATCTTTATCAGGAAATCGTTCTTTCTTTGCAAATACCCATTTGCATCCAATTGCCTTCTTTCCCTTCAGTAGTTGTGTCAGTTTTCATATCATGTTCTTCTCAAGAGATTGCATTTCCTCCTCCATTGCACCTGCCCATCTGCCACTTTCTAAACTTCGGATTGCTTCTGGGAAGGTAGATGGAACATCATCAACAATTGGAAGTGCATAAGCTACCATGTCAGTAAAACGAGCAGGTTTCTGAATCTCTCGTCTTGTCCTTCTAACGACAATTGACTCTGATTGTTGCGGAGGTTCTTGGGTCGGAACACCTTCCTCATCCGACTCTTCTTCTGCCATAGGAGAGTCACTAGTAGTACTTTTTGCTGGGATTACCACTGTTTGTTCAAACTCCACTTGCTTCGTCATACACTCCACCTGCTGTGAAGTACCATTAGCCCCTTCTGGAGTTACCTTATTTAACACGACAGATTCATCAAAGGTAACATCCCTGCTGACAATTGTCTTCTTTGACTTTAAATACCACAAACGGTATCCCTTAACTCCAGCATTGAAGCCCATAAATAGAGCCTTCTTTACTCGTGGGTCCAACTTTGATTCATTCATATGATAATATGCAATAGAACTAAAAATACGCAAAGAATCATAATCTGTTACAGGTTTTTCAGACCATACCTCTAATGGAGTCTTGCCACCAATTGCAGATGATGGCAAACAATTAATAAGATGTTGAGCGTATGTCACTGCCTCAGCCCAAAACTTTCTGCCTAACCCAACATTAGACAACATACAACGGACTTTCTCCACCAGTGTCCTGTTCATACGCTCCGACACCCCATTCTGTTGTGGTATTTTTCTAACTGTAAAGTGGGGAACTATGCCAGACTCTTGACATACCTTTAGGAAAGGATCACTCTTGTATTCTCCACCATTGTCTATTCGGAGAACTTTGATCTTTCTTCCTGTCTGGTTTTTAACTTGAGCTTTCCACTTAAGAAAAACTCCAAGCACATCATCTTTGTTCTTCATAGAAAACACCCATACTCTTCTGGAAAAATCATCAACAAAAGTGACAAAATAATGCCTACCTCCAAGAGATGGAGTCTTAGCAGGTCCCCATACATCTGAGTGCACATAATCCAAAATACCCTTAGTGTCATGGATGGCAGTGCCAAATTTCACTCTTCGTTGTTTTCCCAGAACACAATGCTCACAAAATTCCAATTTGCAAGTCTTCGTACCTTTTAAAAATCCTTGTTTGGCAAGAATTTGCATGGATTTTTCACCAGCATGTCCCAACCTCATATGCCACAACTTTGTTGCCTCTGCATCCTTCTCGTTACTAGAAGTTGTTGCCGCTACTGTCCCAACAACTGTACTTCCTTGGTAGTAATACAAATTATTTTTCCTTACGCCTTTCAACATTACAAGTTCTCCTGAAGTTGCCTTAAGAATTTCATCTCGCATTATCACAACTAGACCTTTTGATTCTAAGGTCTCCAAAGAGATGAGATTCTTTTTCAATTTCGGCACATACCGCACGTCCCTCAAAATTTTGGTGGATCCATCATGATTCCTCAGCTTGATTGAACCTATTCCAGCTTTTTTACATGGATTGTCATTATCCATGTAAACAAATCCACCATCAATTTCTTCAAAATCAAAGAACCACTCCCGAATGGGAGACATATGATAGGTGCAGCCTGAATCCAGAATCTACTCATCTGAATGGAATGTTGAAGGTGATACCACCAAAGAGACATCTAACTCTGCATCACTTTTATATTCTGCAATATTTGCATCTTGCGGAGCCTTTCCTTTCTTTTTTAATTTTGGACAGTCTTTCTTCCAAAGGTTCTTTCTCATGACGTAAAGCACACTCATCTTTTGAAACTCGCTTTTGATTTGGATCTTCCCTTCTTCCCTTCGACCTCTCTTGTGACGGCCTCTTGCCATAAATGCTTCATCTTCTGTAACTACTTTACTTTTCTTTTTATCTTGCTTTCGTAATTCATGACTATACAAAGCAGAACACACAGTATCTAAAGATACATTCTCCTTCCCATGAAGTAAAGTAGTATCTAAGTGTTCAAATTCATCCGGAAGGGATGATAACAACATCAAAGCCAAATCTTCATCCTCAAATTTCACATCCAAATTCAACAGGTATGCTACTAACTGATTAAACATAGTGATGTGTTCATTCATAGTAGTACCTGGTCGGTAATCAAATCGGAACAACTTTTTCTTCATAAGGAGCTTATTCTGACCACTTTTTTCAGAAATTTGTCCTCCAATGCCTTCCACAGTTTGTGCGCAAAAGTCTCGTTTTTGGAAGCATACTTCTACTCTCTAGACAGACATGATCAAATTGTTCCACATGCCAACCGATTTATGATACTCCAATCCTTATCTTCTACATAGTCTGGTTTCATTTCTTCAATAGCTATGTCAAGGCCTTGTTGGAAAAGAGAATCCAGAATCTCACCTTGCCACATTCCAAAATGACCAGTACCATCAAATATTTCCACCGCCAACTTCATACTTGACATTGGAGTCCTCTGCCATTAGGAAGTCGATGTCACCTGTGTCATATTTGATACGTCTCTAGTTGTTGGTGAATTTACAGACGTCATTATAGACTCAAATAATAGTATTCAATATTACAAATATTACAAACAAAATAAAGGATAAACCTTCGGCTCTGATACCACTTGTTGGGAAAATCGGGTATTTTTTTCTCTAAGATAAACAACTAGTGAAGTGAACCGATTCGGTAATACCCAGGAAAGACTGCCAAACGGACTCCTAAGACAGTATTACCATTCCACGTAAGATCCCAGGAAAGGGCAGAGGGGTCACAAACGGTCCCACTTAAAACTCGGCCTCCTAGACAGAAATTACGTGCACGGTGTATTTATCACAACCTAAATCCGTGTACACACACGAACAATAAATACACCCAAATAAATTGAACACAACACTACAAATATACCTGACAAATAATATTGAATACTATAAATGCGAAATAAATAAAAGAGATAAGGAAATAACACACCCGAAAATTGATAACGGAGTTCAGCCAATTTTGCCTACTTCTCTGAGCACCATTTAAAGCAACCTGCTCTTATTAAGAAGAGAATACTAAATTTGATATGTATACAACTTTTGAGTATTTTTATCAAAATTTTGGGATAGAATTGATTAGGAGGGGGAAGAGTTGTTTTATAACTTCAAAAACTCCTCCCATCTTCATCTCCTTCCAATATGGGATAGGAATTGTGCCATTAAAAGTCAAAAATATCATGCCATCAAAAGTCAACAAAATACAACAAGCACCACGCGGAAACTTAGGAGTGGAGGCTGACCCACCAGGCTGACTCACGAGACCCAACATCAGGAGGCAGACCAGTGGACGCACCATGCAAAGACCCACAAGGCAATAACGCACCATCGCTTGGAGCTCTCATCATGGACGGTGCAACGCACGCAAAAGGCAACATGTGGACGCACAAGGAACTGACCCAGAGAGACACACCACAAACGCAACGCACACCGCCAAGACGCAGAGAGGGACGCAAACAACATGATATGTGCTTAATTGTTGATATTTTTAATTATTTTCACTTAGCGATTATCGATACAAAAATGCTTAAGATACTCACTTTAATTCATATATTATTTTAGGTACAATTTTGAAGCAAAGAAATTAAAGTGAAATAGAAGCATTACATTTGGGCCATTTTCGAAGATTTATTTTTGTTTGTCTTCATGGAGAGAGAGAAAGAAAATTAAAAAAAATATAAAGACATAAGAAAAATGGAAAATAAAGGATCAACGCACAAGAGGAAAATGAGGAGAAAACAGTGAAGGCAACAGCTGGAATGAAGCAAAAACGACAGCATCGTTGACTAAGCAAGAAGCACAACGCAGAGAAGGTTTTAAGTGTGGCCTTTTAATTGTCGCAAAACAGCAAGCACGTGGGATTAGAGAGCAATAACTCAACAGGTGGCATTGGAATGAAAGACGCAGCGTTTTTAATGCACAAGAGGAACGACGACGCAGCAATATAAAACGCTGGAGAAAAATTAATTAAAGAGAGGCAGTAAAGAAAAATCACGCAAGGCACGCAACAAATGAATGAAAACAGTAGCACTAGAGAGGAATTAACTGGGCAACGCAGTTGTGCGTTAAACGCAGACGTTTGGTGGCACACGCAGAGAAAGCAGCGAAGCGGAGGGCCAGCGTGAAGGTTTTAAAGGAGTGTTGTACATTAAATTGTCAACATCAAAAACAGTATGAGGCTATGAGCTACAAAGGAGAGCAGGCAGGATGCTGTGCGTTTTATTAAAAACGCACAGTAAAAGGACGCAGTGCATAGGACAAAGAGGAGAAGCAAATTAAATTATCAGACGACGCTCCAAGAGGAGCAGCGTGAGCAAAACGCCAGCATGGAAATAAGGAGGCGGCGTCGTTTTGGAAGGCAGAGAACAAGAGAAGCGCAGAAGCAAAGGTTTTAACTGAGGTAGACCCATATTCGTCCCATCAAGCAATAGTGGGGAGAAAATGAAAACCGAGTAGCGGCGCTGGAGGCGTGAGTGGCGCAGCAGAGAGGGCACAGGCTTGGAGTTACTGCGGCTTGCGGGAGTTGGCGTGGAACAGTATGGAGGCTAGAGCGCAGGATGAGAAGCTGCAGTAGTCGCGAGACTAGGGAGGCGTGAGCAGTACATGGTGCTTGAACTCCAGCATTAAATTGTCTTGTCGATGAACAGTAAATTTGTGAGGAGCTTGCCATAGTGAGGAGAAACAAGGGGGTGTTTAAGTAGGGACATTTGTCAGAAAATATCTATAAAGGGCTAAACATCTGGACACCAATTCAGAGGTTAAATCGATGCTGATAACTCGGGTTAAGTATTTTCTTTATTATGTTGTTGTTTCTTTCTCTCATTAGAAATTGATTGTGTTATCGTATTTTAATCAATTGAGTTTTTGTATGGATAATCGGATTTTCGTTATTATTTGGTTATTTGTGCATGAACTCATCGGGCATTTTTAATTGATGATTTTAATGCGTTCATTGAATCGTTAATTTTAAGCCAATTGCTAGAATTTCAATGTAATTCGTAATTGTTATGTTGAAATTCATGTGTAGCGACTAATGATTCGTAATCATTAGGGATAATGTGACCTAGGTTAAATGACCCGAGCGTATGTGGTTGTTGCCTTGATTAATCAGTTTTTCTAATTCGTAATGCTACTGCCTAATTAAATCTAGAGATCGTATCCTAGGTTGTTAGGTAGTTAGGTTTAATCAACGATCGTATCTTGATTAAACAAAACCTAAGGAAAAACTCGGGTTAATTTTTAACTCACGATTAATAATTTCTAGGAGAGGTCAAAGAACAACAAATTAATAAAATATGCTTAGTCAAGGTGTAGGCCGAGATTGAACCGAAGAACCGGGTCCCTACCGAATTCCCTACATTTTTTTATTGCATGTTTTCTTTAATTTGTTTTTATTAGTTAGTTTTATTTTATTTTCATCTCAAAAAATCCAAAACCCCCCTTTTTATTAAACTTTACACATACTCTCTGTGGGATCGACCTAGACTCGCCACTGCTACAATAGTAGTCTAGTTATTTTAATTTTGATTAGCATTACGACTCACGGTCACAACACATAGAAGGGGAACCCAAAACCCATTTGTCCTCTATTTTATATCTGTTTTTTCTCTCTTTCTATATTATTTGCTGACTCTAATTTCTGTGGTCTTCATTCCACCATAAGTGAGTAGCTTCTTTGAAGCTTCAAGGTTGGGGCTAAAGCTTTTAATTAGTTTTATGTGGATTAAATCTCTGTTGATTTATAAGTACAGGTTTTATGGTTTTGATTTCTCTGTTTTGAGATTAATTTTTTTGATATTGTTGGTGGCGTGTCAAACCAGCAAAAATAAATTCCTACTCTAGAACACTTAAGCGAGTAAAGTGGTGAATAGGTTGAACCACGAGACCAATGAAGTAATTATTTATTTGTGCGAAATCGAAAATAAAATAATAAAAAATAAAATAATAATTTGATTTGAGAATGATTGATTTTAGAAACACGAAATCACGCAAGAAGAAATTAAAATAAGATGAAAATAATATGAATAAAAACCTAGCCAAGGTACTCTCCTGTTTGATCCGTAATTCGATCATAGACTCAAAATATAAATTTCGCTTATTCCTATGAAAAAGTTATAGCAGATCGTGAACAACACAAATCTACCAATCCATTCGTAATTATTCGATAATCCCGAGTAAAGCTTGCAGATTATTTCCTAGCCAATTAGACTATTCCTAGTAAAGCTCATGAGAATATAATCTATGGCAAATATAGGCTCTAATGGACCTCGCCTTAGCCAACATAATCGGACACCCAATCTATTTAGACTAAATTATTTAATCCCATTAACCTCTTAATTGAAATTAATTCGCCACTCGATATCTGACAATCACGGATTAACTAATCTATTCGGCAATTTATTATTAAGTCAATTAATTAATCGCCACATTAATCAACAAACTCAACAATAATAAATCGATTAAGCGCGAGATTAAATAAACATAAGAAATTCACGAAAACAATTAAACCACGAGAGTCTCACGAACTACATGTATCAAACATCAAGTACCTTGTCTAGATTAAAACTTAGCCACATAATTCTATTATGTAACAATTAAAAAATGAAATTAACAATTTAAAATAAGAATTCAACCTTCACCGAAATCCTAACCACTTTCGTGCCTCAAGCCTTCAATCCCACCTCTTTCTTTGTAAATGATCTCCGCCTGCTTCGCCTCACGATGATTGTGAATAATAAATGTCCCTTTAGCTGTTGTGCGTTGTCCACTTTTTGATTCTCCAAGACTACCGTCCACGCTCCTTTAAATGGTGAGAAAAATAAATCACTTCAAGCTAAGCTTTTCTCCTCGAAGTTGCCGTTATCCCCTCTACTGTCGCTTTTTCTTCTTATTTCCTCTTCTTTGTCGTCACCCTTCTCCCGATTCTTTGTCCACGCCCTTTGTCCCTAGGTCTTTGGTTTTTTTCTTAAATGACATGGGCCCCTCCTCTTTTCCTCTTAATTCTCTTAGCCCACTCACCTTTTTAATAAGTGCGTTAATGTCTGATGCTGGCCCATTTAATTTGCTCCCTTCTTCACTTTATTGTTGCGCCAGTTACGTGATTGCCTTAAGCTGCTACTTCATTTGATTTGCTTGTGCTCCATGCTGATTTAATTCTTGTCCGTGTTTCGCTGCTCCTCCAACGTGTAGCATTCTTCTCCAGCGACGTCGTCCCTCTTAATGTGTCCATTGTGCTTTTTTTAATTTGTTGCGTCAGTCACATTTCTCCTTGGTCACGCCCGCCTAATGCCTTCTGTAATTCTTGATTTTTAATTTGCTTCTCCAACTTGCTTCCATTTTGTCAATTTCACTCCAAATTACGTCATTTTGTATTTCGTCACCTAAAACATGCAAAGGCACAAATTATCGTAGAAATATAAACAAAACATCACAAAAGTCTACCAAAAGAACATGAAACAAAAAGAATTAACGTGACAAAAATACAAGTTATCAAACTCCCCCACACTTAACTCTTGCTCGTCCTCGAGGAAAGTTAAAAACATAAATTTTGAAAGTCTAAGAAAAACCGAGAATGCAAAAACTAAGTATGAATACAAAAACAAAAAGAGATAAATATGCAAATGCAAATGATATTTTCTTAAGTGTCAAAGTTTTTCTCCTAACCTTCCAACAACCTCAAAGACATACAAGGATTATAAACAAGAGAGAAACCGCAACATTTAATCCATAAAAATAATGAACTCACTTTAAATGTAAGAGCCAAGCGAGATAGCAAGATAGACTTAGAGGAAATCTACACCATGTCAAAATAATAGGTCCTCTCATTGTCATACACTCCAACACTCAAGTGTTTATGGCTCAAATGTGTTTTAACTCTCATAAATTCAAACAATGCAATGCTCTACCATAGGCTTGCTCTTCAATCTTGAATACACTACTAAGTATTACATACACAACATAAATCAAAAGGTTTTAAACAAGGATGCAACTTGGCTGGATTAGGGGTAAGGTAAAAGAAAGGTAAGAAAAGGCTAAGTATCAGAGTGAATAGAGCATAACAGATAATTAATAACACATATGTGCGCATCCTGCATATCATCAAACAATTCAGCACATCTCTCTCTATTATTTTTTTTCTTTGAACTTTCATTCCCCAAACATTTATCAATCAAGCACATGGGGAATCCTTTTCTTTCTTTTCTCTTCTTTGGCCTCAAACTTTTTCGTTTTTTTTTTTAAGATTCCTTCCCAATTGACAACAAGTACAATACAAGTCATATACCACTGATATTCTTATATGCGCAACCTTCACAAGTTTAACTCAACAAGCATGCTCTACTAACCATGATAAGGGTTAGAAAGATAAATCAATTAAGAAAAGGTTAAGTTAAACATGGTAAAGCAAAGAACGGATAATAAGCTCAAATGGGCTTACTAGTGGACAACATGCTTTGGGTTGGCTTTTTGGTCAAGTGGTTAAAATCCTAAGTGCCTTTATCATCTTCATGCATGCATGTAAAAGTATAGTCTCAACAAGATATCAAGCAAGTTCTAGAGACACAAAGCATTGAATGAACACACATCAAAGAATTGCGTTGAAGGTTCAAAAGCTCACATGGGACAATCATCTATTAAGTTAACACAATGTAGTTTCAAAATCAATCCAAAAGCTATCAAGCTTAAAACTCACATAAAAACTCATTCATTAAGTTTATGATTCAAATATCACAGATTAACTCTCACCTATAATACTCATATTCTTATCAATCATTGGGAGATCAAAAGACAAAACTAAACACTTAAGGTGCAAAAGCATGCAAAAACGAAAAATCTTTTTGTGTTTTTCAAAAGTTTTTGTTTTATGGATTTGTGAACTAAAACATGCAAGTACAAGTGAAAATTTTCAAGTTCAAGCAAGAGTAAAGGTGTGACACTTTGAAGCACAAAAATCAAGAAAAATCTGAACCATTCACCCACTAAAACCTGAAAATTTCATGCAAAATTGAACCTAAATCTTTCCCCCACACTTTAGACCAAACTTTGTCCTCAATGTTAGCAAATGAAAGACAAGAATAGTAAAAAGTAAAGGGTAAGAAAGAGCTTCTTTAAGTGACGCTCGAAGGTGACGGTGGATGTGGTGGTGTTGCTGCCGGACGTTTGCGATTGGACCGTCGAATGGGAGCAGAATCTGCCGGTCTAGTAGAGCTACTGTCGGATTTCCTAGGCATGGTTCCAAAATGGGAAAATCAACCTGCAAAATCAGAGAATCACGCAACACAACAAGAGCAGAAAATTAGCTATGGAAAAGAAGTCAAAAGGCTGAGAAAACACGCAAAAATGCAGCAACGACAACGCACAAAACAAGGAGCAAAGCAACAAAAATCATTAAATCAGCAGTGGCAAATGAAATTAAATCAGCATAAGAAATCAATCAGCAAATGAAATTAAAGCAGCAGTGAAATCAAATGGGGTTAAAATTAAATGGTCAGAAGCGCTGGTGGTGCGTAAGGGAAGGTGGGCTTCTTGGTGTGCGGAATCGTCTGCTGGTGTATCTTCTTGGCCGAGACGTGGTCTACGCAGTGAATGCTTGCGCTTGCCGATGTTGTGGACGTGCATGCGCGGGCGGATGTGGAGTGCGTGGTCATTGCCGAGGTTCACGCATGTGAAGCTGGAGAGGGAGGACGTAGGGGAGGGGAAAGATTGAATTGATTTGGGGAAATTAGGGATTTTGGTGGAAATTGGGTAATGGGCTTAATGGAAGTTGGGCTTTAGTGTAATGGAAGGTGGGCTTCAAAAATTAATGGGCTCAAGGGCATAACACAAAGTCTTGATTCCTTCCACATAAAAGCTTTCCGCTCAAACCCGCTTCTTTATGGCGTAATTTTCATCCAATTTCCTTTAATTTTCAATAACTGATCAGATGATACCATCCTGCAAGGAAATAAAATCCTCTCGACCAAGTGATATTCAGCAAAGTGTTGGAACATAGAATAGAAAGAAAATGGAGAAAAGCAAGAAATTCGACAAAATCACGAAGAACTAAAAATTAAATTGCGAAGAACAAAATGAAAGCAAACCTTGGGTTGCCTCCCAAGAAGCGCGTTTGTTTAACGTCATAGTAGCGACACGAGCCCCATTCAATTGTATGAAGGTTCATTCAAAGAGTTAACTTCGACGGAGTGGGGTTGAAACCCTTCATAAAATGGCTTCAAAAGATGGCCATTCACCTTGAAAATTTTTCCTGTTTCCATGCTTTGAATGTCCACAGCACCGTAAGGATAAACCTTTATGACCACGAAAGGCCCAGTCCATTTGGATCGCAATTTTCTTGCAAAAAGTTTCAAAGTTGAATTAAATAAAAGTACCTTTTGTCCGACTTTAAACTTCTTGTCAGAAAGCTGCTTGTCGTGAAAAGCTTTAGTTTTGGCCTTGTATGTAACAGCGTTGTCAAAAATATGATTCCGTAATTCTTCCAATTCTTGAATCAAGAACTTTCTTTGTTGCCCATGACATCAAAATTCATGTTGCCTTTGCTTCACGTTCCCAAAACGCCGATGCTCAACTTCCATTTGGCAGATGATGTGCCTTGCCATAAACAAGTATGTAAGGAGACATGTTTAATGTCGTTTTGTAAGCGATCGGTAAGCCCAAAGAGCATCGCCCAGCGCCGCTCCAATTTTTCCCGCTAAAATTCACAGCTTTCTCAATATACTCTTTACCTCTCGATTGACAATTCCACAATCCATTGGTTTGCGGATGATAGGCCGTGGAGGTCCCGCACAACTCCATATTTCTTCAATAATGCGTGAAACACTACATTGCGAAATGAGTCCCACGATCACTAATGATTGCTTTGAAGTGCCGAACGACAAAGATATTAGTTTTCACAAAGTCGACAACAACCTTAGAATCATTAGTACGAGTAGCTTTTGCCTCTACCCATTTCAAACATAATCGATACTAATAAAATGTACCGAAACCAAATGATGATGGAAAAGGGCCCATGAAATCAATACCCCACACATCAAATATCTCACAAACAATAATCGGGGTCTGAGGCATCTCATTTCTTCACTTTATGTTGCCGATTATTTGCACTCATCACATGCTTTGCAAAATGCATAAGAATCTCGAAAATGTCGGCCAAGTAAACCAGATTCAAGCACTTTCCTAGCTGTCCTATTAGGGCCAAAATGGCCACCACAAGCAGATGCATGACAAAATTGCAATATGGAAGGAATTTCATATTCGGGTACGCACCTTCGCACAATTTGATCAGAGCACATTTTCCATAAATATGGATCATCCCAAATATAATACCTGGCATCATTCTTCAGTTTATGGCGTTGGGCAGATGTGATACCAACTGGATAGCCATTCTGGGTGATAAAATTGACCAGATCCGCGTACCATGGGTTTCGATATGGCCATGTTGAAGTCACTGCAAATAACTGTTCATCGGGAAACTCCTCAGTAACGACCAAATCATCTCCAGAAGTGTTCTGCAGCCTACTTAGGTGATCTGCAACCAGGTTCTCTGCTCCTCTTTTATCTCGGACCTCAATGTCAAATTCTTACAGCAGAAGAACCCATCGGATAAGTCTTGGCTTCGCATCCTTTTTGCTCATTAGGTATCGAAGGGCAGCATGGTCTGAATATACTATCACCTTCGTACCAAGCAAGTATGATCGGAATTTCTCTAATGCGAAGACCACAGCAAACATTTCCTTCTCTGTGGTTGAATAGTTTTGTTGAGCACTGTCCAACGTCTTTGATGCATAATAGATCACATGAGGGTCACGACCTATCCTCTGCCCAAGAACTGCTCCTACAACGTAGTTACTGGCATCGCACATGAGCTCGAAAGGGATGTTCCAATCCGGTGGTTTGATGATAGGTGCGGTGACCAGCTTTTCCTTCAAAATGTCAAACGCCTTTTTGCAGTCTTCATTGAATTCAAACGACACATCTTTCTATAGAAGGTTGCTCATAGGATGGGCCATCTTCGAAAAATCTTTGATGAACCGCCTGTAAAAACCTGCATGACCAAGAAAGGAGCGTACTTCCCGCACATTTGCGGGGTAAGGCAGCGAGCTAATCACATCAATTTTTGACTTATCCACTTCAATGCCCTTAGCCGAAACTATATGACCCAATATGATGCCTTGATTAACCATGAAATGACACTTTTCATAATTAAGCACAAGATTTTTTTCAATGCATCTTTTCAACACTTTCCTCAAATTTTCTAAACAAGATGTAAAGGAATCTCCATACACAGTAAAGTCATCCATGAAGACTTCAATAATTTCCTCTACATAGTCGAAAAGATACTTACCATACATCTACGAATGTCGCCGAGCGTTGCGAGAGACCAAATGGCATCGCTTGTAGGTGAAAGTGCCAAACGGACAAGTAAACGCCGTCTTTTCCTCGATCTTCAGCGCTACATGAATCTGGTGAAAGCCTGAATAACCGTCTGAACAACAATAGTGAGAACGACCTGCAAGTCTCTCAAGCATCCGATCAATAAACGGTAAGGAAAATGATCTTTACGGTAGCAAACATTTAACTTTCTCAAATCAATACAAACACGCCACCCATTTTGAACTCTAGTGGGTACTAATTCACCTTTTTCATTCTCAACAACAGTAATGCAAGTTTTTTAAGGAACTACCTGTGTTGGACTTACCCACTTGCTATCTGAAATAGCATAGATCACGTCCATGACCAATAATTTTAGTATCTCCTTTTTACAACCTCCATCATTGGTTGATTCAATCGACGCCGAGGTTGCTCATTGGTTTGCAATCATCCTCCAACAGATTCGATGCATGCAAATGGTAGGCTAATTCCTTGATGTCCGCAATCGACCATCCAATGGCTTCTTTATTCTCCCTGAGTACACGGATAAGCCTCTCCTCCTCCAAATCGCTCAACTGATTGGAAACAATCACAGGTAATGTTTCAGCTTCCCCCAAAAAGACATACTTGAGGTGCGAAGGTAATGCCTTAAGCTCCAATGTCGGCGGCTGAAGAATGGATGGGAGTAATTTATTGCCGTCAATCTTCGATGGTTCTTTGTAACATGCCGATGCAACTGTGTAATGCTCGCAAATCAGATCGCATGGACCATACCTCGCACTACCCATTCAGTCTCGATCTCTGATAGCTTCGCAGGAGTAATGTTGTCAGTTATCGCAACCTGCAAAAAATCATCAACACACAACTCGAGAACTTTCTCGGTCAAGGGTTAATACAATCAACAAAGAAAAGTCGTATAATAATCAACAGGATGCTTAATGGTGTTATTAATATTGAATGTAACTTTAGCACCATCAAACTCCATAGTTAAAGTTCCCCCGTGAACATCAATTTTTGTCCTAGAAGTGCTAAAAAATGGGCTTCCTAACAACATCATCCTAGAAGCATGTGACCCCTCATCCTCCATTCTCATCACATAGAAATCTGCAGGAAATACCAAATCATCAACCTGCACTAAAACATCCTCTAACAAACCTTCGGGGTACCTAGTGGTGCGATCAGCCAGTGTCAAAATCACCCCTTCTTGCTTCAATGGACCAGCATTCAATGTAGTATAAATGGATAATGGCATAAGATTTATAGAAGCTCCTAAATCTAGCATAGCCCGTTCTATACCAACATTGCCAATTTTACAAGGAATGGTAAACATACCTGGGTCCTTCTCCTTTATCGGTAACTTGCCCTGCAACACTGCTGAGACATTCTCACTCATCACCACACGCTGATTGCCTCTCATTTTGGTCACTCATCGGTAACTTCAGAAATTTGCAGTATCTTGGTGTTTGCCTAAGCAATGTGAGAAAGGGAATATTGATTTCCACTTTCTCAAAAATCTTCAAGATCTCCTCTTCATTCTGCAATTTCTTCTTCTTAGCCAACCTGTGTGGAAATGGTGGCCTTTCTAGATTAGCTTTTATGATTTCCTCGATTTCAGCTTCTTTTTCTGGCTCAACAGTTTCAACATGGCCATGTTGAAGTTTCTGTGGTTCTCTAGCACTTTCGATTTCTTTTCCACTACGCAAGGTAATGGCACTGATATTCTGCCTAGGGTTGACGATGAGTCGAGAGGGCAATTTCCTTGATTACGTCAAGTGTCAATTGACTAATTTGCTCCCTCAGTTCTTGAAAATTTTTATTTATGCGAGCACGGAATTGTCTCAATCACCAAATTGAACCAAACTCTGCAGTTGTGTATGGGTGGTCATTTGAGCAGTAGTCAACTGTGACATGAGATCCTCCAAGGTGGAAATTCGATCGCCGTAATTAGGCCTCGGATATTGCTGTTGTTCTTCTTCTGCTGCCGAGGCCGAGGCCGACGCCACGACTACTCTGCCCTTCTTGCCCATTCCATATCTCGATTAGGATGATCCTCCATCCTGGGTTGTAAGTATTCGAATAGGGATCATATTTCCTTTGAGGTTGATAATTGTCATTGATCGCCTTGACTTCAGCTTCCACAGTACCATCTTGCAGAGTCGGACAAGCATCAGTAAAATGACCCTGAAATCCACAAATTTGACAAATAGGGACTTGTGGTCCCTTGGTTACTGACATTTGCAAGTGACATTATTGGCATTGGAAGAATTAATAACTTGTCTCTCAACAAATCAACAATCTTGTCAAGTCTACTTTCAGTCTAGAATTACTTACCTCATGGACCCCTCGAGTGTTTGTGTCCGAACGATACCGAATGTTGAAGATTTCTTGCCATTCTTTGCAATCAAGTTTCGCCTCCCGAGGTGTCTTGTTCACTATGGCTCCCCATCGGCAAGATCAAGAATCTTCCGATCATTTAGTAACATCTCGCCGTAGAAGTACTTGAATAAGAAGTCGCTCAGAATTCCATCGAGGACAACTTCATAAAGCCTCTTGAATCTCTCATAATATTCATACATATTTTCAGATCTCTTTGTGCGATGCCACAAATCTCTCTGCGCAAATTAAGCGTACGGATGTTTGGGAAGTATTTTTCCAAAACAATCTCGCCATATCGGGCCATGTATCCACCGTCCCAAGCGGAAGATAGTACAACCAATCTCTAGTTAAGCCTCAAGAGAAAAAGGAAAGCACGCACTTCAATCGATCCTCGCTTATACCTCTCGGTTTAAATCCGAACATACCACATGAAAATCCTTAAGATGCTGTTGAATCGAGAAGGTAACCCATGAAATTTCGACAACGCCTGAATCAACCCAGCCTTCAATTCAAACCCATCATCTGCAGCTCGGTACTGTATACATAGAGGTTGATCCTCTACTGGTGGTGCAAGCATGTCCCTCAGAGTTGCAGGAGCTCAATTTCTGGCTGGTTGTGCAGGTGGAATAGCTTGTTGGTCTGCCATCTCAGCTTCTTCAAAATCTTCCACTGACTCGGTCTCAGGCAAGACTTGTGCAGAAGTAGAAGCTTGGCTCTTACGCAATTTAGTGGCTTTCCGGAGTCGTTTTGCTGTCTTCTCTATCTCCGGATCAAACAATAAATCACCTACAGAAACACAATGTCGCATGCAAACAACTAGAAAGAAAGAAAGAAAAGAAAATGATTAGCAACACAAATAAATGAAACTTAAGCCGGTCCCAAGAACGGCGCCAAAATTTGGTGGCGTGTCAAACCAAAGAAAAATAAATTCCTACTCTAGAACACTTAGCGAGTAAAGTGGTGAATAGGGTCGAACCACAGAGACCAATGAAGTAATTATTTATTTGTACGAAATCGAAAATAAAAATAATAATAATAATAATAATAATAATAATTTGATTTGAGAATGATTGATTTTAGAAACACGAAATCACGCAAGAAGAAATTAAAAATAAGACTGAAAATAATATGAATAAAAACCTAGCCAAGGTACTCTCCTGTTTGATACCGTAATTCGATCATAGACTCAAAAATATAAATTTCGTTTATTCCTATGAAAAAAGTTATAGCAGACCGTGAACAACACAAATCTACCAATCCATTCGTAATTATTCGATAATCCCGAGTAAAGCTCATGATTATTTCCTAGCCAATTAGACTATTCCCAGTAAAGCTCATGAATATAATCTATGGCAGCTATAGGCTCTAATGGACCTCGCCTTAGCCAATGTAATCGGACACCCGCAATCTATTTAGACTAAATTATTTAATCCCATTAACCTCTTAATTGAAATTAATTCGCCACTCGACAGACAAAGAATCACGGATTAACTAATCTATTCGCAATTTATTATTAAGTCAATTAATTAATCGCCACATTAATCAACAAACTCAACAATAATAAATCGATTAAGCGCAGAGATTAAATAAACATAAGAAATTCACGAAAACAATTAAACCACGAGAGTCTCACGAACTACATGTATCAAACATCAAGTACCTTGTCTAGATTAAAAACTTAGCCACACATAATTCTATTCTGTAACAATTAAAAAAAATGAAATTAACAATTTAAAATAAGAATTCAACCTTCACCGAAATCCTAACCACTTTCGTGCCTCAAGCCTTAAATCCCACCTCTTTGCTGTCATCGATCTCCAGTTCTGTTTACGCCTCACAGATGATTGTGAATAATAAATGTCCCTTTAGCTGTTGTGCGTTGTCCACTTTTTGATTCTCCAAGACTACCGTCCACGATCCTTTAAATGGTGAGAAAAATAAATCACTTCAAGCTAAGCTTTTCTCCTCGAAGTTGTCGTTATCCCCTCTATTGTCGCTTTTTCTTCTTATTTCTATTTCTTTGCCACACCCCTTCTCCCGATTCTTGTCCACGCCCTTTGTCCCTAGGTCTTTGGTTTTTTTTCTTAAATGACATGGGCCCCTCCTCTTTTCCTCTTAATTCTCTTAGCCCACTTACCTTTTTAATAAGTGCGTTAATGTCTGATGCTGGCCCATTTAATTTGCTCCCTTCTTCACTTTATTGTTGCGCCAGTTACGTGATTGCCTTAAGCTGCTACTTCATTTGATTTGCTTGTGCTCCATGCTGATTTAATTCTTGTTCGTGTTGCGCTGCTCCTCCAACGTGTAGCATTCTTCTCCAGCGACGTCGTCCCTCTTAATGTGTCCATTGTGCTTTTTTTAATTTGTTGCGTCAGTCACATTTCTCCTTGGTCACGCCCGCCTAATGCCTTCTGTAATTCTTGATTTTTAATTTGCTTCTCCAACTTGCTTCCATTTTGTCAATTTCACTCCAAATTACGTCATTTTGTATTTCGTCACCTAAAACATGCAAAGGCACAAATTATCGTAGAAATATAAACAAAACATCACAAAAGTCTACCAAAAGAATATGAAACAAAAAGAATTAACGTGACAAAAATACAAGTTATCAATTGTATTTGGCCAACTATTACTTGACATTAGCTTCTCTGTTGATTTATAAGTACGGGTTTTATGGTTTTGATTTCTCTGTTTTGAGATTAATTTTTTTTATATTGTATTTGGCCAACTATTACTTGACATTAGCTGTTAATTGAAGAACCGATAGGTGAGAATTGATAACGAAACTCTAAAATAGTGAACTCATAAATTTCATATTTAAACATAAATTGTATTTATGAGAAGAAACCTAGGTTAACAAAGAACTTAATGAGTTATGCTTGATTGCTAGACTACGATAGTAGATTATGATTATTCCATAACACTCCTTTGATACCTTGAAAGAGGATCTAAGAAACCCTAGGCTCAACCTTCTATCAACTAGAATTTGCCTCATAAATCAATCCAGTAAAGTCCATGGAAAACGCTAAAAGTGAAACCCTCCTTGAATCTTACCCCATTCCATTCGGATTAATCCCTAAAGACATTCGTATCTTTGTTTAGCATTGGTTTTATTATTTTTATAGTTAAATTCCTTAATTTAGTTCCCCATTTTTACACAGTTGCTTAGTCCAATTAATTGAGTAATCCAAGCCTAGTACTTACACAATTACTCCATGTCAGACGATATTATACTATACTACTTGAAACCCGTGAACTTGCGGAGTAGCATCAAGAGTTACAAAATTTTCAATTTGATTTCAAAGATCTTAACAAGTGCCCTTTTGCATTGCCAACCGACCAAACCATTCAACTTCCCATGTAAAATGTTTCATTATATTCTAATTTTGTGTCAATCCATTCAACTTCCAACGTAAACAGGTCTCATTATGTTCTAATTTATGTCCTTAAATTGGACAATCAATCCATTTATTTCTATGATAAATTGCAACTTCCTCTCGACCAAATCGTGAACAATCAACAACCAACACAAATGACAAAAGTCACAAAATACAACAATTCAATGCCAACATTCCAACCAATTCAGATACACTCATACACCCACCCAACCAATTCGGATACACACCAAAAATTCATCACAAAACCAACACTGTAGATTCATCATCCAACCAATATCGTAATCCATCATCCATTCCAACACAATAAAATTTGCAATGTAGAATGAAAAAATTGAAATCATAAACAAAACAATCACAAAATCAAATCACTTACTTCGGGTCTTCAGGTTGTTGGTTCGGGTTGGTGACAGGTTAGTGACAGGTGGTGTGGTGGTGCGATGTGCTTGAGCTGCGACGGCGATGACGTGGTGTGATGTAACAGGTCGTGGCATCTTTGGGTCCCCGTGGAGGAAGGTTGAAGACGGTGGCGTCTTCGACAGATGTCAAGGAAGGAGCCGAGGTCCGAGGAGGATGAGGGAAGGAGGAGAGAGTGAGACAGAGACTGGGGATGGGGAGAGCGCAAGACGGTGAAAGTGAGAGAGAGGCGAGACTCGAGAATGAGAGGCGCATAGTCGGGTGTCTTCAATCGACGCCAAGGAAGGAGCCGAGGTTTGAAGAAGATAAGGGAAGGAGGAGAGAGTGAGACAGAGACTGGGGACGGGGAGAGCGCGAGATGGCAAGAGTGAGAGAGAGGCGAGACTTGAGAATGAGAGGCGTAGAGTCAAGGGCAGGGGGTGAGTTTTTAGGGTTAAAGTTTTGAAATTTGCAATTTGGTCCTCTAAATTTCTAAAAGTCATGGTATCGGTCGGTATGTCATGGCATTTTGCGTACTAGTCGGTACCAAACAAAAAAGACTGGTGCCAATCAGTATTTACGACCGTTACTGATGTTATGATTACTGTTCCGTTTTATTGTATCAGCCGGTATGGAACGATACTTGTAAGGTTGATTAAAACACGTTGTAACTTCTAAATCTTAACAGTCACCCTAAACAATCCAAGTGTTTTGTATTTATTTAACACTATTTTATATGATATTTTGTTATTGTTAGTTATAAAGTTTTTTAGGTACTTGCATCATAATTTTTTAACAAATGTTTTGTAAAAAGTAGTTGTATCATAAAGGCATAATTGTAAATATACGTAGCATATAAAATAGAATAAACATAAATTTATATGTATTTTGTCATAATTTACTTAGTTGATATTTATTATTTGAGTTTATAATATATTTTCATAGAATTGATTTAAGAAAGATTATATTAACTAAATTATTTTTATTAAATTATTAAATATAGTAAATTATAAACTTTAACTCGATGACAAATTTTGATTAACTAGACTTTGCCATTAGATGACAGTCACTAACGAATCTAATTAAATTACATCAAACTAATAATTATTATTAGATAAAATGCAGTTATTCTTTAACATGATTTTAAAATTGAATTAGAGTTATTGAGAGATCATAACGTCCATTTTAAGAAAAATGAAAAAGAAAGATTAGAATATTGAGAAAGATAATAAAATAAACAATTATATTATACAATAATAAGATAATATTATAAATTCATCTACACCAAGCCGAGGATCAGCCCGGGCCATAAACTACATCTGAACCTGTTCTGATGATCCAAACAAGTGTTGCCCCACAAAGAAGTCAATAAGTAAAATGTAATCATAAAATGATAGAAGTGATTTTTTATTCTTTTTGAATTGTTAGAAACAATGAGATTGTAAAGACACAAATATCGTAGAATGATTAACTGGTTTTACGAAATTATTAAATTGAGTAAAACAATATTAAAAGTAAAGCAATTAAGAAGCTAAAATTTATTTGGTTTGATTATAAAACCTTTAGTATACTAATCTTAATAACAATACTACAAAATGTGGTTTATTTATTAAAACTCAATAACGTATATACATCTAAAGCTTCGAAAGCACTCATCAATTAAAATAATTAGCTTTCTCTTACTCTATTATAATTTTGTAATTTCAGAAGTTAATATTTAGAAGTTAATCATAATCTGTATTTATTGGTAAGATCAGAAGGAAATTATGCAGATCTCCAGTCTCCAAAACGATATCAAGTGGACGTACGTATTATATGTTTAGTTTTTTTTAAAAAAAAATAATTCTCGTAAGTTGGTAAGAAGTTCTCTTGATTTTAGTGAGATCGTGGATTTAAATCGCCTTCATGTATGCAACCATTTAAAACTTAAGATTAGAGCTTTCTCTTTCGTAAGGAATGTATCCGACTCGAACGAGGATTAGTCTGAAAATGAATTATTTAAAGATGTTTTTCCTTAAATGTGTCTTCTTATAATTAAAACCTTTTTAAAACAAACCGTAGAAAAAAGAAAAAAAGAAAAAAAAAGTTATGAACGTGATATGTTTAGTTTATAAAAAACACTTAACCCCACTTGACAATTGTCTTTTTATTATTGAAACAACATACTGTCCCCATGCGGGACAGCCATGCGCATTCAGTGCACCAACTTGGCATTTGTTTTTTCCAGCCAATTTAATTATTCAAGTCATCATCGTACCAAGAATCAAAAGCACGTGAAAGTTATAGGAGTACGCGAAAGTACGTTGTCAGTATCCAACACCCGTTTGCATTCTTCAAGTCAGTCTCCTATACTGCACATCCGACATTGATAGTTCCATAGTCACTCGCAAACCTTTGCCAAATTCCTTCTTCTACTTCTTCTTCTATGGCGGGACCTTTTTCTTTTCCTTATTCCCCAACTCATCAGGAAAAACATGATGTCTTCCTTAGTTTCAGAGGTCAGGATACTCGCAAAAGTCTTACCAGTCATCTCTACGCTGCTTTAGAAAAGGCAAAGATCCAAACATTCATGGATGATGATGGACTCGATAGAGGCGAAGCGATTGCGCCCTCACTTCTGAAAGCAATCGAAGAATCCAAGGTTTCTGTCATTATTTTCTCAGAAAACTATGCGGACTCAAGATGGTGCTTGGATGAGCTTGTGAAGATCATGGAATGTAAGAAAAACAATGGACAGATTGCTATACCTGTGTTCTACAAAGTTTCCTCATCCAATGTACGACACCAAAGCGACAGCTATGAGAAAGCATTCGATAAACTGAGAAAACGTTACGATGATGACAAGATCCATACATGGAGAGATGCTTTAAAGGAAGCAGCGGATCTATCTGGAAGGAGCTCCAACTCCATCGGGTAACTTAATTCCTTATGGTAGAAAATAGCATACAAAATTCTCAATAAATATGTTCAACAATACATTAGTTTTGACACTTATAACTATATATTTCTCACATTTGATAGGGACGAGTCCAAACTAATTGACCAACTCGTGGGAGATATTCTGAAGAAATTGAATCGAATGTCGCCAATAGAATGCTCCAATCTTGTCGGGATTGATTCACGAATAAAGGAAGTTGGATCAATGTTGAGCATGAATGACTCTCAAAGTGTTGGCATTGTAGGAATATGGGGCATGGGAGGGTCCGGGAAGACAGCTATTGCAGGAGCAGTGTTCAATCAAGTCTATATGCATTTCGAAGGATTCCATTTTCTAGCTAATGTTAGTGGTGAACTGAAAAAAAGTAACGAAGCAGACCTAAGAAACAAAGCAATCTCAAGCATATTGGAGGAGAAGAATCTGAACCTGAACACCCCAAATTTAGAGCAAGCATTCATAAAAGATCGACTACGTCGTAAAAAGGTTCTTCTAGTTCTTGATGATGTGTTGGTGTCTTAGACATCTTAATCAAGAACAAGAAGGAGTTATCAAGAACGAGGAAGAGTTAGAAATAGTTAGAAGTTAGTCTTTGTAAAGTCTGTTAACGATGGTTGACAGCCAAGTGTATAAATACAGGAAAAAGAGTAAATGAAAAAAAATTAATTCTTCTCGTATACTACAGTCGTCTACTATTTACAAATTCATACATACGTATTCTAAAACAAGAGTGGTATCAGAGCATATTGAAGGGTCTTAAGGGATCTGTGGAGCATTTCGTCGAACAAGTTAGCGGCATCTTAAAGAAGTGGTTACCATACACAAATGGAAGGACTACCCAACATGCAAGAACCTCTGTTCGACGGAGAGTCGTATCAAATATGGGCAGTAAAGATGCAGACATACCTTGAAGGGTTAGATCTGTGGGAACCGGTCGAAGAGGACTATCATGTAGATCCTTTGGCAGACAACGCAACAGTAAACCAAATGAAGTATCAGAGGGAGAGACTTACCAGAAAAGCCAGAGCCAAGTCGTGTCTATACGCTGCGGTAAGTCCCTCTCTATTTACAAGAATTATGCACCTGAAATCTGCCAAAGAGATATGGGATTATCTGAAGGCTGAGTACGAAGGAGATGAGAGAGTGAAGAGTATGAAGGTGATTAATTTGATGAGGGAGTTCGATAGGCTCCAAATGACAGAGGATGAATCAGTCAAGACGTACGCCGAAAAACTACAGGATCTTGCAGACAAGATCCGACTTCTTGGAAGCCGTTTTGAAGATGAAAAGATTGTTCAGAAGATGCTGATCTCTCTTCCAGAAAAATTCGAAGCAACCATCATTTCTTTGGAAAACACCAGAGACATGGCAGACCTGAAGTTGTCGGAGTTGTTAAGTTTTCTGCAAGCTCAAGAATAGAGGAGAGCGATGAGGTCGGTAGAGGTGACTGAGGGTGCATTAAGGGCGAGTCAGAAAACCAGTGGAGGAGGAAAGAAGAAGCGTTGGAACAAAGGTGGCGCAGAAGGCAAGAATCAAGAAAAGCAAGAAGTGTCAGAAACTTCGGCCCAGTCTGAAAAGGAACCTTGTAAACATTGTGGTAAGACTAATCATCCTCACTATAAATGCTGGAGAAGACCCGATGTCAAGTGCAGGAAGTGTAAGAAGCTTGGGCATATTGACAAGTTCTGCAAAAGCAAGGAGCAAGCGCAGACTTCTGAGGAGGCTCGGATTGCAGACAAGAAGGATGAGGATCACTTGTTTGTTGCCTCCTACCACAACACCAGTGTCTCAGCTGATAGCTGGCTAGTCGACAGTGGGTGCTCCAACCACATGACCAGCAACCTGAGCATATTCAAGACCTTGAACAAGAACCATACGTGCAGAGTAAAGATTGGCAATGGACAGCTGATTTCTGCCAAGGGAAGAGGAGATGTTGTGATCGAAAGCATGAAGGGTCCGAGAACACTTGAAGATGTGCTATATGTTCCAGACCTTGAACAGAATCTCTTGAGTGTTTCACAATTGATTGAAAAGGGCTATTCAGTCCTCTTCACAAATGGTTTTTGCAAGATCACAACTTTGGATGGGAGATCACTCTTCAAGATTCCAGCCAAAGACAGAAGCTATGTGTTGAATTTGCTTGAACAGCATTAGGTGGCACTCAAGGCAAGAGTTTGTCGAGCAAGTCTCTGGCATAAGAGGCTTGGACATCCTCATTGGAAGGGTCTTTTAAGGCTGAGCAAATCTGATTTGGTGAAAGGTATGCCAATCCTCCAAGAAGCACAGCAAGTGTGCACAACATGCATTGAAGGGAAGAAGGCTAGAGAACCGTTCCAAAACAGCACATAGAGAGCAGCTGAGTTGCTTGAACTGGTTCACACTGATGTGTGTGGACCTCTACCAGTTGATTCACTAAGTGGAAGCCGGATGTTTGTCACCTTTATTGATGACAAATCTAGATACTGCTGGATTTACTTCATGAAGTCCAAAGGAGAAGTAGCAGAAATATTCCACAAGTTCAAGCAAATGGCTGAGAATCAGAGTGGACAGAAGATCAAGAGGTTGAGGAGTGACAATGAAACCGAGTACAAAAATCAGAAGATGGTGAAAATTTGTCAAGAAAGTGGCATTGTGCATCAGTTGGCGGTTCCCTACTCACCCCAACAGAATGGGGTAAGTGAAAGGAAAAATAGAACCATCATGGAGATGGTTAGATGCTTGCTTCAGGAGAAATCCCTACCTAAGTTTCTTTGGGCTGAGGCAACAGCTACAGCCGTATTTCTCCTCAACAGATTACCCTCTAGAGCCTTGGAGAAGGTGACAGCTTATGAAGCCTGGCATATGAGGAAGCCAAATATGAAGAATCTGAAGGTTTTTGGTTCTCCATGTTACATTTATGTACCACAGCAGAAAAGGAACAAGTTGGACTCCAAGATCAGAAAGGAGAGTCTTCATTGGGTATTCTGAAATTACCAAAGGGTATAGAGTTTTGATTCCTAACAAGAAGGAGGTCCAGATCAGTAGAGATGTGACTTTCCTAGAGGATGAGGTTTGGGATTGGACAAAGCTTGATGAGGACAATACACAAATGGAGAGGATGATACTGCGTGGAGTAAAATTGACTGAACTCACATCAGAAGAAGAATCTGAAGGTGAGAACAGACCACAACATGGAGGAGAATCTGAAGAAGCACATAAAGATGAAGAAGAGCCAGAATCAGAAACACTCACTGACAGTGACCTTGAAGATCATGTGGATCATATTCCCAAAAGAGGTACACGACTTCTTTCTGATATTTACCAAAGTTGTAATCTCACCCTCTGTGAACCAGTAAGCTTTAAGGAAGCAAAAGACAGCAAAGAATGGCTAGCTGCAATGAAGGAGGAGATTCGTATGATTGAAAACAATAAAACGTGGGAGCTAGTGGAGAAACCAGTTGACAGGAAGATCATTGGCGTCAAATGGGTTTACAAAACCACGGTAAATTCGGATGGTACTCTAAACAAGTTCAAGGCGAGATTAGTCGTGAAAGGGTACTCCCAAGTGAATGGTGTGGACTACTCAGACACGTTTGCCCCAGTAGCAAGGTTGGAGACCATCAGACTTATACTCAACTTGTCTGCCGAGAGAGGATGGCTAGTGCATCAGCTAGACGTCAAGTCAGCTTTCCTGAATGGAGAGCTGAAGGAGGAGATCTATGTAGAGCAACCAGAGGGCTTCATGGTTGAAGGAAAGGAGGAACACGTATATAGATTGAGGAAGGCGTTATATGGGCTTAAACAAGCTCCCAGATCTTGGTACGATAAGCTCGACACCTACCTACAGCAGATTGGATTCAGAAGAAGTGAAAATGAATTCACCCTATATGTGGGGAAGTTTGGAGATAAAGTTCTTTACATGTCAGTATATGTTGATGATTTACTGTTAACAGGGAACGATGCCAAAGAAATTGAAGGTGTTAAACACAAGTTGAGAGAGCTGTTTGACATGACGGATCTGCAGTTGATGACATATTTCTTGGGGATGGAGGTTAACCAAAATAAGCAGGGGATCTCCATTTGCCAAAGAAAGTACATTCGGGAGGTTCTCAAAAGGTTTCATATGCTGGAATGTAAACCAACAAAATCACCCATGAATTGCAAAGAAAAAATTACAGAAGGAAGATGGAAGCAAAGCCACCGATGAGAGTAGATACAGAAGCCTTATAGGAAGCTTGATGTATATAACCTCCACAAGACCAGACATTCAGTTTCCGATGAGTATGCTATCGAGGTTCATGGCATCACCAATCAAGTCCACATGACAAAGAACAAAAGGGTTCTAAGATACCTAAAAGGAACCTATAATTTCAGTCTTAAATCTGACGGATGGGTATTTTGGAGATGAAAGGGTACACGACAAAGGATCGGGAGGTTCCACAGATGACATGAGAAGCACTTCGTTCTTGTTTCAAGTTTGGGATCGTGGTGTTTTCATGGGGTTCAAAGAAACCGAGTGTGGTGGCGCGATCCACGGCAGAATCGAATCGATCGCAGCCACCGCTTCTGATAAATCAAAGCATCCGTTAACAAAGACGATGGCGAGTTATGTATTCCACAAGAGAAGAGCACGGAGATCTTGATAGATAACAAGGCCGTAATATCAATTTCACAAAACCCAATATTTCATGGAAGAACCAAACACTTCAAAATGAAGTGTTGTTTTCTTCGTGACATCCAAAGAAGAAGGAGAGATAAAGCTTGATCTTGTAAAGCGGAGGAACAGATAGCTGATCTATTCACTAAGGCGTTGCAAGGAAGAAGATTTGATTTTTTGCGACACAGAGTTGGAGTATCTCAAGACTGCTAAGACAGGAGGAGTATGTTGGTGTCTTAGACATCTTAATCAAGAACAAGGAGTTATCAAGAACGAGGAAGAGTTAGAAATAGTTAGAAGTTAGTCTTTGTAAAGTCTGTTAACGATGGTTGACAGCCAAGTGTATAAATACAGGAAAAAGAGTAAAAGAAAAAAAATTAATTCTTCTCGTATACTACAATCGTCTACTATTTACAAATTCATACATACGTATTCTAAAACAAGATGATGTCGATGAGTCGGTGATATTGCAGAATTTGCTAGGTGAACAAAATGATTTATTTGGACGTGGGAGTAGAATTATCATCACTAGTAGGGACAGAAGAGTACTAAAGAGTGTAACCGATGATATTTATGAGGTGCCAAGGCTGGAATTCCATGAAGCTCTTGAACTGTTTAGTTGGAGTGCCTTCAAGTCAAGTTATCCTCCAAGTGATTACTTGGAGATGGCAACGAGGGTGATAAATTATACCAAGAGCAACCCATTGGCTCTCAAAATTCAGGGTTCTACATTGTTAAAGTTAACTAAGGAAGAATGGCAGAGTAAATTAGAGAAACTAGATTCTGACCCTCGAATTCAAAATATCACAAGAATAAGCTATGAAGGACTAACCGATGATCAGAAGGGAATATTTCTTGATATTGCTTGTTTCTTCGAAGGAGAGGACCGAGATTATGTGACTGAAATCTTGGAGGGTTCTTATTGCTCCGTGCATTATAATATAGGTGTGCTTCTTGATAGGTCTCTCGTAAACATATCCATCAACAAAATAGAAATGCATGATTTAGTACAAGAAATGGGATTAAGCATTGTTCGTGAAGCTGAATCTGGAAAGCGCAGCAGGTTGTGGACCTACGAGGAAGTTTGTGATGCACTGAAAGAAGAGGAGGTGAAACCCAAAGACAGTTCTAACAACCTTACGGGTTTTTCTTTTTCCTTCTCTCTGTCATGTTCTGTCTTGCAAACTAATTTTTCCATACTCGATCAACAGGGAAATAAAGCAGTCGAAGGCATCGTTTTGGACATATCTCAACCTAAAGAGCTAAAATTAAAATCTGATCCATTCAAAAGAATGAATAATCTCAGGTTGCTCAAATTCTATGTTCCTAGTTCCTCTATGTTAGAATAGAAAGAAAGTGTGCAAATGTAAATATGGATAAGATTGACACCCTTGATTATGGGATCAATCCTTTCCTTAATTATAGCACAGTGATTAGCCTTCTTAGCCTAGAATTATGGGATTACAGTCTATAAGATCAGGATGTAAACAAGATTAATACACACATCAATTGAGTCAATTATGTTCTATTCCCTCTACGTTTCTTCATGGTATCAGAGCAGTGTCGATCTTAGGGTCGAAGCACTGTTGACATCATCTGCCACTTACCTGTGAGAGACATGAGCGAAGAAGCCACTAGCAGCACCAATCCGGTGTTCACAGAAGCCACAGAGCTTTTATCTAATCACATAGCCCAAATTCTGCGACATCATACCCAACCAGAAACAATTCAGCAAACAACAACAGCCACAATTTCACTAAAATTAAATGAATATAACTACTCCCTGTGGTCCAGAATGATGCGTGTTGAGATTGGAGCAAAGGGGCGCCTAGGCCATATTACCGGCATCCCTCCGCCACCAGACAAAACAGATACAACAGCAGGCAGATCTCCAGGTAATCTCCTAGTTAATTCAATCAATGGAGCAAGAGTTAGCAAGTCAGTATATCGAGTACCCAACGACCAAGGACCTATGGGATGGTCTGGCCGCAACATACAAAAGTGGGGAAGATGCCATCCAAATTTTTGATCTCATGACCAAATCAATCCGACTGCAGCAGGGACAGATGACACTGGAAAAATATTTCAGTACATCTCAGAGCATATGGCGGGACATCGACAGAAGGCAACCGAATCCTATGAAGTGTCCAGAGGACATGTCCATATTTAACAGACTCAAGCAAGAGGGCCGGCTTTACCAATTCCTTACTGGAATGGATGATAAATATGACACCATCAAACGGGAGTTGCTTAGAGAAAGCCCACTTCCGACCATTGAGATGGCATACGCAACGGTTCGCAAGGAGGCCGCCAGACGGAATATTCTCAATCCGTCGGTCGCCGGAGACAGTGAAGGAGACCTTGGAATCGGAAGTGGACTAGCAATGAAAGGGCAAGGCAAAAAACCCAGAACAGAACTACAAAGATTTACATCAAGGGAGCATGAAAAACCCAGAATGGGCAATGGAGATACCCGGTCAGATCTGGCCGGAAATTCCGCAACCTCATCACTCCGGGTTCGTGTTGACAGATCGGGAATGAAGTGCAGCATCGCAACATGACCGACATCTCCGAGAAGAGTGTTTTCACATAGTCGGATTTCCGGACTGGTGGAAAGACAACCCAAGGAGGAGAAATCGTGATGGCAATCGGAGCAAGAATGGGCGAGCCGTCGCTGTGACAAGCAATCAAGAGACCACCGGCATTCACAGCAGCAACGTGGATGGCGCAAGTGGAGGATTTGTTGCTGTCGGAGTCGGTGAACATGGAGCAGCCGCAGGTCGAAGTGAAGAGTTGAGGGGCAATGACAGAGGTAAAGGGTTTGGGGTAACGAAATTAACCCCAAACCCTCCTTTTATTAGCTCACCTGTTGTTAATAAATTAACCAAAGTATCGTATGCATATGCCGTTGGGGGTTCTAAATCTCCACAATGGTTGTTTGATTATGGCGCAACAGACACGATGACCTATGACCCAGCTGATATTGTTAACCCATCAGTTCCAAAAAAATCCCACATACAGACTGCCAATGGGGGGTTAGCACTAGTTCAGGGGGCAGGAACTATTGAGTTGTGTCCTACACTGAAATTATCGAATTGTTTATATGTCCCATCCCTGTCCTGTAAATTGCTATCAATTAGCCAAGTAACAAAGGAGTTGAATTGTACCCTTCTAATGCATCCTAATTTTTGCCTTTTGCAGGACATCAGAACGAAGGAGATTATTGGGCGTGGCACTCAGCGAGATGGCCTCTATTACGTTGATGAAGTGGTTCAGAAAGGGTTCGTACAACTAGCTCATGGGACAGTTGACCGTTTAAGCTGGTTGTGGCACCGTCGCCTGGGTCATCCTTCTCACGGTTACCTCAAACTCCTTTTTCCTCAGTTTTCTAGTAATAATCATTGTGACACTTGTGTTCTGGCAAAAAGCCATAGACAATCTTTCCTTTCGAATAATAAAAGGGTTGAGCATGTTTTTGATTTAATTCATTCTGATGTGTGGGGTCCTGCTCCAAATGTTGGTAGTAGTGGATTTAAAATTTTCTTGACATTTATTGATGATTGCACACGCATGACTTGGATTTATTTCTTAAAACATAAATCTGAAGTTCCCCAAAAAATTTATCCACTTCTATAATATGATCCACACACAGTACCAAAAACCCATCCGTATCCTTCGCTCTGATAACGGAGGAGAATTTATCAACCACACAATGCAAGCCTTCTTTCGAAACAAAGGCCTGATACACCAAACTACTTGTCCCAACACCCCACAACAAAATGGAGTGGCTGAACGAAAGAATAGAATCATCCTAGAAATAACCCGAACCCTTCTCATTGACTCACATGTACCCAAAACCTTTTGGCCTGAAGCTGTAGCCACAGCTGTGTACCTTCTTAATCGTCTTCCGACCAAAATCCTAAAACTCCAAACCCCACTACAAGTTTTTTCCGCTCACAACCAAGTACCTCCAGCCTTAACCTTACTTCCCCGTATCTTCGGATGCTCCGTGTTTGTCCACATACCTAAACATGAACGTACTAAATTTGATCCGTGTTCCATTAAATGTGTTTTCGTAGGATATGGGGTAAACCAAAAAGGTTACCGTTGCTATGACCCTAAAGCCCGTCGTATGTACACCACGATGGACTGCGACTTCCTAGAAACCGAATACTTTTACCATACCCAATCCAGTGATCAAGGGGAGAATCATACACCAGCAGACTCACTAGATTGGTTACACAACCCAGTTTTCTCGGTCGATGAGCCCAACATCCAAGCTAGCGGTCCCGTTGAATCTGCTCCTGAAGACGAATCGAGAACCATCGAACCAGACACCCCACAGTCCCCTCGCTCTGATGTCCAAGAGGTAAATAATCTTGTTCATGAAATTACTCCTGTTCAATCTGAAAATGCTTCCGCCGACCATGAGTCCATAGCTCCCAAATAGAAGTTGTTGAACAGGTTGGAAGATATATTTTGCCTCCCAGAAGTACTAGAGGAGTTCCTCCAAAAAGGTACTCACCATAACGAGAATCCAGAGTGACGAGATATCTGGTGGCTAATCTTGTCAGGGGGAGTTTATCAAAGATGGCTAAAGCCTTCACGGTTGCTATACACTCAGAATCAATTCCTAGAACTGTACAAGAAGCACAACAGATAAGGAAATGGCGTGAAGCAATGGAGACAGAAATGAAGTCACATGAGAAGAATAGAACCTGGGAAAAATGCAACTTACCTGCTGGGAAAAGAACAGTAGGGTGCCGATGGGTATTCACAATCAAACATAGGGCAGATGGGGCAGTGGAGAGATACAAGGCTCGATTAGTGGCCAAAGGATATACCCAAACCTATGGGGTAGACTACTCAGAGACATTTAGTCCAGTGGTGAAGATTAACACGATCAGAGTTGTATTCTCAATTGCAGCCAATCTCAATTGGGCGCTCCACCAGTTCTACGTGAAGAATGCATTTCTTCATGGAGATCTTCGAGAAGAAGTATATATGGAACCACCGCCGGGGTTCACAAGCGGGTTTAAAATGGGCGAAGTATGTCAACTCAAGAAGGCACTTTATGGGCTTAAACAATCACCACGAGCATGGTTTGGAAAATTCACCATAGCAATGAGACGCTACGGATACAAACAGAGTAATTCTGATCACACTTTGTTCTTAAAAAGAAGGGCGGTCCGAGTCACATGCCTAATCATATACGTGGACGATATGATTATCACAGGGGATGATGAGGACGAAATTGCACAGCTCCGAAGAAACCTGTTTGAAGAATTTGAGATGAAAGATTTGGGGAGACTCAAGTACTTCCTTGGGATAGAAGTATTGAGGTCAAATCATGGGATATTTATCTCACAGCGAAAATACATCCTTGATCTACTGACTGAAGTTGGAATGGTCGATTGTAGGCCAGCAGAAACCCCAATTGTTGTGAATCATGGTCTGAAGATTGAAGAAGATGCTAAACTTGCAGATCGAGAGTGCTATCAAAGACTGGTTGGGAAGCTGATATATTTGTCTCACACTCGACCAGACATTGCTTATGCAGTTGGGATAGTTAGCCAATTCATGCATAAACCTCAGGTACAACACATGGAGGCTGCCATGAGAATTGTGAGGTATCTTAAGGGCTCACCAGGAAAAGGAATTGTGTTTCGAAAACATGGGCACCTGGAGGTAACAAGTTACACAGATGTTGATTGGGCTGGAAATCCAGTGGATAGAAGATCTACATCAGGATACTTCACTCTGGTTGGAAGGAACCTGGTTACTTGGAAAAGTAAGAAGCAGAAGGTAGTTGCCCTCTCCAGTGCTGAAGCGGAGTTCAGAGGAATAGCAAAAGGATTAGCAAAAATCTTGTGGATAAAAAAACTGTTAACCGAAATTGGATTTCCACCGCAGGATGCTTGTCAGCTATTGTGTGACAACAAGGCGCTATCGAGATTTCGAGAATCCAGCTCAACACGATCGTACAAAACATGTTGAGGTAGATCGTCACTTTATTAAAGAGAAGTTGGAGGAGGGAACAATAAGTCTACCATATGTTCGATCTGAAGACCAACTGGCTGACATCTTGACCAAAGCAGTCACTAGAAGAACATTTCTCGAAGTATTGAGCAAGTTGGGTGTTGGAGACCCTACAACCCAACTTGAGGGGGAGTGTTAGAATAGAAAGAAAGTGTGCAAATGTAAATATGGATAAGATTGACACCCTTGATTATGGGATCAATCCTTTCCTTAATTATAGCACAGTGATTAGCCTTCTTAGCCTAGAATTATGGGATTACAGTCTATAAGATCAGGATGTAAACAAGATTAATACACATATCAATTGAGTCAATTATGTTCTATTCCCTCTACGTTTCTTCACTCTATGGGTTGCAATAGTAAAGTCAACCTCCCTGGTGGCCAATTGTCACTTCCTGGAAAGCTGAGCTTATGGATATCCTCTCAAGCACTTGCCAGAGAACTATGGTGCTGAAAACCTAGTTGAATTAAGCCTACAATACAGCAAAGTTCGGGAACTTGCGTTAGGAAAACAGGTGTTCTTAGAGCTTGACATATCTTTTTGCTTCATTTTCCTGTATCCAAATTTCCATCTTTGAAGAGATTCTAGAGTTCAGTATGCTAAATCTTCATCTCTATCTAAACAGGATCTACCAAACTTGAAGTGGCTTGACCTCAGACACTCGGAATATCTGTACAAAATTTCAGGACTGTCCAAAGCAATCAATCTCGAGAGTTTGGTTCTTCAGGGCTGTATCCGTTTAATAGATCTTGATCAATCTATTCAATGTCTCCATTTGTTGAAACACCTGGATCTGAGTGGGTGTGAAGAACTTAGGAGTTTTCCAAAAGGAATTGATTCGAAATACCTTAAATTTCTTGATCTATCATATTGTTTTAATATCACAGATTGTCCAAAAATTTCAGGACTGATGGAAGAATTGGATTTAAGTTGGACTGCAATTAAGGAACTCCACCCATCAGTTCAACAGTTGAAATGTCTTAGAGTTCTTCATCTCAATGGCTGCTCAAAAATCACCCAGTTTCCAGTCACCTCAGAGAGTATAGAAGAGTTATATCTAAGTGCTACCGCAATAAAAGAACTGCCCTCATCAATCAAGTTTCTTACAAGACTTGTTAAACTGGACATTGGTAACTGCAGGAAGCTATCACCTCTTGCAGACAACATGTTTAGTTTGGAATCTTTGAAAGAAATGCATGCAAGTGGTACAGCTTCAGTAAAAAAATTTGCAGTCAAAGGACAGAAGAATCTTAAGAGCATACCAAGCAATCTCAATAATTTTGCAAGCCTTCAGTTGCATGAAGCCAGCAAAACCAAAGGGGAGCTTGCCACCAAAACTAAAGACCTAGCATCTGGCATATCTAATGTCAGAAAAATTAAAGGGTTTTTACCAGAATTCCCAAGTGTCATCAGCGAAAGTAAATGTAAGGAAATACCTGTCCTTGGCAGTAGTAAAGCAACTAAGGGGACGCCACCAGAAACACCTGGCGAAAGCAAAACTAGGGGACTGCTTTCAGGAATCCCTTGTATTCTTGGTGGTAACAAAACTAAGGCTTTGCTCCCAAAAGAACCCAGTGTCGTCCTTTCCAGCAAAATTCCTGATGACCTAGGCGGCTTACTCTCCCTAAAGCATCTAATTCTAAAACGGATGGATTTTGAGAGCTTGCCTTCAAGCATTAAACTCCTCGCACAGCTGCAGCTCATAGACTTGAGCAAATGCAAGAGGCTTAAAACCTTAGCAGAACTTCCTCCATCTCTAGAAATACTGGATGCAGATAACTGCACATCACTGGAAAGCTTGTTCAGTAGCAACAATTTCAAGTACCTCAATCTTGAAAATTGTAGACAATTGGATCAAAAGGCACGCACAGAAATCATGGAAAACGCTCAATCAATTATTCAGCATATGGCAAGGAAGGTTGGTGAAGATGAACGCAAGTGCACGTTTCTATCGTCAAGTAGTAAAAATATCGATCCCACAAAGACCAACTTAGCTAAATAGTAATACTCGTAATAACTTCTAATTTAAGTTAATAACATAAAAATTAAAGAAAAGATTGATTGATTGTGGTTTGAAAAATGAAATAAAAACGAGAATTAACGCAAGATAAAAATATAAGAATTATCAATGAAATAAAAATCTAGGATTTTAACTTCCCCCTTTGATTTTACCTCGATGTCGAAATTTTTTTCGGTTTAATTCTTATACCGAGTTTGATAACCTAAGATTCAAAATTAATTACTAAGCCCTCCCGGATCATTAGTAATCCTAATCATCGAACCAATTTCTTATATTTCTATGGTAAATTGTGATAATTCGATGATTGCTTTATCGAATCAATCTTAATGTGGTTATTTAGGGTGGATAGGTATCTCCCGATCCTAGACACAAATTACTATGAAAATGATCCTAAGTTATTGTAATCTTTTTCCAAATCTATTGCTCCCTGTTACGTTACACAAAGATTAAGAAAATCAATTTCATAGGTGATCAAATTATGAAAAGCATTAAGAGCAAATTGCAATAATCAAACCTTTAAGTAAAAACGGGCATAAGAAATTAAACTGAGAAAATACCAATTAATCGAGATTACATCAAGGGTTCGGTTAAAATCCTAGAATGAAAGGATTAGTTACGCATAATAACAGTAGCAACAAGGAAAATAATAAAAGCAAACGTTATAAATATTAAAATGAGTAGAAAGTAATGGAAAAACAATTGGTAATTGCTCTTCAATTTTTTTCTGCTCCAGCTTTCTACCGCAGGTGCTTCAACGGTCCTCCAGCCTGCTTTGATCCATCAACTGCTTCACGTTGAAAATCCCCCTTTGAATTTTTTTTTTTGCAATCTGTGAGCCAATCCTGGATGGTCACGTTTATGGAGACTTTTTTGAAGAATAAGAGTTAATGGCCAAGAAAAATCCACCAACGTGGGGACGTGAATGGCCTCTTTTTGTATCCTCCCCCTATCTCCTTTTGCGTTGATGTTTAAAACAAAAAAAAAAAACAATGAAGAGTGATGTTAAATCAGAGGTGGGGCTTGAATGAAGAGTCAGATGGTTGATGGCAACGTTCCCCACTTTTCAATGTGTCACAACGTTGATAGCTTCCCATCATTTATTTATTTATTTATTTCTTTGTGCTCACTGCAGCGCCGCCTTCCTATAGGTGCTTTTCGTCTGAATCGTTGCTTGGACTGTGCGTCACATGCCTCACAGCTGCCCTATTGCGCTAGCTGATATGTGTAAATTTTCCTTGATTTATTTGCTGCGCATGGGACCCCTTAGCTGCCTTCTCTTAATTTTATCCCTGTTCCTTGGTCACGCCCCTCTTGGCTATTGCGTCTGTTTCTATTGCTTGCTTCCAGCTGTCTCAAACGTTGATTCTTTCTTGATAATTTGCTCCTCCCTTTCCTTGATTTAATTGCCTTGATTGCTGCTCCACGTGTTGACAAACGCAAACCACGTTAACTAACTCTGCTTTGTGATTTTCAATTCCATTGTCTCTATCTATATGCATGCCGACACTGTGCTCTCTATTTGATTTGCGTGAATTTTCCTCTTTGTTTTCTTGTGTTACGCACGCATCCAACTCCTCTAATTCACTCCAGCGTGAATGGTTCCAGCTGTCTTGGCTCCACGTGTTGCTACATTTATTATTTTTTTCTTCCTCTAGCTAAGACCATCACTGCTGCGTCACTTTTCCAATCATTTTGTGCGTCTCTTGCTGCATGATTTATTCTCTCCGCGAAAACATTGTTTATGCCTTATTTTCACCTCCCTCTGTAGCTACTTCATGCGCCTGCTTTGCTTTTCGTCTGGACAGCTTTCTTGATTTTATTTTATTCCTAGCGTCAAATACGTTGGCCTCCCTCCACGTGACTTGCGTTTCAGTTCATTTCTTTAATTAATTCCCCTTTTGTGACAAAGTTTTGGATATTCCCTCAAATTAATTATTATTGCGGTCTTTTTTAATTAAAACCAAGTGTATTTTCTACAGATTAAACAAGACCCATTAAAAATGCAGATTAAGATAAACTAAATAATTTAATAGGAAAAACATGTAAAAGACCTAATAATTAATCCAGAAATTAAAGAAAAATGCCATTAATTCTAATGATTAAAATGCATCTAACAAAGGTATAAACAAGTTATCAATACTAGTTCTGTATATTGTCTTGGTTTCTTTTTCTCCTTCCTAGATTTTTTATTCTTCTGTTTTTTGTGGTGCAGTCTCGTGAGGAAGGATATCCGGTTCAGTTTCTTTTCCCAGGAAACGAAATGCCACCACTATCGTACAATCAAACTCTTCGCTTGATCTTGATGTGTTGAATATGATCGTAATGATCGATCGAAGAATACTTCGATGCACAAGATCTATCGAAGTAGCAAGTGCAGAGCATAATATAATTACTAACTAAAAAACACCAAAAGAAAGATAACACTCTTAAGCTATTAAGCTCTTCTTCGTATTTTTGAGTGAATGACTAAACACAAGCATGGAGGGGGTATTTATACTTGAACTTGATAAACCTCCTCCACATTACACATCACACACTGATTAGTGGGTTTGGTGTTGAATACTTAAACACACATATTAGTGGGTTTGGTTAACCACACATAATTGTTAGTGGGTTTGGTGTTGATTCATTTAACACTCCCCCTCAACACCAGCACCTATTATCTTCTTGATACCGAGCTGACAATAAAAGTTGATGAATTTGGTAGTACCCAATCCTTTGGTAAACAAATCCGCAACTTGGTTTTCTGTCGAAATGTGTGTTAGCATAATTTCTCCTTGCAAGACCTTTTCTCTGATGTAATGATAGTGCACTTGACATGTTTAGTTCTTGCATGAAAAGCGGATTCTCGGCCAATCAAATCTGGCGATAGATTATCACAATATAAAGGAATTGCATAATCTATTGATTGGCGTAAATCCTTCATCAATTGTATAAGCCACGCAATTTCTTGGGCTGCCATTGTTCTTTTCGATATTCGCTTCATTGTTGATAATGACACCGCTTGTCGGTTGTAAACATTACACCATGAAATTGCCCTGCACAGAGCTTAAACACATATCCAATGGTAGATCGACGTGTATCATGATCACCTGCATAATCAGCATCACAATAGCCTACTATCTTGCAATCTTCTCCCTTTTTGTACAAAAGACCATAGTCAAGTGTATTCTTCACATATCTTAGAATTCGGCGAACTGCATCCAAGTGAGGCTTCTTTGGATTTTGCATGTAGCGGCTCATCATACCTACAGCAAAAGAAATATCTGGCCTTGTTAAGGTTAAGTAGATCAGACTACCCACCAATTGTCGATACATTGTAGCATCTTCTGTATCCTTCCCGTCTTGGCTCCATGGGTGTTGAAATTGGCTTGCAATTTAGCATTCCAAACTTCTTCAACAAATCACGTGAATACTTCTACTGATGGAGAAATATTCCTTCCTTTGTGTAATCAATCTCCAGACCAAGAAAATGCTTGAGAGGTCCAAGTTCTTTCATTTGAAAGCGAATTGATAAGTTTTCTTTGGTTCGGAGAATTTCTTCTTCACAGTCTCCTGTAAGAATCAAATCATCCACATAAACTAGCACAATAGCTAGTTTTCCTCCATAAGCTTTAACAAACAAGCTAGAATCTGCAGGTGCTACAGAATAGCCACTTTTAGTAAGAAATTCAGCAATCTTACCATACCAAGCCCTTGGTGCTTGTTTTAATCCATAAAGTGCTTTTCGTAGCTTACACACATATTTAGGATGATCTTGACTTTGGAAGCCTAAAGGCTGGTTCATGTAGATTTCGCGATCCAACTCTCCATGCAGGAAAGTATTCTTGACATCGAGCTGCCATAGATTCCAATTTTTACTAGCTGCAAGTGCTAGTAGAACTCGAACAGTTGTCAGCTTTGCAACAGGACTAAATGTTTCATCATAGTCCACTTCATATTGTTGAGAGAACCCTCGAGCTACCAAACGAGCTTAGAATCTCTCAATTGAACCATTTGCATTGCGCTTGATCTTGTAAACCCATTTGCAAGAAATAGGCTTCACATCTTTTGGTTTTGGCACAAGCTCCCATGTTTGATTTTGTTGTAGTGCGACAATTTCCTCTTCCATTGCTTTAGTCCATTCCGGCTTCTGAAACGCTTCCTCAAATGTCTCTGGTTCTATTTCATCTCCTACCATGATTATGGCTGTATTGGCATATTTAGGATTTGGCTTCTTATCTCTTGTTGATCGTCTAAGCGGAGTTGTCATTTGAACTTCTGTTAGCTCATCAACTTCTCTTGGTTGTCGGTGTGTACCAGTTTTCCAAGGACTCTGGATTTTGTCTTCTTCAACATCTTCATCTTTATCCACAACTTCAGGTTCTAAAGTCAGTTGGATTTGAGAAGACTCTAACACTTCCTTAAAAATATCAGAGTCCGGTAGCACTTGATTGTCTGAGGACCACCATGCCGAAGCTTCATCAAAGACCACATTTCGAGATATGTAGGTCCTCCCTGTTGTTGGATCACAACATCGCCATCCTTTTCTCTTGCTATCATAACCTACAAAGATGCACCTAACAGCTTTCTTGTCCATTTTGTTACGTAAATGATTAGGAACAAATACATAACATACACATCCAAAACTCAAAATAACTAGTGTAGGTTTCATATTCCACAGTTTCTCAAACGGTGAAATAAAGTTTAACCTTTTTTGAGGAAGTCTATTGATCACGTAGGCCGCAGTCCTCATTGCTTCTGCCCAAAACCTTCCAGGTACATTCTTTGCATGTAGCATACTGCGACAAATTTCTGCTATGTGTCTATTTTTTCTTTCTGCGACACCATTTTGTTGTGGAGTGTTGGGACATGTGAATTGATGGCGTACTCGACTCTTTCGAAGGAAATCTAAGAAATCCTCTTAGGTGTACTCCCCTCCATTGTCGGTGCGTAGACAACAAACTTTTCTGCCAACTTCTAGTTCGGCATTCTCCTTGAACTCTTTAAACTTTGAAAAAGTTTCAGATTTTTTCTTCATAAAGAAACACCAAACATACCTCGAGAAGTCATCGATGAATGTCACCAGATACTTCATTCCACTGACAGATGATTGTTTCACAGGTCCAAATACATCAGAGTGGATCAACTCTAATGGCTCTTTGGCTTTGAATTTGGACTCTTCATAAGGTAGTTGATGAGCTTTCCCATATTGACAACCTGCACATATAGTGTCCGTTCTCACGTCAAGTTGTGGAAGTCCTTTCATCATTGACTTTTTCATCATTACACTTAGCTTTGAGTAGCTAACATGACTTAGTCGCATGTGCCATAAGTCTGCTGTCTCGTTCTTCCTCGTCTTGTCTACATATGCCGATTCAGCTGACATTATGTAGACTGATTCTAATAGACGCCCCTTCATTGTCGGTTTATCTAGATCCTTGAGGTCACAAAACACCTTCACATCATGTGGACCAAATAGAACAAAATGGCCCGATGAAGTCAATTGGCTTACTGAAAGTAGATTTTTCTTCATTCCAGGAACGTGATAGACATTTTCAAGTGATATTTTATCAGGATTATACTGAGGAGTGATTACAGTATTACCAATATGGGATATCGGTAATCTCGCATTATTGGCAGTGATGACAACGCGATTTCCTGTGTACTCTGACAAGTCTCGTAATTGTTGTAAATCTCCCGTCATATGATTTGAGCAGCCAGAGTCAACAATCCAATCATTCTTGTAATTAATTTGATCGGTTGTTGTTGTTGTCAGAGCTAGCACTTCTTCTTCAGCAGTATAAAAAGCCTCAGCATCCCAATCTACTTCACCATCCTCCTTCACACTTGAAGTGGCGGCATTGCTTTCGACCGCCTTTTTCTTAGACCAACAATCTTTTGCCATGTGCCCTTTCTTGCCACAGTTGTGACATTTTCCAACAAACTTCTTATTCTTCAAAGCTTCTTTTGGACGAGAACTGCCTTCTCCTTGATTTTGTTTAGATCCTCCTCTTGTGCGTTGCTTGTAGTCATCTCTGCCTTTAGTGGTGTAGAGTGCTTCCTCTTCATCCTTGGGCGAGACTCCACCTACTAACTTGGTCATTGCTTCTTGACCTGCAAGTAGATTTTCAAATTCAACAAGTGATGGTCAGGTCGGCCACCCTTGTCTTCAAACAACAAAGCCTCGATATTCAGGCTTCAAACCATGGATGATTATTCTTTTCATCCTAAATTTCCTTGATAGGAGCTTCTGGATCTAACTCCGATATCTCGCGACATATCTTCTTTACTTTGTGAAAGTACTGAGCAATCGACATGTCATGTTGTGTTATCGAAAGCAACTCATTTTCATGAAGTTGCAATAGTGTATCATTCTTTTTTGAAAAGAGCATAGAGAAAGTATTCCATGCTTCATTTGGTGTACTTGCATCTCGTATGTGCTCCAACAATTCGTCATCAATCGTTGTCTTTAGAGTAAACATCGCTTTGCCTGCTTTGATCTTCCATTTTCGCAAAGTGCCAGTCGTATCTTCCTCCAGTTGTTGAATTTCGCCGCCATTGACAACCTCCCAAAGATCTTGCCCTTGCATGTAGGAAGTCATGCACGTCGCCCGTGTGTTGTAATTTTGATTGTTGAGTTTCTTGATTCCTCCAATTACTTGAAGATCGGACATCGTGCGGTAAAATTTTGATAGAACCAACAAGCTTCAAACTTGTAGAAACAAATTCTCAATACTCGAAGACTCTCCTCGAAATTAAAACCCGACGCTTTGATACCAAATGTTGAATATGATCGAATGATCATCGAGAATTACTTCGATGCACAAGATCTATCAAGTAGCAAGTGCAGAGCATAATATAATTACTAACTAAAAAACACCAAAAGAAAGATAACACTCTTAAGCTATTAAGCTCTTTTACGTATTTTTGAGTGAATGACTAAACACAAGCATGGAGGGGGTATTTATACTTGAACTTGATAAACCTCCTCCACATTACACACCACACATTGATTAGTGGGTTTGGTGTTGAATACTTAAACACACATATTAGTGGGTTTGGTTAACCACACATAATTGTTAGTGGGTTTGGTGTTGATTCATTTAACACGGTAACCATGCTGTGGCCATCAGATTGGACTAAGTTCAATGGTATTGTCTTTTGTATGATATTTGGACCAGAAGCGTGCTCAACGTTCCTGAAAAAAATCAACGAAGCTGCTTCTCTGACCATACTCAGTTTTGGTGTTAAATGCTGCATTAAAGCCATTAAAGGTGAAACCAGCAGTGTGATCTGTGATGGGAAAGGAACTTTGGTCACCTTAATTTAGCTAAATCCGACCATGTGTTGACATGGTATGATCCCTGTAGAGAAACATTTGAAGCAGGCGCCGATGATGAAATATAATGGTTCAGAAAATATTCTGGTCGCAAGGTTTCATTTGAGTTCCATGTTGAGACCTTTCTTTGCTTCTCAAGCCAATGTACTGTGAAAAAATGTGGGATTTTTCTACTTCAGAATTGTTGATCTATGTTGTTTAATGCAGCCAGCTATGTTGAAGATTGTGGAGGAAATAACAAGTTCAATGAAAGTGAAGAGGAAGAGTAAAATGAAGAACAAAATTCTAGCAATGAAGAGGAAGCTAGAGATGATGGTTTTGAGAGCAATTCAGAGGTGTTTGGATTCAAAAACAAAAGTCCGAATTATTGGAAGTGATGAGCAAAGCCAGATAAGCAAGAAGATTGAAGGAATATGTGATGAAAAATTGAAGAATGGGAATCAAGATGAGCAAAGAAGTGCAGCAAAAAACGTAAGCGAGTAATTAAAGTCTCAAGCAATTTCGAAGTTATAAACTGAAGCAATTAAAGTGTTACAAGTCACGATCTGCAAATTTGACGTTAAAAGCAATTATAGGCAATGAAGAAATGAAAGTCGAGTATAAGCCTTTTGTTCCCATTGTTTTCAAGCAACTTTTGTCCTTTGATTTACTTTTCGACTTTAACCTATTAGAAATCCTTGTGTCATTTTTTGTTTATGTTTTGTCCAACATTTTCTCTTTTGTTTCAGCTGAACCAACGAGTTCATGCAACTTGTCATGATCTTACACTTTAGCAGTTTTTCTCTTTCATTTTGAGCAATTGGATGTAATCAAGCAGCAAGTGTGTGAAGAGCTAACTTGAAAAGCTCAAAACAATAGCATTCTCGGATATGAATAGTAGCAGCCTCATTTCGTGAAAAATCTCATCTTCCTCATTTCATCAGCTTTTACATTTTTCTCTTGCTTTTACTATTGATTTGGTATTGATACATATGTGAGCATGTTGAGTGGTGTGAGGAGCTAAGTAGAAGAAGCTCAAAACCATAGTTTTCTTTTCATTGATGAAAGAGTAATAGTAGCTGCAAAATTTCTGAAAACTTCATCTTCTATTTTTCACCTGATTTCGTGTATTCCTTTTGTAATTACCATTGTTCTTGAGTTGTTGCATATGTGTGTAAGGTGAGTAGCATGAAGGATAGTCTCTAAGAATGGAAACAAAGCAGATTTGAAAGTGCAGAATTTCATTTTCTTGAAGGCTTATTGCTTCGGTTTACACAATCTTGATTACATTTTTGTAAATATTGGAGAGTTAGTCACATTGTCACTAGTGAATGACCATTATACAGAATATATCAAGCTTAAAGGTTACAAATGATGTACATCAGCAAAATTTTCCTTTCTTGAAGTAAAAATCCCATTTAGCATAGAAGTGGCATTTGTTGGAATAGTGCGGACCGAGGCTTGTCAAGTTTGAAGGCTTGAGGTTACATTTACTGGAGTGGTTGAGGACAAGTTATTTTTGCTGAAGTGCTTTTCTTGGGACTTTGTTGCTGGAAAATCTGATTCAACTCAAACTTCACTTGGAAGGTTTCATTGTGGCTTGCTCATTCTGCTGAAGTCTGAAGAACCGACTCTCCACTTGAGTTCTGCTTTTCCAGCAATTGAGACTTGGCACTTGATGCGATCTAAAGTTCAAACTTTGTTGAAGCCTTTCCTGTTTCAGACCTACCATCCACAGTGGTATCAGAGCTACACGGTTCACTAACCCGGTAGGCACCAAACCATGTCGTGTAAACTTTCCTATGATGAATATGCAAAGTATGCAAGCAAATATATCTGTTTTAATCGGAGAAAATTACAAAGCTTGGGCTCTTAGAGTTGAGGATTGCCTTGAATGTGTGAATGGTGGGATGTTGTGAGTGAAGGAGTGATTGAAGTTGAAGATATGGTGATTTAACCGAGCAAAGAACAAACAAGAGTTAGACAAGAGAGGACAAAGATTTTAAAGCTCTTGTTTTCTTGAGATCGGTAGTGAGTGAAGCAATTTTATTGAGACATGCAAGTTGCAAAAGTGCCAAAGAGCTATGGGAAACATTGAAACTTGAATATGTGGGTTCGGCTCAATCATTGAGGTTGAAGAAGCAAGTGTGATGAGAAGTTTGAGAACTTCTCAATGAGAGATGAAGAAAGTGTGAAATGCAAAACAAGGTTCATGAATTTGGTTCAACAATTTGAAAGAGTTTGGAGAAAACACCAATATTGATAGGTTAGTAGACAAGTTCTTGAGCAGATTACCTTTGAGATTTGAAGCAACTATTGCACCTGTGGAGTGGCAATTTACCAATGATCCAAGTTACATCACATTGGAGCAAGTATTTAATGTGTTGGAGATGCGTGAAGAGAGACATGGAGTTCAAGAGAAGGGAAGAGTATGCTTTGAAGGCTGAAATATTTAAGGTGCTGAAAATCCTCAAACCTCACCCAAACCACAAATCCAACCCAAAACCACCTTGATTCAAATGCTGTCCAACCTCAAATACCTTCACATTTGCAAAATTATCCTCCAAACCTTCAAAATCCATATCACCACATGTCCACAAAACCGAATTATCACCAAAACCACATTCAATATCAACTACCTCCAATGTATCCTCAAACACCATTCCCTCATCAAATGCCTTACATGAACCATCCCCAAAACTACCAACCAACCAACCAATATGCTGGAAATAGCTCAAACCGATTGCAAAGTGGATCTAGGAGTTCAAGGTGGGGAATGTATCCAAGTTACAAATTTTGTGGGAAGACAAATCATGGGTGATGAATGCTTTTGGAATGAAAATGTGGATTGCATACATTGTAGGAAAAGAGGGCATTCAAAAAGGGTATGCTATGAGAAGTGGATGCAAGAACAACAAAATCCTCAAAGCCCCATTTTTGGCAAACCACCACCAATCCATCCCTTACAAAAGCAAGCTATGTCACCAAATCAACCAATCCCTCCTCAACCTTACCAAAATGCTCCTAAACCACAAGCTTATCAAACTCATTATGTTGCAAATTCAGAAAATGCAACATATACACCACATTTCACCTCACAACCTCAAATAAATCAAGCCTACACACCTCAACCACAAACAACTCAACCATATGCATCTCATTCAGCCTATACTCACCAAATGCCATACCATCCCAACCAATCACCAACCTTAAGCCATCAGCCACAAAATGCCTTTCCTATGCACAATCCATCATCTCAACAACCTCCACAACCTTCTGAAATCAGTCCAAATATCCAACCTAGCCCTTCAAACAATCAGCCAAACTCATCTCAAGCTTGCAAAGTGACATAAAAACCAGTAATAGAAGAGAGTGCCTTTGTAGTGGAGTCATGCAATCCAATTCGAAATGAAAAATTTGATGCAGAGATTTGTTTGGCTGAAGCAAAAGAGGAGAAGGAAAGTGAATGGCTAGTGGATAGTGGATGCTCAAATCATATGACAAGAAGGAAAGGGGCATTTGTGAAGAGAGATACAAATGTAAACATGGTAGTGAAGATTGGAAATGGTGAAATTATACCGGTTTCTTGGAAGGGGGATGTGGAGTTAAGTACAAAAGCTGGAAATGCAATCCTTGATGATGTGTATTACATTCCTGAACTTGATCAAAATTTAATTAGTGTTGGTCAGCTGTTGGAAAGGAAGTATAAGGTGTATTTTGAAGATGAAATGTGCAGAATTTTCAATGAGCAAGGAGATCTAGTGCATAGAGTGCCAATGGTTAATAGAGTTTTCAAGATTAAAATGCAAGAAGTGGATGGTGCATTTGCTGCACTTTCATTGACAGAAATGACTCAATTATGGCATTAAAGATATGGACATGCCAACTTGGATTATGTTATTGAAATGCAAAAGAAAGGGTTGGTTCATGGTATACCACAATTGAGTAACAAGATGAAAACCGTATGTGAGGCTTGTGCAAAAGGCAAGAGCCATGTGTTGCCATATCCAACAAGTGATTGGAGAGCTTTAGAAAAATTGCAATTGGTACACACTGATGTTTGTGGACCAATGGAGACACCATCTATTGGAGGGAGTAGGTATTATGTGGAGTTTAGTGATGATGTGTCAAGATACTCTTGGATTTACTTCATGAAGAGCAAAGATCAAGTGTTTGGCATCTTTAAAGTATGGAGGGCTGAAGCTGAAGCACAATGTGGGAATAAATTGAGATGCTTGAGAAGTGATAGGGGAGGTGAATACATTTCGAAGGAGACGAAGAATTACTTTGAAAAAGAAGGGATTTTCCATCAGTTTTCAGTTGCATATTCACCTCAACAAAATGGAATTTCAGAGAGGAAGAATAGATCAATTGTGGAGATGGCTAAAGCTATGATGTTTGGCATGAAAGTTCCAAAGAATTTTTGGCCTGAAGCATGTTTCACTGCTGTTTATGTTCAAAACCAATTAAAAACAAGAGCCTTGAAGGAGATGACACCATTTGAAGCTTGGTTTAGAGTTAAACCTAAGGTACATCAGCTGAGAGTGTTCGGATGTGTTGCATACATGCACATTCCTGAACCAAAGAGGACAAAGTTGGATGAGAAGGCAATGAAAGGGTTAATGATGGGATATAGCTTGGAATCCAAAGGGTATAGGATATACAATCCAAAAACCAAGAAGATGTTTGTATCTAGAGATGTTAAATTTGATGAAAATGAAGGTTGGAAGTGGGATGAGCATTCGATGAAGAAGTTAGGAGGAGTTAGAGTTGAAATACCATTAAATGAGCCAATTGTTCAAGAAGTTGCAAGAGAAGAACCACATGATGAAAAGATAGCAGCTGGAAATTATGACAATCTTGAAGAGCAAAGGAATCAAAGAGATGAAGGAGTGATAGCTGCTGGAAATTCCAGCAATTCTGAAGAGGAAAGGAACCAAGAAGAGCGATCACTTAGTTCAGGAAGTGATGATTCAGGTTCTGAAGTTCAAGAGGAGGATGCAAGCTCAAATAGTGCCCACAAAACAAGAGATCTAGCCTCGATTTATAATGAAACTAACCTATTTTGATTTCGGTATAATGTAGCGATGGAGAACCAAATGATGCACATATGATGCTTGAATGTGCTATGCCATTGGAGTGAACCAAAGACATATAATCAAGCAATCAAGCAAGGAATTTGGCAAGGACCAATGGATGAAGAAATCAAAGCAATAGAGGAAAATGGGACTTGGTTCTTTGGTGGATCTACCTTCACCGAAACAAAAGTAGTGGATTCAAAGTGGATTTACAAAACTAAGCTCAATCCGGATGGATCAATCAACAAGCTCAAAGCTAGATTGGTTGTGAGAGGTTACAAACAAGAATATGGAGTGGATTACACCGAGACATATGCTCCAGTAGCTAGGCTTGACACTGTGAGATTGTTGTTGGCATTAGGAGCAAATAATGGGTGGAAAGTGCATCAAATGGATGTCAAGAGTGCATTCTTGAATGGGATGTTAGATGAGGAAGTTTACTTGAAGCAACCAGAAGGCTATGTAAAAGAAAGAGAAGAGCAGAAAGTTTACAAGCTAGTGAAGGCTCTTTATGGCTTGAAACAAGCTCCAAAAGCTTGGTATTCAAGAATCAATAGCTACTTATTGCAAAATGGTTTCATAAGAAGCAAAAGTGAGGCTACATTGTATGTGAAAGGAAACAAGGATGAAAAACTGATCTGCTCTCTTTATGTGGATGATTTGCTCATAATTGGAACAAAGGAGGAGCTTGTGGAGGATTTCAAGGAGTTAATGAGGTCTGAATTTGAAATGACAGACCTAGGGGAGATGAGTTACTTCCAAGACGGAGATTGATCAAAGGAAAGAAGGATTTTCATTCATCAAAGGAAATATCTTTGAAGAGTTGATTGAAAAATTTAACTTGAAAGATAGCGTTGGCATGTCAACCCCATGGAGCATCACCAAGTTGGAAACCACAAGGTTAGGTGAGCAATTTGATGTGTCTTATTATAGAAGCATGATTGGCTCTTTAATGTATTTATGTGCTTCAAGACCCGACATTGCATGTCTTTGTGAATATAATGGCTGGTTTCAATCAAAACCCATCTAGACAACATGCTTTGTATGCTAGAAGGATACTAAGGTATGTTAAGCACACTATTGATCATGGAATTTGGTTTGGAAGAAGAAAATGTTGAATTGTATGTGTTTAGTGATGCAAGTTATCTTTGGAAGTAATGAATGCAAAAGTAGGAGTGGCTATTGTTGTAGCTTGGGTTGGGAGTGTTTTCTTGGTGTTCAAAGAAGCAAAGGAGTGTAGCACAATCTTTAGTGAAGCTGAATATGTGGTCATCAATATGGCCGCCAAACAAGCTCAATGGTTGAAGAAAGTCTTGAAGGATTTGGATGAGTTGAAGGAAAATTGTGTAACCATTTATTGTGATTCAAGTGCTGCCATTTCTGTTAGCCCCAAAAAAAATTTTAAAATTAAGCATGATTAGATTAATTAAGTAAGTTAAGTTAGCATAAATTGAATTGAGATTAATTAACATGTGATAGCATTAAGGAGTTAGGTGATGAGTTAATGAAATTAAATGAGTTAGGTAATAAATGAACATGATTAAATGAGTAAGTAGCATTAATTGATTAAGTTAGATAACATTAATTAATAAGTTAGTAAGAGTTAATAACATTTAATGTGTTAATTGGGCTTTGGGTCCAAATGAAGTAAGAAAGAAGAGAGGATTAATGAAATGGGCTTAAGTTGTAGTAGGAAAATAGAAGGAAGGAATTAAATGAAGTGGACTTGGGCTTGGGCTTAAGTTAAATGAGAAGAGTATAAAAGAGAGGAAGTTAAATGAGTTGTAGGGGAAAGAAGGGGATTTACGAAAATTGAAAGGAGAAGAAGAAGAGATGTCGTGAATGGAGAAAGAAGAAGGAGAAAAAGAAGAGCTTGGTTAGGGTTGATTTCCAAGAGATTTAGAGGGTTTGAAGAAAGATCAAGAGGAAAAAGTGTGGAGGAAGGCTAGAGCTTCATCTTGAACCAAGAAACTCTTGGTGTTGTTGAAGATTTAAGGTAAGTCATGAAGTTTTGTTAGAGCTTTTGTTTGGCTTATGGTTGAGAAGAGTTGAAAATGGAATGGGTATAGTGAATCTAGGACTAATTTCATGAATGATGTTGTATGGTTTTTCAATTTGTGTTAAGTGATTATGGGTTTTCGGTTTTAATGAAGGGAAAGAAGGAAGAGAAGAGGAACAAGTGTTATAGCAAGGAAACCAAGGATTTACCAAGTCTACAAGGTGGGTTTCATATTTATCTTTATGTATATAAGCTATAAATGTAAATAAATGCATGACATTAATGAGTTTTGATTACTTGGTAGTTGTATTAATGTTTGTGATTGAATGTTGGATGTGGTTGTTATAAGCCATTGATGATTGTATTAAATGCTTGATGTTGTTGTTGTTAGGCAATTATGAAGGTTGAGTATGGGATTATGATGTTTATAAATGTACATTGTATGATGGCGATTGAAGTTGTTTTGGAGAAACTTGTTAAATGAATATGATGAAAAGCATGAATGATGTATGAAAAGATGATTTTAAAGAAATGTTGAATTGGACAAGAACGGTCAATTTTCTTGTATGATGCATGATTGTTATGTTATGTGGGTAAGGTATAGTCCCAAGAACCGCCACGTGCGTCGATCATGAAAGCCTTCGCCTACCGCTTTGCCGATTGTGGCATAGGATGATCCAACATTTGGACTCTAAAGATTTGCCCATATAAGCTCATTAAATGAGACTATATGGTTTCCAAGAATATGGACTTACCGAGCCAATTGATGTGTTTCATATGTGATTACATGAAAATGCAAGAATTATGAATGTTTGAATTGTGAGAAATTATGTTTATGTATTGATGAAAATTGCATGATGCATGTATTATGACTTCATTGAAAGATTGTTTAATGTATGGATAATTTAATGGACATGCTTGATATATAAATATAAATGTGTTACCCGCGGAGCGAAAGCTCACCCCCCTCAATTCTCCAGGAAATGAGCAGGATCCCGAGGAGCAAGCTTAAAGGCATTTACTCCAAGATTTTTCTTTTGGTCTTGTATTGGAAATGATTTTTGTAAAACAATGTTTTAGTTGCATTTTGAGAATGATATTGTATTTTGAAGCTTCATTGTAATTAGGCTTGAAATGCCTACTAAAGCATTGTAAAAATATTTGTTTTGATGTGAATGAAATGCATGAATGATGTTTTATCAGGGTTTCTCAAGACAGATTAATATCATGTCAAGTGTAGCTTTCAAAGTTGTGTCGAATGGCTTTAAACTCCATGTGGGTAGAAATCTATGTTTAGTTCAAGTAAAGATGTGTATAGAGTTGTAATTGATGAATCTTATGTAGGAGTAAGAATGTTTTGAATGATGGTTAATGAGTTTTGCATGAGAGAATGTACAGGATCATTGAAGTTGAACTTGAGTTTTTTTTTTGTAAGTCAAACTAGGTGTTTGACATGAGAGGAGGTGTTAAAATATTAAATGAATGAATCCGGTATAGAAATGGGTAGGTTTAAAAAGGTTAGGAGTGTTCATGGTGTTTGGGATAGATCAAGAGAGTATAGAGGTTTGGAGATGAGCTAATAATAGACATAGCTCGAGTTATTTGTCTCTATAACTCGACTTGTGAAGCATAGTTTGATTAATAAGTCGACTTGTCAGTCAGCATAACTCGAGTTATTTGCCTCAATAAGTCGACTTGTTAGTGATAAGTCGAGTTATTTGTCTCGATAAGTCGACTTGTTAGTGACAAGTCGAGTTATTTGTCTCGATAAGTCGAGTTGTCAGTTAGTATAAGTCGACTTGCCTGTAAAGCCATGGTTGGGAATGTTATTTTTGGCGTTTATCAAGAGTAGTCAGGGTCTAAGTTTTAGTCAGTGCATGCTCACCACCAATGTGAGTCGTTAGAGAGTGTCAAGTTCAGGATCTCAATAAGGCAAGTGTCTCGGGGATGGGCTCCACCCGGGCTCACATCCCGGGACAGTCGGGCTCCGGGAGTGGGGTCTGACATCTGTGGTATCAAGCAAGTGTGATAAGTGTAAGTTCCATGTAGTTGGGTCTCGGATCCAACAGTTGGGGTCCGGTCTCCGGGTCGGGTTCTGACAATTTCCATGGCTGAAAATCCATCTGATCATGTGAGAACCAAGCATATGAAGGTGAAGTACCATTATGTTAGGGAATTGATTGAAGAAAGGGAAATTAAAATGGCATTTTGCAGATCCAACTTTCAGCTTGCTGATTTGTTCACTAAGGCATTACCAAAATGGAGATTTGAGTCTTTAAGGAAGATGGTAGGAGTGCTGGCTGCACAAAACAAAGGAGGAGTTGTTGATCTATGTTGTTTAATGCAGCCAGCTATGTTGAAGATTGTGGAGGAAATAACAAGTTCAATGAAAGTGAAGAGGAAGAGTAAAATGAAAAACAAAATTCCAGCAATGAAGAGGAAGCTAGAGATGATGGTTTTGAGAGCAATTCAGAGGTGTTTGGATTCAAAAACAAAAGTCCGAATGATTGGAAGTGATGAGCAAAGCCAGATAAGCAAGAAGATTGAAGGAATATGTGATGAAAAATTGAAGAATGGGGAATCAAGATGAGCAGCAAGTGCAGCAAAAAACCGAAGCGAGTAATTAAAGTATGAAGCAATTTACGAAGTTATAAACTGAAGCAATTAAAGTGTTACAAGTCAACAGATCTGCAAATTTGAAGTTAAAAGCAATTATAGGCAATGAAGAAATGAAAGTCGAGTATCGCCTTTTGTTCCCATTGTTTTCAAGCAACTTTGTCCTTTGATTTACTTTTCACTTTAACCTATTAGGAAATCCTTGTGTCACTTTTGTTTATGTTTTGTCCAACATTTTCTCTTTGTTTCAATTTGAACCAACGAGTTCATGCAACTTGTTATGATCTTACACTTTAGCAGTTTTTCTCTTTCATTTTGAGTCATTGGATGTAATCAAGCGTGCAAGTGTGTGAAGAGCTAACTTGAAAAGCTCAAACAATAGCATTCTCGGAAATGAATAATAGCGACCTCATTTAAGTGAAAAATCTCATCTTCCTCATTTCATCGCTTTTACATTTTCTCTTGCTTTTACTGTTGATTTGGTATTGATACATATGTGAGCATGTTGAGTGGTGTGAGGAGCTAAGTAGAAGAAGCTCAAAACCATAGTTTTCTTTTCATTGATGAAACGAAGAATAGTAGCTGCAAAATTTCTGAAAACTTCATCTTCTATTTTCACCGATTTCGTGTATTCCTTTTGTAATTACCATTGTTCTTGAGTTGTTGCATATGTGTGTAAGGTGAGTAGCATGAAGGATAGTCTCTAAGAATGGAAACAAAGATTTGAAAGTGCAAATTTCATTTTCTTGAAGGCTTATTGCTACGGTTTACACAATCTTGATTACATTTTTGCAAATATTGGAGAGTTAGTCACATTGTTGCTAGTGAATGACCATTATACAGAATATATCAAGCTTAAAGGTTACAAATGATGTACATCAAGCAAAACTTTCCTTTCTTGAAGTAAAATCCCATTTAGCATAGAAGTGGCATTTGTTGGAATAGTCGCACCGAGGGCTTGTCAAGTTTGAAGGCTTGAGGTTACATTTACTGCACTGGAGTGGTTGAGGACAAGTTATTTTTGCTGAAGTGCTTTTGCTGGGACTTTGTTGCTGGAAAATCTGATTGACTCAAGCTTGACTTTTCCTGAAGGTTTCATTGTGGCTTGCTCATTCTCACGAAGTCTGAAGAACCAGCTCTCCACTTCGAGTTCTGCTTTTCCAGCAATTGAGACTTGGCACTTGGTACTGATCTGAAGTTCAAACTTTGTTGAAGCCTTTCCCTGTTTCAGACCTACCATCCACAAGAATGACACTCAACTGCAACTAGAATGACACCAAGATTGACAAAGTAAATCTTCTTGCCAAAGGCCTCTCCTCATTTACAAAGTAATATCTTAATCATTCCTCATATGCACCTTGTTTTTCCCAAAACAATCTGATTTTCTTTTGTGCTCTTCTCAGTTGGGGAATAGGAGATTGATTTTTACCTCAAATGAAGTCACTGGTAAGATGCATCACAACTTGATTCTTTTCTATACAATGGATGATGTTAAGTTGTGGAACAAGTTCGAGCATTTAATTATGAATCTCATATTTATATCCAGATTTGCCCTTAAGAAAAACCTTGTTAAATCTAGATGTAACAATGAGAAGTACAATTCCCTTGTCAAAATGACATTATTAATATTAGTTCAGACTTAAAACTGTTGCAAATATCAATCAAGTTGTTTCGTATGCTTATGTTTGATAGCTTATTACATTTATATGTTTTAGCTGTTATGAACTACCTTGTCGCAATTGCTTTTTTAATTATTCTTTCGGTGTGTGTGCTCCACATGCAATTTACAATGCACATAACTAACTAATTGAGCTCACACTCGTGGTTGGAAAAAAATCAGGATCAAGCAGCAGTTGGCGTTTTAGAGAGCTGAGGTTTGAGATTGAAGGAAGGTAAATTTGGAGACCGCAGGCCCTTTTCACTTCAATCTTGTTCTTAGACGTTATTTGTTTTAGTGGAACTTATCATCAAATTTATGCTTTTCACTTATTGACTCGTGGTTTCACTTGAGCTAATAGAGCTTTCCAGATAACAAGTCTGAGCAATATAAGAAAGGAAATCTAGTATTTCTTTCTTTTAAAAAAAAATCTTGACGTTGACTTGCAGTGAATCACAAATTACACTTTCGAAATGGATCCGAGGGACCTTTTCTTACTTTGCGGGTAAACATTTCTATGAAAGGGAAAACAATTTTTCGTGACAACACTCACAGTCAATTAAGTACAGACGAAATCCATATAAGCAACATATATAAACACGTACATATAGTTCAATCTATCTGTTATCCATCAATATACTTTGGTGGTTCTGCCGAATTCTGGCAGAACTGTACGTTGCCGTTTGGATCCATGGAGTTGGTTGCTTCTCGTGGAAGCTTCAACATGAAGGTTCCTGCAAAACAAAGAAGGCACGTCAGGGGTTGTTTCCTAATAAGCCCCTCCGACGCTCAAGTCAGTTCTTTTGGTGAAGATAGGTTCGTCGAACGTAGAGAAAGCTAGGGTTTTATGATTACGTACCTTTATTATGGTAGAATTATACTTTATATATAGTGCATGTGCTAGGTTTAAGTCTTTACGTATGCATGGGAGATCTCCTTTTACAGATGGGCAATGGACGTGTGGACTGGGCTTGGCGTAGGTATGAGACTGATCTCTGAGAGATGGACCGATCGACCCTTGGGTCGTTATATCTGGATTCGAGCCCAGCACGACCGACCCGACCATAAGTCCCTCCTACTCCTCGAGTCTGAGCGAAGAGAAGGGTCGAAGGAGTACGCAAGGGTCTGGTAGCTCGTCCGTGAGACAGCTCGGGGCAAGCCCGATCGGTCGGATATTGGCATTGTAGCTCGTCCGTGGGGCAGCTCGTAATAAGCCCGATTGATCGGGTATCGACGGGTAGTGCATGACTGCTTGTATTGGGATTGATCAGCTGAGTGTCCCAATCGGTTGGCATCGGCGCTAATTGCGTGATAGCTCGCGCCAAAGTAGGTCGAGGGATCATCATTAATGAGCGCGTGGAGGTTCTTGGAGCATTTATTGTTGACGGCGCGTGCCCTCGGCGATTCGAATTTGTAACCGCTATGCGTGGCCACGTCGTCGTCCTTTCAAGCTGTCATGCATCCTTCTGGATTTCGAACAACCCTAATTTACCTCGGCTCTGATTCTGCCACGTGTCTGAACTTGGCACGGATTTTCTCTATGTGTCGAGCTTTGATTGGGGCGTTCCTTCGACCGGTCTTCTATAAGTACCCAGGGTCGATGGGTTGCAGAATTCTTTGCGTTTGCTTTCGTTCTCTAGCTTTCACTCTGCTTGAACTTGTTCTTTCTCTTTTACGGTTTCCAGAAATTTCTTTCAACCGTCGTCCGATTTCCCAACTTCAACTTACTAAATAGGTACGTTCTCTTCCCTCGTCTCCCCCTCTAAAATCTTTTCAAAGGTTTCTTCTTAGTGAGCATATCGACAGTCAAATCTAGAAGTATGATAGGAGATGTTGAAGAAATTTTGACGAGAGAGCGGAAGGATGGGTTGGTTATGGAGGAGCCACCGAGAAAAGCATCGACGATGACCGTGGGGGAGTTGAATCGGTCAGTCATTAGGAACAACATCCCCTTGTCCTGGGGACCCAGGTTAGCTTTCAACCATGAAAGGATCCACAGCAACCTGAGCGGGTATTTTGCTGTCTCCGATAGTTTTTTCTCGGTGGGCGGTATGAGGCTCCCGTATGCCCCGATTGTTGACGAGGTGTGCGCCGCCTATCAGCTGATGCTGAGCTAAATTCCTCCGAACGGTTGGAGGTTCATCAATGGGTTGGCTCTGCTGTGTCATCAGTTCGGCTGCCCTCCTTCGATTGGCATCCTGAGTCATTTTTTGAGGATGAACCAAAGTCCGAACTCTGGGGCCAGGGTCCCTTCTTTGCTGTACAGAGATGCCCAGTATCGCCCGGCCGGCACAGCCTCTAAAATCTCCTCTTGGCGGACAAAGTATTTCTTTGTGAAACCCCCAAGATCCTCCTTCGAGTACCGGCCATGGAGGTATCCTTTAGCCGAGCAATGGAACGACACGTCGAGCGTGTCTCTTAGTAGAGAGGAGTGGGAGGTGGTCGGGCGCATAAAGGAGCTCGGCCGCTATTATTTCGCTCGGCTCATTATGGGGTATCACGGGGGGGCCTCGGTCGATTCCTTTTTACTCGCCCCCATCAAAAATTAGCAGGTTAGGAGAGGAGACCTCCCCGTCTGGTTGACCCTTCGTGGTTGAATTGTTTGTTATCATTTTAAGTATTAGTTTCGCTTTCTAACTCGTTTTTATTGCTGTGCAGCCATGGTGAGGATAGAAGACTTCTCCGGGCCCTTTAAATCCAAAAAGCAGGCCGAAAAGAGGGCAAAGAGGAAGGAGGCGGAGACTGATGAAGGTGTCGTTCTGCCAGTGGAGTCGGGCCGTTCCACACTGTCGCTAGTCCCTCCGCCAATTGAGGACCGTGCTGTCGCATCGGTGTCGTTGCCGATCGTGCCGGCCATTGAGGGCCGAGCGGGCTTCGCAGAGGAGGAGGAGGAGGAAGTGGAGCCACCTCTTAAGAGGAAGAGATTGATCCGGCTCGGTGATCTACCGTCTGGTCCGTCCAGTCAAGGAGGGAAAGAGAAAGAGAGAAAAGGCAAGGGGAAAGGGCGAGCAACTAACGCCGGGCAGTGGGAGTCTGCGATTAAATTGTCCAAAACTGCCTCGGTCGGGGACCTCGAGGTGTCCTGTCATATTGCTGAGAGGATTACTCCCCCGGTAGACGAGCGGCTCATGGACAAGCTGAGCAATCAGGATCTGGGGCCCCAACTCATTCGCAACTGTGTGAGGAGTGTGGTGATGTCCGCCGCGATGCGGTAGCGTACGGAGGCTCTGGGCCGGGAAGTCCAGGACCTCCATGAGCGGGTAAAGACTTTGAGGGATGAGCTTTCAGTGGTCAAGGAGGAGAGGGACCTCCTCCAAACTCAAAACTCTTCCTTGGAGGAGGAGAAGAAATCCCGGGAGGAAACGATGGGCGTTCTGAAAGCCCAACTTGCCACGGGGGAGGAGGAGAGGAGCCAATTGATTGCGGCGAAGAACAAGCTGAGGAAAGCGGTGGAGACAGAGCAGGAGCGTATCAAGAAGTACCTCCAGGACTGTCACGCAGCAGTGGAGGGTAGGCATAGGACCGAGGATGTGTTGAGAGACTTACGGCTCTCTATCAAGAGGCAGAGGGTCGAGGAGATAAAACGGTGGAAAAGGCGGTTTCTAAACGAGGAGTGTTTAGAGCTCGCCTGTGATGTAGCCCTTTCGATCCTGAAGAGGTGCCACGACGTTCACATTCCTGGTGGGTCGGAATGTCCTTCCTTTGAGGATTATGCCAAGTCGCTTCTTCCCGCAGGTCTCGGCCTTTCATTGGAGGATATGAAGCAGAGGGCCGAGGGAGAGCGGACCCTCGTTCCGGATGAGGAGCTAGATCTTAGCTCTGAGGAGGAAGAGCTTTCTCATGAGGGTATTCCTCCGGTTGCTCCCATAGACCCTGCTCCTGCCCCGATTGTTCTGTCCACTTCTGAGGCTTCTCCTGTACATCCGCCGACCTCCGAGGCTTCTCCCATTCCCTCGGTTGTTCGCAGCTCTCCTTCTGCCGACTTTTAAAGCTCATCTGGTCGGGCTTGTGGCCAGGATGGATTTAAAGAAATGAAATTCTTATCTTTTATCCTTCATTATTTCGAAGTAACTTTTCGCGTTTATGTTCTTTATTTTCGATCTATAGCAGGATTTGATAAAGTTGCTCATGGCCGAATGGCGTTGAAGTCGATCTATAGTCGAGGCCGAGCTGTGGTCCCAAGGATCTCGTCTTGGCGACCTGGCGGAGCAATATCAAAGTCGATCGAAGGTTCTAAGGATCTCGTCTTGACAACCTGGTCGATCTATAGTCGAGGCCGAGCTGTGGTCACAAGGATCTCGTCTTGGCGACCTGGCCGAGCAATATCGAAGTCGATCGATGGTTCCAAGAATCTCGTCTTCGCAACCTGGTCGATCTATAGTCGAGGCCGAGCTGTGGTCCCAAGGATCTTGTCTTGGCGACTCGACCGAGCGATGGCGAAGTCAATTGATGGTTCCAAGGATCTCGTCTTGGCAACCTGGTCGATCTATAGTCGAGGCCGAGCTGTGGTCCCAAGGATCTCATCTTGGAGACCTGGTCCATCTATAGTCGAGGCCGAGCTGTGGTCCCAAGGATCTCGTCTTGGCGACCCGACCGAGCGATGGCGAAGTCGATCGATGGTTCCAAGGATCTCGTCTTGGCAACCTGGTCGATCTATAGTCGAGGCCGAGCTGTGGTCCTAAGGATCTCGTCTTGGTGACCCGGCCGAGCAATGGCGAAGTCGATCGATGGTTCCAAGGATCTCGTCTTGGCAACCTGGTCGATCTATGGCATTGGGAGTTTCTATTCTTTGCCAAATTTAATGAGATTCCTTCTTGCTGAGAAAACTGAAAAACCTCTTTATTGATGATAATGAGGGCGTGGGCTGTTAAAAAACCTGACTGGCAGGGCCAGAAAAAAGGTACCCACAGGTTGTGTACAAAAAATAGAAATTAACAAAGATTAACTAAAACAAGACTTATCTACTGGTAGAACGCCTTCAAGTTTCGAGAGTTCCACGGCCTCGATAAAATCTTCCCGTTCGCATCGCGCAGGATGTAAGAGCCATGTCCTGCTTGCTTGACCACCTGATAGGGTCCTTCCCACGCCTGTCTGAGCTTTCTAGGGTGTTTTTCGGCTGCCTCAGCTTTTCAAAGGACGTACCCACCGACCTTTACGTCGCTCGGCTTTACTCTTCTATTGTAGAACTTCGTTGCCTTCTGCCTGATAGCTTCTGAATGAGCGGCTGCCCTATCCCTGTCTTCACTGAGATGCACGAGTTCTGCTCGGCGGGCTTCATTATTCCGTTCTTCTTCATAGCTCAACACCCTTTGGTTGTGAAACACCACTTCTACTGGGACTAAGGCTTCTGCCCCAAAGGTCATCCTGAACGGAGTTTCCCCTGTGGCTCCGTTTGGTGTGGTTCTGTACGCCCACAACACTTCATCCAGTTCTTCCACCCAAGTCTTGCGTCCGTCTAGGTGCTTCTTGAGAGCGCTCATTATCTTTTTGTTGGTGTTCTCTACGAGACCGTTGCTTTGGGGATGAGCTACTGAGGTTAACTGCAGCCTTATCTTTAGTCGATCGCAGAAATCTTTGAACTTCTCGTTATCGAACTGCCGACCATTATCTGTAACTAGCACCATAGGCATCCCGAAACGACATAGTATATTTTTCCTCACGAAGTTCTCCACCTTCTGCTCGGTAATTGTAGCGACCGCTTCCACTTCTACCCATTTGGTGAAATATTTTACTGCCACTACCAGGAACTTCTTCTGTCCAGGACCAAGGAGAAAAGGCCCCAGTATATCCATTCTTCATTGAGCAAAATGGATAGGGTGACTCACGATTTTCATCCTCTCAGTTGGCTGATGAGATAGGCTACTGTTTTTTTGGCAAGCCTCACATCGGTCGACTTTCTCCTTGCAGTCTTTCCTCATCGTCGGCCAGTAATACCCCTGTCTAATTAGCCTATGGGCCAACATTCTGCCTCCCACGTGGTTTCCAAACATTCCTTCGTGGACTTCGGCCATTGCTTGTTCTGCCTCTTCTTCGCTCAAGCATCGCAGCAGTGGCCAATCATAAGATCGCTTGTATAGGGTGCCGTTAAAGATCGCATACTCGGCCACCTTTATCCTCAGTTTCTTGGCCTCCGACGCTTCTTCTGGTTGTGTTCCCTCTAGGAGGTACTGTTTGATCGGTTCCATCCAACCCAATCGACCGGTATTTATGTCAAGCACTTCCATGGCCTTCTGAATGCTGGGCCGATCTAGTCGTTCGACTAGAACATTATTTTTGGTGTCTCGATCGGAAGCCATTTTGGAAAGCGCATCTGCTTTTGCATTGTGAGCTCGCTCTATCCTACTGATCGAGTACTGCTCGAAATTACTCAACTCCTGTTTTACCAGCTCCAGGTATCTGATCATGTTGCTCCCCTTGGCTTCATACTGCCCTGTAACTTGTCCGACCACTATCTGGCTGTCGCTATATACCTTCAGATGTTTTACCTCCATTTCCCTGGCCAATTGGAAGCCGGCTATCAGAGCCTCGTATTCTGCTTCGTTATTGGAGGCTTTGAATTCTAGCTGAAGAGCGTATTCCACCTTTTCTTCCTTATGCGGGCTAATCAGCACTGCTCCTGCTCCGCATCCCTCAGTGTTGGACGACCCGTCGACAAATAAACTCCAGGCAGGACATTGCTCACCCTGCGAGTTAAGTTGACTCATTTCTGCAATGAAGTCTGCCAACACCTGTGCCTTGATGGTCGTCCGAGGTTTATATTGTATGTCGAACTCTCCCAGTTCTACCGCCTATTTTATTAATTGCCCGGAGGTTTCAGGCTTTTGGAGGCACTGCCTGAGGGGCTGGTTTGTCCACACCTCAATGGTATGACTCTGAAAATATGGCCTCAGCTTTCGCGTCGCGGTTATTAAGGAAAGAGCTAACTTTTCCATGGGCGTATACCGTGTTTTTGGCCCGCTCAATATCTTGCTGACGTAGTAGATCGGAAATTGATCCTTGTCGTCTGATCGAAGGCTCTTTCACACTCGTCCGGCCATTGGAATTGAGCCATATTTGCTTTCCTCAAGATTTTGAAAAACGGTAGGCACTTGTCCCCCAACCTGGAGACAAATCTGCTTAGAGAAACTATCCGACCGGTCAATATCTGCATCTCTTTCAAGCATTGCGGCGAAGGCATTTGGACGATGGCTTTCATCTTCTCTAGATTAGCTTCAATCCCCCGCTGAGTAATTATGAACCCCAGGAATTTTCCTGATGTCACACCAAAGACTCATTTTTCCGAGTTCAACTTCATCTGAAATTTGTTAAGGGTCTGGAAGACCTCTCTGAGATCCTCCACATGCTCCGCGGTCGTCTTACTTTTGACCACCATATCATCCACATAGGCCTCGACCGATCGACCGAGTTGTTTCTTAAAAACTTCCATGACAAGCCACTGGTAGGTGGCCCTCGCATTCTTCAAGCCGAACGACATTACTTGATAGCAATATGTGCCCTGGTCAGTTATAAAGGCAGTCTTTTCTTTGTCTTCGAGACTCATCTGAATTTGACGGTAGCCCGAAAAAGCATCCAAGAAGCTTAAAAGCTCATGTCCAGAGGTGGAGTCTACTAACTGGTCAATCTTGGGCAGGGGGAAGCTGTCCTTCGGGCATGCTTTGTTCAGGTCGGTGAAATCGATGCATATTCTTCATTTCCCGCTCTTCTTTTTCACTAAAACCACATTGGCGAGCCATTCAGGGTACTTGACTTCTCGGATGAACCCGGCTTTGAGTAGTTTCTCTATTTCTTTCTCGATCACCCCCTGTCACTCCTTGCTGTGCCATCGCTTCTTTTGTCTAATCGGCTTGTAGTCATGTCGAATACCGAGAGAGTGTGATGCCACCGATCGAGAAATTCCAGGCATGTCGCTCGGTACCCAAGCAAAGACCGATCTATTTTCTACCAAACAGCCTGTAATTTCTTTAACTAGGTCCTTCTGAAGCTCGAAACCTAGATTTGTGAACTTAGAGCGATCGGCTTCATCCAGTGCGACTCGTTGCGTTTCTTCCACTGGGTTCATTCTCTCCGTCTCCTCATCGGCTCTTGCATCAAGAGAGCTTGTCAGGACTACCACCCCATCTAGTGTTTTTGTTTCCGCTAAGTAACACTCCCTAGCAATTCTCTGCTGACCCCTGATAATACCGATTCTATGGGGCGTTGAGAATTTCATCGCCTGGTAGTAGGTGGAGACGACCGCTCTAAAGACGTTTTGAGTAGCTCGTCCAATTATCGCATTGTACGCCCCTTGAAACTTCACAACTAAGAACTCGACGTCCTTCTCTATTTGACGCGGCCTTTGCCTGAACTTCACTTTTAAGTAGACTCGGCGACGGGTGGCCGATGCTCCAGTTACCCTCGATAGGTCCTTACATAGGCGATGAGTCGATCCTCGGGTATCTCCATCTGCTTGAAGGCATCATAATACAACAGGTCGACCGAGATGCCCGTATCAATCATTACCCACTTCACCTCGTTGCCGTCCATGTTCAGATTTACAACGAGCGCACCATCGTGAGGACAACTTATACCGTCAAGGTCAGACTCGTCGAACGATATCAGCCCGTCGTTCTGCCTCTTTCTTTTGATTGACAAATCTTCGCCGACCTGTCTGGCATATCTCTTTCTTCCTTTGGCAGTGGATCCCCTGCTGCGTTTCCATCAAATATCATGTTAATGACCCTCACCGGTCGGTCATCTTGTTGCCTAGTGTTCCTGTCGACTTGTGCCCTGGATCGACCTCTCGCTTCGCGTCGATCGTCTGTATTGGCATTCTGCCTCCCTCCATCATTTCTATCATTCCGCCTCCAATACTGTCGTCTGTTGTCTGGCCGACCGATCTTATGCTCGTTTTCTCGATCGGCATTTTGCTCGTGCTTCACAAATCGGCCCAACCTTCCCCTATGGATGAGGAATTCAATTTCTCTTTTCAATTGCCAGCAATCTTCCGTGTCGTAACCGATATCTTTGTGGAAACGGCAATATAAATCGGGGTCCCTATCCTTGGAGGGAGTCTTCATCTTATTGGGTTCTCGGATAGTTTCCCTATCCACTCTTATGACTGCCAGTACTTCTGCATATCGTCTGTTGAGCGGGGTGAACTCCTGTCGATATCCCTGTCGATCGGTCGGTTTTCTCCAGTTCGACTGGCCTTTCTGTCGCTTGTGCGAACCACTCGATCTGTCATTTGGCGAGCTATCATCAGTCCTACGCTTCGTATTTTTCAGCACTTCTTTGAGCTGAATGTACTTATCCGCCCTGTTTCTTATTTCCTGAATGGATCGGGACTGATCGAGGGCTAATGACTTTTTGAACTCCTCATCCCTCGTGTTATTCATAAGTGCTGCTAACATGGATGAGCAGGTGAGGTCGGGGACCTCGACCGCTTCATGTTTAAGCAAGTGATAAATTCCATGAAGCTCTCATTCCGCCTTGGGTCAATTGCATTACCTCTAAGGTCGTCTTCTGCGGCGCTTACTTATGGCGAATTGGTTGAGGAATAGCGACCTAAAGTCCTCAAAACATGTGTCTACTCGGAGGCAAGCTATTGAACCATCGTCGAGCTCACTCTTGAAAGGCCGTCTGAAAGCCTTACAACTGGATGGTGTCCGGAACACGTGTAGATTCATCATCATTGGAAGTGTTGTAGGTAGTCGAGGGTCATCTTTTCAAATATATTTTTCAAAGGTATTTTGATGCAAGACGCAGGAGGCTATCCAAGATTGCCGAGTAAAGAGGAGTCAGATTGAGCTATGGGCGTCCGGCGGAAGTTCATGGCTGCATTGATCCGATCGTCCACGATTTTTTCTAAGGCTTCAGCAGGGTGGCGATCGGTCGTTATAATAGTCGGCCGTCGGACGATTTCTTTAATAATACCGTACCGAGATTGTAGAATCTGACGAATCAACAGATCAGCCGCCTCCTCGATCTGTTTTTGGGTAAGAGATGTGTGTACAGGCGCAGGAGGATCCACATCTGATAAGTGCTGGAGATTCGGATGCACGTTGGCTCCAACGTGATCTTCTAAAGCTACGCTCTGTTCTTCTTGTTCTAAATTTTGAGGCTGCGGTTGATTATTCGGGTCTAAAGATTGCGTGCGGGACGCATAATGTGCCGACGGCAAGATTGCAGGTAACTACAAACCTATCCGTTGTAATGCCAGAGCCGCGACAGCGGCTATATCAGGGTTGGCTGTTGTCGCCTGGCTAATCTGCGTATTTCTGGACGTGGTGCCCTGATGTCGGGCCCCACGGTGGGCGCCAATTTGTTCTGCCGAATTCTGGCGGAATTGTACGTTGCCGTTTGGATCCATGGAGTTGGTTGCTTCTCATGGGAGCTTCGACGTGAAGGTTCCCACAAAACAAAGAAGACACGTCGGGGGTTGTTTCCCGATATGCTCCTCCGACGCTCAAGTCAGTTCTTTTGGTGAAGGTAGGTTCGCCGAACGTAGAGAAAGCTAGGGTTTTGTGATTACGTACCTTTATTATGGTAGAATTATCGCTATATATAGTCGTGTCTTTGTGTTTAAGTCTTTACGTATGCATGAGATATCTCCCTTTACAGATGGGCCATGGACGTGTGGACTGGGCTTGGCGTAGGTATGAGACTGATCTCTGAGAGATGGACCGATCGGCCCTTGAGTTGTTATATCTGGATTCGGGCCTATCACGACCGACCCGACCATTTGGTTTAATTAAATGCACAAAGTTGAATTAAAACTCAACGTATGTTCTGTGGAATACCTAATCCGAAATTTTAAATCCAGTTATACGTTTACGAGCTACAGAACACTTCAAAGCATTGCGAAAAAGAAAAAGAAAACAGCAGAGGAAAGGGCATCATTAAAGAACAAAATTGAACAATTATGGCGCCGTCGTTAAGGATGAAAGGGCATCACTCGAAATCAAGTTCCCCACATATATGACGTCCTCTTCATCAGAGTGACGGCTTTTTCATAAATCAACCTATACACATTTTTGTAAAGATCAACGATTCTTATTTTAAGAATATAGTTACTACAATATTCATATATTTTCTTAAACTTTGAAATTAGTGATATTAACTGCATATTAACCTGTAAAATCTTGTTATCATAAAATTAGTTAAGTCAGCTACTGTTCATATATTTTAATCTTTAATACAACCTCATCCAAATTGGGTTTGACGAATTTATGTTAGGATGCATACATATAATTAGGAAGCACCAATTTGTCTAATTTTAACAAGTGTAATTTTATATTCAATTTTTTTGGAGGTGTTAGTTCTTTTAAGAACGAAGGGTATTAAACCGTGATTTATCAATAGCATATTACAAAACTTCATATTAAGAGTTTGTTTAGTTAAATTTCTGTTTTTAATTTTCTTATTTGAATTTTAATTTTCTTATTCTCGTAACATATGAATATATAAAATTATTTGAGTTTTCTATTTTAATTTGATTTTTCATAACCTAATTTGATTGATAACTTAAATAAAATGATATGTAGTTATCTAAAATTAACTACGAATAAAAATTATGATTATTGTAATTTATTTTGAATTAGTGCTACAATTATTTTAAGCTATAAAATAAAAATTATTAAAAAATTTAATTTTAAATATTTTAGAACATAATTTAAAATTTTAAATATTTTCATTAAATAAAATTATTTTAAAATATTTAATTCCATGTGATAACATTTATTTAAATTTTAAAATACATTTTAGTAAACAAATGTTAGTTTAATAGTAAAATTTACAAATTCCTTATTAATTATTATTTAAATAAAATATTATTTAAAAATATTATTAAGAGAGTAAATTAAAATTAATTTATTCTTGACTTAATATAACTACAATATAAATGATATCAAACAAAGCGTTCTCTAGTTCAATTTATAATATAATCATCAATTGAAAGACTTTTAGTTCATTTAATTATTTTTCCTTTTGGAAGATATAACAAAGCTAATCGTGATTGACTATTGGTTTATCTTCTCGAGGAAGGAATGAATAAGGATAACACACGTAATCATTCTTATTATTTTAATTATTTTTACATCTAATAATTCTTATTTCGTTATAATTTGTTATTTTATAAATTACTGTCACAATTATTACAAATTGTGCTAAATTTATTTGTCTTTGTTATTATTCACAATTATATTTAATTATTAATTCTCCACTTATTATTATTCTTATTATTAATAAATTATGTATTTATTAAGGCTATTAAATAATATGATTTAATTCCAGATTTTATTAGTTTTATCCTTCGCTAACAAATTGAATAAAGTTATGAATAATAATAAGGAAATGCATTTCAAACAATTCATTTATTAATCATAAGTTATATTCTTATTAAAGTTGGTTACTGAATGTTTAAACGTTTTTATATATTCTCGCGAGGGCCAACGTGGGCCTCTCGAGTCTCGCCATTGTGGCCAGACTCACGAGGGCATTTAAGGTAGACTCGCGAGGGGGAGGCCCTCAGCCAAACTCGCGAGGGCGAGACTATTTTTTTTAAAAAAAATTAAGAATTGGCTATTGTTCACTCACCATTTTATTGCGATTATTATTAATTTCTTCTTGATAATAAATTAGAAAAAAATGCTTAAGCCAACCTCTCTCCTGAGAATGCACAATTGTTAAAAATTATTCACGATTTTATTACGATTATTAATTTTGTTAATGATAATAAATAGGACAAAATTATGCTTATTTTTGTCATTCGTTATCATCGATTTAATTTTAGAGGATTTCAAGAATTTTATTACAAATTATATTATATTATTTTAAATTTTATTATGGTTCTTTAATTATTCTAATTAATTTAATTGTTTAAAATAAGCTTTAATTATTAATTCTCCACTTACTATCATTCTTATTATTAATAAATTATGTATTTATTAATGCTATTTCATAATATGATTTAATTCCAAATTTTTATTAGTGTTATCCGTCATAATAATAACGAATTGAATAGAGTTATGAAAATAAGCAAATTCTTTTCAAATAATACATTTATTAATCATAACTAATACTCTTATTAATATTGTAACAACCCGTGCAAAACACTGGGTTTAGAACTAGTTACTAATTAAAACACGACGTTAACATCTAAGCCTTCACAATCACTGTAAACAATCCAAGTAAATAACCAAAACCTTATGTCTTTTGGTAGAATATAGGATAACGAGAGAACAATAATAACATCACCAAGTACATTCTTTAAACCGATAATAACGAAAGACGTGGTCTCCAAAAGTGACTGTCTTCCATTCTCAAATCTTAGCTCTCTACTATATCGACTGCTATTGTAGGCTTGATCCTGGAAATATATATATAGCTCTGTTGGTCCTGCATATATATGTGAATCTATTAAAATTTAAAACTAAAACAAAGAGAAGATGCCGTGTAGAACCATTGGAAACAAATGTCATCGCAATGAGTTTTATGTTAAATTGTTCTTAACAAAAAGATTGTATTTAACTTATCAAAAAAAAGATTGTATTTAAAACTTTACTTTTTACAAGGAGTTGTTAAAATTTAATATATCTTTTGTTATATAATCATGCTCCCATCAAATGTTGTAATAAAAATTTGTTGTACATTACAAGTGGAAAACATGCAAAAAGAAAATGATGAAAACAAAATTCTTAGGAAGCATGTTTATGTTGGAATGAATTGTTTTGTAAAACCTGTTATGTTGAAGCTAGTTGAAGATCTTGCAATGACAATTAAATTAAAGAAGAAAAGGGAGGTAAATTTTAGGTTGAAGCCTCCAAGACTCATCAAAAAAATTGAGCTACTGATTTTGGGGATAATTCAGAAGGCTATGTACTCAAGAAACAAAGTTCTGGAATTTGAAGATCAAGAAGAGGAGTTGAAGGAATTAGAGGGAAATTGAAGCAAATGTGCAGATTGAAAAAAACAGATTTTGCAGCAAGAAGAAAATCAGAAGAAGAGATGCAGAGTAGGAAAAATGGAAAAAAAGGTGAAGCAAATCAAGTTAGATTAATTAGCATAATCAGGAGTTATTAGAGTTAAGCAAAACAAAGGCAGTTGGTCCATACATCAAGCATTTCAGCTCATGGCCTGACAATCAGATTTGGATGTCAAGATTTTGTTGGTTAAAGCATCAAAGGCTGTTGAAGACATCAGTTTTTTGTTTTTGCAAAGAAGACAAATTGGTTACTTTTGTGTTTTGCTAAATGAAGAAATACATGTACTAGACTATCTTTAACCATCAGTTCTTGTTTTTACTTTTCAGCTATTAGAAAATTGTATCAGATGCAGAGAGCATATATGAAGCTCATGTTTTACTTTTCCAATAGAGAGCATGTATGAAAAAAACCAGAAAACTATTAATGCAAACTTCTGTTTTTCGTATTGTGCTTTGTTTTGTTTGATTTCAGAAGCAAGCTTTAGAAGTTGAATAGAACAGTAGATGTCTTGTTTTTCTGGCAATCTGAAGCAAATTTAGATGAAAACCAAAGATTTTTAGCAATACACAATTTTGCCAGTTCTTCAATTTTTCAAGTTCAGTCCATTTTCTCTTGTGTTGTTCGTGTAGTATCTTGTTTTCAAAAGCCAAGCCTTTTAAGTAGAACAACAGAAGCAACACTTTGGAAAAAACCAAAATTTGCAAAGCTGAAGTAGTTTTTCATATTCCTATAGGAAGTGAGATTTTACATATCTACCAACTTCTGAAAAACACATCAATTCAGCTGTTGAGCTTTATTTACATTTTAAGAGGAGCATAGCAGATTGCAAAATCAAATATCAACTATCTCATTCGCTTGGAATCAAGATGTGAACAGTGCACGTGAACAGTAGAGCAAGTGCTTGACGGAAGTCCTAAAACAGAACATCTGATTTCCAGGCAGTGTGGAGAAGGTGCTCTCTTCGATCATCAAGGAGGCCCTTTCAAGAGAGGTATCAGAGCTTCAAGGTTCACCTAACCTGGACTGATCCGAAGCATGGCAGGGACGAGTACTCCAGCGATGAGTCTTCAGAGCATCCAAGCTAACATACCCGTATTGACAGGTGAAAACTACAAGACTTGGGCACTTAGAGTTGAAGATTGTCTCAAGATTTGTGAATGCTGAGATGTGGTTAATGAAGGAGTTGCTGACTTTGGAGAAATAGCCAATATGATAGAACAACAAGAGTTGAGGGTAAGACAAGATAAAGACAAAGATTTCAAAGCTCTCATTTTCCTAAGATCGATTGTGAGTGAAACCATCTTATTGAGACATGCTGGATGCAAGAATTCAAAGGAGTTGTGAGAAACCTTGAAGCTAGAGCATATGGGGTCTGCACAATCCTTAAGATTAAAGAAGCAAGCTGTTATAAGGAGCTTTGAAAATTTTCAATGAAAGATGAAGAGAATGTAGCTGCTACAAAGACAAGATTCATGTGGCTAGTGAAACAATTGAAGGAGTTTGGCGAAAATACCAGTTCAGAGAGATTAGTTGACAAATTTTTGGCAGATTGTCCTTAAGGTTTGAAGCTAGCATAGCTCCTGTTGAATGGCAATTTAGTAATGACCCTGATTCTATTACTTTGGAGCAAGTTTTTAACGTTTTAGAAATGCATGAAGAGAGGCATGGAGTGAGAAGAGAAGGTGAGGAATATGCCTTGAAGGCTGAACGGTTTAAGGTACCAAAAACTCCACCATTCCAAACCCAGACAAGAAATTTGAATCCAAACCTTCTTGAACCAAGTCTGATGCATTCCCAAATGCACCATCAGTCACAAACTCTCCCTCAAAACAACCAAAATCAGTACCAAACCTTACCCTATCTACAACAGCACCCTTACAAACCTTAGATGAAAAATCAGCAACCTCAAGCTTATCCTCAAACTCAACATCCATCACCTATGCTTTATCCAAACCTCCAAACCGTTAATCATTTTCTGGAAACAATGCAAATCAGATGCAAAGTGGAACAAGAGTATCAAGATGGGGCATGTATCCAAGCTGCAAATTTTGTGAAAAAACCAATCATGGAGCTGAGGAGTGTTTTTGGAATGAAAATGCAGATTGTATTTATTGTGGGAAGAGGGGACATTCAAGAAGAGTTAGCTATGAAAGGTGGCTATCTGAATAACAAAACCTCCAAAGCCCTATCTATGGAAAACCCCCACTAATACATCCCTTCCTAAGACAAAATACCTCCCCAAATTTAATACCAAATCAGACCAAACCTTACCAGAATTTTCCTGAACACCAAATGTATCAAGCACATCATGTTGCCAACTCGAGAAAGCCACATACTTCACAGCATTATCAACACCAGCCTCAAATGACTCCTCATCAACCAATTCAGCCAAAAATGAGCCATCCTTACATGTCACAGCCCAACTACTCACAACAGCCACAATATCAACCAATGCATATCCAAGCCTCAAACCAATTGCCACAAAATACCTCACAAGTAAATCATTCCTCTACTCAAACCTCTTCAAAAATGTGTCTAAATTCCCAACTTACCCCACAGCCAAACTCCAATATACAACCTGGAAACTCAGCTAACTAAGCCATCTAAAAAGCCAATAACTGAAGAAAGTGTTTTTATGGTGGAAACTTGGCCTCAACCAGAAAATCAAGCATCTATTGTCAAGTTCTATGGAGATGAGGGAAATGTTGAGAAAGGAAGAGATTGGTTGATGGATAGTGGTTGTTCCAACCATATGACAAAGAGAAAGGAAGCTTTTGTTGAGACAAAACATGATTTAAACACTGTTGTGAAGATTGACAATGGAGACATCATACCCGTGACTTGGAAAGGGAATGTAGAGTTGTTTACCAAGGCAGGGAGCATGATACTTGAAGAAGTTTATTACATTCCTGAGTTAGATCATAATTTGATCAGTGTAGGACAGCTTTTGGAGAAGAATTACAAAGTGTATTTTGAAGACAACTTGTGCAGAATTTTCAATGACCAAGGAGAATTAGTTCACAAGGTAGCAATGGTAAACAGGGTTTTTAAGCTTCGAATGGCAGAAGTAGATGGAGTCTTTGCTACTGTGCCAATGATAGAAATGACACAATTGTGGCATAGAAGGTATGGACATGAAAATGTAGATTACATTGTTGAAATGCAAAGGAAAGAGTTAGTTCATGGACTGCCTCAATTGAGTAGCAAGCTGAAGAATGTATGTGAGCCATGTGCTAAGGGAAAGAGCCATGTCTTACCTTTCCCTACAAGTGAATGGAGAGCCACAGAGAAGCTACAATTGGTGCACACTGATGTTTGTGGACCAATGAAACCACCATCAGCTGGAGGGAGCAGATACTATGTAGAATTCATTGATGATGTTTCAAGATACACTTGGATTTACTTCATGAAGAGTAAGGACCAAGTGTTTGGCATGTTTAAGATGTGGAGGGCAGAAGCTGAAGGACAATGTGGCAAAAAGGTGAGGTGTGTGAGAAGTGATCGAGGGGGAGAGTATGTGTCGGATGAGTTAAAGAATTATCTTGAAAGAAAAGGGATTTATCATCAATTTTTAGTTGCTTATACTCCACAGCAAAATGGAGTTTCAGAGAGGAAAAATAGGACAATTATGGAGATGGCAAGAGCTATGATGGCTGAAATGCAAGTACCAAGGGGATTTTGGCTAGAGGTGTGCTTCACTACTGTCTACTTGCAAAACCGAATGAAGACTCAAGCATTGAAGGAGAAAAATACCATTTGAAGTATGGTTTGGCATTAAATCGAAAGTGAATCATCTAAGAGTGTTTGGTTGTGTAGCATTTATGCACATACCTGAAGCAAAAAGGACAAAGCTAGATGAAAAGACAATGAGAGGAGTGATGATGGGCTATAGCAATGAATCCAAAGGTTATAGAATTTATAACCCTAAAACTAAGAAACTGATGGTGTCAAGAGATAAGAAATTTGATGAAAGTGAGGGATGAAATTGGGAAGAACCAGCAGGTAGCAATTTTAGAAGAATGGAGTTTGAATTGCCATTGAATGATACTGATGCTGCAGATGTACTGAACAATGTAGATGGAATTGGACCACAAGAGGAAACAAACCAGTCGGATCCATCAAGCTCCAATGATGGTGGAAGTGATGGTCTTGAGGAGGAGTCTTTACCAAGCATAGAAAATGATGAAATCAATTCAGATTCACAAGAAGAAACATCAAGCTCGGATAGTGCTCACAAGACAAGAGACTTGGCCTCTAACCCTTTGTTTGATTTTAGGTATAATGTAGCTGTTGAAGAGGAGTTTGATGAAGCTCTAACATTGATGGAATGTGCCTTACCAGCTGAATGTGAACCAATGAATTACAAGCAAGCCATTAAGCAAGGAGTTTGGCAAAGCTCAATGGATGAAGAGATGAAAGTCATCGAAGAAAATGGAACATGATTGTTGGTGGATCTGCCCATTCCCAACACCAAGGTGGTTGATTCCAAGTGGCTTTACAAGAAGAAGCTGAACCCCGATGGAACAATTAACAAGTATAAAGCTAGGCTTGTTGTGAGGGGTTATAAACAAGAGTATGGAGTGGATTATACCGACACATATGCACCATTAGCAAGGTTGGATACTATCAGATTGTTGTTGGCCTTAGCTGCAAACAAGGGGTGGAAAGTTCATCAAATGGACGTGAAGAGTGCTTTCTTGAATAGGATGCTAGATGAAGATGTTTATTTGAAACAACCCGAAGGCTATGTGAAGGAAGGTTAAGAGTAGAAGGTTTACAAGCTTGTGAAGGCCTTGTATGGCTTGAAACAAGCTCCAAGGGCTTGGTACTCAAGGATCAATAGCTATCTAATCCAAAATGGTTTTTTAAGAAGCAAGAGTGAAGCAACTTTGTATGTAAAAATCAGAGGTGAAGATAAGCTGATTTGTTCTTTATATGTTGATGATTTATTGATCATTGGAACACATGATAAGTTAATAGATGAATTCAAGGAGATGATGAAGTCAGAATTTCAGACGACAGATTTGGGAGAGATGAGCTTCTTCCTAAGATTGGAGATAGATTAAAGAAGAGATGGGATCTTTGTACATCAAAGGAAATATGCTGAAGAATTGATAGAGAAGTTCGGGCTGAAGGAGAGCAGTGGAATGGGGACTCCTATGGAGCATCAATTGAAGCTAGAACCGAGAAAACCAGGTGAGGAATTTGATGCTACATACTATAGGAGTATGATTGTCATTGATGTATTTGAGTGCTTCAAGACCTAATATTGTGTGTGCTGTGAACATTATGGCAAGCTTTAATCAATTGCCTTCGAGAAAACATGTTGTTTATGTTAAAAGGATTATTAGATATGTTAAGCATACAATTGAGCGTGGAATCTGGTTTGAAAGAAATGAAAAGGCAGAGTTGTATGTATTCAGTAATGCTAGTTAAGGCGGAAGCAATGAAAGCAAGAGTAGAAATGGCTATTGTTGTAGTCTTGGATCCGGAATATTTGCATGGAGTTTGAAGAAACAAAGGAGTGTTGCTCAATCTTCAGCTAAGGCTGAATATGTGGCAGTAAACATGGCTGCCAAGCAAGCACAATGGTTGAAGAAAATCATGTTGGATGTTGATGAATTAAAGGAAAATTGTGTGACAATTTTTTGTGACTCAAGTGCAACTATCTCAATGGCCGAGAATCCAGCTAATCACATTCGAACTAAACACATGAAGGTGAAGTATCATTATGTTTGGGAATTGATTGAGGAAAAGGAAATCAAGATGGCTTTTTGCAAATCAAGCTTTCAACTTGCAGACTTGTTCACCAAAGCACTACCGAAATGGAGGTTTGAATCCTTGAGAAGTATGATAGGTGTGCAGCTTTTACAAAACAAAGGAGGAGCTGTTGGAATGAATTATTTTGTAAAACTTGCTATGTTGAATCTAGTTGAAGATCTTGCAACGGCAATTAAATTGAAGAAGAAAAGGAGGTGAATTTTAGGTTGAAGCCTCCAAGGCTCTTCAGAAAAATCGAGTTACTGATTTTAAGGATAATTCAGAAGGCTATGTACTCAAGAAACAAAGTTCTGGAATTTGAAGATCAAGAAGAGAAGGAGTCGAAGGAATTCGAAGGATATTGAAGCAAATGTGCAGATTGAAAAAAACAGATTTTGCAGTAAGAAGAAAATCAGAAGAAGAGATGCAGAGTAGGAAAAATGGAAAAAAGGTGAAGCAAATCAAGTTAGATTAATTAGCATAATCAGGAGTTATTAGAGTTAAACAAAACAAAGGCAACTGGTCCATACATCAAGCATTTCAGCTCATGGCCTAACAATCAGATTTTGATGTCAAGATTTTGTTGGCTGAAGCATCAAAGGCTATTGAAGACATCAGTTTTCTGTTTTTGCAAAGAAGACAAATTGGTTACTTTTGTGTTTTGTCAAATGAAGAAATACATGTACTAGACTAGCTTTAACCATCAGTTCTTGTTTTTACTTTTCAGCTATTAGAAAATTGTATCATATGCAGAGAGCGTATATGAATCTTATGTTTTACTTTTCCAGCAGAGAGCATGTATAAAAAAAACTAGAAAACTATCAATGTAAACTTCTGTTTTTTGTATTGTGCTTTTGTTTTGTTTGATTTTAGAAGCAAGCTTTAGAAGTTGAATAGAACATTAGATGTCTTGTTTTTCTGGCAATCTAAAGCAAATTTAGAATTAGAATTGTGAGTGAGAACCAAAGATTTTTAGCAATACACAATTTTTCCAGTTCTTCAATATTTCAAGTTCAATCCATTTTCTCTTGTGTTGTTCGTGTAGTATCTTGTTTACAAAAGCCAAGCCTTTTAAGTAGAACAACAGAAGCAGCACTTTGGAAAAAACCAAAATTTGCAAAGCTGAAGTAGTTTTTCGGATTCCTATAGGAAGTGAGATTTTACATATCTACCAAATTCTTACAAACACATCAACTCAGTTGTTGAGCTTTATTTACATTTTAAGAGGAGCATAGCAGATTGCAAAATCAAATATCAACTATCTCATTCACTTGGAATCAAGACGTGAACAGTGCATGTGAACAATAGAGCAAGTGCTTGAAGGAAGTCCTAAAACAAAACATCTGATTTCCAGGCAGTGTGGAGAAGGTGCTCTCTTCGATCATCAAGGAGGCCCCTTCAAGAGTTCAGTAATCTTTATAGCTAAAAATTGTAAATGCCAAGTAGAAAAAGAAAAAGTTATGTGGTACATACGTGAATGACTGTCCTATTCCCCGCCTGAGGAGCACAAAAGAAGATCAGATTTCTTTCAAGGAAATAAGTTACATGTCAGGAACGGTTGCCAGCAAGAAGATTGCACTTTGTCATTCTTGGATCCATTCTAGATCTACTTACTATTGGATTGAATTATCTTGTATAGCCTGAAGTGTTGAAATTAGTGGAGGAGCTTGCAATGACAGTAAAGGTAAGAAAGAAGAGGAAGGTGAAGGGAAAGCTAAAGGGGCTCAAATGCAAATGGAGACTAGAATCGATGATCCTATGCATAATTCAAAAGTGCATGGATCATGGCAATGAAGTTCAAGATTAGATGAATAAAGCACAAAGAGGAGAAGAGGATGGAAAATGGAAAATGGAAAATTCAGATGCAAGGCTCTCGAATGCACAACAGAAATTTGAATCAGTAGCCTAGAAGGAAAAGCAAATAGAACAAACAGGGTAAATTGATGTATTGTGGTGCAAGATGGCTGATTGATGTTGCTGAACATTAATCAAGCTATAAGAATGTTAGGATTAATGACTGAAGATATGGACAGATCATTATGCAACTAGATCATCATGCAACACTTTCTTCATGTCCGTTATTATCAGAAAATGCTCCCTAGTATTACAAGCTTCAGTTTTTTAATGTTAGTTTTAGTTATGCTAAAGACACAGTGAGCTGCTTTTGTGTTTTGCTAAATCAGGAAGTGTTTGTACTAGTTTAGTTTTACTCACCAGTTCAAGTCTTTATCTTTTAGTTAAGGATCAAATTGTATCAGAACATGATAGAGCTAAATATAAAGCTCCTCACTTTTACACTTTCGGATGAATGAAAAAAACCAGAAATCCTCCAACACAAAAAATTATCGGTTCAAGTTTCAATGTTCATGTTATGGTTCTTTTATGTCCAGTAGCAAGTTTTGAAATATATAACAAAAGTGGAGTAGAATCATTAGTTATTGTTCTGTTTTTACAAAATCCTGAAGCTGGTTTAGATTTGGTTTGAGAGTGGAAACCACAAAATTCTTATCAACATACAAGTTTCATTTAGTTCATCAGATCTGCTTCTATTTTCCATTTTTAGATTTGTTTCCTAGAAGTATACTTAGCCTTGAGGAGTGAGTAGCTGAAGTAGTATTTATTTATACACAAAACACATAGTTTAAAACCAGAGGTAGATTTTCAGATTTTGAGGAGAGTTTCATACATTTTCAAACACATTTGATCTTCAATCGTATACCAAAACTTGTGAGAAACCTATAACAATACACAATCCCTGACAAACACTTCAGTAGTAGTTTAAGAAATCTATTGCAGCAGCATTCCCTCTTGTATTAGAGTAGACGTGAATAGTGCACGTGAACAGTGGAGGTGTTTGACAAAAAGCTTCAACCAACATTGTTGCTCAACAGGTTGTACAGTGAAGGAGTTATCTTCAATCCTTAAAGGGGCCTCTTCAAGAGTGGTATCAGAGCATCAAGGTTCACTTAGTCTAGACCGAACCGAATAATGACAGGTACGAATTCGACGATGATGAACTTGCAAAATGTACAGGCAAATATACCGGTGCTGACTGGAGAAAACTACAAGGCATGGGCTATTCGAGTTGAGGATTGCCTTAGGATTAGCGATTGTTGGAGTGTAGTCACTGAAGGAGTTGTAGAAGAACATGGAGCTACGACGCAAGCAGATCGAACCAAATTAAATCAAGACAGGGATAGAGATTTTCGAGCTTTGGTTTTCTTAGATCGGTGGTAAGTGAATCCATATTGCCGACGAATGCAAGTTGTAGGAGTGCCAAAGGACTATAGGATACAATTAAGATAGAGTATGTTGGATTAGCTCAAACATTAAGGCTGAAGAAATAAGCAATTTTGAGGAGCTTTGAAAATTTGTCTATGAAGGATGAGGAGAGTGTGTCAACAGCAAAGGGTCGATTTCTAAACTTGGTGCAGCAATTGAAAGAGTTCGGGGAGAGCATAAGCACAGAGAGGTTGGTGGATAAGTTCCTAAATCGATTGCCATTGAGGTTTGAAGCATGTGTAGCACCTGTGGAGTGGCAATTCTCAAACGATCCGGAATCAGTAACTTTGGAACAAGTGTTCAATGCTCTGGAAATGCATGAAAAAAGACATGGCCATAGAAGAGAGGAGAAGAGTTTGCACTCAAGGCTGAAAGGTTTAGGACACCAGAAAACCCTCCAAGTTATACACAAAACCAGAGCTCATTTAATTCAAAACCTGCACAAGCTCAACACCATCCACCTAATCAACTTCACAACCACCAAATACCTTATCAGATTAACACCTATACTCAAAACCAGCCTTACCCGAACCAGTTGTATCCTCAAACACAATATACCTCCCAAATGCCATACCAAAACTTCCATAATCCAAACCAATACTTTGGAAATAAAGATACCCGACTGCAAGGAGGAACAAGGATGACCAGATTGGGAATATTTGCAAATTGCAGGTTTTGTATAAGGAATAACCACGCTGCTAAAGATTGCTTTTGGAATGATAATGTTGAGTGTATTTTTTGCAGGAAAAAAGGACATACTAGACGGGTTTGCTATAAGAAATGGATGAAGGAGCACCAAAATCCTCAAAGCTCACTTTTTGGCAAGCCACCTCTAATACATCCTCTGCAAAGATCCAATGCCTCACCAAACATGATGCCATCTCAACCACAACCTTACAAAAATACTTCTGAATCTCAAATGCACCAAGGTCATTTTGTTGGAAAACCATAAACTTATCAGCTATCCCAACTAACTCAACCTTGCATAACTCCATCTCCGATCCCTCCACGGCATGTGTTTCAACCTCAAATGCCTCAACCTTGTTTGATCCCTCAAACTTATGCACACTACCCTCACATGACTCAATTAAGCATACCTCAATCTAGCTCAATACCTCAAACTCATCAAAATATTCAAACAAATCTGCCAAACCAATCAAGCCACCACTTCCAAAGCACAAACCTGATGACTGATTCAACTTCATATTCACAACCACAAACACATTTACACTCTCAAAACAACTACTCAAACATGTCAAGCACACAACCTGAACCTTCACAGACCAAAAATCAACCCAAGAAAACCATGACTGAAGAGAACGTGTTTGTAGCAGAGGTTTGTCAAGATCTAAAAATGGAATCTACTGTTAATGTATATGAATCTGAAGTGTTGAATGAGAAGATATGTGAATGGCTGATAGATAGTGGTTGTTCCAACCACATGACAAAGAAGAAGGAAGCATTTATAGAGAAGGAAGATGGAGTCAATGTTGTTGTTAAAATAGGCAATGGGGAGATCTTACCAATTACTTGGAAAGGGGCTGTGAAGTTGGGAACAAAGGCTGAAAACACTATCCTTGAAGAGGTATATTACGTACCCAAGCTTCATCAAAACCTTATAAGTGTTGGCCAGCTTTTGGAGAAGAAATATAAACTATAAAGTGCATTTTGAGGATGGAATGTGTAAGATTTTTAGTGCAGAAAGTGAGCTTATACATAGAATTCCAATGGTGAACAGAATTTTTAAATTGAAGATGGCTGAAGTTGAAGGTACATTTTTTGCAATGTCAATGAATGAGCTAACCCAATTGTGGCATAGGAGGTATGGACATGCAAGCCTTGATTACATAATTGAAATGCAAAAGAAAGAGTTAGTTTCCGGGATACCTCAATTAAGCTCCAAATTGAAGAGTGTGTGTGAACCTTGTGTCAAAGGAAAGATCCATGTATTGCCCTTTCCATCAAGTGATTGGAGAGCAACCGAAAGGCTACAATTAGCGCACACTGATGTGTGTGGACCAATGAATACTCTATCAACTGGAGGGAGAAAGTATCATGTTAAGTTTATTGATGATGCATCAAGATACTCTTGGATTTACTTTATGAAAACAAAAAATCAAGTGTTCAGTTTATTTAAGATATGGAGAGCTGAAGCTGAAAGTCAATGTGGGAATAAGGTGAGATGCTTGAGAAATGATAGGGGAGGAGAATATGTCTCAAATGAGCTGAAGAAATACTTTGAAAATGAAGGGATATTCTATCAATTTTCTGTTGCTTATTCACCACGACAGAATGGAGTATCGAAGAGGAAGAATAGGAGCATTGTGGAGATAGCTAGATCAATGATGATTGGGATGAAAGTGCCAAGGAAGTTTTGGACTGAAGCATGCTATACAGCAGTGTACATACAGAACCGATTGAAGACCAGAGCATTGGATAGGAATACTCCATTTGAGGTTTGGTTTGGAGTGAGACCAAAAGTGCAACATTTGAGAGTTTTTGAGTGCATAGCATATATGCACATTCCTGAAGCTAGAAGAACCAAGTTAGATGAGAAGGCAATCAAGGGGGTGATGATGGGATATAGTGGAGATTCAAAAGGGTATCGGATTTACAATCCAGAGACAGGGAAGATTATGGTGTCTAGAGATGTAAAATTTGATGAAAATGAGGAATGGAAGTGGGATTAGTTGATTGATAGAAGTTCAGGGAGAGTAGGAATTGAATTTCTACTAAATGATCTAAATGTAGATGAAACAACAAGAGAGGATGCAGATGATAATCACAACCTTGGAGGTGATGGATCTCGGGAGGAGACACCTCACTCAAATGATATTGACAGTGATGGAGTGCAGGAGGAGAATCTGTCAAGTCCAGAAAATGAAAGAGTGAGCTTGGATTCTCAAGAAGGCTCTTCAAGCTCCAACAGTGCTCACAAAACTAGGGACTTGGTATCAATTTATAGAGAAACTAACCCCATTTTTTATTTCAGGTACAGGGCTGAAGATGAAGAACCAGATGAAGCATTAACCATTGTTGAATCTGCTTTGGTTGTTGGTTTAGAACCAAGACATTCAAACAAGCAATCAAGCAAGGAGTTTGGAAGAGCTCTATGGATGAGGAAATGAGGTCAATTGAAGAAAATAGAACTTGGCTGTTGGTGGATTTACCAAGTCCAGAAACTAAAGTGGTTGATTCGAAGTGGATATTCAAGGAGAAGTTAAATCCGGATGGCTCAATCAATAAACACAAGGCAAGGCTAGTTGTGAGAGGAAATAAGCAAGGGTATGGGATAGACTATACAGAAACCTATGCTCCAGTTACAAGATTAGACAGGATGAGGATGTTGTTGGCACTAGCTGCAAACAAGGGGTGGAAGGTGCATCAAATGGATGTCAAGAGTGCCTTCTTAAATGGAATGCTAGATGAGGAGGTTTACTTGAAGCAATCAGAAGGCTATGTGAAGGAAGGGCAAGAGCATAAGGTGTATAAGTTGATAAAGACTTTGTGTGGCTTGAAACAAGCTCCAAGAGCTTGGTATTTAAGAATCAACAACTACTTGATGCAAAATGGCTTTAAGAGAAGCAAGAGTGAAGCAACATTATATGTCAAGACCTATACTGAAGGGAAATTGATTTGTTCCTTATATGTTGATAATTTGTTGCTTATAGGGACTGAAGACAAGCTTGTGAGTGAATTCAAAGATTCAATGAAATCAAAATTTCAAATGACTGATTTGGGAGAGATAAGATATTTTTAGGGTTTGGAAATTCAACAAAGGGAGGATGGCATCTCCATTCATCAAAGGAAGTATGCTGAGGAGCTGATTGATAAATTTGCCTTGAAGGATAGCAGTGGCATGACAATACCAATGGAGCATCAGCTGAAGTTGGAGGCAACCAAACTAGGTAAACAATTCGATGAAACCTATTATAGAAGCATGATTGGTTTATTAATGTATTTGAATGCATCAAGACCCGACATTGCATGTGCTATCAATATATTAGCTGCCTTCAATCATAACCCCTCAAGATATCATGCATTGTATGCTATAAGAGTGTTGAGATACATAAAACATTCGGTTGATCATGGCATATGGTATGGAAGAAGGAAAGATGTGGAATTGTATGTGTTTAGTGATGCAAGTTATGCTGGAAATGAAGATTGCAAGAGTAGGAGTTGATATTGTTGTAGTTTGGGGACTAGTATATTTGCATGGAGTTCAAGGAAGCAAAAGGTGGTAGCTCAATCCACGGCTGAGGCTGAGTATGTGGCTGTTAACATGGCAGCTAAGCAAAAACAATGGATGAAGAAGGTTCTGTTGGATGTTAATGAATTGCAAGGGAAATGTGTAATTATATATTGTGATTCAAGTGCAGCAATTGCAATGGCTAAAACCCCTTCGGATCACATGAGAACTAAACATATGAGAGTGAAGTATCATTATGTTAGAGAATTGATTGAAGAAAAGGAAATTAAGTTGGTTTTTTGTCGATCAAGCTTCCAACTTGTTGATGTGTTCACTAAGCATTACCAAGGTGGAGTTTTGAATCACTTAAAAAGATGATTGGTGCGTAGGCTCCACAAGACAAAGGAGGAGCTGTTGGATTGAATTGTCTTGTGCAGCTTGAAGTGTTGAAATTAGTGGAAGAGCTTGCAATGACAGCGAAGGTAAGGAAGAAGAGGAAGGTGAAGGGAAAGTTGAAGGGGCTCAAGTGCAAATGGAGACTAGAATTGATGATCCTAGGCATAATTCAAAAGTACATGGATCATGGCAATGAAGTTCAAGATTAGATTAATAAAGCACAAAGAGGAGAAGAGGATGGAAAATGAAAAATGTAGATGCAAGGCTCTCGAATGCACAACAAAAATTTGAATCAGTAGCCTAAAAAGAAAAGCAAACAGAACAAACAGGGTAAATTGATGTATTGAGGTGCAAGATGGCTGATTGATGTTGTTGAACAATAATCAAGCTATAAGAATGTTGTTAGGATTGATTACTGAAGATATGGACAGATCATTATGCAGCCAGATCATCATGCAACACTTTCTTCATGTCTGCTATTATCAGAAAATGCTCCCTACTGTTACAAGCTTCAGTTTTTTAATGTTAGTTTTAGTTATGCTAAAGACAAAGTGAGTTGCTTTTGTGTTTTGCTAAATCAAGAAATGTTTGTATTAGTCTAGTTTTACTCATCAGTTCAAGTCTTTATCTTTTAGTTAAGGATCAAATTGTATCAGAACATGATAGAGCTAAATATAAAGCTCCTCACTTTTACACTTTCAGATGAATTAAGAAAACCAAAAATCCTTCAATACAAAAAATTATCTGTTCAAGTTTGAATGTTCATGTTATGGTTCTTTTATGTCCAGTAGCAAGTTTCGAAATATATAACAGAAATGAAGTAGAATCATTAGTTATTGTTCTGTTTTTACAAAATCCTGAAGCTGGTTTAGATATGGTTTGAGAGTGGAAACCACAAAATTCTTATCAACATACAAGTTCCATTTAGTTCATCAGATCTGCTTCTGTTTTCCAATTTAGTTTTGTTTTCTAGAAGTATACTTAGCCTTGAGGACTGAGTAGCTGAAGTAGCATTTATTTATACACAAAACACAAAGTTTAAAACCAGAGGTAGATTTTCGGATTATGAGGAGAGTTTTATACATTTTCAAACACATTTGATCTTCAATCGTATACCAAAACTTGTGAGAAACCTATAACAATACACAATCCCTAACAAACACTTCAGTAGGAGTTTAAGAAATCTATTGCAGCAGCATTCCCTCTTGTATTGGAGACGTGAATAGTGCACGTGAACAGGGGAGGTGTTTGACAAAAAGCTTCAACCAACATTGTTGCTCAACAGGTTGTGCAGTGAAGGAGCTATCTTCAATTCTCAAAGGGGCCTCTTCAAGACTTGCAGCTGAGACTGAGTGTCATTCTGAAGCAGAAGAATCCCACATTTTTTCACGGTACACTGGCTTGGGAGGCAAAGCAAGGTCTCAACTTGGAATTCAAATGAAACCTGACGACCCGAATATTTCTTGAACAATTCTATTTCATCACCAGAACCTCGTTCAAACGTTTCTCTACATGGATCATACCATATCAACACGTGGTCAGATTTAGCTATGTTAAGGCTACCAAAGTTCCGTTCCCAGTCACAGAGGACGACACTATCTTTTGCGCCTTCATTAACTTTACCGCAGCATTTGCATCCAAAACTTACTATCGTTGATGTAACTTCATTGGCTTTTTTCAAGAGCTGCCAGGACTCTTCCGGTCCAAATACCATACAAAAGACAATCCCATTGAACTTTGTCCAATCTGATGGCCACCGCATGGCGACTGAAGATCCCTCATTAGTTTGATTGTAGGTTAGTGGTGGCATTTCATTTCCTGGGAAAAGAAACTGAACGGGATATGCTTCCTCTCGAGACTGTAATAAGAAAACACATTTCTGAGAAGGAGAAAAAAGGGAAGGAAGAGAAATGGAAAGATACAGAAGTAATACTGGTAAGCTGCTTATACCTTCCTTGCCATACGCTGAATAATTGATTGAGCATTTTCCACGATTTTGCTTTTTGTCTTCTGATCCAATTTTCTACAATTTTCAAGATTGAGGTACTTGAAACTGCTGCTACTGCACATGCTCTCTAGTGATGTACAGTTATCTGCATCCAGTATTTCTAGAGATGGCGAAAGCTCTGGTATGGATTTAAGCTTTTTGCATTTGCTCAAGTCTATGAACTGCAGCTGTGAGAGTTGTTTGATGGTCGAAGGCAAACTCTCAAAAGCCATCCGTTTTAGAACCAGATGTTTTAGCGAGACTAAGCCGCCTAGGTCGTCAGGGATTTTGCTGGTGGAAAGGCTACTGGGTTCTTTTGGGAGCAAAGCCTCGGTTTTGCTGCCACCACGGTCATCAGGGTTTTTGCTAGAAAGAGCAATGGGATCTTCTGGGAGCAAAGCCTTCGTTTTGCTGCCACCAAGAAAACTACGGATTCCTGTTGGCAGTCTCTTAATTTTGATTCCGCCAGGTGCTTCTGGTGCCGTCCCTTTAGCTGTTTTACTGCTATTATGTCCTTCCTTACTTTCACTTTCGTTGATGGCACTTGAGAATTCTGGTAAGAATCCTTTAATTTTGCGGTAACTGGATATGCCAGATGCAAGTCCTTTAGTTTTTGTGGCAAGCTCCTCTTTGGTTTTGTTAATTTCGCGGAACTGAAGGCTTGTAAAATTACAGAGATTGCCTGGCATGCTCTTAATATTCTGTTGACCATCAGCTGCAAACTTCTTAATTGTAGTTGTACCACTTGAATGCATTTCTTTCAGAGATTCCATTGTAAACATGTTGTCCGCAAGAGGCGAGAGCTTTTTGCAGTTACCAATGTCCAGTTTAACAAGTCTTGTGAGACACTTGATTGACGAGGGTAGTCCGTTTATTGCGGTATCACTTAGATATAGCTCTTCTATACTCTCTGATGTCTCTGGAAACTTGGTGACTCTTGAGCAACCATTGAGATGAAGAACTCTAAGATATTTCAACTGCTGGATTGATGGGTGGAGTTCTTTAATTGCAGTCCAACTGAAGTCCATTTCTTCAATCAATCCTGAAATCTTTGGACAATTGCTGATATTTTTGCAATATGATAGATCAAGAAATTTAAGGTTCTTCGATTTAAGTGCTTCTGGAAAACTCCGAAGTTCTTCGCACCCACCCAGATCCAGGTGTTCCAACTTTTCGAGATATTTAACAGATTGATCAAGTTCTGTCAAACTGGTGCAGCCGTGAAGAATCAAACTCTCAAGATTGCTAGCTTTGGACAACTCTGAAACTTTATACAGATATTCAGAGTGGCTAAGGTCAACTCTCTTCAATTTCGCTAGATCCTGTTAACATAGATATGAAGATTGAGCATATATTGAACTTTAGAACCATAGAAAATGAAAATTTAGAGAATTTTTGAAACAAAAAGATATGATCTTTTAGAGCACCTGTTTTCCTAGCGCAAGTTCCTCAACCTTACTGTAGGGTAGGCTTAGTTCAACAAGATCTTTAGCACAAAATGTCTTTGGCAAGGACGTGAGAGGATATTTATACCAGTGGAGGCAACTCAGCTTTTCAGAAAGTGACAAAGAGCCACCAGAGAGGTTGACTTTCCTATTGCAACCCATAGAGGAACTAGGAACATAGAATTTGAGCAACCTAAGGCGATTCATTTCTTTAAAGGCATCAGATTCTAGTTTTAACTCTTTGTTCTGTGATATGTCAAAAACGATGCCTTCAACTGCTTCATTTCCCTGAATCAAGGATAGAGAGATTAGTCTGCTCGATATAGAACATGGTTGATAGAAGGAAAAAAAAAATTGGAGGAAAGAGATCATAGGATTGTTAGAATCATGTGTGGTTGTGTGTGCCTTAGCTTCTGAAACTGTCAATTTGTAGAGAAAGTAAGATAAAGGTCAGGGTGTTTGGTTTTCACCTTCTTTTTGGTCAGTGCATCGCAAACTTCCTCGTAGGTCCACAACCTGCTGAGCTTTCCAGCTTCTGCTTCACGAACAATGCTCAATCCCAGTTCTTGTACTAAATCATGCATTTCTATTTTGTTGTTGGACATTGTTACGAGAGACTTATCGATAAGCACACCTATATTATAAAGCACAGAAGAATAAGAACCCTCCAAGATTTTTGTTACATAATCTCGCTCCTCTCCTTCGAAGAAACAAGCAATATCAAGAAATATTCCCTTCTGATCACGGGTTAGTGAATCATAGCTCATTCTTGTCACATTCTGAATATGAGGGTCAGAATCCAACTTTTCTAGTTTACTCTGCCATTCCTCCCTGGTTGCCTTGAAGAGTGCAGAACCCAGAACTTTAAGAGCCAAAGGGTTGTACTCGGTGTAATTTACCACCCTCGTAGACATCTCCATGTAATCACCTGGGGGATACTTTGCCTTAAAGGCATTCAAGCTAAACAGTTCAAGAGCTTCGTGGAAGCTCAGTTTTTGCACCTCATAGATATTATCAGTTACTCTCTTCAACACTTTCCTATCCCTACTTGTGATGATAATTCTACTCCCTTGTCCGAATAAATTATTTTGTTCACCTAGCAAAGTCTGCAATGGCACTGACTCATCGACATCATCAAGAACTAGAAGAACCTTTTTACGACGAAGTCGATCTTTTATGAATGTTTGCTCTAAATTTGGGGTGTTTAGATTCAGATTCTCCTCATCCAATATGCCTGAGATTACCTTGTTTCTTAGGTCTGCTTCATTACGCCTTTTCAGTTCTTCACTGACATTAGGTAGAAAATAGAATCCTTCGAACTGCATGTAGATTTGATTGAATACTGCTCCTGCAATGGCTGTCTTGCCAGACCCTGCCATGCCCCATATTCCTACAATGCCAAAGCTTTGAGTGCCGTTCATCCTAGATTGAACTTCCTTGATGTGTGAATCAATCCCAACAAGATTGGAGCATTCTATTGGGGACATTCGATTCAATTTCTTCAGAATATCCTCCACAAGTCTGTCGATTAACTTGGACTCTATCCTGTCAAATAAGAGAAATATATACGTTCTAGAAGTCAAAACTTTAAATATACATAAATGTTATGTAGGAACTATGGATTTGTAGGTGTTTCTTGCATTCACTTCTGAAACAAAAGAACTTCAATATCAATTCAAAAAAAAAAAAAAAGCATATCTCATCCAAACTAAAGCATATGGTTTCTAGATTCGACTGAAGTGTATACAATGCACGTTGTATTTGAAACCCATAGATTGCAAAAGTCCTGTGTGTATTCGACTGTTTGTATTAATTTCTCCAAAGAGTAGTTTTTACTCGAAAACAGTAATCACCAGAAAGTGTGCCCAAGTTCTGAGTTTAAATGAAGAACATTTGTTTCAATCTAAAGAAAAACATGGGGAGTTACCCGATGGTGTGGGAGCTCCACCCCGATAGATCGGCTGCTTCCTTCAAAGCATCTTCCCATTTCTTGATCTGTGCATCATCGTAACGTTTCTTGAGTTTATCAAATGCTTCCTCGTAGCTGTTTTTTCGGTGTCGTACATCTGATGGATCTGTTTTGTAGAACACAGGTATAACAATCTGCCCGTTGTTTTTCTTACATTCCAGGATATGTAGCAGCTCATTCAAGCACCATCCTGAGTTTGCATAGTTTGCTGAGAATACAACGACAGAAACCTTGGATTCTTCGATTGCTTTCAGAAGCGAGGGAGCAATCTCATCGCCTCTCTGAAGTCCAACATCATCCATGAATGTTTGAATTTTGGCCTTATCTAAAGCAGCGAAGAGATGACTGGTAAAACCTTGGCGAGTATCCTCACCTCTGAAACTAAGGAAGACATCACGTTTCTCTGGATGTGTTACAGAAGAAGGTGCCATAGAAAAAGAAGAAGAAAATTTGTGAGTCTTGCCAGATCAAAGTAACCGTATGGAGTATAGAAGTATCAATATACCAGTGTGCAGTTGGAGACTTACTTGAAGAATGCAAAAGGGAGTTATATGCTGGCTGCTTTATATAATTTCATCTCCTAAGACTTTCTTGCGCTTTAAAAGACCAAAAAGGGAGGTATCTGTATCACCTTCCATTAAAACACTTTAATAATCTTCATTCATTGCATCACATTATCAATTATATGATTTAATATTAACATATTTTATCCAACATTTGAGTACCTAACTAATTAGTAAAGGAGGAACTCGTAATTTGATCGTGTATTTAGTTCTCTTTACTATTTTTGTTCTATAATAGAAGTTTTATTTTTATTCTTTAATTTTCTTTTAGGTATTACAAATTTCATGCTTCTAAAGAAAATTTTTATAAGATTTTTAATTATGAAGTATATGAAGTAATGTAAACAACATAATTCTTTTAAAAATTTCAATAAAACATTTTAAGAAAATACCACCTTTTGACTTTTGCATGTGTATCTGAAATATTTTTATGAACTCTTTATTAAAATTAACATAATAACTTGTTCCACTTTTTCTACTTTTCTCTTTGTAATATCGATTAATTCTTACTAAAATATGTACACTAAACTTATCTTTTGATTAATTGAATTGTGATTGATTTTCTCTGATAAAAAATTTGAGTATTAGACGGTTTTGATATTTGCAACTTAACCATTTTGTTTGCTTAGTAACATCATTGATAATTGTGAAATAATATACATGTATTATTTCACAACCTAAGTTATTTCTTTTAAATTTGATAATGCTAAGAATGAAAAATGAGTTGTCGAAATTTCTTTACCTCAAATTACTTGCGGAAATTAGAGTTTTAAATTATACACTTTTAAAAATTAATGGAAGAAGAAAGAAAATAGGTGAAAAGACCAATACAAAATAAATAATAATAAATTTTAAACCAATATAATTTAAAATTATACTAAATTTAAAGATGCAATTAAGTTTGTAGTGTAAAATAGGATGAATTATATATATATATATATATGTATGTATGTATGTATAAGTTATAAAAATGGATAATTACTGAAAAATTAAAGAAGTTGAGAGATGGGATGGAGCATTTTTAATAGAAAATCACTTTAATTAATTTCTTGCATTGATAAAATTTTCCAATCAAAATATTGGCAACTCTCTATCTTGAGACATGCGGTTTTTCTTTTGATCAAGCGTTAGAGACAATATCTAAGTATGGTTTGACAATCGGACAAATCATAATCCTCAAATACAACGTTAACGGACTGAATTATCTAGACTTATAACCAGGATCCCTCTTAACTCCAAATCTTTCTTCCTTGATTAATAGCTAAATTTTGATCAACTTGTTCTGTCTACAAGAATAAAGATCATATGACATTTGCAATATTTACTGTTAAATTTCATATGCTTTTGCAATTTGATTTGTCTTGGTTTGTAATTTATTTATGGTGTAATCATTGTAACGTGGAGTTAGCTTTGCTAGTTAATTCAATAATTATTCAAATTTAAAAACAAATACATACGTACCAATGTGGTGCTAGTTAAGTACTTGAATTCATGTTTTAATTTCAATAAGACAATCCACCCAGATCCTAGTAATAAGACAAGATAACCAACGACTTCTGTTTTGGCAGTTTGCTTGAAAGCTTTCACAGATTAAAAGGGTGCTAAAATTTTTTATTCTTGCTCAAAGATCGAGACTTTAAAAATTTTCACGTGTCGATTAAAATAATTCGACTAAACTAGCGAAGGTCTTCATGCATGTGACTATGTTATGGAGTTGCCGAAATTTCTTTACCTCAAATTACTTGCGGAAATTAGGGTTTTAAATTACACACCAACAGTTTATTAAAGCCCAAGAAATAAGACCGCCCACATGCTGCAGCCCAGCACTCTTGACAAGTCTTCTAGAAGAACTCCTTTATACCTGCACATCACCGTATTGATTCACTCATTCTTCACAGCTACACAAAAAACTGATATCGTTATTCTGTTATAGTTCACAACCATTGGATCAAAACAAATAAAATCAATGGTTAATATCAACACTTGTACAATGTATAAATATACACCTGTCAATGAAAAAGTGGCGAAGCATTATTACCAATTTATTTTCTTAGTATCAATCTTTACATGGTATCGGAGCTTGCATAGACAAATCGTCAAATGGCATCCTCCTCCTCATCTGATACTAGTCATGTTATTTCCTCCACAGATCCTCTTGAATTTTCTGCCCTTGCAAAAACCCTCAACTTCAATCTTCCCCTCAAACTTGATCAGAACAATTATCTAAACTGGAGACCACAAATCTTAGCTGCCATTAGAGCGCTGGATTTAGAGAGTTATATCTCTGCTGATCATTCTCCACCACCAGCCATTCTACTCACTCCATCATCTGATGGATCCTCCACTCCTATTTCAGCTTCCAACCCAGCTTATAAAAATTGGAAACGCATTGACCAGCTTCTACTTTGCTGGTTACTCACCACAATCGATAATTCTGTCATTGGACAAGTGAATCATGCTAGCTCCTCAAATGAGCTTTGGCAAATTTTAGTCCAGCTTTATGCGCAAACCTCTTTGGTAAAGGTTCTGCAGCTCAAACAGAAGCTCTCCTCCATGCCGAAAGGTGCTTCTTCCATTGCTGACTATATTCAGCAAATCAAGTCCATTGGAGACTCCCTCAAAATTGTTGGTCATGCTGTCACAGAACAAGAACTTGTTTTTAGTGCACTAAGTGGTCTAGGCAGTGAGTATGACTCAGTTGTGGTTCTTTTAACAAGTTCTCTCGGCATTTCTTCTTTACAGGATGTTCTCTACACATTAATGATGCATGAGACAAGGCTAGAGCAGCAACATGCTAACTCTCAGGTTTCTATTCCTAATGCCTCTGTAAATCTAGCTCAACACTTTCAGCATCCTCACGGGGCTCCTTCCAATAGTCAGGGTTCCTATAGAGGCAGAGGAAGTCGCGGACGAGGGGGCAGAAACAATCGACTATGCTGTCAACTTTGTCGTAAACAAGGTCATGATGCCCTAAAATGTCACAAACGGTTTGACACTCACTGGCAAGGTACCAGACCAGCTACTAATCACATTCACTCGGGTCCTCCACTGCCTCCACAAACCTATTTAGCTCATAACCCTACACAACCCCCTGCTGACTCAAACACAGATCAAAATTGGTTTATTGACAATGGTGCCACAAATCATGTCACTGTTGATCTCTCAAATCTCACACTCCACAATTCCTATATAGGCAAAGATCAGCTGACAGTTGGAAATGGTAATCATCTTCCTATCTCTCATATTGGTACTTCCTCTATCCCTTCTTACTCTAACACTCCCCTCACACTGCATAATATCCTACATGTACCTCAAATCAGCAAAAATCTGATCAGCATTTCTCAGTTAACTAAAGACAATAATATCGTTGTGGAGTTTACTGACTCTTGTTGTGTTTTCAAGGACAAAATTACAGGGAAGACACTACTCAAGGGACTGCTCAAGAATGGTTTGTACAGCCTTGAAGCCTCCCCATCACCTACCTCTATTCAATCTCAGTTTACTTTCCCTAAATCATGTACTGCATTGCTCTCTGAGCTTAATGTAAACATGTGGCATGCTCGATTAGGGCATCCTAATGCTTCTATTTTACAACATGTTCTAAAATCAATGAATCATCAATTTTCCTCTAAATCTCTTCAATTTTGTGATTCTTGCCAGTGTGGTAAACAACATAAATTACCTTTTCAATCACACCCCATTTCTGTTACTAAACCTCTAGAAATAATTCACACTGATGTATGGGGCCCTAGTCCTTATCCCTCTAAAGATGGGTATAGATACTACATTATCTTTGTGGACGCCTTTTCTAGATTTACTTGGTTTTATCCCCTCAAGAACAAATCAGACACATTAGCCACTTTTACCAAATTCAAAGCCTCAGTTGAATTACAACTAAACCAGAAAATAAAAGCTCTCCACAGTGATATGGGTGGTGAATTCACTGCTCTATTACCTTTTCTTGCAACTCACGGTATACAGACCAGATTCAGTTGTCCCTATACCCATCAACAGAATGGAATTCCGGAAAGAAAACATAGACACATAACAGAAACTGGACTCACCCTACTCTCTCATGCCAAAATACCTCTAAATTTCTGGCTTGAAGCATTTCAAACAGCAGCTTATCTAATCAATATCCTACCCACCCCAACACAATGAGTCCCCTTTTCAAAAAAAATTTCACCAAAAACCATCCTACCATCATCTCCGAGTATTTGGCTGTGCTTGTTTTCCCTTCCTCCTATTTTACAATAAACACAAGTTGGGTTTTCATACAAGTAAATGTGTCTTTCTCGGGTACAACCCCTTTCATAAGGGCTACAGGTGTCTCCATCCTAAAGGGTATATTTACATCTCTAGGAATGTCACCTTCAATGAAGCAGACTTTCCTTATTCCAATATCTTCTGTCCACCCTCTTCTTGCTCTCCAATCCCTTCCAGCCTCCCATTCTCTGTCCTCACCGATACTATACAGGCTATTTCTGCTCAGTCTTGGCCGGTGGGCTCTTCCCTGTAACAAAATTCTTCATTCACTGCAACACAGGTAAACTCTTCTCCTTCTTCTCTGTCTAATCCCTTCTCAACTTTACATACTTCACCTGCACACTCTACAGATCAGCCAGCCCCCACTTCTGTTCCCCAAGACCCTTTTCCCCCTGTCATTAACTCTCATCCAATGCAGACCCGCTCAAAGAGTGACATCTTTAAGCCTAAAGCTTATATTTCTACATCCTCCTCCTTACCTAATTCCACCCCCCAAACACCAACCGAAGCTCTCCAAAACCCTCTCTAGCACCAAGCCATGGCAGAAGAAGTTCAAGCCCTAAAACTCAACAATACTTGGCATTTAGTCCCCTATAACTCATCTATGAAGCTGTTAGGTACTAAGTGGGTGTTTCGCATCAAGTACACGTCTACTGGTGCTATTGACAAATACAAGGCTCGTTTCGTAGCCAAAGGGTTCAGTCAAACCCCAGGTTTTGACTTCACCGAAACCTATAGTCCTGTGGTAAAGTCCTCAACTATTAAAGTTATGCTTTCTCTTGTCGTTTCTCACAATTGGGACATCCAGCAATTAGATGTCAACAATGCCTTCCTAAATGACTCACTAGCTGAAGACATCTACATCACTCAACCCACTGGTTTCACTGATCCTACACGGCCTACCCATGTTTGTAAGCTCAACAAAGCTCTCTATGGCCTAAAACAGGCCCCAAGGGCTTGGTACACTACTCTCAAGTCAACTCTCCTACAATGGGGTTTCCAACACTCACTGTCTGACACATCTCTATTTTATAGGCGTCACAAAGGTTCACTATTGCTCTTATTAATCTATGTTGATGACATTTTAGTCACAGGGGACTCAAATGCAGACATACAACAGATTATACAACAGCTAAATAACATATTTTCTTTAAAAACATTGGGCAGTATCAATCATTTTCTTGGATTTGAAGTTTATAGAGACAAGTCAGGTTTATACCTTTCTCAGCGCCAGTACATATTGGATCTCCTTGCTCGTGCCAAAATGTCAGCCTGCTCTCCCTGTCCAACTCCTCTTGCTCTTGGCACCAAGCTTTCTGCTCTTGTTGGTCATCCTTTTGTTGATCCTACTATGTATCGCAGCATCATTGGCGCCCTTCAGTACCTATGTCAAACACGACCTGACATCAGCTTCACTGTCAACAGATTAAGTCAGTTTTTATCTCGCCCTCTAGATACACACTGGGTTGCATGTAAAAGAGTTCTTCGATATCTGAAAGGCACTACTAACTTTGCCCTCCATTTTCGTCCTTCACCACAACCTCTGTCACTACAGGCGTATAGTGACTCTGATTGGGCCGGCAATCCTAACGATAGGAAGTCCACAACCGGGGGTTGTGTCCTCCTAGGGGGCAATCTGGTATTTTGGAGCTCAAAGAAGCAAACTACAATATTCCGCTCCAGTACTGAAGCCGAATACAGAGCCCTAGCTCAAAACTCTACATAAATTCTATGGCTTCACTCACTACTCAAAGAACTAGGGTTTACTCTCCAACACACACCAATTCTTTGGTGCAACAATAATGGAGCTCGATCACTTGCCCAAAACCCAGTCTTTCACGCCCGTACGAAGCACATCGAAGTCGATGTACATTTCATACGAAATAAAAAAACCACTGGACAACTAGATGTGAGATATGTAAATACTGAAAATCAATTAGCGGACTTACTCACAAAACCCCTCACAGCATCCAGAACATCGACATTAATCTCCAAACTCCATGTTTCAGCTCTTCCTTACTCTGGTCTAACAGGGAATACTCGAGAGAACAACGATGATGATAAAGATAAACTAGCCGCCAAAATATTGTCAACAAATATCAAAGCCTCGTGTGCTAGATCCATCTCCAAGCTTCGTGTGTCAGATCTCCCTCACTCTCTCTTGACAGGGAATGTTCGAGAAGACAACAATATTTTGATAAAAGAAGACCCACCGATGCTGAATCAAGATAAACATTCAAGTGAACTAAAAGTCAACAGTTTATTAAAGCCCAAGAAATAAGACCGACCCACATGCTGCAGCCCAGCACTCTTGACAAGTCTTCTAGAAGAACTCCTTTGTACCTGCACATCACCGTATTGATTCACTCATTCTTCACAGCTACACAAATAACTGATATCGTTATTCTGTTACAGTTCACAACCATTGGATCAAAACAAATAAAATCAATGGTTAATATCAACACTTGTACAATGTATAAATATACACATCTGTCAATGAAAAAGTGGCGAAGCATTATTACCAATTTATTTTCTTAGTATCAATCTTTACAAAATTTATGTTCAATATCTTTTAAATGTATATTATTTAAATTTCAAAAGTATGTAATAATATTTTAAATAACATATTTCATGAACTGTAAATTAAAATTGAATAACGAATTTAACTTTAAAATAATTGGTGACAGATATCAATAAAATATATAATCAAACCTCCGCTAAGAAGTCCTTGAAGAGTCTATTTATTCAAGCCCACATTTTAAAATGTTGGGAGACTCTTTAGAAAAGCCGCAACTTATTCCATTCACGTATGTCTCTAACCTTTGTCTACATGTTCAAGCAACCAATAATTTCTTTTTTTAAAACGTTATTATTGCACATTTTAGTGTTCAGGTATGATATGACAGTGAGTTAGCCGTGTGCACTTTGTTTTTGGTCTAATTGGCTTGATGTTTTAAATCATTTTTTGTTATTCCATCGCCAGCTATCATAATTAATTTACATATAGAACAATTTCTTAGCCATGTGCACTCTGTTTTAGTTATAAATTGACTTGGTTTTTTAATCCTTTTTTGTTATTGTAATGCCAGCTATCATGAAGATAGAAAATTCATATATAATAAATAAAAATTACTTAGTCACGTCAGTAGTTGCACTCTGTTTTAGCTATTAATTAACGAGATCTTTTGTGATCCGTTTTGGTTATGGCGATTTGTTCAAGCCATGCAAAAGCAAATCCCAGTAGGCATGGATGTAAGAACGGCAGAGAGTTTTGCGATACGGCTTAGCTGGATTAAGAACGAGGGTTCGTTTAATATTCTCCTGGAGTCAGATGCTCAACTTTATGTTCGGCTATTATTTGATCTCAATTAGTTTGATTTATCTTCATTTAAAATTCTAATTTCTGGTTATAAGTCTTTATTAATTGAGATGAGTGTGATTTTAAATTATATTAGACAATCTGCAAATGGTATTACTCCCACTCTAGCTCGAGCTTCTTATTTTATTGTAAATTCGGTGATTTGGACATTATCACTTAATAGTATTTTAGATTTTTCTATTCTTTAATAATCAATAAAATTAACCATATTTTACTTAAAAAAACAAAATCATGTAGTCGCACTATTTTTTGTTAGTAATTGAAATGATTTTTGTACTCCTTTTTACGTATTGCGACGTCAGTTATCGTGAAGGTAGAAATTTGAAGATGTTAGTTCTCATATATAGCGATTACTGAACCAACGAATTTACACCTTTTAAGTTGTTTCTAATTTAGTCCTTAGAGGTCCGTTTCGTTAACTTTGGTCGATTTACGTTTTTGGTCATAAATTAACTAATATTTCAATATGAATTTTCTATTTGTACGCAAGAAAATTCTCTCAAACCTGTCTAATTTGTTAGCTGTTACGTGAAAAAATTTAACTACATGGGAACTGTAATAATACAAAATTTTGTAATATCAAAAATAAGTTAGATTTGACATATAATAAAACCGCAATTATAAATCAAACAAACTTTGGTTTACGGTCGCATCCCACTGTTGGAACTACAATTGATTCTTGATATAGAAAAAGTTATATTGTCAACTTCATCTTTATCGTGGTACTAAATAATATTAGCTCAAGGTTTATTATTTAATGATTTTGACGATAATTATATAATATTTCAATTTTAAATTTATTTTACTTTCTTTTATAGATAATAATATTTTTAAAAGAATAAAATTATAGGAAAAATTATTTTATTTCTTGCAGAACCTTCTTGGTAAACTTTCTTTATTAACGTTTAAGATAATCTTACCTTTTTCAACAATTAGCTCCATAAATTTTTGTTCCAACAGAGATGATATTGAAAATCTAAAATCAACTCAGAATTAAGATGAAACAATGACTAGTTGAAGAAATTAACTATTTAAAGAAGAGCAACAACACTTGTGAAGTAATAAGCATACACAGACTTTCGAAACATTTGAGTATCATCTATATTTTTTAGAGTCATATCATTCTTATTATGCCTTAGAAAGTAAAATCACTCAATCAAGAGAGAAATTATTATTTGAGAATTTATTGTTATTTTATATTTTATTTTTCTATGAGCTTTTAGAAGCTTGTTATATACTTCGAATGTGAAAAGTTGGAAAACCTTAAAAAATATGTACTTGTGAGCTTTGAGAGGCTTGTCAAATTTAATACTCGGATTCATATAATGAAATACTCAAGTTGGATATTTTGGGACTAGACGTACACTTAGATTGTAAGCAAAACCAGCATAAATCGATGCATATTTCTTCTCTCTCTCTCTCTTTAACTTTTAAATTTCCTCATTTGTTTATTTTAACAAAAGGCTCCTTCACTTTTATAATATACTACTTGCAAAAACTTATTTTCAGTTTTAATGTGCGCCTTCCATTTTAAATTGTTTTAACAAATTTTATCGTTTAGCAAGCTCTTATTATTTAATAGGCTTTGATTGTCTAACAAGCTCATGTTGTTTAACAGGTTTCTATCGTTTGACAAGCTCCTATTGTTTTAAAATTTAACATGTCTTGTCTTTATACGAATTGAAAGTACACTACAACAAAAATGACATACGGTAATAAGTAATAAGTGTTATTAAATATGAATGGTAACACTAATGAGTATGCTATAACAGCCCATGTTACTAAAGATATGATGCTTTAGTAACAATTTTGACATGTTATTATCGAGTTTAATATGATATTTATTGATAGCTACAAATGATTTTATATCATATTTTATAAATGTTATTAATTAACTATTTGTAACATTTTACACTATTATGTATTAACTTTTGCAACATCATTAACATGTAGTATATATGAATTTTGTAACATTTTAAAAATGTTATAGATAAGTTTTCCATGACATTGATAGAGTGCAGTTGTTGAGTTTATTATAACATTTATTGATAGCTACAAATGATTTTATATTATATTTTATAAATGTTATTAATTAGCTATTTGTAACATTTTACACTGTTATATTTTAACTTTTGCAACATCATTAATATGAAGTAGATATGAATTTTGTAACATTTTAAAATGTTATAGATAAGTTTTCCATGACATTGGTAAAATGTTGTTGTTGAGTTTATTATAGCATTTATTGATAGTTACAAATGATTTTATATTATATTTTATAAATGTTATTAATTAACTATTTGTAACATTTTGAATTGTTATATATTAACTTTTGCAACATCATTAACATGTAATGATATGAATTTTGTAACATTTTAAAATGTTATAAACATGTTTTCCATAACATTGATAAAATGTTGTTATTGAGTTTATTATAGCATTTCTTGATAGCTACAAATAATTTTATATTATATTTTATAAATATTATTAAATAACTATTTGTAACATTTTGAACTGTTATAATTTTTTTTACATTCTCCAAATGTTGTGGATATAAGTTTCAGTAACATTTCTAAAATGTTGTAGATTATTATTTAATAACAATGTTAAAAATATTTTATTATTAAACTTATAATAACATTTGTTGATGCTATTATAATAGCGTTACTAATATATCTTGTGTAACTTATATAAATAATGGTTACACTAATGTGGAAATAAATTTATAACTATAAAATTAATTTTTCAAAACATATTTTGTTGTTCATCAAAGATGAGCAAATCATAGATAATAAACACATAAAAACTGATAACAAAAAGCAATAACATATATCTCTAAATCGTTATTCCAAAATAGTTCTTAAATTATTGAAACAAAAACTGGCTACCATATCACCTTCAATTTCCATGTGCTACCTTCCCATGAATAATATCCTTGACTTCCACAACCTACAACCATTGAAACAAAAATCATCACTAATATCCTTGACTTCCACAACCTACAACCATTTAAGTTACATTTTTTCTCTAAATTTTGGTGTATATTTTATTGATTTAAGTTAATTATTTGTTTTGGTTTACATTACTAACATAACGTAACTTATATAAAGTGTTTTAATTTACATAACTAAGATAATTTATATAAATTGTTATTATTTTATTAATAAAGTAACTCATATATAATGTTATTATAATACACTATTATGATAACTTTTCTAAAGTATTATTATTTTACATTTATTAAAGTAACTCATATAAAGTGTTATTGACTTACATTACTAACATAACTTATATAAAGTGTTATTAATTTACATAACTATGATAACTCATATAAATTATTATTATTTTATTAATAAAGTAACTCGTACATAATGTTATTATAATACACTATTATGATAACTTTTCTAAAGTGCTATTATTTTATATTTATTAAAGTAACTCATATAAAGTGTTATTGATCTATATTACTAACGTAACTTATATAAATTGTTATTAATTTATATAACTAAGATAACTCATACATATGTTATTATAATACACTATTATGATAAATTTTCTAAAGTGTTATCATTTTATATTTACTAAAGTAACTCATATAAAGTGTTATTAATTTACATTACTAACGTAACTTATATAAAGTGTTATTAATTTACATAACTAAGATAACTCATATAAATTGTTATTATTTTATTAATAAAGTAACTCATACATAGTGTTATTATAATACACTATTATGGTAACTTTTCTAAAGTGTTATTATTTTACATTTACTGGGGTAACTTAAATGAAATGTTATTATTTTACATTACTAAGGTAACTCAAATCAATTGTTATTATTTTATGATATTAAGATAACTCATATAAAGTGTTATAAATTTATTATTAAAGTAACTCATATAAAGTGTCATTATGTTACATCACTTTCGTAACATCTTAAAATAGTAACCTTTTATAATGTTTAGTAACACTTAAAAAATTGTTATCAATGATGAATTATATGTTATAAAATCAAAAGTGTTACTTATCAAATTCAGAATCATAACATTCTAAGTTATAATGTTACCGTAGATAGGTATTTTATAACATATTGTCAAAAGTGTTATTGTCTTGTGTTACTGTATGTCATTTTTGTTGTAGTGGTAACTTGTAAAAATTTTCAAGTCATACATAATCCATCCCCCCTCTTGCATGTGTTTGTTTTATCATTTGACATTGTTAAGAAATATCATTCTAATAATTATTTTACATTTATTTTCCTTCTTCTTGTATATATTTTTCTTATTAGTTTGTTGAATATCCCGCTGATAGTGGATCACATGTTCTATGGCTTAGATGTAGGAGAATAATCGATAGTCTCTCTGTATATATGGACTTGTATGTTGTCAATGAAATATACAAAATACATTAAACCAACTCTCTGCTTTTCCTATCTATTTCTTAAGATGGTATCAGAGCATACCTTCTAGTCCATGGTAGGAAACAGCAAAAATCCAAGCACCACCTCCATCATGGATCCAACAAATCCATATTATGTTCATCATTCAGATCATCCAAGTCACATGCTTGTCCCCATCAAATTAAATGGTGCCAATTACCCATCATGGAGCAAGTCGATGATTCATGCTCTCACAGCTATAAACAAACTTGGCTTCATTGATGGGTCCGTTGAACAACCTTCAGCAGTAGAGCAACCAACAGAATATGCTTTATGGAATCAATGCAATAGCATGATCTTATCATGGCTCACTCACTCTGTAGAACCTGATCTTGCCAAAGAGGTCATTCATGCAAAGACAGCCTATCAAGTTTGGGAAGATTTCAAAGATCAATTCTCACAAAAGAATGCACCTGCAATCTACCAAATTCAAAAATCGTTGGCTTCACTCACACAAGGTACCATGACTGTTTCAACTTATTTCACAAAACTCAAAGGCCTTTGGGATGAATTAGATACATATCGAGCACTTCCCACTTGCAACCAGATGAAAGCACATAATGAACAAAGAGATGAAGACCGTTTGATGCAGTTTCTTATGGATCTTAATGACACCTATAATGTTGTTCGTACAAATGTCCTCATGATGTCCCCACTACCTAATGTACGCCAAGCATACTCACTTGTTATTCAAGAGGAAACCCAACGACAATTGACACCAAAACAGACTGAAAATTTCTCCATTGTAGCTGCTGTTTCAAAACATGGAAATAACTCCTCATATAAATTCAAAGACAGGTATTGTGAGCATTGCAATAGAGAAGGTTACACAATTGAAAATTGTTGCACCCTAAAGTTTCATTGTAAATATTGTGATAAAAGAGGCCATACTGAGGACAGATGCAAATTCAAAAATAACACATGGGTTTCCAACACCAACACAAGAAGCCAAGGTAATCGAAACAACAATTCACAACAACAGCAACGTGGAACTCAAGGAAACACAATGAATTCTTTTGCTAATGCAGCAGAATCTTCTCAATCTCAATCCACACATGGAGTTCAATCACAAGACATCAATAATTCTCATGGACTTTCCGTTGATCAACTTAGACAAATTGCTCAAAGCTTGTCTATGATGGCTCAAAATCATATTTCACCCAATACAAGTGATGCTTACGCAACTGCTGCAGGTCTGTCTCTTTTTCAAAATGCTTCAATTAATTCTGTGCTTACTAAGCCTTGGATCTTGGATAGTGGAGCTACTGACCATATCTCGTCTGACTCCACACTCTTCACTCAAACAAAATCTTCTTCTATTCCCATCGTCAATCTACCAACAGGGTCATCTGCCTTAATTAAATCCACTGGAATCATACCATTTAACTCAGATATCACTTTAAACAATGTTTTATGTGTTCCTTCCTTTCGCTTAAATTTAATGTCCGTCAGCAAACTCACCAGTGACTTAAATTGTTGTGCCATTTAATTTCCCACCTTTTGTGTTTTACAGGACTTGGCTACGGGGAAGATGATTGGCTTGGGTAAATAACATGGTGGTCTCTATTACATGTCTTCGCTACAACAAACACATGTTTCTTATCAAGCTTCACAACCTCCAGATTTATGGAACATGCGTCTCGGACATCTGTCATCATCCCGCCTTAGATTAATTGCTCCACTATTATCTTCTCATAATATAAATTTTTATAATAAATGCACTGTTTGTCCTATGGCTAAACAGAACAGACTCCCATTCCCTTCAAGTATTATCTCTACAAATGCTCCATTTGATTTACTACATTGTGATATTTGGGGTCCACACAAAGTACCAACTCATTCAGGGGCTCGTTTTTTTTCTCACAATCGTGGATGATTTTACAAGGTGCACTTGGTTATTTCTTATGCAATTCAAGTCTGAAACTCAATCTCTTTTGTAGTCATTTATTACATTTTCTAAAACACAATTTCATGCATTAGTTAAAGCAGTCAGAGTACGCAATGGAAAAGAATTCTTGTCCATGAAACATTTCTTTCAATCTCATGGCATTGAATATCAACATACTTGTGTTTCAACTCCCCAACAAAATGGGGTAGTGGAACGCAAACATCGCCATATATTAAATGTCGCACGAGCATTACACTTTCAATCTTCTATGCCTCTCACCTTTTGGGGGAATGTGTATTGACCGTTGTCTATCTTATTAACCGATTGCCATCCCCGTTGTTATCTTCAAAGTCACCTTATGAATTATTATACAATCATCCACCATCACTTGATCACTTGAAAGTCTTTGGTTGTTTGTGTTACGCAACGGTTGTCCAAGCTAGTCATAAATTTGACACTCGTGCCAAAAGTTGTGTTTTTATGGGGCACCCTACTGGTCAAAAGGGCTACAAACTTTATGACTTATAAAACAATTTTTTTTTGTAAGCCGTGATGTCCAATTTTTTTAGATTATCTTTCCTTTCAATTCAACCACACCAAAACCATCTATAATGCCTTCCAACCTTTCAATTGACATCACAAACAGTTGGGATCATTCATCGATAAATACTTACCCATCCCAACCGTCCTCCTACCAGCCTACATTCATACTTGAACCTACATCTTCTATAGATTCCCCACCAAATATTGCCGAAGAAAATATCTCTACCCAATCTACACAATTTGCTATGCCTTCCATCGAAAACACCGATAATGTTTCCTTCACTCAAACACCCTCTCCTCCACCTTTACGTCAATCTCTTAGGCCAAAGCAACCCCCATCATGGCATAAAGACTATATACTGTGAGCACAAGTCAATCATCCTTCCACGAAGTCATGCACTGTAAAAGGCACTAGGTATCCTCTTTTTCATTTTCTCTCATGCTCGCATATATCTTCTACCCATTGCACCTTTTTAGCTAACATTACAGGTCATACCGAGCCTCAATCATATGCTCAAGCTGTCCTTGATCCACATTGGCAACAAGCTATGAATGTCGAATTAGAAGCATTGCAGCAAAATGAGACTTGGAGTTTAGTTCCACTTCCTGATGGCCATAAGCACATTGGCTGCCGATGGGTTTACAAAATCAAATACAAATTAGATGGGACAATTGAACGCTACAAGGCTCGCCTTGTTGCAAAAGGATACACGCAAATTGAGGGAATTGATTACCAGCAAACCTTCTCTCCAATAGCAAAACTCACTACACTTCGTTGCCTCCTTGCTATCATCTCTGCTCACAATTGGTTTGCCTACCAACTAGATGTTCAAAATGCTTTCCTTCACGGAGACTTACAAGAGGAAGTATACATGGAACCTCCGCCTGGTCTCCGCCGACAGGGGGAGAATATTGTATGTCGACTTCACAAATCTCTTTACGGTCTCAAGCAAGCCTCAAGAAATTGGTTCCTTACTTTTTCAACAACCATTCAAAAGGTTGGCTACCAACAATCAAGGGCTGATTATTCTCTTTTCACCAAGGCTAAAGGTACCTCATTTACTACGATTCTCATTTACGTAGATGATATACTACTCACAGGGAATGATCTTCAAGAAATTGAGAACCTTAAAAGGTTCCTTCTCACACGCTTTTGCATCAAAGATCTTGGAGACTTGAAATATTTTTTGGGCATTGAATTCTCACATTTAAAGAAAGGAATTTTTATGTCTCAAAGAAAATATGCAGTAGATATTTTAGAAGATTCGGGGCTTCTTGGTGCTCGTCCAGATAAATTCCCAATGGAACAAAATTTGAAGCTCACCACCACAAATGGAACTTTGTTGAATGATCCAACTAAATACAGAAAGCTGATTGGCAGGTTGATTTATCTCACCGTGACAAGGCCTGACATAGTTTACTCTATTCGAACACTTAGTCAATTCATGTATGAGCCTCGAAAACCTCATTGGGATGCAGCCATACAAATTCTTAAATACATCAAAGGTTCTCCTGGTCAAGGTTTGCTATTTTCTTCCACAAACAATTTAGCTTTAAAGGCTTTTGTGATTCAGATTGGGGAGGTTGTCGTACCACAAGAAGATTAGTCACGAGCTATTGCATTTTTCTTGAAAATTCTCTTGTGTCATGGAAATCCAAGAAACAAGCTAATGTTTCCAGATCATCAGCTGAAGCGGAGTATCGAGCTATGACTAATACATGTTTGGAGCTGACTTGGCTGCGTTACATCTTACAAGATTTAAAGGTTCCACAAATAGCTCCTACACCATTATTTTGCGACAATCAAGCCGCCTTACACATTGCGACAAATTATGTTTTCCATGAACGTACAAATCATATTGAAATAGATTGCCAGATAGTTTGAGAGAAATTACAAGCTGGAATGATTATTCCATCATATGTTCGTACTCAGTTCCAATTAGCAGATGTCTTTAAAAAGCATTGGGAAAGGATCAATTTGAGACGCTGCGAGACAAGTTGGGACTTCATGATATTCACTCTCCAACTTGAGGGGGAGTGTTAAAAAATATCATTCTAATAATTATTGTACATTTACTTTCCTTCTTCTTGTATATATTTTCCTTATTAGTTTGTTGAATATCCCGTTGATAGTGGATCATATGTCTTATGGCTTAGATGTAGGAGAATAATCGATAGTCTCTCTGTATATATGGACTTGTATGCTGTCAATGAAATATACAAAATACATTAAGCCAACTCTTTGCTTTTCCTATCTATTTCTTAAGAGGTATCAAAGCGATGCTTTACATTTATTGTGTTTTACAGCACGTAATAGATCATTGCAAATAACTTAAGAATTCGTCTTAAAGCCTCTTTACTTCAATAGAAACAACTACTCCTATTAGAAAAAGAGAATGACCATTTATCTTTAATCGGTGGATATCAAAATCTAACAAGTTATGAAAGCGGGAACCACACCTCCTGCCACTGACAACGTAGAAGTTTGGATCGATGCAGATAGAAGAAATGCACAGTTGAATGCCAAAGCAAGACATCATCTGATCTGTGTAATATCTCCAGAAGAGTACGAAAAGATGTCCTACTATTCTACAACAAAAGAAATGTGGAACAAGCTTTAAGTTACTTTTGAAGAAACGGATAAGGTAAAGAAACATATAATAAGTCTTTTATTGCATCAATACGAGACTATTTGCATAAAACAGGGAGAAACAATACACAAATTCCTTGGAAGTTTCAACAACATCATCACTACCTTGAAAAACTTCGACAAGATATATCCAAATGACGAGCTGGTAACAAAAATTCTAAGTTCATTATCAAAAGAACTGAGACCTAAAGTGACAACTCTGAAAATCGCAAAAGATCTCAATACAAGTTCACTTGACTGGTTAAGAGGAAACTTAGTGGATCATGAAGTCGAACTTAAGCCAAATGAAGGATCCTCACACAAAAGAGGAATGACACTAAAAGTAGTTAACAAATCAAATTTATCAAAAGATGATAAAAGTGATACTGAGTTGCAAATAGATGAAGATGACGAATTCAACTTGATGGTCAAAAATATGTCCGCTTTTACAAAAGAAGCTCACGAAGAAAAAGAAGGAAACAAGAAAATTGGAAACAGCAGATTCCTATCAAAAGACAGCAGTGGCAATAACAATACACAAAATAACCCAATCATATGTTATCATTGCAAGAAGCCTGGACACATAAGACCAAAATGTCTTCTTCTTCGAAAGGACAAGACAGAAAACAAAAAACCCAAAAAGCATGCTATGGCTCCAATTTGGTTATACGAGGATTTTGGTAACTTTGAAGAATAAGAGCCTAAGGAAGTCAACAATATTTGTCTTATGGATAAATCAGGTGATGATGAGGTATATTATTCTAACTATGATGTTGAAGTTGATGAATTGAAAATTGCATATCATAAATTGTTTGTTCAGTTTAAAAGGTTGACAGTGAAGTATTTCAAAGAGGTTGAAAAGTCCAAGAACAATGATGCATCTATGAAGAGTAAGATTAAATCAATGGAATCTGCGAATGAGAATTTGGCGACCAAAAATATGTCTCTTGAGGTTGATTATAAGCAAAAGGTCTTTTTAATAGGAAGTTCTGAAAAAAAAAAAAAGAGTAGCTAGGTTGAAAAATAAGTTGCTAAAAAATGATTATGAAAAGGTGAGACAGAATAAAATATCGTCACTTTAGAACTTGAGAAAGAGAAATGTGCTAGAAATAAATTATCTCTAGAAAAAGATCTAGCAAATTACGTTGATGGAAGGAACAACCTTGATGCATTGCTTGGTAGTGGTAAATACATTTTTGATAAAGTCGGAATAGGATATAATAAAAACAATAATATCAAGCCATACAGGAACTTCTTGGTCAAATCTAGCAATACCTATAGCCAAAACAGGAGGAACATGTTACATGATAGAAATTATATCAACTTTTATTCATCTGTTTTGTGCTATTATGGTAGATATGGTCATATTAGTCATTTTTTTAACTTTCATAGAATGAGGCAATTATACCAAATGTATGTTTGGAGACCAAAAGATCAAGTTACTAACCTGAAAGAACTCAAAAAATTTAAGTACTTAGAATGAGATAATACTTTTCGCAAATATGTTTCAAAACAAAAACAAGAGAAAAAATAATGAATAGTTGATAATGAGTGTTCGAGACACTTGATAGGTGAAATATCACATTTCAACTATATTGAAAGAAAAGATGAAGTTTGCACAAAAAATTCAGATTGGAAAAAGGGTATTATATTTCATCAATGAGGAGCAATTATGGAAGATACTTTGATAACAAAAAAATTGAAGATTTATGTGACAAAAATGATTAGATTGTAAGAAATAAAACTAGATTTTTAGTTAAAGGTTATAATCAACAGGAAGGTTTTTTAGAATATAAATAAAACTGATTCATTTTTCCCCTACTCTTTGATAATGACAAAGAGAGAAAATTAAGATGACAATATATTTTGTTGAAAGATGTATGAAAGGAAAGACTCCTTCTAATAGTAAGAACTTATAAAGTCTAAAGGTTTTTTTTAACTCTTCATTATTAGTTGAATTTTGAAAATATATTTGTTATTGTTTTCATTATCAAAAGGGAGATTGTTAGCATGAAGTTTATTATTTAACGATTTTGATAATAACTATATAATATTTCAAAATTAAAATTAGATTTACTTCCTTGCATAGATAACGATATTTTCTTAAGAGGAAATAAAATGATAGGAAAAATTACTTCCTTTCTTACAGAGCCTTCTTAATAAGCTTTCTTTATTAACATATTTCAAAATTAAAATTAGATTTACTTCCTTGCATAGATAACAATATTTTCATAAGAGGAAATAAAATGATAGGAAAAATTACTTCTTTTCTTGCAGGAGCCTTCTTAATAAACTTTTCTTATTAACATTAAGGAGGATCTTACCCTTTTCAACAATTAGCTCCGAAAATTTTTATCCAACAAAAATGATATTGAAAATTTAAAGTCAACTTAGAATTAAGATGAAGCAACGGTTAGTTGAAGAAATTTACTATTTAAAAGAGAGCAACATCACTTGAAAAAAAATCATGTTTAATATTCTTTAAATGTAGATTAATTAAATTTCAAAAGTATGTAATAATATTTTAATAATATTTTTAAATAACATATTTCATGAACTAATAAATTAAAATTAAAAACGAATTTAACTTTAAAATAATTGGTGATATATCTCAATAAAATATATAATCAAATCTCCACTAAGTTGTCCTCGAAGAGTCTATGCATTCAAGCCCACATTTTAGAATGTCAAGAAACTCTTTAGAAAAGCCGCTTCCATTCACACAGCTGTCTAACATATTCAACCAAGAAATTAGAAATGTACTATTTGTACTCCTTATTGTTGTACGTTCTAGTGTTCACCTATGACAATGAGTCAGCTGGCCATGTGCACTCTGCTTGGGTCATTAATTAGCTTGATTTTTATATCATTTTTTGTTCTTTTTTTTTGCAAATCCAAGCTATCATGAAGAAAGAAAATTAAGTGCACAGTTAAGTGTTCGCCTATGACAATGAGCAGTCCCGAATTGGAGCAAGGCTAACAAGAAACTTATTATCTACATGCTCAAGCAACCAAGAAATTTATTATTTTTAAACGTTATTATTGCACATTTTAGTGTTCACATATGACAATGAGTTGGCCGTGTGCACTTTGTTTTTGATCTACTTGGCTTGATTTTTTAAATCATTTTTTGTTATTCCATCGCCAGCTATCATAATTAATTTTCATATAGAACAATTTCTTAGCGACGTGCACTCTGGTTTAGTTATTAATTGACTTGGTTTTTTAATCCATTTTTGTTATTGTAATGCTAATGCCAGCTATTAGGATGATAGAAAATTCATATTTAATAAATAAAATTTACTTAGTCACGTCAGTAGTTGCACTCTGTTTTAGCTATTAATTACGAGATCTTTTGTGATCCGTTTTGGTTATTGCGAAGTCAACTGTCGTGAAGATAGAATAGAATATTGAAGGTTTCAGTTTTCATATATAATAACTAGTTCTAAAACCCATGCTATGCACTGGTTGTTGTAATATTAATAAAAATATTAATTATTAGTCATAACTTTATGAAATTGTTATTGTTACGAAGGATAAAACTAATAAAAATTAGAATTAAATTATATTATTTAATAGCATTAATAAAAATATATGTATTAATAAGAAGAATGATAGTAAGTGAAGAATTAATAATTAAAGCTCAATTTAAAAGTTATATTAATTATAATAATTAAAGAACCATAATAAAATTTAAAATTATATAATTGTGAAAATAATAAAAATATAAATTTAGCACAACTTATAATAATTGTGGCAGTAATTTATAAAATAAGAAATTATAACGAAATTAGAATTATCATATGTGAAAACAATTAAAATAATAAGAATGATTAAAGAAAGATAACATTTCTTATTATTAATTATAATGTAAACAATATAATTAATAATTTCTTATTATTAATTATTATTGTTTATGATTTTGGCAAATTTAACGTATATTAGTTATTATAAAAATATAATATTATTATTAAAATGTTTATTATTATTTGTAACATTATGAAATTGCTTATTATTATAAAGTGTAATTTTTGTTATTATTAATCGTAAATTTACTATGTAATTTTATTTCTATTATTATAATTACTGTTAAATGTTATTATTATATTTATTATGCACTATTTATAAAATATTATTATTATTATTATTAATTCCTTAATAATATTTAAGATTATTATTATTATTACTGTTATTTTTATTATGATTATCATTATTAAGATAAATTCAATAAATATTTTAAAAAATGTCGAGGAGGCTTGGAGAAAGCGTCGCTCATGAGGGCGAGGGCGAGCTCTCACCTCGCGAGACTTGGAAATATTCAAACTTCAGAGGAGAGGCGATCGCCTCATGAAGCGAGGCTTTACCAAGCCTCGCGAGGCTAGATGTGCTCAAGCCTCGAGGCGAGGTAAGATTGAATATAATTTTAATTTTATCTTTGTAACTATTATTCTCTATGGGCTTATAAAATAATAATAATCATAATAGTGTATAGTTATAATAATCATAATTATTATTTTATGATTATTGTAATAGTAATAAAATAATGTTATTACCATTATTTTAATAACTTGCTAAATATTATTATTATTATTATTTTATGATTATTGTAATAGTTTATAAAATAATGTTATTTCCATTGTTTTAATAACTGTTGCTAAACATTTAATAATGAACTTTAATAAGAATATAACTTATGATTAATAAATGAATTGTTTGAAATGAATTTGCTTATTATTGTTTATAACTTTATTGAATTAGTTACTATTACGAAGGATAAAATTAATAAAAATTCAGAATTAAATCATATTATTTAATAGCATTAATAAATACATAAATTAATAATAATAAGAATGATAGTAAGTGGAGAATTAATTATTAAAGCTCATTTTAAACAATTAAATTAATTAGAATAATTAAAGAACCATAATAAAATGTTAAAATAATATATTTGTAATAAAAAGAAATATAAAAATATGAAATTCCTATAAAAATTACATTTGAAGAAAAGATTGGAAAAAATAAAGCATATTACTATTAAAAATTATTATGGCTATTTAATTGTTCTTAGTAATTTAACTGTAAAAAATGCGATTTAATGATTAATTCTATACGTTATGATAAATTGTTAATGCCAACACGACGGCGTTTGGGCATTAGAGACAATAGGACACGGTAGCAGTAGACAGAGGATTTGGACTCAAAATTGAAAAGTAATCACAAGTAAAAAATTAACATATGGCATGGCATAAAATAAGATTATGATAAAATAGGAATATGATAAACAAAATGAGTCCCAAAATATGAGAGCCATATTTAGACAAAGTACAAAAGATAGATCATTTACTATTTAAGTACAAAATACTTGCAGGTCCTAAAATAGATACATAGTGTATTAAACAAAAAGTAGATGACAAAAAAATGATCATTCTTGAACATTTCACTGTTAAGTTAACTTTTCTCTTTTGATTTTTGTGGTGAACTTGGTTGAAGACATTTGTGGTGATATTAAATCACATACAGGAATATCAGTCTCACAAGTTTCTGCAATTGGTCTCTTCATTTTGAAAATATGGGGTGTCACTTGAGCTGAAGAAACAATGTCTATTTCAGTGTTACAAATTGCAGCTCTATCATCCTGTAATTAAATAAACTCAACAAGGGGAAGGCACAATACATAAATATATTGAAAAAATAGATGTACATACTTTGTTATCAACTGTAGAGACAGAAATACACTCATCCTTAATATTTTCTAAAAAGTAGCTGAGTGAATCAATGCGATTTGAGTCCTGCAGAATGAAAAGTATGTTATAAAAGAAGCAGATACGTTGGCACTCTCTATAGGTTACAATGTTATTGTTTTTTTCATCAAACAACAAAATTCAACTTTGTAAAGCAAGAGATTATCTTACAATTTCAGATGCAGAAACTGATTGTGGTGCATTGGATTGAATAGAATCCTAGCATTAATTTAAATGAATTAAATTAATCTTTCATGTGTGATCCACATTATACATAATATTAATGGTATGTACGTACTTATTTGTTCACAATCGGTAATTCTGACAGAGGCACAATATCAATAGGAATGTTACTTAGTGATTCATCCAGAATTGAATCCTGCAAAGTAGAAGTTAATAATTGATTACCGAATGCCTATTTCCATGTAATTAATTTAACAATGAATGGTTTAACAATGAGGTAATATGTATCTGAATTATTTAATATAGTGTCAATTAAAAGAAGAGAAAAACAGGTCTGAATACATCTAAATTCTAGTTTCTAGTTTCTAGTATCTGAATACATCTAATTTGTAGTTTCCCTCAATAGCAAATCATCAAGATTCCACCTTTCATACACTAAATGTAGCAAGTAGTCCAACTTCTTACAAACTCTTCCACCATAGAGGGCAATTAGGAAGTACTTGCTTTATGAAGTTAGTAACCAAACAGAACGAAGTTTGTATCATACATTGTTTGAAACATTACGTATGAAGAGAAAAAAAGGTCTGCAAATCAGATGGAAGTATCCAGCAACTGTAACAATTGGTTGATACGGGTTCTAAGGCAATCCCAAAAGTTTTGAAACCATTGTCCATCAGAGAAGCACAAGAAAAAAAACTTTAATGGAAAAAAAGGAGACTATCAAAACAAAAGGAAATAAAAACAATTGTTTGTTTTCGACTATAAGAAATAAAAACTATTCTTTGGACCTAATATAATAAATATCCAGCTAATTGGCACTTATCCAACAACAAAAACATGAAGAAGATTAACAAAGACAATCTCTAAATGTATAAACTCAACAAAGCAACCAAACTGCCATTGATCATGAAGCTATGAAAAGAACTATAATTTCGGTAACAGAATGCAAAATATGAAAAACCCTTTATACCAAATTATGGCAAAAGCAAAACCCATAGAGTTCCCAAAACATACGAACCTAAAACTTGCATTTTTGTCCCAAAAAACAACTAAAGTTAGGCATCATGCAAACACCACCAATAATTAAAACAGATAGAAAAGATAATCGAGTCAATAGAACATTGTAAATACCACATTACTTCTAAAGGTATCAATCGACTGCAAAATAAAACCCCACCAACATTAAAACAAAAATTCATAAGAAATGTGTGAAGTGGAGTAATACCTGAGACTGGGGTGGAGAATCCAGGTATGACTGGGGTGGAGAATCCAGGTATTTATTGATCAGTTCCTCATTGCAACTAACTTTCTTCACAGTGAAACTTGAAGATTTGTTGATTTTATTAAATTCTGTGACTTGTACCTTGAAAAGATACGTTTTCTTAACCAAGCATTCTAACTCATCAGGAAACCCATCTTCATCTCTTTCCTAATGAACAAATTAATTGTACATAAAACACATGAAAGAGTAGGCAATTTTTGATAAAAAAAATAAAGAATATAATCTTTTACAAACCTTAATTAGACGATTTCTGAGATCATTTGCACTAACTTGAATCAATTGGAAGGCTTGATCATCAAATAACACAAATGACTCCAGACCATCATAAGCATCTTTTACTTGAACATGTACTTTATATCTAGAATACATAAATATATCAAAGATTAGTGTATATCGTTATAGAAAATTAATTTTTCATAAAATTCAAAATCATGATATACCTCGTTACAATTCTATTTGGAGTGTTCCGACATTTAAAGCACATGAGTAGGTCATTCTCAATTTTGACTTTACATCCATGAATGGAGTATGCATCAATGTACCAATTCTGCTCAGTTTGGATCGTTCTAATGGTTGCAAGAATAGTATAAATGCCATTCTGTTGTAATGTTATGAAACTATGGGTCAGCTTGTAAAATGTAGGTGCATAAATTCAAAATGAAGAAAAGAATTATGTATTTTCAATTTACCTCACACCGTCTCAGTTCTGTAATCTTTTTTCTTGTTTCAAGTGATAAGAAATCATTCAAAGGGGATTGACTCAAGAAAGGATGATCAAGCTGTGAGTATCTTTGGGGACATATTGCGAAGCACTTGAAATTGTTTGTCTTCCAATTGTTGCTTAATTGAACTGTTCTTATTTGTTAACCAGCACTTTTGTACATATTTCATGGTTCATACATTTGCTATGTATGTGTTACAAGCATATTTAACTAATCATTTAATGTCCATCCTTTATTAAAGATCCTCTCAAACGTTTATTCATAAACACAATTTCATCCAATATTCGTTGAATCATTAGCATTACTAAATGTCATTATCTTAAAATTGATTCATCAACATCTTTTTTCAAGTTTATCCTGATAGTTAACTGATTTTTTATATATATTGTATAATCTATTATTTGATAATTTTTTGCATCCTTGTGTCAGTTGTTTACACAATTGAGTTCCAGAAACGTGGCTTACCTCATGCTCACATCCTTCTGTTTTTAAATGATAAAGAGAGGTACCATAATCCTCAAGAGCTTGACAAGATTATTTGTGCTGAGATTCCAGATCCTATTACTGACACAACTTTATATAATATTGTCTCAAAACATATGATGCATGGGCCTTGTGGAAGTCTAAATCCTAAATCTCCATGAATGAATGAAGGTAAATGTGGAAAGTATTATCCTAAATCTTTTGCAAGAATCACTTCTTTTGATGTTGAAGGATTTTCCATTTATAGGAGAAGAGATGATGGTAAGTTGATACACAAAAAAGGGGTTGACCTTGATAATCAATTTGTTGTTCCTTACAACCAGGAATTGCTTATGAAATATGCATCCCATATAAATGTTGAGTACTGCAATCAAAGTTCATCAATCAAATATCTTTTCAAGTATTTGAGCAAGGGAAATGATCGAGTTACTGCTGCCTTATATGATCATAGTCTGAGCAATAATGAAATTGATGAACCTAAAATGTTCTTAGATTGTCGATATATTTCTTCTCATGAAGCATGCTCTAGAATATTTGGTTTTGAAATTCATTATAGACAACCATCTGTTGAGAGACTTTATTTTCACCTTCCTAATGAACAACAAGTATACTTTACAGAAGGGCAAACACTTGAATCAGTTGCTAAGAAGCCAAGGAACAAAGAGAGCATGTTTCTTACTTGGATGGAGGCTAACAAGAAATTCCCAGAAGGTAAACATCTTACCTATGCAGAGTATCCCTCTAAGTTTGACTACCAAAGTGAGAATAAAAAATGGAAGAAAAGACTCAAAGGATTGAAAATTGGAAGAATGATTAATGTTTCACCAACTGTTGGTGAACTTTTCTATCTCAGACTTCTATTGAGTCAAGTGAAAGGCTCAGAAAGCTATGATGATATAAGAACTGTCAATGGAATAATTTATCCAACTTTTATGGATGCATGTTATCAACTTGGGTTACTAAGTGATGATAGAGAATATATTGATGCGATTAATGAAGCATCTTTGTGGGGAACTGCTCATTATTTGAGATCTCTATTCATTACAATGCTCTTGTCCAGTTCTATTTCAAGACCGGAATATGTATGGGACAAGACATGGAGACTTCTAGCAGAAGATATTGTTTATTCTCAGCAAAAAAATATGGGTGCAATGGTGAGCAACATAATCTTCAAAATCATTCCAAACTACTGTACTTTTATTTGTTCAAGCATTGGATTATATTTCTCTTCATACTATTTCAGTTTCTGTTAGTCAAACCATAAATTATTTTATATCAAATATTCCTTTCAATATTCCAGCTTTTTAATGTTTATACATTAGTATCGTTATATCTTAAGAGCTGCTTCACACATTTGGTCTTATTTTTTTGTGAAAACTTTTTCAATACTAACAGTTTTTTTTTTAACAGCTTTAAGACTAACAGATTCTCAACTGCAAAATTTTGCTCTAGCAGAGATAGACAATCTCCTCAAAGGCAATGGTAAAAGCTTGCAAGATTTTCCTCCAATGCCTATTCCTCAAGGCCATGTTGATCTGGATTTCCACAATAGACTTATTGCAGATCAGTTAAACTTTAATAGGCAACTACTTTCTGAACAGCTAAGTACTCTTTTGAGCACAATGACTGCAGAACAAAGAGTTGTCTATAATACAATTATGGAATCTATAATTCAAAACAAGGGAGGAACTTTTTTTTTGTATGGCTATCGTGGAACAGGAAAAACTTTCATATGGAACGCTTTCACTTGTGGATTAAGATCAGAAGGGCATATTGTGCTCACTGTAGCATCCAGTGGTATTGCATCAACCTTACTTCCTGTTGGACGCACTGCTCATTCTAGGCTTGCTATTCCTATTCAATTGATTGATGAATCAACATGTAATATCAAACAAGGAAGTTTCAATGCAGAGTTGTTGCAAAAAACTAAATTGATAATTTGGGATGAAGCTCCTATGGTTAAGAGGCAATGCTTTGAGTCTCTAGACCGCACACTTCGTGATATTCTCAGATTTGACGTTCCTGATAGTCTTCATAAACCCTTTGGTGGAAAGTCTGTAGTATTTGGTGGTGATTTCAGACAAATATTACCTGTAATTCGTGGTGGTTCAAGATATGACATTGTTCATGCATCTATGAAGTCTTCTTACTTATGGCCGCTTTGTCAAATCCTAACTCTAACAAGAAACATGTGATTGCATGTAAATTCTCAAAACACTGATGCTGATGAATTGAAAGAGTTTTCAGATTGGGTGCTTAAGATTGGAGATGGAAAATTATCAGAACCTAATGATGGAGAAGCAGTAGTGGAAATACCTACTGAATTTCTACTGACTGAGTTTCATGATCCTGTTGCAGCTATTGTTGAGTCAACTTATCCAGAGATTAAAGATAAATTTAATGATCCAAGTTACTTGAAGGGCAGAGCTATTTTAACTCCAACTTTGGATGTTGTTGATAAAGTTAATGATTATATTCTATCTCTTATTCCTGGTGAAGCTAAGGAATACCTAAGCTTTGATTCTATATTTGCAGCAATTGAACAATGTGAATTCTTGCAAGAATTGCATCCGGTTGAGTACTTAAACACATTGCAGTGCTCAGGCTTGGCTAATCACAAATTGATATTGAAAGTTGGAACTCCTATTATGCTCATTCAAAATATTAATCAATAGGCTGGACTTTGCAATGGCACACGACTTATTATTACACAGCTTGGTATTAATGTTGTAGAAGCTAAACATATATCTGGAACTCACTTTGGTGAAAGAGTATACATCTCTAGAATGACAATGACACCTACAGAGTCAATTTGGCCCTTCTAACTTCAAAGGAGACAATTTCCATTCAATATCTCATATTGTATGACGATAAACAAAAGTCAAGGCCAATCTCTTGATTATGTTGGATTGTATCTTCCACGACCCATTTTCACGCATGGACAATTATATGTGGCAGTTTCAAGGGTGAAATCAAATCGTGGACTCAAAATCCTGGTTCATAATACAGAAAATGAAGCATTATCTCAGACACTCAATGTTGTTTATAAAGAAATATTTCAAGATATTTAGCATTATGCTTCATTTATTTTGAAACATTTATGAATTGTTTAATATTATATTTTTTGGACTATCAACCACATGCTAATATATTTGGTTCTTTCTTTATTAAATCTTTGATTTGATTCGTTTATGTTGTAGGTTCTTTGCTTATATTTGTTATTTACATTTTATACATTGGAGCTTTAGTTTTGATTTGAGTGTTTTTTTTTCCATATTTTGTTTCATTCATATTTTGCTCACTTATTTGCCTTTTATAAATAAAAGGCATTTGGAATGCTTCACTAATTTATCTTTTCAGTTTTTTATTCATTGAGATTTTATTTCCTAACACATCTTCCTTGAATTAAATAACTTTTCAAGTAATGTGAAAATGTCTTCCATGAAAGTCAACTACATTGGTCGATTGCATCTTGAGAAGGAGTCTTGGAAAATAGTCGTAAGAATTATTAGGTCATGGAGCGTTTGTTATCGAAACTCCCTAATGTTGTCTCTAATCTGCAAATGTTGTTGCTTGATCGAAGGTATATTCATTTTCCATTTCTTATTATTGATATTGATAGCTGAGTATGTTAAAATGATTATAGTTTATAAACAAATATGTTGTATTTTGACAGGGAGATAAAATTCATGCTACAATTGGAACAGAGAAGTTGGTGACCAAGCATCGTGATTCAGTTGGGGAAGGCAAATGTGTCATCATACATAAATTTGTTGTGGTTGACAATTCTGGAGATTATAGAGCAAGTCAACACAAATATAAGATTAATTTCCACTTTGGCACAACAGTCAATGCTGTTGATTTGGATATTCCTCTGTTCTCTTTCAATTTCGTGTCATTCATAGATATTCTGGAAGATAAGATTCCTAAGGGTTATTTGATTGGTAATCATATATATTTATTTCTTCAATGGTCTCCATTTATATTTTTATCAAGTAAGTCATTTATGATATGATTTCTTTATTTAGCCTTTATTGATTTCTTTATTCTTGTCAAACAAATGTCCTTGGAGAGATGACTTCATATGAAACTTGTAATGAATTCCAAAGGAATAATCTCAAATCAAAATTTCTTAATCTATATCTGACAGATAAAAGGTTATCTTTACTTTCAATAACTATTCTCTTATACTCTTTGTATGCAAAGTAATATTTATGCATTAATGTTATTTTTCAGTAACAATAAGATCAAGTGCACATTATTTGGTGAATATGCTGACTTTTTGCTGAATACAATGAGGGATACATAAGAAATATCAATCGTTATTGTTTTTCAGCTTGCTATGATATCAAGCTCTGCTGGTACATTATTTTTTTCAAAGCATTTTATGTAGTTCACTTTGTTCATTTTTTTGAAAAAAGCTTAACATATCACATTTTTCCGTGCAGGAGAAATCAAGATTTCTAATGCTTGGAATGCTTCAAAACTACTGATTAACCCCGACATCCCTTCTGTTCAAGAATTTAAAATGAGGTAATTATATTTTTATGATGACTTATTATCATGTTATCTTAAATTTGTAACATTGCATATATATGCACTACCTATTTATTTAATTCTTTTTTACTTTAGCCTCAGTTCGATAATGGTTGGGGAAACACCTTCGTTAAAAGGGAAAAACAACGTTAACAGGTCAAACTAATAGAAAGTCATGATACAAAATGAAGAATAATGGAGAGAGAAATTACCAGCTTGAACATTCCCAAAAATTTTGCCTCGCATTAATTAGCTCTTTCATCAAACAATTTAACTTCATCTTAAAAACACAAACTATTAGATCTGGTCTATCTTGTGCTTTCAAATTCAAATCCTTTAATCGACGTGTCAATTCTGGCCAAGTCGGATTACAAGTGAAAGTAACACAGATATCTGGATAGCCAGCCCATTTACAAATGGCCATTGCATCTTGATAATTTTGTATCATATATCTTGGCCCTCCAATAAAATTTGACGGCAAAATTATACGTTTACCAACAGACGCACTTGATGTATGCCCTTGCAATACTGCGTTTGAAACAGTGCTATAAAGATCAGCTCTAAGTTCTTGTTGATGAGTTTTAACATAACTGATTCTTTGATTTTCCATCATTGTGTATCCATCAACAACAAATTGTTGGAACAGTCTCCCAGCATGTAATAGAAGAGAATTTTCATCATCTCTATCTTGCATTCTAAAGGCTAAATACTCCCGTAATGTGACTTTAGTCTTCTTTTTAGTACTTGACAGTGATGCATTACTATGAGAGATATCTTCTCTATATCCTTCTATACCATAAGGAAATAACAAAGGATATTGCAAAGGAAGATAGGCTGGATGCAAATCATGTACTCTTTGTAATAGCCCACATTGTGTTTGAACAATAATATCCTTCCCAATAACTGAAGTATCCACATCATCAACCACTAATGCTGCTACCTGTGATGCTGTAGGCAAGTTATAAGTTCCGCCATCACTTTCTCTTTTATGGATTAGTCTAAGCTTCAAATCCTTGCTATTAGAAGTTTGAAATATATCTCTTGCCATTCTAAAATCCTGAGTCAATATATTATAACTATCAAGCATCTCCTTCAAATTCATTACAATACTACGATCAATAAAACTGTCATCATCTTTTGATCTGCAAATGGAACATATAGTTTCATAATTGGAAATGAATAATGAGATAAATTTTTATGCAACACGTGACGAGAATTTAAAATTTACCTTATTACAGTCATTCGATTATCAATTTCATGTTCTGTATCAAATACATACATTTGGGAAAATTTTGGTGGCTGGCCTTCAACTGGAAGTAAGCTGCCAATATGATGATAATTCTGACTAGACATAACAAAAGAATAAGGACTTTGACCATCATTAAGTGACTTGTCAACCTTTCCTCCCATAGAAGTGAAGCTGAACATCATGTTATAAATCCTGATATATTTCATGAAATGTTTGGATATTGCCAAATGTTTACTGAATACTAACTTTCTGATATACTCTGGAGGTTGCTTCAAATGTGGTAGTTGAATCTTGCCTTGAACACAGCAAAGACCAAATCTAGGGTTAATAGTGTGCTTACATTTTTTAATCCTCTAACAGAACCACATTTGAGCTCCACAGTAAGTGCAGACGCATTGAGGATCACCAAGATCAATATATTCTGTAAAAGATAAATAATTCTAATCTTAACTAAGGCAATAAGAAGTTGTGCAAAAAAATGTTAAATAACCTCAGAGATATTAAACCTTTATGTGCAAAGTAAGTACTTTCTTCAATATTATCATCTTGATTAACATCAGTTGCACAGTTTGCATCATCACTTTGAACTGCAATAATAATAAATGAATTCAAATATGCAATACCCTATAAGTAGATTGGATAAAAAAAATAGAATGTCTCAATCAAATTATATAAATTGAAAAATAAAATATGTGAAGTGTACCTTGTTCAATAGATGCAGCATTCAATTCATTAACAATAGCGGTAACAAAGAAGAAGAAAGAATTACATAAAAAATTGAAAGACAGTTAATTTAGCATATTTACAATTATATCCATACCAATCACATTATTATCTATTGTGCTGCCAATTTCATCTGATAGTTCAGTTTGTAAATCTTCTGACGCAAGATCAGTCATGTCATTGCCTTCATTATTTGTATAATCTTGCAGTGGAACATTTAGATCTGGCTATCCAATTTCAGATGCAATGTTTGAGGTTGTATAATCTTCCAGTGGAACATTTAGATCTGGCAATCTGATTTCAGATGCAATGTTTGAAGCCTCAATGTTGTCATGAATTTTGCAATTGCAAGTTATAGCACTACAATTGCCCATACTTCTAATTATATGTGTTCCTGGCTTCATCGCTAAGGGATTTGCAATTTGACATCTCTTGGAGATTAAACATGGTGAACTTGCAACAGATTGAATATGAGGAACGCTATTGACTTCAAAAAATTTCCTTGATTTGAGCCGTTTGTTTGAGCAACCAACTTCCTCTAAACATAAAAGAAAGTATATGAGATTGGATAAGTAACCAAAAAATTGGAAATTTTTTATATACAATCAAACATTGACAAACCTGGAACAACTAATGAGTTAAAATCTTTGAAAAGGTTCTTAGCACAGTTTGAAAGATCTGTAAATGGACGCCTTTGCTTGAATCCAAAATATGTTAAACTACTCTTGGCTGAACTGGATGCTTGGGTTCCATTTGCTTCAGAAATTGGTATGACACCATTATGTCGTAGATGAGTTTCAACTGATGATATTCTTCTTTCCCAAAAAGACAGATTTGGAAGAATTGAAGAGGAAGGTTGTAAACAACAATTTGTCATATTATTTTCATGAACTCCTAACAATAACAACACAATAAATGAATGTGAGCAAAAATGGACGTACTTTAAGTTTAAAAAAATAATGCAAAGACCACATCATATATATATATCTATTAAATGAGCATAAAGACTGTCATTGTACCTCCTAAGACACCAATAGCAGTTGCACAATCTAGTTGACAAGCTGATGCATTTTCGTTGAATATTGGATCTTGATTTTCTTCAAGATGAAAAGAATTTCTACCATTGGACTTCATAACTTCACCCTTCATACCACATTGATTTGTCATTGAAACCACACGGTGAATTCTATATTGGTTGCACATGATCCATTGTCTTCTAAGGCAGTTTCAATAGTTAAACCAAAGCAAGAACATATATAACAACCTGATATCCATGCCGCTAGTTTTGCTCAACAACTTGTGAGAGAAAGTGTTGTAACCTATTGACCTATCATATATATGCATGCTTGTGCAAACCAAATTTTATGCTTCATATAATTGATACATATGATTACAATTTTCAATTAAAAAAATATGTATCACCTCCACTCTGCAACTTCGGCTGCTGGTTTTCACGTCGAGGCTACTGTCCTACAAAATTATTATTGTAGTTAATTTCACAAGAATAGAAATATAAGCGGTTCAGACGAAGCCATAAGGAAGGTAAAAGAATACCCAAGAAATAACACATCAAAAATAAAGGAATAACATTTTAGGAGAATGTTAATCTTGACTGATTCAAGCCTAGTGACAACAATTATATACCACCCATTTCCAATGGACCCAGAACAACAAAAATGACTATTAATTATGTGCAATCTATTTCAAAAGTACGAGGAACAACAAAACCAAGAAGGAAACAATGGAAAATAATATGTCATAAAATCCAAGCTCCATCAATTGTCGTAGTTAAAGAGTCAATTTTGCAAGCGAAGTTTCACATGCAAAGTCAATAGGCAGATGTGGGAAGTGTAAGAGGTGGAATAGAAGGCATTAGGATTATTTTAGTAGAAAGCCATGCATTAAATGGTCTGTTTAATGCAAAACGTTATTCGTGAAGCATTAATTGGTGGCATTAAAATTATTATAGTAGAACAGCATAATTTTTACTGCAAAGAAGCATTAAAAACTCTATTGGAAGCAAAATGTTATTCCAGAAACATTAAATGGTGGCTTTACGATGATTTTAGTAGAAAAGCATAATTTCTACTGCATAGAAGCATTAAATACTGTATTGAAAGCAAAATGTTATTCCAGAAAACTAACCCCTTTATCAGCTCCACAACTACAAAGAAGGAATCGGGAAGTTAAATGTGCGAAAGGCGAACTTTATCGTATCCACAGCTCTGTGTACACTGTAGACAATCTAGTAAAAGAAAAACGTTCTTTTTTTGTTTGGCTTTGTTTAAATAAAAGAGAAGAATTCCTTAAATGGTGTGCGTAAGTTTTGTTTTAATAAGAATGGAAGAAAAGAGCAAATAATTATGTTGCTTTGGAAAAGGTTTGACATTGACACTATGTAAGCATTAAATGAGTTCAGAAGCATTAAATGCTTTATGAACGTTAGCCATTGAAAGGAGAAACAATTTTAAGCAGGAAAGGATAAGTTTGTGTAATAATAATAATAATAATAATAATAATAATAATAATAATAATAATATAATATTATTATTATTATTATTATTATATTATTATTATTATTATTATTATTATTATTATTATTATTATTACGATCTTTATAATTATTAATATTATTTAATAAATTCTTATTATGATGATGATAATAATAATAATAATAACATTTATTATAATAATTATTTTATAAGTCCATAGATAATAATAGCAACCAAAAAATAAAATAAATCATATGCTTGGTAAAAGTAAAAATAATGAATTATCATAATTTAAAACTATTAAATTAATATGAAATATTAAAGAAGCATATTAAAATTAATAATAATATAAATGATGACAATAGCATTATCAATTTAATTATTATTGTTTATGATTTTGGCAAATTTAATCTGTATATTAGTTATTATTAAAAAATAAAATATTATAATTAAAATATTTATTATTATTCATAACATTAGGAAATTCCTTATTATTATAAAGTGTATTTTTTTTTATTATTAGTCGAAATTTACTAACTAATTTTATTTCTATTATTATAATTACTATTAAATGTTATTATAAAATTTATTACACACTATTTATAAAATATATCATTATTATTATTATTAAATTCCTTAAAATATTTAAGATTATTATTATTATTACTGTTATTTTTATTATGATATTCAGCGAGGCTTTTACCAACCAGTGTACACAATTCAGTGTAAGAAAAACGTGGCTTTGTTTAAATAAGAGAACAATTTCTTAAATGGTGTGCTAATAAATTTTGTTTTGTGTAAGCATTAAATGAGTTCATAAGCATTAAATGCTTTATGAACCTTAGCCATTGAAAGGAGAAACAATTTTAAGCGGGAAAGGATGAGTTTGTGTAATAATATTATTATGATCTTTATTATTATTATTATTATTATTATTATTATTATTATTATTATTATTATTATTATTATTATTACTACTACTACGATCTTTATAATTATTAATATTATTTAATAAATTCTTATTATTATGATGATGATGATAATAATAATAACATTTATTATTATTATTATTTTATAAGTCCATAGATAGTAATAGCAACCAAAAAATAAAATAAATCATATGCTTGGTAAAAGTAGAAAATAATGAATTATCATAATTTAAAACTATTAAATTAATATGAAATATTAAAGAAGCATAATAAGAATTAATAATAATATAAATGATGACAATAGCATTATTAATTTAATTATTATTTTTATGATTTTGGAAAATTTAATCAGTATATTAGTTATTATTAAAAATAAATATTATAATTAAAAATATTTATTATTATTCATAACATTATGAAATTCCTTATTATTATAAAGTGTATTTTTGTTATTATTAGTCGTAAATTTACTAACTAATTTCATTTATATTATTGTAATTACTATAAAATGTTATTATAAAATTTATTGTGCACTATTTATAAAATATCATTATTATTATTATTAAATTCCAAAAAATATTTAGGATTATTATTATTATTACTGTTATTTTATTATGATATTCATTATTATTATTAATGAAATAGACTTGCTCATGAGGCGAAGCGCCCTCATGAAAGCGAGGCTTTTACAAACCGAGCCACAATCCGATGTAAGAAAAGTGTGACTTTGTTTAAATAAAAGAGAAAATTTCTTTAAATGGTGTGCATAATAAAATTTTTTTCACATGAATGGAAGTAAAGATCATATAGTTCTGTTGCCTTGGAAAATGTTTGACATTGACACTGTATAAGTATTAAATGAGTTCAGAAGCATTAAATGATTGATGAACCATTAGGTATTGAAAGGAGAAAAGATTTTAAGTGGGAAAAGAAGGGATAAGGATTGAGATTTAAGTATATAAGTAGATTAGTTAACCATGTATTCAGTGCCAACTAAGACAAGCTTTCTTTTCTATCCTCTATAATAATTAGTTAACCATGTATTCGGTGCCAACTAAGATAAGCTTTCTTTTCTCTCTCTTTTCTATTTTCTCTTTCTTTTATCTTATGTCATCATATTGGAGATAATGTATGAATTAGGTGTGAAGATAAGATATGTTTCATATAATTAAAAGTTAGGAATTTTGTTAAAAATGTTGAATGTTTATTAACTTGTTTGCGTTAATTAGCTAACTTTGACACTTTCGGATTTTCATTTTAATGACTTAAGTTGTGCATATAATTTGAGTTAAATTTATTTTAGATAATAGATGCCACTTAATTCATAAATACAAGTGTATACAATTAGTCAAAATTTAGCAATCATATGATTAAATATGGAGTATAGTTTTGGTGAACTGTATTAACTTGTAAATTTTTAGGCCTAAGATTGAAGCATCTATATCAATTTGTATTTCTTTAATGTGTGATTATTTTCTAACATGAATTTTTTTCTAGAACTTGCTTGGAATCGACTTGAGATCACATTTATACATGCGTGCACAAAATGATAAAAGTCATCTTTGTTTTAACCCTTTAGCTTAACTAGCCAACCTAATTCAATATCCTTTGTTAAACTTCTTAAGCTGAATCCTTTTTTCTTGATAAACCCACAATAAACAACTAAAACCTCTCATATCTTCACCCATCATAAATGTAAGCAGGCATTCTAATCATAATTTATGTAAAGTTTATTTAGAGAGATATGGAAAGTAAGGAAAAGAAAAAGATGAAAGGAAATTAAAGAGATTTAGATTTGAATTGTGTGTTATAATGCTGCGTTTAAATATCAATACATTGATAAAAAGGAAAAATAAAAGAAAAAAGAAAAGAAAGGAAAATAAAAATAATAATACAATACTGGAAAACAAGTTACGAAGTAATCTATCTATAGGGAATGACGATGTTGACTTCTTTGTGATTGAATTTGTGTCTCCACAAGTAGTTAGGCGCTTTGCTAATGCTTATGATTTTTGCCCTTTTCTATTTATCATTCCTTACCTTTACCTATAGCCCAATACAACTTTGAATAAAATCCTTTTGATTTAGGCATGTTTATATTTCAAGTTGTGAAAAATTGATAAAAAAGCAAGCATATGGTAGAATATTTGTATTAGAAGAGTTTGAGTGAAATAATGAACCAACAAATACTTGAGTGATTTGAGCGAAATTCAATTTGTAAGAGTTCACTATAATTAGGTGCTAGTTTTTGAAATACAATTGCCTTAAATTGAGTTTGTTATATTACTTGAATGACTAGCTTTAGAGCACTCATTGGTTACAAAATTGTTTAACTTTTGAAGTGTGCACTATCTACTATTGTGAGATTTGGAATAAAAGTTGATTAGTTGGCCAATTGATTGTAAATATAGTTTGTCGAGGACGACCAAAAGATTGGTGTGGGGGAACTTGATAAATTGTTATTTTTGTGCTAATTTTAGATATAAATCTCTTCAATGTGTTAAAATTTTTATTTAAAATTAATTAATTTGTTTTTTAATTTTTCTTAGATAATTTTCAACACATGAGAGATGAATTTGAATAAAAAAGGCAAGAAAAGTAAAGACAATTTGAATTTCCAGTTGGCAAAAAAAATAATTGACTAAGCGTAGGTACATACAAAGAAAAAAGCTTATTTGTAGAATCTGTTTTGAAAACAGATTCGATACACTTAGGATTTTAATTATTTTAAGAATCAAGTTGTTGTCTTTTAGTGAGAGATCCACTGCCCGATTATGTGGGGAGTGTATCTGATAAAGATAATGATAAGAGGGAAGAGATGATACATCTAGGAGATCATCTTTTACGTTTGTTGACTGCTATTTTTCTTTTATTTTAGGAGTTTTAGATTTTGTTGAAAAAATTGCAGAGATGGAGACAATATGTCCTGCTACTTTTCTATTAGGTTTTACCTCTATTATGAGGAGTTAAATTCTTCTTCGTGGTTGAAGGGACCATGGTATCATCTAGTAAGTGTGAGATTTTTTAAATAAAGTATATTCATTGATGAATATTAGGTATCTTCATATTTGCTTTTTATGATTGAATTGATTGATTTTTAGAGTATGCAACTAAGAATTGATTGATTTGATTTACAACCAGATTAGTAGGATTTGATGTTCAATTGTACTAATTCAAAGTGACAATTAAGATTACTATTTTTACGTTAGGGATTAGAAATTCTAGGACAAATACTTATCTAGATTAAATACATATTATATGTGTATTGTCTTGCTTATCGCTTCTCTTAATTCTTAAAACTATTAATTAATCAAACTTAAGATCGTATCTATGTTGTTGGTTAATAAGAGTGATTAGAATATATATTTGCATTCATTTAATCTTCGAAAAAACATCACCCAATGAGTATTTGTTAATGAACTTAACTTTATATCAAAGATCCATATTAGTTTGATAACAGTTGACACTAAACTAAGATTTATTATTAATTTTCAGATTTAAATATTTTCATTTATTTTAAATTTTTGTTATTTTAATTTCTTTAAATCATGTTAATTCAACGCGTCTCCCTTAATTTGTTTTAGTTTTTAACTTGTATAATATTTACTAATAGATTTCTAGTGAGAATGATTCATACTTTCCACTACTACATTAATTTATATTACAGAAAGTTAGTTTCTTTTTATATTTAACTGTAAGCGAAAATATTAATACATACAAGGAATGTAAAACATACTTGGGTCTTTATATTTTCAAGAGAACTTTTTGTTCAAATATAAGAAAAAATTTATTGTTAAAAAGAATCCGCAGCTTATTGCACTCACATACCTGTGTACCCTTTGTCTACATGTTCTAGCAACCAAAGAAATTTATTATGCTACACGTTAATGTACTTTTTAATTTTCACATGTAACAATTGATTAGCCATGTGCATTCTGTTCTGCTCATCAATTGACTTGATTTTTTAATCATCTGTATAACAATTACTTAGCCATGTGCTCCCCGTTTTAGTTATTAATTGACTTGAGTTTTGTAATCGTTTTTTGTCGTTGCAATGCCAGCTATCACGATGATAAAAATTGAAGGTTTTAGTTTTTGTAAATAATAATTACTTAGCGATGTAAGTAGTTGTACTCTGTTTTTAGTTATTAATTAACGAGATCTTTTGTAATTCTTGTTGGTTATTGCAATATTAGCTATCAAGAAGATATAAAATGAAATTAATGAAGATTTTAGTTTTCATATATGATAAATAATAATCACTAAAATCATGTTAGTAGTTACAATCTATTTTAGTAATTAATTAACAATATTTTGTATACTCCTTTTAGTTATTGAAATGTCAGCTATCATGAAGATACAAAATTGAAGATTTTAATTCTTATATACGATAATTAATTACCCATGTTCGTAATTGCACTATGTTTGAGTGATAGTGCACTCTTCTCGCAAGTTATACAATACAAACTAGTAAATTACGAATAATATGTCTGGGGTTAAGAAGTTTACGGAGAATGTTATGAATGTTGAGGTTTGTTTTGTTAAGAATGTTATGATTGTTTTAATCACCTGATTTGTAAACTCTCTCATAAATATTATAATTTTCATATCCAAAAAAGTTTAAAAATCTTAATAATTTATTTAAAAATATTAATCAAAATTTTATTAAATTTTCAAATATATAATTCTATTAAACTATTACGTCCAAATTAGAATTTTTATTAAATTAGCCTAAATTTGAAACTTGACAAACGATATTTAAACAAAATTTCGATGAATACCATGTTAGATCGGAACCACGAGAATAAAAGAGTGATGATGTATGAACTGAGTCTTGACAAATTTTTAGATCCATTTCATATTCTGGATCATGATTTAGAAAATTGATAAAATCTTTATTTGTAAAATATATTAATAATCACTTTCTGTAATTATTAAGAGTATTAAAATTATGTAATCATTAAGAATTTGACCTGAATGACAGAACTAGTTGTATTTCTTCATTTCCTAGATTAGTAGCTTGATGGATTGGAATTTTAAATTTTGTGTTCAAACATAAGAAATTGTCTCGTTGTGAACATTTTTCCTCGAAAATATCTAGCCCATGAATTTCTTAAAAAATCAGGAAACTTTAATTTGTGCTCACAGAAGTTTGATTTGGGACATCAAAAAAAAAAAAAAAAGCAACCATATCATAATCTTATTGTACAAAAGAAACACAAGATACCGATTCATCTAATCGATCAAGTACAGCACTTAATTCCATTAGACACTCTTCTAAAACTAAGATAAATCTACAGATACAGATCAAAGGTAACAATGTTTATACTAACACAGCATTACAGCAGCTATAGAAATCGGCAGAACTACGTAATTAATAGTTTTTTATATATATAATTTGTGGTGAAGCATGAAGTTTAATGTGTAAATAGCCTTAAGTTCAACATAGCTGATCACTTGAAAAGTTTAGCCTTCACGCCTGAAGCGGATTTAACAGCAGACTTGCCCAATTGATTGCCTGACTTCATGACACTGGAGGGATCAAATGCCTTTCGGATGCTGAAGGCTGCGAACGCAGTCCCAGTGCATTCCCTGCAGCACCAAGTCCTTCGCTGGTAGCTTCTGCTGCTTCTTTTCCATACCTACAGTTAATACGACAGATATTCAAAAAGAAATAAATCTTTTATTTATTGAGTTGATCTCCAACTTTTTGACACGTAACACAAACTTACTTGTGGCCTACTAAATTAGTTGTGACGTTGGAGGATTTTGACAGTACATTCTTTCCAACTTCTTCTGCAGCATCACACACCTTATCTAATTGTAAGAAATTAAGAAAGGAAGCAATCAATTAATCCGCAGACTTTGGTAAAGCAATGAGATGCATCAGGAAAAACAAAAACTGGAGGATTATTATGACAGACGTACTGATTCCTTCGAAGGACGCTTGGATGAATTGCCCTGGAGCGCAATTATTAAGGAATATCCTGACCGGTTTTGTGTTCAGAACTGTCCGGTTAAACGCTGAAGTTGCGTACACCACACCAGAGAGAACCCCGGTAACCACCTTCTCTGTTTGTCTTGTTACCCTCTTAACCCTGCAATTCCATGCATATCAAACCCTACGGATTCATTATTTGAATATACCTGTATATATGTAAACTAATGAACATGGTATTTTAAATTTCAATCTACACTGTAATTGCAACGACTGGACAGTTCCTTCAGCAATTATTGAAATTAGTTTCGATTCAGTATCCAATCATGAATGCAACTGCAGTAATGTATTATTCTGCAGCCCGTTAATTAGTTCAAACATTTTTAACGGTCATTGATTAAGAAAAATTAACTTAAATAGGTACTAAAGGTATTGAATCGCCAAGGCATAAATGCGTAGATGCAAGTAATATACATCGTTCTCCAGTTACCTTCTAATCCTCCTCAAAGTGTCAGGATTAATCTGGGATTTTGAGTTAGAAGTCATCTTCTTCTTCATAACCTGATCAACCCAGTCCAACATCCCCACGGTCGAGTCTCCATATGAAAGAATCCCTTTTATCAGCTCTGTGGAGCCCTTTGCGACTAACTTAGCAGGCATGCTATCGTACTTTCCAATATCTGGTTCTACATGGCGAAAATATGCTTCGCACTGCCCAATTTCTTTCTTGTTTTCTAGGTTCGTATCTTCTGGCCGTGTCTCCTTCGAACCTGATCTGTTTTCCACGTTTTCTTCTTCCTGCATTGCCTCCTGCTCTTGAGTTTCATATACCAAAAAGTAACTGTAGTTCTGCAAGATCCCATCAAATTCCTTTAACTGATCCTCTGGATCTTTCCTCTCAATTGTCAAAGAGTAGATCAACATATCCTCCGATACATTATCACCGTCAGAATCCAAACTTTTGTTGACAACATCATCTTTATTGTCCTCTTCCTCACTTGACATAGGGTCATCTTCACTTTCTGTAGGGAAGGGAGCTTGAACAAATAAATTGAACCAGGGAGTTTCAAGTGGTAGTGTCTTTGGTTAACAGCCACTGAACTTCCTCCCCGACGCGGAAAAGAACAGTGGGATGCCATCTCCTTGGGCTAGGCTGATAATATAGAGATCATCTTGAGCAAGCTCAACAGAGCAGCTTCTGTCCATAAGACTGATGGCGACTCCTGGAACTTTGATTAGCACCGGTTCGGTGGTCACCGCCGGGACCAACAACATATCTTTGGGGGAGTCTTCAGCAAGGCTGCTTACTACGTCAGAATTGAGGTTTGGTTGAATTATGGATTTTTCATGATCAATATTTGGAGAAGCCATTGCTAGAGGAAGAGAATGCTCGATGAAAACTTAGTTTAAAAGTTCAAAACTTAAAATTGCTTTCAGAATTTCTGATGTACATTTAGGTCTTTGAAGAGGAAACTACATGACAGTCATACTGAGTCTAAATTTTTGTCCAATTTTATAGTGTTATATTGTATCGAATGAATCTTGCATTATTTATTTATATGAGTCTACTTTGAATCTTGCATAAATAAATGCGGATCTTGCATAAATAAATAGTTGAGATTCTTTGAACACGATAAGATATCATAAAATTGGACAAAAAATCTTGTCTCTTCGTCTAGAGCTTTGCGGATACTAGGCAAGGGCGTAATTAGAAGGACAAATGGGTGGTAATTAGCTTCTTGCCAGTTTCAGAGATTGACTTTGCCTAGGCCATTGATTTGGTATGTTATTGTTGCGCACTATTTCTTGGCTACTTCGTTCAAATCTTGGATGGGCTTTAACTAAAGTATAACTGAAAATTTTCAAAATTCTTAAAGGAATACAATTTTAAATTTAAATTTGATTCATTATAAAAATTTAAATTTAATACAACTCATAAATTTATAATTTTAAATTTTAAAAATTATATAAATATAATTACAATATACTGATATTAATTTATATTTTAACATATAAAATCTCGAAAATTTTAAATAAGACTTTACAATTAGAGAATCTCAAATGCATCTTTTTTCATATTTTACTAAATCCTCTTTTTCTCGATAACATTTTTCAGATGTTTAAAATATTATACTTTATCCTCCGATAATAGTATTTTAGAACCATGGAACAGGAGGCACTTACAAACAAGAATGTAGAAATCACTATAATAAAAATAAAGAAGTTGAGGGGATAACATCCCACATCAAAAGCTTAAACCGTCAAGAACCAATATAAAGAGAGACCCAAGAAAAAACTTGTCTCAAGGAACCTTCAACAAGATGAAGCTATATTCGGGAACGGCTAGAATCAAACACAAATGGAAGCACAGGAAATAAAATTGAAAAGATAAAAATAGAATATGAACAGAAAAGCAGGTTAGAAGAATATTGGTCAACAGAAAGAACTCTAAAATAACTTGTCTTTTAGAACTCTAGCAAGAATGTTGGTTAATGAAAAGACCCCCTAAAAAAACTTGTCTCTTAAAACTCTAACCTCGGGACACTATAAAGGAAGACTACTCCTTCGATAAGTCAAGTATTCTCAAAGAATACAGAGAAAGCCAGAATGTTCTCAATAATACTCAATATTATTTCAGAATGAAAAATTCCTTTAAAAGTATATAGAAAGTGCCTATTTATAAGAAATACTTCTTAAATTAATGTCCTAAGGAAGAAACTAAAAAAAAAAGAAACAAATAAACCCCTAAAAGGAAAAAAAATTAAAAAGGTGCTTACTAGATGACTTTATTTTAAGAAAACAAAAAAAACTAATTAAAACATGATCTGAACATATTAGACTTATAGATCACGTCCTTCTCCTTATTTTTAAGTGGCACGTGGTTGTCACATTGTATTTTAAGTAAGTTCTGCCAATTAGACTCCATGTGGGCCTCTAAACATTTCATGTGGGGTTTCAAGAAATAAGACAATGCCTCTTAAACCTTTATGAGATGAAACCTTACTCAACAATATGGACTTTATCTCTTGAAGGTCTCGGATTAAGCAATTCAACTTGCTTCATTGCTTTAGCCCTAGCTGTTATCATTGAGTCTCCAACATCTTGTAATGGAGCTCTAGGAACAGTAGGCTTAAATATTGGGCCTTTGATATGAGAATTTTGTTCAACCCCTTGACTTGCACATTCAAATTTCAAATCTGATTCAATTTTAACTCCTAAGCCTCCTTTTACAAGTATGTCCATGCAAATCATGTCCTAGGCTTCATTGAGGCGGATCACAGAATGTATGAATTTCAAATGCCCACGGTTCTCCATCACATGAGCTGAAAAAAGAGCTTTGTCGTAGTTACTCGAAAGACTGATTGTTAAATCTGGTTCATTGTGAATCTTAATCTCATCATAAAATGTCAAGGAAAGTCATATGTATTCATGAACTTTATCCACTACCTAGATGATAACCCTCACTAAATTCAACATCATCCAATTATACAATTGATGATGTCGATGTTGAAATTTGGGCAGCAATCTAAAATATAAATTAAAATATCAATATATCCCAGCCAACTAAAACAAGATTTTATAATTTTGAAACATGTAAAGATAATAAGATTAGAGGAATACCTCTTAATAAAGGTATTAAAAGTTGACTAAAAATAGGGATGGGTTGACCTATGGACTAGATTTATGTGTTTTTAATGAATCAACGCATAAGTCAAGCTCATCCTTAGACCAACTCAAAGTTCAACTATTCTAATTAAAATGATATCATTTTGTTTAGAATAGTTGAGCTTCTAGTAGGCTTAGTCTTAAACAACTCAAGTTTGGACTCAATTAAAAAAATTTATTTTATACTTTCAATTAAAAAAACATTTTAAAAAATTTATCAAAAGTGGCCAGACTCATTGCAATCCCTAATTAAAATTTATGATTTCTTAATAAATTGTTGTAAGATAAGAATAAACTATAAAGAAAGCATCTACACTTCTTTGAATTCAATTCATCAACCTTTACTACGTAACACCACAAAACACTCATTTTGATGATACATCAAAATACATTAAGAATCTGATAATTATGCTAAAATATATTTTATGGTAAGTTATGAGCCTAATGTATAGGCCTACGTAAGATTGAATGGGCCAAAGACTTGTAGTATAATTAGCGATATAATATCCTATCTCATAAATGATCAAACATTACATGTATATTGATTGTGATATATTTGTGTGCATTTGATAAAAACAAAACTAAATATCACTAGATAAATGCAATTATCATTCTTATAAAATAGTTTAGGTAAGTATGAGTGTTAATTTAACGAGGAGTACAACTACTAGTACTAATAATTTTTGTTATATATTTTAATAGAATAAATGTTTAACTTAAAGGAAAAGATTATCGAACTAATCTAAAATAGCAAATCAAAGTAACGAAGCAAAATTGAAGCAACCAATAGATAAATAAGATCTAAGTGTAAAATCCTCTTATAAAACCGATCGACATAAATTCTGAAATTATAATTGTATTATTTCTAAAGAAATATGCACTTATCCTTTATGTTGATAGATTGAAACATCTTTTAATCAAAATCCTAAGAATGCCTTAATTTTATTATGTGAATTAGTATGATAGATTTGATTCTAGCCTATAAGATCTATGAGGTCCTAACTCCATAATTATATGCAATTCTTATTATTTACATCTTTTCTATTCATAAATATGTTTTTCAATCATTGTATAAGAAATCCAAATTTGAATAAAAACACTAGAATATTTTAGTTCAATCACAATAAGTAATCATGAATAACTCATAATAATATATGAGTTTTCATTAAATTAAATAATTAATCTAAAAAGTAATTTTAAAGCTTATCTCATTTAGATCTATATGTTAATTTTGTTCAGTATTAAAATAAAAGAAACTAATAACAATCAATAAAAAACAAGATAAAAGAAAGAATTATCATAGAATTTGAAATAATGTTATTTGTTAAATCTTGATGAAATCTTAAATTTTGTCTCCCTTCTTTCTTTTCCTAGATAATCTAATTTGACTCTTTTTTTTTAATATAAAGGAGCTAAAACATAATTAATCTAAGTCGCACAAAATAGGAAAAGAAAGATAGGAAGTAGGTGAAGAAAGATATTTCTTTCATACTGTGTAATGAACATTCGGACTGAATATATACAATTGTTCTCCTATTGCTATTGGCTAGTTGTCCTAGAATCAAGTTGACACTAACACGATTTGCTTGCTATGCTATGGTACCCGTATGCACACTATGTACAGAGATGGAAAATGCATATGTATAGGGACAGAAAAGAGGAAAGGACAAAAATAAAATAGGGCATGTTGTTGTATTAAGTGAAGCCCATTCAGTGTCTACTTGGTTTTTTCTAACACACCCCGGTCAAGCTGAAGTTGTGGTTCAAATCCAACAACTCCAAGCTTGCAAACTAGATTCGAGAAGCTTCATGCGGTCAGAGATTTTGTAAAGATGCCTGCAAGCTGTTGAGTTGTCTTCACGTGCCTCAGCTCTAGGAACCCTAGATTAACGCAGTCACGAACCAGATGAAGGTCGATCTCGAGGTGTTTCATCCTCTCGTGGAAGACCGAATTTCTGGAGATGTAGATCTCAGCCTGGTTATCGCAATACAAAGGTATGGGTTTCGTTATTTGAAGCTGTAAAGTGTGTAATATTTGGGTGATCCACTTTAGTTCGCAAGTAGTCGAGGCTAGGCTTTAGTATTATGATTCAGCCGAAGAGCGACTCACCATTGATTGCTTTTTTGTTTTCCTGGAGATCGGCGATTTCCCGAGGAACACACAGAACTCTGTTAAGGAACGTCGGGAGAAAACGTAGCTTCCCCAGTTCGAGTCAGAGAAGGCTATAAGGTTGGGGCTTTCCTCTGCTGCGTAGAAAATCCCTAGATTCTATGTTCCCTTTAGATATTTGAGTACTCTTTTGGCTGCTTCCCAGTGCGATAGTCTAGGGTTACACATGAATTGACTAAGTTGTTGAGTAACATATGTGATGTCAGGTCTTGTAAACCCTAAGTATTGTAGTCTCCCCACTAGTCTTCTGTACTCCTCTGGTTTGGCAAGCAACTCACCTGTGTCAATGGTTAATTTTGTCCCAGGAACTATGGGCGTGGTACAAGGTGTACAATTCAACAGTCTCTTGGAGGATGTCCCATATGTATTTTCCTTGAGTAAGTATCATTCCATCTGTTGCTCTTGCTATTTCAATTCCCAAGAAGAATCTTGCATACCCAAGATCCTTGATAGTGACCTCTGAATTTAAAGCTTTTTTAACTGAGACAATGTGTTCTTTATTTGCACCTGTAATCAGTATATAATCCATATATATAATTACTGCCATAAAGTCATTTCTTGTGCCCCTAGTGTATAAACAATGATCTGCTTCTGATTTAGTGAACTGCATTGAGGATAATTTTAAGGACAATTCTTTATTCCACTGTCTCCCAGCTTGTTTTAGACCATAAATTGATTTAATGAGTCTGCATACTTGGCCTTCCTTAGCTGCATTGTAGCCTTTCGGTGGTAGCATGTATAGCTCTTCCTCTAGGTGACCATGAAGAAATGCATCATTTATGTCACATTGATGTATTGGCCAATGTTTAGATGCAACTATAGCCAAAAATATTCTTATTGTTACCATCTTTGCCACTGGAGAAAAAACTTCAGAGTAGTCAGCCCCTTCCTTTTGACAGAATTCCTTGGCTACAAGCCTAGATTTCAATTTTGCCACTGTTCCATCCGAATTCCTCTTCACTTTGTATACCGACTTTGAGGCTATGGCCTTCTTCCCTTTAGGTAGTTCTGTGAGTCTCCAAGTCCCATTCTTCTCTAATGCAGACAATTGTTCATTCATAGAGTTCACCCATCCTTCATCTTTGCTAGCAATCTCATATGATAATGGTTCAAAGTTCTAGAGACATTACCTATAAAGGTGTTGTAATTGCTGATGTGCTTGATGTTGAGCATCTTTAATCCTTCTTCATTTGTTCCTGCAGGACAACAGATTTGTGATGTGACATTGCCATCATCAAGGGAGTGAGTGGATTGTTGTGCTGTGGCTTGAAGAACGTAGTCTTGCAGGTATTTGAGAGGTATGTGGGTTCTGCTGCTTCTTCTTTGTGTGGGGATAATTGGCATTGTGTCTTGGTTTGGTGAATTTTCGGGTAGGTAATTGTCAGATGGCTGGGAAGTTGTTTCTGTTTGTGGTGTGGCAGCTATAATAGGTGTTTGTGTAGGATAATCTGCTTTTTCTAGGGGTGAGCATTATTCGGGCCAGCCCGATTACCCAACCCGGCCTGAATTAATTCGGGTAAGAAAATGTCAAAATACGGGTAAATCGGGTCGGGCCGGATATAACCCAAAAAAATTTTGGGTTGGGCCGGGTAACTCTGAAAAAAAATTCAGGTTACCCGATTACCCGAATTACCCTTCTAATAACTCTTATCTCCCCTCTTCTAGTAACCCGAATTAGGTTTTAACTTTTCTCAAAAATCAAATCGCACTCGCACTATTGTCTATCGCAGTCCGTAGAAACATCATACATTGATACACATTTGAGAGTGCTCACTGCTCACTCACGGTAAGGAGTCCTTATCTCTAACTTCTTGTTCTTCTCTGTTCTCTCAATTCTCAAATCAACACGCTTGCGATTTCTAGAGTTTTCTTTTGGGTATTTTTCTTCTAACTTCTGTTCTTCTCACTTCTTAGTTCTCTGTTCTCTTCCTTGCTCACGGTAAAAGCGAAACATCATACACGTTTGAGAGTGCTCACTGCTCACGGTAAGGAGTCCTTTTCTCTAACTTCTTGTTCTTCTTTGTTCTCTCAAATCAACACGCTTGACCCTCATTCCTCGTTCTCTACGATTTCTAGGGTTTTCTTTTGGGTATTTTTCTTTTCTTCTTCTTTGTGATGCTGTGCCATTCATTCGTGCATCAGTGCATGTATATATTTGTCTGCTAAAGAAATAGCTGGAATAACGTAGGAAGAGTTGAATTAGGTTCCTTTCTACGATAAACTCTTAATTTTCGCATTGTTTTTGAAGGGTCTACCTGCATTTTGCTTCGTGTTGTGATTTCTGAAGGCTTTTGGATTAAACTTGGACGTTAGGTGAATGCTAGAAAATCTAATCTTCTTGAAAGATTGCATTTTTGGCTCTCAAATGCTTTGTGCTTACTGCTTTGTTTGGTTTCTATGTTACATTGGGTTATATCTGATTTTCTGGTTCTTGTTTTGAGATGCGTTCCTTTTGGCTGGCTGCGATTGAGATTGTTACATCACGGGTCAGGAGGGATTGTTTTCTTCTTTCAGTTTTTTTCCAGCCCCATAAAACCGATATGTGGGGTTTTGACTTTGATTCTGATTTGCTTCCTCTTGATTAACCAATGATGTGATATGGTTTTTTTTATCTTAGATTCTTTCCTCAAGTCCTTAAATAAACTTTTGAGTAAAATGGACTGATTAGAGATGTCAAAATATTTTAGAGTAAAACAAGCGTATACTTTTCAAGTCATTGAAAATATGGTGGTGTTTTCTTTTTCAAAGTTGCTAATTTTCTTTAAACCAAAACAAGTGTATTATTGTTGCTTCTAAGCTTATAGTTGTTCTTAATATGTTAAACTACAACTTAGGACATTAGATATGTAACTGCTGATGTTTATGGATTATAATTATAGTGTTAGTATGATTGAATGATTTAATAAATTTGAGATGCTTATGTGAACTTAAACCTTGATTAGTAATATTAGTCTGTTCATACTTCATACTCCTTAGATGAGTATCTTATGATTAGTAATATCTGCATTTGTTGTTGTGTATGAGCTGTTAAGTCTTCATCAGCCTCCCTAGTTCTTGAAGTGTATAAATAGAACATGTTTGGATTCCGATCTTGAATGTTGGGTTTGTTTTTTTCCTGTTTTTAGATGGAACAAGGAGGGTCAAATAATCCAATAATTCAAATCAACGTCGAGCCTCCGAATGAAGAGGCTAGAGAGGCCTTTGGAAAAGAGATGCCTCCACGAGCAACAAAACGAAAGGCTATGGCAAAAAGATTTGAGGTATGTCATCATTTTACTGCATTTGTGGCTGAAGATTGAAGTAGAAAAGGTAGATGCAATTATTGTGGTAAAGAGTATGCTGCCGATTCAAAAAGTATAGGTAGTCGTCCACTTAATTATCACATGAATCATTGCACAATGAGCCCCTGCTTAGATCCTAATCAACGTGAAGTTAATGTAGTTAAGGGTGAGGGGGGTAGTCAAAATATTATGACAGCTTGGAAGTTTGACCAAAATGTAGCTAGGGAGGCTTTGACGTATATGGTTGTAGTAAAAGAACTCCCTTTCAAATTTGTAGAGAACCAAGGCTTTAGACATTTTATGTCTAAAGTTCAACCAAAGTTCGTTTTCCCATCCCGATTTACTGTGTCTAGGGACAACTTCCAACTCTACATAAATGAGAGGAATAAGTTGAAACAATTGTTAAGGAACTCCACCCATAGGGTTTGTCTGACAACGAATACATGGACTTCTTTGCAAAGAATCAATTATATGTGTTTAACTGTACATTTTATTGATAATGATTGGAAATTGAACAAGAGGATCATTAACTTTTGCCCTATTGATAGTCATAAGGGTGAGGCCATTGGTATGCCAGTTGAGAGGTGTTTGATTGAATGGGGCATTGATAACGTGCTAACAATGACAGTTGACAATGCTAGCTCGAATGATACTGCCATTACATATTTGAAAAAAAGGTATAGCACTAGGAAAAATAGTGTTATTCGATGTGAATATTTTCATGTTAGGTGTGTTGCTCATATAATTAATTTGGTGGTTGGTGATGGTTTAAGTGAAATTTCTAGCTCAATTATGTGAATTCGAGCTGCTGTTAGGTTTGTTAGACAATCCCCTGCTAGGTTGAAAAGATTTAACGAGGCAATTGCGATGGAGATGATTGATTGTAAAAAGTCGTTGTGTTTAGATGTTTCAACTAAATGGAATTCGACTTACTTGATGCTTGATGTTGCCCAAAACTTTGAAAAAGCTTTTGAGAGATTTGAAGTTCTTGATCCTAGTTTTAAGAGTGAGATGGAGGGTTATATAGGGGTTCCTACTTGTAATGATTGGGAGGTTGCTAGAAGATTAACATTGTTCTTGAAGCAATTTTATGAGTTGACTTTGAGAGTTTCGGGCTCTTATTATGTGACTTCAAATACTTATTTTAGTGAAATAAGTACAGTGGCTAGTAATTTAGATCAAATGGTAAACAACAATGATCTTAAATTGAGTTTGATGGCAAGCAATATGAAAAGGAAATTTGACAAGTATTGGGGAAATATTGAGAAGGCCAATATGTTCATTTTTATTGCTACTATTCTTGATCCTCGATCTAAATTAGAGTATGTGGAATTTTTTTTTCAGCAACTTTATAATGGGGAGGATGTTTCACGTATGTGTCATAAGGTGAGAGATACTTTGTTTGCCATGTTTAATGAGTACAAATACATGTTGTCACCTCAAACTAGCCGATCATTTGAGAGAGGGCAATCTTCAAGCAATTTAGAGAAGGATAGTGAACCATTTGAGACTATGGAATCCAAATTTAAGAAATTCAAGAGTGCAACGGGAGGTTGGGATACACGATCGGAATTAGATAAGTATTTGGGTGAAGGGGCATAAGCGGATTGTGAAAACTTTGATATACTTAGATGGTGAAAAATTAATGGAGCAAGGTTTCCTACCCTTGCTATCATGACTCGTGATGTTCTAGCAATCCCTATCTCAATCGTGTCCTCGGAGAGTGCTTTTAGCACAGGAGGGAGGGTTCTTGATGCATTTAGGAGCTCATTGATCCCTAGAATTGTTCAAGCACTTATATGTGCACATGATTGGATTAGAGCTTCAGTGACTCGCCATGAGATCAAAATTGAGGAGGATTTGGAGGACTTAGAACGTTTGGAAAATGGTAATTTTCTTTTTTTATGGCTTTATTATTTAATATTTCAATTTGTTATACATTGTGATATTTTTGCATGATTGATTTATTCTCTGATTTATGCTCTTCTAATGTAGAATTGTCACAAATTTCTTTGGAGCCTGGATTACCTGAAGTTTGATGACTTTCATGATTTACCAGACTCCATTAGCAGGCAACAGCAAGTCAGCAATTATTACTTTTCATGTCTGTTTTTTTCTTGTAGAATTAACAAAATAATTATGCTAGTTAATTGAAATATTTGGTTATATTATTAGTGAATACAACTATTTGTTTTGTTTTATATCTCTCAAATGAGATATGAGAATGTAATTCAAGTATTTAGTTATTTTGTGTAATTTTTGGAAGAGAACCAAAGAAAATTTCGGGTTATTCGGGCCAGGTAAGTTCGGGTAATTAAAATTTTGGGTTATTCGGGTCGGGTAAGTTCGGGTAATTAAAATTTTTGGATGGTGAAACACACATGGCATCTAATTACCCTAACTCTTGGCTTATTGATATGTTGTAACTTTTCTTTAGATACATGCCCAAGTCTAGAATGCCATAAATCAAAAACTACTGTAGCATTGAGAGCAACAATTTCATAATCGTAAAAATCTAAAGAGGGACCTTTTAGGGTATTAAGGGGTAGAAAAGCTTCAGAGTTCAACTCATACAATCCATTTACTTCCTTGATGATAGCTATAACATCATTAGTCCGAAGGTCCTGCAAAAACAATTTGTTAGATAGGAATATGGCAACAATTTCATTATGTGTAGTCAACTTATTTACTGATAACAAGTTTTTGAAGAAATTGGGCATATGTAAGATTTCTCTTTGGGTAATTTTGTCTCCTATTTGTGCATGTCCAATATGGGCAATTTCTTGCTTTGTTCCATCGGAAAGACTCACATGATCGTAAACATCATTATTAACTACATACTCTGTGCAAAGATTCAGATCAGTTGTCTTGTGTGTAGAAGCACCCGAATCAATAAGCCAAGAGTTAGGGTAATTAGAAGCCATGTTTACTCAGTGTGTAGTATTACCTGCATAGTTCTGGTACCCTGAATATTTTACCTCTCCAGTGGTTTTGCCCTTGATTGCCTTACTTATCTCTTGTTGAATGAAGTTTGCAAGATCAGAAGAGATTCCTCTATTTCATGACTTTTTCTCATTCTGTTCTTGTGTGATTTCTGTAGGGATGTCCACTATCTGTGCCAAGTTTGCTCTTCCCTTTTCTCTTTGTGCAATAAGCTCCTTATACCAGTCAGGGGTTCCATGGATTTTGAAACATGTCTCCAAGGTATGCCCAGTCTTTTTACATTTCTCACAGTACTTATCCTCATTCTTGGGGTAGAATCCTTTGCCAGTATTGGTGCTATTTGTTTTTCCTCATTTCCTCCAGTTGCTTGATTGTTTGGCTAGCATAGCCATGTTGGGGGTACTCTCCATAGTGGAGTTGACCACCTTTTGTCTCTCTACGATCTGTAGCATAGAAAAAGCCTTGTTTGCAGTAAGTAGTGGCTCTATTAGCATGATTTGATTCACCACATGCTCAAACTCGTCATTGAGTCCCATAAAAAATTGCACAAGTTTGTGAGTGTTTTCTTTGGCAGTAATGGTTTTTGATACATCACAAGTGCACATGGGAGTAGGATTTAAGCTAAACAAGTCATCACATAATTTCTTCACTTTAGTGTAATAAGCAAAAACAGTTAGAGTACCTTGTTTTAGGGAACTTATTTCCCTTTCTATTTGATAAAGCAGTGGCCTATTAGCTTCTCCAAACTTTTCTTGTAATTCCACCCATAGCTCTCTAGCTGTAGGGAAATAGAGGAAGGCATCACTTAGTTCTTTAACCATGGCATTGAGAACCCATGATTTTACCATGCTATTTGCTCTTTTCTATTTTGTTGATAAAATCACATCTTCTGTGGGCATGGTGCAGGACCCGTCAATGAAAGAAAGTTTATACTTGGCACACAAAGCTATGGTCATCGATTTGCTCCAAGTAATGTAGTTATTCCTGTTGAAAGGAGTAGTGACTAGCACAGCTCCTGGGTTTTCTGTATTAGTAACAGAGTAGGGTTCATTTTCGAGTGTAGTTAATATGTTTGTCGCATTGGAGCCATTGTTGTCTCCTATATGTGCCATATTTGGTTAGGGTTGGTGAATCAGTAGGTTGACTCTGATGTCATAAAGGAAAATAGGAAGTAGGTGAATAAAGATATTTCTTTCATACTATGTAATGAACATTCAGACTGAATATATACAATTGTTCTCCTATTGCTATTGGCTGGTTGTCCTAGAATCAAGCTGACACTAACACGATTTGTTTGCTATGCTATGGTACCCGTATGCACACTATATACAGAGACAAAAAATACATATGTACAGGGACAAAAAAGGGGAAAGGACAAAAATAAAATTGGGCCTGTTGTTGTATTAAGTGAAGCCCATTCAGTGTCTACTTGGGTTTTTCTAACATACTCAATTCTCTGTCTGTTCCGTCGAATGAGATCCTGGACATCTAATTTGACTCTTAATTACTCCTCTTCGGTCTCTTCTTGTTGCTCTCCTCTTATGCAACATGTATCTCTCCTTTTAACCTGAAGAAGATAAATTTTTTTGACTAAGATAAGTCCATATTAGTCTCGTGTTGGTCAATTACTTCACAAAGACAACTTTGTTCGATCAACAAACATGACCAATACGAGTGAAGCACAGTTTTATATTTGTCCCATATTTCTTATAACCTTTCTTTACATAAAACTTTTGCCAACACGGGTCTCTAACACAAGTTCGTGCTGCCCCCATGTTATTTTAGTAGCTCTTTTGTCGAGTATAAAAGAGTTCATCTTAGGAACACAGGTATGAAGAACATGAACACATATCCATATTTGGGTTGTGTTCCTGTTTTGTGACTGGCGTGGCAATAGGTTAGGTTAGTTTAATTTTAAAATAAAAAATAATTTTAAATAAAGTTATATCAAGCCTAAAAGTTCAAAATTGAGCTTGACTCGAACTTAGTCTGAAGTTCAAACAAAGGATGTTGAGCTCATTAACTTCTAACTGGCTGGATTGAGACTGGGCTTTAGTGTCATGCCTATATATGGCAAGCTCTCCAAGAGCCACTGGATTGAGACTGGGCTTTAGTGTCATGCCTATATATGGCAAGCTCTCCAAGAGCCATGATGAACAGGACTAACATTGGACAGAAAAAGAGGTTATGTTTAACCCTTATTCCGAATATATGTTTATGTTCAATTCGTATTAATCTAAATTCATGTTAAAACTTCTCTAACCTTACTCCAACTTTTCTAGGATCTAAAATAGGGCCTATATGTATATATATATATATGTATGTATATATATATATATATATATATATATATATATATATATATATATATATATATATATATATATATATATATATGTATGTATATGTATATATGTATGTATGTATGTATGTATGTATATATGAATTTTGAATTATATACAAATTATCCAAAAATGAACAAGCAAAATGTTGCAAAATGTTCTTAAATTTATGCTAAAAACATAACCTCATTATTTCTCATCAAATTCCTTCACACTTAAGCATTTATTTGCCTTTAAGCAAATCAATATGATCACTTTTAGCTTAAATAGATGGTAACTCTAGGAAAAATATGTCAACCGCATCAATCAAGATTTTCTATCATTCATTCAATTAAAAAATTCCCTAAATGATTAGGCAATTAACTATTTATATCAAGTCATAAATCAATTCAATTTAATCTATGTTTCTTCATACTTTAACTTAATCCGCAAAATTCAACCTAATAGATAATATAACTATACATGAGAAAGAAGATGTCTCAACTTTGAACGTTTTATACCCGTTATTAATAGAAAAACAAAACACTAACTTTACATTAACAATGAAGTCATGGAAGATTGTTTCAAAAGTTACATAATTTTTAGTATAAGAGTAAATACCTTGTTATAAATACTTTTAATTATTCAATTAGATCATTGTTAAATGACTACTAACACCATTCTTTAATGTCAACTTTTTTACTTAATATGAAGTTAGCAAAATGAATTTCTTTAATGTTCACTTATTCAAAAAAATTCTTTTTTTGTTGAACATTGAAATAATTAAAACAATTCACTTCTAAGTTAATTATTTGTCCAAATTATACATTAAGTATTAAGTAAAAAACTAAAATTAATTTAATCATCAATATTCATAAATATTTTCTAAATAAATCAAATAAGAATAACAACTAAACTTATAATGAATTATTTTGATGGTGGTCACCCAATATTGTGCTAGTAAAAGTTTGTTATGATACTATTTTAACGATCCAAATCCAATAAGTCTAACTAGAATTTTCATGCACGTTCAAGAGAATCAAATATTTTAAAAGAACTAAATAGAAAGTTGATTATTAATATCTTTTAAAGACTTATAATATTTCCTTTCATTTTGTTATAAAATTGTAATGCTCATCTTATGTACATGCTTGGCAAGTTGAACCTAGGGCTCTACCTTGGGCCTAATTTTTTAACAATTGAGTTTTGGATCAAGTTTAAATTGCCCACACTTAACCTAACTTGAGACTTGATAATTAAAAATTGTCATTTTATCTGATAATTATAAGAAAACGACATTGATTTGCTAAAAATGACACTATTCTATTTTTAAATTAAAAAAGAATCATATAAGATTAACTTCCTAACTTGAGACTTGATAATTAAAAAAATGTCATTTTATCTTATAATTATAAGAAAACGACATTGATTTACTAAAAATGACACTATTCTATTTTTAAATTAAAAAAGAATCATATAAGATCAACTTCAAGCTGCCTATATCTAGTTGAACTTGAGCTCGGTTGTCTCAAATCCTATTGGGCCTCAAGTCAAAACCAAACTCAAGTAGAAGTTGTCGAGATGGGCTCAATTTTGCGTTGCCCTAACCCAACTTATAAGTTACTTAGAATTTTATAAAGATATCACAATCTCGTAACAAAAAGATGAAAAGATATGAAAGATTCCGTAAACCTATAAAAAAGATTTTGAATCAATTTTCTAAATAATCATTTCTGATAATTTTGAGTTACATTTTTTAAATAATTATTTATGATAATTTTGATTTACTCTTCTTGTGAAAATCATAATATGGTGAGATTCACCAAAGTTTACTTGTTCATGAACATGACGGTGGGCCAAAGTTGGATCAAACGAAAGCTGGTGGGTTTATAAGACCCACAGACGATGAAAATGAGAAGTAATGCCAACGGCGAAGAACGTGACTAAAGAACCATTCCTTACAAGCTTTCAAAGGAAGAGGTATAAAATAAACTAACCAATATCATAAATACCCAATATCGTAAATACTAAATAGTAAATACTCATTACATAATTTATGTGTTCTAGCTTCCATAAACTATGCTTCTAGCAAGTGTTTGTTTGTTATTATTACTTTGGTGTGTGTTCCCGATGCTATTTATAAGATATATAACTAATTGAACTCGCACTCTCAGTTATCTAAAAAAAATTCAGGATCAAGCCACAATACTCCCCATCAATAAACATACCCAAAATCCATATAAGCATATATAGATATGTACATATAGTGCAATCTATTTGTTATCGATCATAAAAGAAGCATGTTTAGGCGTATAGAAAAGAGTAGAGCACAATGAAAATCAATCTCTTTTCTATGGAATACCTAAAGCTGAAATTTTAAGTGCAGATATGCGTTTACGAGCTATAGAAAACTTCAGTGCATTGCCAAAAGAAAATATAATAAGAAGGGCACATTAAAAAAATTTATAAATTTATAAACAAAATTTAATAGTGCTTGCTTTAACTCATAGAGCCAAATGATTTTCTTCCGGATAAGGATGATTTGATTGAGTAGAGAATTGTGTAAATGAACTGAAAGAGCTGAAAAGAATCATTAAGGTCTGTCACTGTAAGTCTGCTGTTGTATTACCCACGAGGTTGGGAAAAACTTGTACTATACCTTCCTTTGATTGTTCCAACTCAACTACAAGCCTGTCCTTGTCCACGCCTAAGGATACTCGAGAGACTTTGGGACTCTATCTACTTTGATAAGTCCTTTTCGCAAATATATAGGCATGGATTAAACGATATGGACTATTCGGTTAGGCAACGAGTATTTATTAATTTTTGTCGTGAGTGTCTACCATGATTCAAGATAATTTTATTAATCAAATTAATAAAATATTAATAATATTTTAAATTGAGTTATTAACGTTTTAAAATTAATTAATTTATTAAAATTTTAAAATTTAACATTAAATTAAAATTTACAAAAATTTACTTTATCCGTTAAAATAAACACCTTCTAGGCTTAAGCTATGTTTAGTTAGGGTTTGTTAAAGAAATAGAATGAAATATAATATTATTATATCATTTGGGAGAAGAGTTTATGTTAAAATGAGAGGAAAAGAGGATTTCATATTACATCTCATTTCATCGTAAATGCAGAAAAAATAAAAACCTCCAATTTAAAGAATTTATAATAGAATATAAAATGATAAACAAATTTACATTATATCAAATTATAAATCATTTATTTAAACAAAATTTCACTATATTACACTATAAATCCTTCCATCCTTTTCAACTAATATTTTTTAAATATTACATCTATTTCTATTTCTATTTCCATTTCATTTCATTATAAACTATTACATTATGTTCTATTTCATCTCAATCTCATTCCATTCAAAACCTTGAGGTTCAACCAAAACTTTAAACTAAAGCCCGTTTTCGAAACTATTAGAAAAGAATGCTTTTGCATGAATTACTATTTACTATCCTATAACAAACACCGTGTCTTCCTTTTATTATTTTTCTTTATTAACTAACTCCTACTAAAAGAAATAAATAGCCACAATTTTATAATTAACTATAACAGATTCTTTTATAATTAAATTTGAATATCGGATATTTACTGTATTTTATGACAGGCATGGTTGGCTACCGGACTTGTTAGTTGAAGTGAGCTACTGACTAAGAACTCATCTCAATTAATAGCTTACCAATTTTATTTTTTTTGAGTTATCATAATTCTTTTTGTTCAATGCAATTAATTATTGAGTGAGTGATTTCAATGATATTTTGAGCATTTTATTTACACCAACCTTTTTTTTTATAGAGTTGAAAGTGTTAAACGTTAAGTCCAAATCATTTGACCTTCAAAATTGCTTTCTAAATAAGTTTAAACACGTGTAAATTTCATTTTCTTAAAAAACCAAGAATAAAATAAACTAACAAAGAAGGTATGAAATTAGAACGTTTAAACTATATAAATGGAATTAAAAAATATAATTATAATTCAATGCCTAAATGTTAAGTTTTCCCAAACTAATGTTAACAATAATGACTTTGGAAATCTACCAGTGTGCGAGTTCGAGTGTGACTAGTGTGGAATTTATGAAACTGTTTTCTTATTAATTGAAAAGCAACCAATACAATGTTTTTATACAAAAGAATAAGGCTAACTATCTGGCTAAAAATAACTGCTAAGCTGAGTAGGCTAACAACTAATTAGCAACTAATTAATTATATACAATTGTAAAATATAATTAGCTAACAGCCCCCCTCAAGTTGGATGGTGGATGTTCAACAATCCAAACTTGCCAATGTTGATTTCGAAAGGTTTTACTGCTAAGGGTTTGGTGAAGACATCAGCCAACTGAGATGTAGAAGAACACGGCAAAAGGTATATCACTCCTGCAACAACTTTCTCTCGAGTTAGATGACAATCTATTTCAATTTGTTTTGTGCGTTCATGAAAGATAGGATTGGCAGCTATGTGGAGAGCTGAATTGTTGTCACAATGTAGAGCAGTGGGTGTTGTACCAGGATGATGAAGATCATTCAAAAGATAATGCAACCATTGGACCTCACAAGCCGTTGAAGCTAAGGCTATGTATTCTGCTTCAGAGGAAGATCTTGAAACTGTGGTCTGCTTCTTTGCTTTCCAATTGACTAAGCAATCACCATAGAAAATACAAAAGCTAGTCACTGATCTTTGAGAATCAGGACAACCAGCCCAATCACTGTCACTGAAAGCTCGAAGTGTTGATGAAGAAGAAGCATAATAGAAAATACCAAGACTAGGACAACTCTTCAAATAACGAAGGACTCAATGAGCAGCTTGTAAATGAGAGAATGTTGGCTTGTCAAGATATTGGCTGAGTTGTTGGACTGCAAAAGGAATGTCTGAACGAGTGGAAGTGAGATATAACAGCCTGCCAACAAGTTTTATCTATTCAGTAGAATCTGGGAGCAAAGCATCATCATCTCGAAGCTTGTATGTAGATTTTGCAACCAGAAGTGTTTTAACAGGCTTGCAATCCACAAAACCAAAATCATGTAAGAGATTAAGAGTGCATTTTCGTTGATACAAGTGAATACCAGCAGCTGATCGTGCAACTTCAAGGCCCAAAAATTACTTTAAAACACCCAGATCTTTAATCTTAAAGCTTGTGTCTAAGAAAGCTTTGACTTTATCTATCTCATCAAGATCATTTCTAGTCAAGATCACATCATCAACATAGACCAGAACAAACGTGAGTGAAGCATCTTTCTTGTGAACAAACAAGGAGTAATCAGAGGAAGATTGATTGTAACCCAAAGAAAGTAAAGCTGATGTCAATTTCGAAAACCATTGTCCACTGACTTGTTTAAGGCCATATAGAGATTTTTGAAGTTTCCAGACTTTGGTTTTGTCTTCAGTATCGAAACCAGGAGGCATTAGCATGTAAACCTCTTCATTCAAATCACCATGAAGAAAGGCATTATTGACATCAAGTTGTTGAAGATGCCATTTATTAGTAGCAGCCATGGCAAGTAATAAACGAACTGTTGTCATCTTACACACAGGAGAAAAAGTATCGAGCACTTCCCACTTGCAACCAGATGAAAGCACATAATGAACAAAGAGATGAAGACCGTTTGATGCAGTTTCTTATGGATCTTAATGACACCTATAATGTTGTTTGTACAAATGTCCTCATGATGTCCCCACTACCTAATGTACGCCAAGCATACTCACTTGTTATTCAATAGGAAACCCAACGATAATTGACACCAGAACAGACTGAAAATTTCTCCATTGTAGCTGCTGTTTCAAAACATGGAAATAACTCCTCATATAAATTCAAAGACAGGTATTGTGAGCATTGCAATAGAGAAGGTTACACAATTGAAAATTGTTACACCCTAAAGTTTCATTGTAAATATTGTGATAAAAGAGGCCATACTGAGGACAGATGCAAATTCAAAAATAACACATGGGTTTCCAACACCAACACAAGAAGCCAAGGTAATCGAAACAACAATTCACAACAACAGCAACGTGGAACTCAAGGAAACACAATGAATTCTTTTGCTAATGCAGCAGAATCTTCTCAATCTCAATCCACACATGGAGTTCAATCACAAGACATCAATAATTCTCATGGACTTTCCGCTGATCAACTTAGACAAATTGCTCAAAGCTTGTCTATGATGGCTCAAAATCATATTTCACCCAGTACAAGTGATGCTTACGCAACTGCTGCAGGTCTGTCTCTTTTTCAAAATGCTTCAATTAATCATGTGCTTACTAAGCCTTGGATCTTGGATAGTGGAGCTACTGACCATATCTCGTCTGACTCCACACTCTTCACTCAAACAAAATCTTCTTCTATTCCCATCGTCAATCTACCAACAGGGTCATCTGCCTTAATTAAATCCACTGGAATCATACCATTTAACTCAGATATCACTTTAAACAATGTTTTATGTGTTCCTTCCTTTCGCTTAAATTTAATGTCCGTCAAGAACTCACCAAAGGACTTAAATTGTTGTGCCATTTAATTTCCCACCTTTTGTGTTTTACAGGACTTAGCTACGGGGAAGATGATTGGCTTGGGTAAATAACATGGTGGTCTCTATTACATGTCTTCGCTACAACAAACACATGTTTCTTATCAAGCTTCACAACCTCCAGATTTATGGCACATGCGTCTCGGACATCTGTCATCATCCCGCCTTAGATTAATTGCTCCACTATTATCTTCTCATAATATAAATTTTTATAATAAATGCACTGTTTGTCCTATGGCTAAACAGAACAGACTCCCATTCCCTTCAAGTATTATCTCTACAAATGCTCCATTTGATTTACTACATTGTGATATTTGGGATCCACACAAAGTACCAACTCATTCAGGGGCTCGTTTTTTTTTTCTCACAATCGTGGATGATTTTACAAGGTGCACTTGGTTATTTCTTATGCAATTCAAGTCTGAAACTCAATCTCTTTTGTAGTCATTTATTACATTTTCTAAAACACAATTTCATGCATTAGTTAAAGCAGTCAGAGTACGCAATGGAAAAGAATTCTTGTCCATGAAACATTTCTTTCAATCTCATGGCATTGAATATCAACATACTTGTGTTTCAACTCCCCAACAAAATGGGGTAGTGGAACGCAAACATCGCCATATATTAAATGTCGCACGAGCATTACACTTTCAATCTTCTATGCCTCTCACCTTTTGGGGGAATGTGTATTGACCGCTGTCTATCTTATTAACCGATTGCCATCCCCGTTGTTATCTTCAAAGTCACCTTATGAATTATTATACAATCATCCACCATCACTTGATCACTTGAAAGTCTTTGGTTGTTTGTGTTACGCAACGGTTGTCCAAGCTAGTCATAAATTTGACACTCGTGCCAAACGTTGTGTTTTTATGGGGCACCCTACTGGTCAAAAGGGCTACAAACTTTATGACTTATAAAACAATTTTTTTTTGTAAGCCGTGATGTCCAATTTTTTTAGATTATCTTTCCTTTCAATTCAACCACACCAAAACCATCTATAATGCCTTCCAACCTTTCAATTGACATCACAAACAGTTGGGATCATTCATCGATAAATACTTACCCATCCCAACCGTCCTCCTACCAGCCTGCATTCATACTTGAACCTACATCTTCTATAGATTCCCCACCAAATATTGCCGAAGAAAATATCTCTACCCAATCTACACAATTTGCTATGCCTTCCATCGAAAACACCGATAATGTTTCCTTCACTCAAACACCCTCTCCTCCACCTTTACGTCAATCTCTTAGGCCAAACCAACCCCCATCATGGCATAAAGACTATATACTGTCAGCACAAGTCAATCATCCTTCCACGAAGTCATGCACTGTAAAAGGCACTAGGTATCCTCTTTCTCATTTTCTCTCATGCTCGCATATATCTTCTACCCATTGCACCTTTTTAGCTAACATTACAGGTCATACCGAGCCTCAATCATATGCTCAAGTTGTCCTTGATCCACATTGGCAACAAGCTATGAATGTCGAATTAGAAGCATTGCAGCAAAATGAGACTTGGAGTTTAGTTCCACTTCCTGATGGCCATAAGCACATTGGCTGCCGATGGGTTTACAAAATCAAATACAAATTAGATGGGACAATTGAACGCTACAAGGCTCGCCTTGTTGCAAAAGGATACACGCAAATTGAGGGAATTGATTACCAGCAAACCTTCTCTCCAATAGCAAAACTCACTACACTTCGTTGCCTCCTTGCTATCATCTCTGCTCACAATTGGTTTGCCTACCAACTAGATGTTCAAATGCTTTCCTTCACGAAGACTTACAAGAGGAAGTATACATGGAACCTCCGCCTGGTCTCCGCCGACAGGGGGAGAATATTGTATGTCGACTTCACAAATCTCTTTACGGTCTCAAGCAAGCCTCAAGAAATTGGTTCCTTACTTTTTCAACAACCATTCAAAAGGTTGGCTACCAACAATCAAGGGCTGATTATTCTCTTTTCACCAAGGATAAAGGTACCTCATTTACTACGATTCTCATTTACGTAGATGATATACTACTCACAGGGAATGATCTTCAAGAAATTGAGAACCTTAAAAGGTTCCTTCTCACACGCTTTTGCATCAAAGATCTTGGAGACTTGAAATATTTTTGGGCATTGAATTCTCACATTTAAAGAAAGGAATTTTATGTCTCAAAGAAAATATGCAGATAGATATTTTAGAAGATTCGGGCTTCTTGGTGCTCGTCGGATAAATTCCCAATGGAACAAAATTTGAAGCTCACCACCACAAATGGAACTTTGTTGAATGATCCAACTAAATCTGAAAAGTCGATTGGCGGTTGATTTATCTCACCGTGACAAGGCGACATAGTTTACTCTATTCAACACTTAGTCAATTCATGTATGAGCCTCGAAAACCTCATTGGGATGCAGCCATACAAATTCTTAAATACATCAAAGGTTCTCTGGTCAAGGTTTGCTATTTTCTTCCACAAACAATTTAGCTTTAAAGGCTTTTTGTGATTGATTGGGAGGTTGTCGTACCACAAGAAGATTAGTCACGAGCTATTGCATTTTCTTGAAAATTCTCTTGTGTCATGGAAATCCAAGAAAAAGCTAATGTTTCAGATCATCACCAAGCGGAGTATCGAGCTATGACTAATACATGTTTGAGTGACTTGGCTGCGTTATATCTTACAAGATTTAAAGGTTCCACAAATAGCTCCTACACCATTATTTTATGACAATCAAGCCGCCTTACACATTCGACAAATTCATGTTTTCCATGAGCGTACAAATCATATTGAAATAGATTGCCAGATAGTTTGAGAGAAATTACAAGCTGGAATGATTATTCCATCATATGTTCGTACTCAGTTCCAATTAGCAGATGTCTTTACAAAAGCATTGGGAAAGGATCAATTTGAGACGCTGCGAGACAAGTTGGGACTTCATGATATTCACTCTCCAACTTGAGGGGGAGTGTTAAAAAATATCATTCTAATAATTATTGTACATTTACTTTCCTTCTTCTTGTATATATTTTCCTTATTAGTTTGTTGAATATCCCGTTGATAGTGGATCACATGTCTTATGGCTTAGATGTAGGAGAATAATCAATAGTCTCTCTGTATATATGGACTTGTATGTTGTCAATGAAATATACAAAATACATTAAGCCAACTCTTTGCTTTTCCTATCTATTTCTTAAGAGGTATCAAAGCGATGCTTTACATTTATTGTGTTTTACAAAGACGTAATAGATCATTGCAAATAACTTAAGAATTAGTCTTAAAGCCTCTTTACTTGATAAAACAACTACTCCTATTAGAAAAGAGAATGACCATTTATCTTTAATCGGTGGATATCAAAATCTAACAAGTTATGAAAGCGGGAACCACACCTCCTGCCACTGACAACGTAGAAGCTTGGATCGATGCAGATAGAAGAAATGCACAGTTGAATGCCAAAGCAAGACATCATCTGATCTGTGTAATATCTCCAGAAGAGTACGAAAAGATGTCCTACTATTCTACAACAAAAGAAATGTGGAACAAGCTTTAAGTTACTTTTGAAGAAACGAATAAGGTAAAGAAACATATAATAAGTCTTTTATTGCATCAATACGAGACTATTTGCATAAAACAGGGAGAAACAATACACAAATTCCTTGGAAGTTTCAACAACATCATCACTACCTTGAAAAACTTCGACAAGATATATCCAAATGACGAGCTGGTAACAAAAATTCTAAGTTCATTATCAAAAGAACTGAGACCTAAAGTGACAACTCTGAAAGTCGCAAAAGATCTCAATACAAGTTCACTTGACTGGTTAAGAGGAAACTTAGTGGATCATGAAGTCGAACTTAAGCCAAATGAAGGATCCTCACACAAAAGAGGAATGACACTAAAAGTAGTTAACAAATCAAATTTATCAAAAGATGATAAAAGTGATACTGAGTTGCAAATAGATGGAGATGACGAATTCAACTTGATGGTCAAAAAATATGTCCGCTTTTACAAAAAGAAGCTCACGAAGAAAAAAGAAGGAAACAAGAAAACTGGAAACAGCAGATTCCTATCAAAAGACAGCAGTGGCAATAACAATACACAAAATAACCCAATCATATGTTATCATTGCAAGAAGCCTGGACACATAAGACCAAAATGTCTTCTTCTTCGAAAGGACAAGACAGAAAACAAAAAACCCAAAAAGCATGCTATGGCTCCAATTTGGTTATACGAGGATTTTGATAACTTTGAAGAATAAGAGCCTAAGGAAGTCAACAATATTTGTCTTATGGATAAATCAGGTGATGATGAGGTATATTATTCTAACTATGATGTTGAAGTTGATGAATTGAAAATTGCATATCATAAATTGTTTGTTCAGTTTAAAAGGTTGACAGTGAAGTATTTCAAAGAGGTTGAAAAGTCCAAGAACAATGATGCATCTATGAAGAGTAAGATTAAATCAATGGAATCTGCGAATGAGAATTTGGTGACCAAAAATATGTCTCTTGAGGTTGATTATAAGCAAAAGGTCTTTTTAATAGGAAGTTCTGAAAAAAAAAAAAAAGAGTAGCTAGGTTGAAAAATAAGTTGCTAAAAAATGATTATGAAAAGGTGAGATCGTCACTTTAGAACTTGAGAAAGAGAAATGTGCTAGAAATAAATTATCTCTAGAAAAAGATCTAGCGAATTACGTTGATGGAAGGAACAACCTTGATGCATTGCTTGGTAGTGGTAAATACATTTTTGATAAAGTCGGAATAGGATATAATAAAAACAATAATATCAAGCCATACAGGAACTTCTTGGTCAAATCTAGCAATACCTATAGCCAAAACAGGAGGAACATGTTACATGATAGAAATTATATCAACTTTTATTCATCTGTTTTGTGCTATTATGGTAGATATGGTCATATTAGTCATTTTTTTTAACTTTCATAGAATGAGGCAATTATACCAAATGTATGTTTGGAGACCAAAAGATCAAGTTACTAACCTGAAAGAACTCAAAAAATTTAAGTACTTAGAATGAGATAATACTTTTCGCAAATATGTTTCAAAACAAAACAAGAGAAAAATAATGAATAGTTGATAATGAGTGTTCGAGACACTTGATAGGTGAAATATCACATTTCAACTATATTGAAAGAAAAGATGAAGTTTGCACAAAAAATTCAGATTGGAAAAAGGGTATTATATTTCATCAATGAGGAGCAATTATGGAAGATACTTTGATAACAAAAAATTGAAGATTTATGTGACAAAATGATTAGATTGTAAGAAATAAAACTAGATTTTTAGTTAAAGGTTATAATCAACAGGAAGGTTTTTAGAATATAAATAAAACTGATTCATTTTCCCCTACTCTTTGATAATGACAAAGAGAAAAATTAAGATGACAATATATTTTGTTGAAAGATGTATGAAAGGAAAGACTCCTTCTAATAGTAAGAACTTATAAAGTCTAAAGGTTTTTTGAAACTCTTCATTATTAGTTGAATTTTGAAAATATATTTGTTATTGTTTTCATTATCAAAAGGGAGATTGTTAGCATGAAGTTTATTATTTAACGATTTTGATAATAACTATATAATATTTCAAAATTAAAATTAGATTTACTTCCTTGCATAGATAACGATATTTTCTTAAGAGGAAATAAAATGATAGGAAAAATTACTTCCTTTCTTACAGAGCCTTCTTAATAAGCTTTCCTTATTAACATATTTCAAAATTAAAATTAGATTTACTTCCTTGCATAGATAACAATATTTTCATAAGAGGAAATAAAATGATAGGAAAAATTACTTCTTTTCTTGCAGGAGCCTTCTTAATAAACTTTTCTTATTAACATTAAGGAGGATCTTACCCTTTTCAACAATTAGCTCAAAAATTTTTATCCAACAAAATGATATTGAAAATTTAAAGTCAACTTAGAATTAAGATGAAGCAGCAGTTAGTTGAAGAAATTTACTATTTAAAAGAGAGCAACATCACTTGAAAAAAATCATGTTTAATATTCTTTAAATGTAGATTAATTAAATTTCAAAAGTATGTAATAATATTTTAATAATATTTTTAAATAACATATTTCATGAACTAATAAATTAAAATTAAAAAACGAATTCAACTTTAAAATAATTGGTGATATATCTCAATAAAATATATAATCAAATCTCCACTGAGTTGTCCTCGAAGAGTCTATGCATTCAAGCCCACATTTTAGAATGTCAAGAAACTCTTTAGAAAAGCCGCTTCCATTCACACCGCTGTCTAACATATTCAACCAAGAAATTAGAAATGTACTATTTGTACTCCTTATTGTTGTACGTTCTAGTGTTCACCTATGACAATGAGTCAGCTGGCCATGTGCACTCTGCTTGGGTCATTAATTAGCTTGATTTTTATATCATTTTTTGTTCTTTTTTTTTGCAAATCCAAGCTATCATGAAGAAAGAAAATTAAGTGCACAGTTAAGTGTTCGCCTATGACAATGAGCAGTCCTGAATTGGAGCAAGGCTAACAAGAAACTTATTATCTACATGCTCAAGCAACCAAGAAATTTATTATTTTAAACGTTATTATTGCACATTTTAGTGTTCACATATGACAATGAGTTGGCCGTGTGCACTTTGTTTTGATCTACTTGGCTTGATTTTTAAATCATTTTTGTTATTCCATCGCCAGCTATCATAATTAATTTTCATATAGAACAATTTCTTAGCGACGTGCACTCTGGTTTAGTTATTAATTGACTTGGTTTTTAATCCATTTTGTTATTGTAATGCTAATGCCAGCTATTAGGATGATAGAAAATTCATATTTAATAAATAAAATTTACTTAGTCACGTCAGTAGTTGCACTCTGTTTTAGCTATTAATTACGAGATCTTTTGTGATCCGTTTTGGTTATTGCGAAGTCAACTGTCGTGAAGATAGAATAGAATATTGAAGGTTTCAGTTTTCATATATAATAACTAGTTCTAAAACCCATGCTATGCACTGGTTGTTGTAATATTAATAAAAATATTAATTATTAGTCATAACTTTATGAAATTGTTATTGTTACGAAGGATAAAACTAATAAAAATTAGAATTAAATTATATTATTTAATAGCATTAATAAAATATATGTATTAATAAGAAGAATGATAGTAAGTGAAGAATTAATAATTAAAGCTCAATTTAAAAGTTATATTAATTATAATAATTAAAGAACCATAATAAATTTTAAAATTATATAATTGTGAAAATAATAAAAATATAAATTTAGCACAACTTATAATAATTGTGGCAGTAATTTGTAAAATAAGAAATTATAACGAAATTAGAATTATCATATGTGAAAACAATTAAAATAATAAGAATGATTAAAGAAAGATAACATTTCTTATTATTAATTATAATGTAAACAATATAATTAATAACTTCTTATTATTAATTATTATTGTTTATGATTTTGGCAAATTTAACTGTATATTAGTTATTATAAAAAATATATTATTATTATTAAAATGTTTATTATTATTCGTAACATTATGAAATTGCTTATTATTATAAAGTGTAATTTTTGTTATTATTAATCGTAAATTTACTATGTAATTTTATTTCTATTATTATAATTACTGTTAAATGTTATTATTATATTTATTGCGCACTATTTATAAAATATTATTATTATTATTAAATTCCTTAATAATATTTAAGATTATTATTATTATTACTGTTATTTTTATTATGATTATCATTATTAAGATAAATTCAATAAATATTTTAAAAAAAATGTCGAGGAGGCTTGGAGAAAGCGTCGCTCGCGAGGGCGAGGGCGAGCTCTCACCCTCGCGAGACTTGGAAATATTCCAAACTTCGCGAGGGAGAGCGATCGCCCTCGCGAGCGAGGCTTTTACCAAGCCTCGCGAGGCTAGACATGCTCCAAGCCTCGCGAGGGCGAGGTAAGATTGAATATAATTTTTAATTTTATCTTTGTAACTATTATTCTCTATGGGCTTATAAAAATAATAATAATCATAATAGTGTATAGTTATAATAATCATAATTATTATTTTATGATTATTGTAATAGTAATAAAATAATGTTATTACCATTATTTAATAACTGTTGCTAAATATTATTATTATTATTATTATTTTATGATTATTGTAATAGTTTATAAAATAATGTTATTTCCATTGTTTTAATAACTGTTGCTAAACATTTAATAATGAACTTTAATAAGAATATAACTTATGATTAATAAATGAATTGTTTGAAATGAATTTGCTTATTATTGTTTATAACTTTATTGAATTCGTTACTATTACGAAGGATAAAACTAATAAAATCCAGAATTAAATCATATTATTTAATAGCATTAATAAATACATAATTTATTAATAATAAGAATGATAGTAAGTGGAGAATTAATTATTAAAGCTCATTTTAAACAATTAAATTAATTAGAATAATTAAAGAACCATAATAAAATGTTAAAATAATATATTTGTAATAAAAGAAATATAAAAGAAAGATAACAATTTTATTATTAATTATAATATAATTTGTAATAAAAATATGAAAATCCTATAAAATTACATTTGAAGAAAAGATTGGAAAAAATAAAGCATATTACTATTAAAAATTATTATGGCTATTTAATTGTTCTTAGTAATTTAACTGTAAAAAATGCGATTTAATGATTAATTCTGTACGTTATGATAAATTGTTAATGCCAACACGATGGCGTTTGAGCATTAGAGACAATAGGACACGGTAGATTTGGATTCAAAATTGAAAAGTAATCACAAGTAAAAAATTAACATATTGCATGACATAAAATAAGATTATGAAAAAATAGGAATATGATAAACAAAATGAGTCCCAAAATGTGAGAGCCATATTTAGACAAAGTACAAAAGATAGATCATTTACTATTTAAGTACAAAATACTTGCAGGTCCCAAAATAGATACATAGTGTATTAAACAAAAAGTAGATGACAAAAAAATGATCATTCTTGAACATTTCACTGTTAAGTTAACTTTTCTCTTTTGATTTTTGTGGTGAACTTGGTTGAAGACATTTTGGTGATATTAAATCACATATAGGAATATCAGTCTCAGAAGTTTCTGCAATTGGTCTCTTCATTTTGAAAATCTGGGGTGTCACTTGAGCTGAAGAAACAATGTCTATTTCAGTGTTACAAATTGCAGCTCTATCATCCTGTAATTAAATAAACTCAATAAGGGGAAGGCACAATACATAAATATATTGAAAAAATAGATGTACATACTTTGTTATCAACCTTAGAGACAGAAATACACTCATCCTGAATATTTTCTGAAAAGTAGCTGAGTGAATCAATGCGATTTGAGTCCTGCAGAATGAAAAGTATGTTATAAGAGAAGCAGATACGTTGGCACTTTCTATAGATTACTATGTTATTGTTTTTTTCATCAAACAACAAAATTCAACTTTGTAAAGCAAGAGATTATCTTACAATTTCAGATGCAGAAACTGATTGTGGTGCATTGGATTGAATAGAATCCTAGCATTAATTTAAATGAATTAAATTAATCTTTCATGTGTGATCCACATTATACATAATATTAATGGTATGTAATGGTATGTACGTACTTATTCTTTCACAATCGGTAATTCTGACAGAGGCACAATATCAATAGGAATGTTACTTAGTGATTCATCCAGAATTGAATCCTGCAAAGTAGAAGTTAATAATTGATTACCGAATGCCTATTTCCATGTAATTAATTTAACAATGAATGGTTTAACAATGAGATAATATGTATCTGAATTATTTAATATAGTGTCAATTAAAAGAAGAGAAAAACAGGTCTGAATACATCTAAATTCTAGTTTCTAGTTTCTAGTATCTGAATACATCTAATTTGTAGTTTCCCTCAATAGCAAATCATCAAGATTCCACCTTTCATACACTAAATGTAGCAAGTAGTCCAACTTCTTACAAACTCTTCCACCATATAGGGCAATTAGGAAGTACTTGCTTTATGAAGTTCGTAACCAAACAGAACGAAGTTTGTATCATACATTGTTTGAAACATTACGTATGAAGAGAAAACAGTCTCAAATCGATGGAAGTATCCAAAGAATCAGAATAACCGATCGATACGGGTTCTAAGGCAATCCCAAAAGTTTTGAAACCATTGTCCATCAGAGAAGCACAAGAAAAAAAAATTTAATGAAAAAAAAGGAGACTATCAAAACAAAAGGAAATAAAAACAATTGTTTGTTTTCGACTATAAGAAATAAAAGCTATTCTTTGGACCTAATATAATAAATATCCAGCTAATTGGCACTTATCCAACAACAAAAACATGAAGAAGATTAACAAAGACAATCTCTAAATGTATAAACTCAACAAAGCAACCAAACTGCCATTGATCATGAAGCTATGAAAAGAACTATAATTTTGGTAACAGAATGCAAAATATGAAAAACCATTTATACCAAATTATGGCGAAAGCAAAACCCATAGAGTTCCCAAAACATAAGAACCTAAAACTTGCATTTTTGTCCTAAAAAAACAACTAAAGTTAGGCATCATGCAAACACCACCAATAATTAAAACAGATAGAAAAGATAATCGAGTCAATAGAACATTGTAACAACCACATTACTTCTAAATGTATCAATCGACTGCAAAATAAAACCCCACCAACATTAAAACAAAAATTCATAAGAAATGTGTGAAGTGGAGTAATACCTGAGACTGGGGTGGAGAATCCAGGTATTTATTGATCAGTTCCTCATTGCAACTAACTTTCTTCACAGTGAAACTTGAAGATTTGTTGATTTTATTAAATTCTGTGACTTGTACCTTGAAAAGATACGTTTTCTTAACCAAGCATTCTAAGTCATCAGGAAACCCATCTTCATCTCTTTCCTAATGAACAAATTAATTGTACATAAAACACATGAAAGAGTAGGCAATTTTTGATAAAAAAAAATAAAGAATATAATCTTTTACAAACCTTAATTAGACGATTTCTGAGATCATTTGCACTAACTTGAATCAATTGGAAGGCTTGATCATCAAATAACACAAATGACTCCAGACCATCATAAGCATCTTTTACTTGAACATGTACTTTATATCTAGAATACAAAAATATATCAAAGATTAGTGTATATCGTCATAGAAAATTAATTTTTCATAAAATTCAAAATCATGATATACCTCGTTACAATTCTATTTGGAGTGTTCCGACATTTAAAGAACATGAGTAGGTCATTCTCAATTTTAACTTTACATCCATGAATGGAGCATGCATCAATGTACCAATTCTGCTCAGTTTGGATCTTTCTAATGGTTGCAAGAATAGTATAAATGCCATTCTGTTGTAATGTTATGAAACTATGGGTCAGCTTGTAAAATGTAGGTGCATAAATTCAAAATGAAGAAAAGAATTATGTATTTTCAATTTACCTCACACCGTCTCAGTTCTGTAATCTTTTTTCTTGTTTCAAGAGATAACAAATCATTCAAAGGGGATTGACTCAAGAAAGGATGATCAAGCTGTGAGTATCTTTGGGGACATATTGCGAAGCACTTGAAATTGTTTGTCTTCCAATTGTCGCTTAATTGAACTGTTCTTATTTGTTAACCAGCACTTTTGTACATATTTCATGGTTCATACATTTGCTATGTATTTGTTACAAGCATATTTAACTAATCATTTAATGTCCATCCTTTATTAAAGATCCTCTCAAATGTTTATTCATAAACACAATTTCATCCAATATTCGTTGAATCATTAGCATTACTAAATGTCATTATCTTAAAATTGATTCATCAACATCTTTTTTCAAGTTTATCCTAATAGTTAACTGATTTTTTTATATATATTGTATAATCTATTATTTGATAATTTTTTGCATCCTTGTGTCAGTTGTTTACACAATTGAGTTCCAGAAACGTGGCTTACCTCATGCTCACATCGTTCTGTTTTTAAATGATAAAGAGAGGTACCATAATCCTGAAGAGCTTAACAAGATTATTTGTGCTGAGATTCCAAATCCTATTACTGACACAACTTTATATAATATTGTCTCAAAACATATGATGCATGGGTCTTGTGGAAGTCTAAATCCTAAATCTCCATGAATGAATGAAGGTAAATGTGGAAAGTATTATCCTAAATCTTTTGCAAGAATCACTTCTTTTGATGTTGAAGGATTTCCCATTTATAGGAGAAGAGATGATGGTAAGTTGATACACACAAAAAAGGTTGACCTTGATAATCAATTTGTTGTTCCTTACAACCAGGAATTGCTTATGAAATATGCATCCCATATAAATGTTGAGTACTGCAATCAAAGTTCATCAATCAAATATCTTTTCAAGTATTTGAGCAAGGGAAATGATCGAGTTACTGCTGCCTTATATGATCATAGTCTGAGCAATAATGAAATTGATGAACCTAAAATGTTCTTAGATTGTCGATATATTTCTTCTCATGAAGCATGCTCTAGAATATTTGGTTTTGAAATTCATTATAGACAACCATCTGTTGAGAGACTTTATTTTCACCTTCCTAATGAACAACAAGTATACTTTACAGAAGGGCAAACACTTGAATCAGTTGCTAAGAAGCCAAGGAACAAAGAGAGCATGTTTCTTACTTGGATGGAGGCTAACAAGAAATTCCCAGAAGGTAAACATCTTACCTATGCAGAGTATCCCTCTAAGTTTGTCTTCCAAAGTGAGAATAAAAAATGGAAGAAAAGACTCAAAGGACTGAAAATTGGAAGAATGATTCATGTTTCACCAACTGTTGGTGAACTTTTCTATCTCAGACTTCTATTGAGTCAAATGAAAGGCTCAGAAAGCTATGATGATATAAGAACTGTCAATGGAATAATTTATCCAACTTTTATGGATGCATGTTATCAACTTGGGTTACTAAGTGATGATAGAGAATATATTGATGCGATTAATGAAGCATCTTTGTGGGGTACTGCTCATTATTTGAGATCTCTATTCATTACAATGCTCTTGTCCAGTTCTATTTCAAGACCGGAATATGTATGGGACAAGACATGGAGACTTCTAGCAGAAGATATTGTTTATTCTCAGCAAAAAAATATGGATGCAATGGTGAGCAACATAATCTTCAAAATCATTCCAAACTACTGTACTTTTATTTGTTCAAGCATTGGATTATATTTCTCTTCATACTATTTCAGTTTCTGTTAGTCAAACCATAAATTATTTTATATCAAATATTCCTTTCAATATTCCAGCTTTTTAATGTTTATACATTAGTATCGTTATATCTTAAGAGCTGCTTCACACATTTGGTCTTATTTTTTGGTGAAAACTTTTTCAATACTAACAGCTGTTTTTTTAACAGCTTTAAGACTAACAGATTCTCAACTGCAAAATTTTGCTCTAGCAGAGATAGACAATCTCCTCAAAGGCAATGGTAAAAGCTTGCAAGATTTTCCTCCAATGCCTATTCCTCAAGGCCATGTTGATCTGGATTTCCACAATAGACTTATTGCAGATCAGTTAAACTTTAATAGGCAACTACTTTCTGAACAGCTAAGTACTCTTTTGAGCACAATGACTGCAGAACAAAGAGTTGTCTATAATACAATTATGGAATCTATAATTCAAAACAAGGGATGAACTTTTTTTTTGTATGGCTATGGTGGAACAAGAAAAACTTTCATATGGAACGCTCTCACTTGTGGATTAAGATCAGAAGGGCATATTGTGCTCACTGTAGCATCCAGTGGTATTGCATCAACCTTACTTCCTGTTGGACGCACTGCTCATTCTAGGCTTGTTATTCCTATTCAATTGACTGATGAATCAACATGTAATATCAAACAAGGAAGTTTCAATGCAGAGTTGTTGCAAAAAAACTAAATTGATAATTTGGGATGAAGCTCCTATGGTTAAGAGGCAATGCTTTGAGTCTCTAGACCGCACACTTCGTGATATTCTCAGATTTGACGTTCCTGATAGTCTTCATAAACCCTTTGGTGGAAAGTCTGTAGTATTTGGTGGTGATTTCAGACAAATATTACCTGTAATTCGTGGTGGTTCAAGATATGACATTGTTCATGCATCTATGAAGTCTTCTTACTTATGGCCGCTTTGTCAAATCCTAACTCTAACAAGAAACATGCGATTGCATGTAAATTCTCAAAACACTGATGCTGATGAATTGAAAGAGTTTTCAGATTGGGTGCTTAAGATTGGAGATGGAAAATTATCAGAACCTAATGATGGAGAAGCAGTAGTGGAAATACCTTCTGAATTCTACCGACTGAGTTTCATGATCCTGTTGCAGCTATTGTTGAGTCAACTTATCCAGAGATTAAAGATAAATTTAATGATCCAAGCTACTTGAAGGGCAGAGCTATTTTAACTCCAACTTTGGATGTTGTTGATAAAGTTAATGATTATATTCTATCTCTTATTCCTGGTGAAGCTAAGGAATACCTAAGCTCTGATTCTATATTTGCAGCAAATGAACAATGTGAATTCTTGCAAGAATTGCATCCGGTTGAGTACTTAAACACATTGCAGTGCTCAGGCTTGGCTAATCACAAATTGATATTGAAAGTTGGAACTCCTATTATGCTCATTCAAAATATTAATCAATCGGCTGGACTTTGCAATGGCACACGACTTATTATTACACAGCTTGGTATTAATGTTGTAGAAGCTAAACATATATCTGGAACTCACTTTGGTGAAAGAGTATACATCTCTAGAATGACAATGACACCTACAGAGTCAATTTGGCCCTTCTAACTTCAAAGGAGACAATTTCCATTCAATATCTCATATTGTATGACGATAAACAAAAGTCAAGGCCAATCTCTTGATTATGTTGGATTGTATCTTCCAAGACCCATTTTCACGCATGGACAATTATATGTGGCAGTTTCAAGGGTGAAATCAAAGCATGGACTCAAAATCCTGGTTCATAATACAGAAAATGAAGCATTATCTCAGACACTCAATGTTGTTTATAAAGAAATATTTCATGATATTTAGCATTATGCTTCATTTATTTTGAAACATTTATGAATTGTTTAATATTATATTTTTTGGACTATCAACCACATGCTAATATATTTGGTTCTTTCTTTATTAAATCTTTGATTTGATTCATTTATGTTGTAGGTTCTTTGCTTATATTTGTTATTTACATTTTATACATTGGAGCTTTAGTTTTGATTTGAGTGTTTTTTTTTCATATTTTGTTTCATTCATATTTTGCTCACTTATTTGCCTTTTATAAGTAAAAGGCATTTGGAATGCTTCACTAATTTATCTTTTCAGTTTTTTATTCATTGAGATTTTATTTCCTAACACATCTTCCTTGAATTAAATAACTTTTCAAGTAATGTGAAAATGTCTTCCATGAAAGTCAACTACATTGGTCAGTTGCATACTGAGAAGGAGTCTTGGAAAATAGCTGTAAGAATTATTAGGCTGTGGAACGTTTGTTATCGAAACTCCCCTAATGTTGTCTCTAATCTGCAAATGTTGTTGCTTGATCAGAAGGTATATTCATTTTCCATTTCTTATTATTGATATTGATAGCTGAGTATGTTAAAATGATTATAGTTTATAAACAAATATGTTGTATTTTGACAGGGAGATAAAATTCATGCTACAATTGGAACAGAGAAGTTGGTGACCAAGCATCGTGATTCAGTTGGGGAAGGCAAATGTGTCATCATACATAAATTTGTTGTGGTTGACAATTCTGGAGATTATAGAGCAAGTCAACAAAAATATAAGATTAATTTCCACTTTGGCACAACAGTCAATGCTGTTGATTTGGATATTCCTCTATTCTCTTTCAATTTCGTGCCATTCACAGATATTCTGGAAGATAAGATTCCTAAGGGTTATTTGATTGGTAATCATATATATTTATTTCTTCAATGGTCTCCATTTATATTTTTATCAAGTAAGTCATTTATGATATGATTTCTTTATTTAGCCTTTATTGATTTCTTTATTCTTGTCAAACAAATGTCCTTGGAGAAATGACTTCATATGAAACTTGTAATGAATTCCAAAGGAATAATCTCAAATCAAAATTTCTTAATCTATATCCGATGATAAAAGGTTATCTTTACTTTCAATAACTATTCTCTTATACTCTTTGTATGCAAAATAATATTTATGCATTAATGTTATTTTTTAGTAACAATAAGATCAAGTGCACATTGTTTGGTGAATATGCTAACTTTTTGCTGAATACAATGAGGGATACATAAGAAATATCAATCGTTATTGTTTTTCAGCTTGCTATGATATCAAGCTCTGCTGGTACATTATTTTTTTCAAAGCATTTTATGTAGTTCACTTTGTTCATTTTTTTGAAAAAAGCTTAACATATCACATTTTTCCGTGCAGGAGAAATCAAGATTTCTAATGCTTGGAATGCTTCAAAACTACTGATTAACCCCGACATCCCTTCTGTTCAAGAATTTAAAATGAGGTAATTATATTTTTATGATGACTTATTATCATGTTATCTTAAATTTGTAACATTGCATATATATGCACTACCTATTTATTTAATTCTTTTTTACTTTAGCCTCAGTTCGATAATGGTTGAGGAAACACCTTCGTTAAAAGGGAAAAACAACGTTAACAGGTCAAACTAATAGAAAGTCATGATACAAAATGAAGAATAATGGAGAGAGAAATTACCAGCTTGAACATTCCCAAAAATTTTGCCTCGCATTAATTAGCTCTTTCATCAAACAATTTAACTTCATCTTAAAAACACAAACTATTAGATCTGGTCTATCTTGTGCTTTCAAATTCAAATCCTTTAATCGACGTATCAATTCTGGCCAAGTCGGATTACAAGTGAAAGTAACACAGATATCTGGATAGCCAGCCCATTTACAAATGGCCATTGCATCTTGATAATTTTGTATCATATATCTTGGCCCTCCAATAAAATTTGACGGCAAAATTATACGTTTACCAACAGACGCACTTGATGTATGCCCTTTCAATACTGCGTTTGAAACAGTGCTATAAAGATCAGCTCTAAGTTCTTGTTGATGAGTTTTAACATAACTGATTCTTTGATTTTCCATCATTGTGTATCCATCAACAACAAATTGTTGGAACAGTCTCCCAGCATGTAATAGAAGAGAATTTTCATAATCTCTATCTTGCATTCTAAAGGCTAAATACTCCCGTAATGTGACTTTAGTCTTCTTTTTAGTACTTGACAGTGATGCATTACTATGAGAGATATCTTCTCTATATCCTTCTATACCATAAGGAAATAACAAAGGATATTGCAAAGGAAGATAGGCTGGATGCAAATCATGTACTCTTTGTAATAGCCCATATTGTGTTTGAACAATAATATCCTTCCCAATAACTGAAGTATCCACATCATCAACCACTAATGCTGCTACCTGTGATGGTGTAGGCAAGTTATAAGTTCCGCCATCACTTTCTCTTTTGTGGATTAGTCTGAGCTTCAAATCCTTGCTATTAGAAGTTTGAAACCTATCTCTTGCCATTCTAAAAGCCTGAGTCAATATATTATAACTATCAAGCATCTCCTTCAAATTCATTACAATACTACGATCAAGAAAACTGTCATCATCTTTTGATCTGCAACTGGAACATATAGTTTCATAATTGGAAATGAATAATGAGATAAATTTTTATGCAACACGTGACGAGAATTTAAAATTTACCTTATTATAGTCATTCGATTATCAATTTCATGTTCTGTATCAAATACATACATTTGGGAAAATTTTGGTGGCTGGCCTTCAACTGGAAGTAAGCTGCCAATATGATGATAATTTTGACCAGACATAACAAAAGAATAAGGACTTTGACCATCATTAAGTGACTTGTCAACCTTTCCTCCCATAGAAGTGAAGCTGAACATCATGTTATAAATCCTGATATATTTCATGAAATGTTTGGATATTGCCAAATGTTTACTGAATACTAACTTCCTGATATACTCTGGAGGTTGCTTCAAATGTGATAGTTGAATCTTGCCTTGAACACAGCAAAGACCAAATCTAGGGTTAATAGTGTGCTTACATTTTTTAATCCTCTCACAGAACCACATTTGAGCTCCACAGTAAGTGCAGATGCATTGAGGATCACCAAGATCAATATATTCTGTAAAAGATAAATAATTCTAATCTTAACTAAGGCAATAAGAAGTTGTGCAAAAAAATGTTAAATAACCTAAGAGATATTAAACCTTTATGTGCAAAGTAAGTACTTTCTTCAATATTATCATCTTGATTAACATCAGTTGCACAGTTTGCATCATCACTTTGAACTGCAATAATAATAAATGAATTCAAATATGCAATACCCTATAAGTAGATTGGATAAAAAAAATAGAATGTCTCAATCAAATTATATAAATTGAAAAATAAAATATGTGAAGTGTACCTTGTTCAATAGATGTAGCATTCAATTCATTAACAATAGCGGTAACAAAGAAGAAGAAAGAGTTACATAAAAATTTGAAAGACAGTTAATTTAGCATATTTACAATTATATCCATACCAATCACATTATTATCTATTGTGCTGCCAATTTCATCTGATAGTCCAGTTTGTAAATCTTCTGACGCAAGATCAGTCATGTCATTGCCTTCATTATTTGTATAATCTTGCAGTGGAACATTTAGATCTGGCTATCCAATTTCAGATGCAATGTTTGAGGTTGTATAATCTTCCAGTGGAACATTTAGATCTGGCAATCCGATTTCAGATGCAATGTTTGAAGCCTCAATGTTGTCATGAATTTTGCAATTGCAAGTTATAGCACTACAATTGCCCATACTTCTAATTATATGTGTTCCTGGCTTCATCGCTAAGGGATTTGCAATTTGACATCTCTTGGAGATTAAACATGGTGAACTTGCAACAGATTGAATCTGAGGAACGCTATTGACTTCAAAAAATTTCCTTGATTTGAGCCGTTTTTTTTAGCAACCAACTTCCTCTAAACATAAAAGAAAGTATATGAGATTGGATAAGTAACCAAAAAATTGGAAATTTTTTATATACAATCAAACATTGACAAACCTGGAACAGCTAATGAGTTAAAATCTTTGAAAAGGTTCTTAGCATAGTTTGAAAGATCTGTAAATGGACGCCTTTGCTTGAATCCAGAATATGTTAAACTACTCTTGGCTAAACTGGATGCTTGGGTTCCATTTGCTTCAGAAATTGGTATGACACCATTATGTCGTAGATGAGTTTCAACTGATGATATTCTTCTTTCCCAAAAAGACAGATTTGGAAGAATTGAAGAGGAAGGTTGTAAACAACAATTTGTCATATTATTTTCATGAACTCCTAACAATAACAACACAATAAATGAATGTGAGCAAAAATGGACGTACTTTAAGTTTAAAAAAATAATGCAAAGACCACATCATATATATATCTATTAAATGAGCATAAAGACTGTCATTGTACCTCCTAAGACACCAATAGCAGTTGCATAATCTAGTTGACAAGCTGATGCATTTTCGTTGAATATTGGATCTTGATTTTCTTCAAGATGAAAAGAATTTCTACCATTGGACTTCATAACTTCACCCTTCATACCACATTGATTTGTCATTGAAACCACACGATGAATTCTATATTGGTTGCACATGATCCATTGTCTTCTAAGGCAGTTTCAATAGTTAAACCAAAGCAAGAACATATATAACAACCTGATATCCATGCCGCTAGTTTTGCTCAACAACTTGTGAGAGAAAGTGTTGTAACCTATTGACCTATCATATATATGCATGCTTGTGCAAACCAAATTTTATGCTTCATATAATTGATACATATGATTACAATTTTCAATTAAAAAAATATGTATCACCTCCACTCGCAACTTCTTTCTTTGGTTTTCACGTCGAGGCTCTTGTCCTACAAAATTATTATTGTGGTTAATTTCACAAGAATAGAAATATAAGCGGTTCAGACGAAGCCATAAGGAAGGTAAAAGAATACCCAAGAAATAACACATCAAAAATAAAGGAATAACATTTTAGGAGAATGTTAATCTTGACTGATTCAAGCCTAGTGACAACAATTATATACCACCCATTTCCAATGAACCCAGAACAACAAAAATGACTATTAATTATGTGCAATCTATTTCAAAAGTACGAGGAACAACAAAACCAAGAAGGAAACAATGGAAAATAATATGTCATAAAATCCAAGCTCCATCAATTGTCGTAGTTAAAGAGTCAATTTTGCAAGCGAAGTTTCACATGCAAAGTCAATAGGCAGATGTGGGAAGTGTAAGAGGTGGAATAGAAGGCATTAGGATTATTTTAGTAGAAAGCCATGCATTAAATGGTCTGTTTAATGCAAAACGTTATTCGTGAAGCATTAATTGGTGGCATTACAATTATTTTAGTAGAACAGCATAATTTTTACTGCAAAGAAGCATTAAAAACTCTATTGGAAGTAAAATGTTATTCCAGAAACATTAAATGGTGGCTTTACGATGATTTTAGTAGAAAAGCATAATTTCTACTGCATAGAAGCATTAAATACTGTATTAAAAGCAAAATGTTATTCCAAAAAACTAACCCCTTTATCAGCTCCACAACTACAGCAGTGAATCAGGAAGTTCGTCGTGCAGAAGGCAGGAACTTTATCGTATCCACAGCTCTGTGTACACTGTAGACAATCCAGTAAAAGAAAAACGTTCTTTTTTGTTTGGCTTTGTTTAAATAAAAGAGAAGAATTCCTTAAATGGTGTGCGTAAGTTTTGTTTTAATAAGAATGGAAGAAAAGAGCAAATAATTCTGTTGCTTTGGAAAAGGTTTGACATTGACACTATGTAAGCATTAAATGAGTTCAGAAGCATTAAATGCTTTATGAACGTTAGCCATTGAAAGGAGAAACAATTTTAAGCAGGAAAGGATAAGTTTGTGTAATAATAATAATAATAATAATAATAATAATAATAATAATAATAATAATAATAATAATATTATTATTATTATTATTATTATTATTACGATCTTTATAATTATTAATATTATTTAATAAATTCTTATTATGATGATGATAATAATAATAATAATAACATTTATTATTATAATTATTTTATAAGTCCATAGATAATAATAGCAACCAAAAAATAAAATAAATCATATGCTTGGTAAAAGTAGCAAATAATGAATTATCATAATTTAAAACTATTAAATTAATATGAAATATTAAAGAAGCATATTAAAATTAATAATAATATAAATGATGACAATAGCATTATCAATTTAATTATTATTGTTTATGATTTTGGCAAATTTAATCAGTATATTAGTTATTATTAAAAAATAAAATATTATAATTAAAAATATTTATTATTATTCATAACATTAGGAAATTCCTTATTATTATAAAGTGTATTTTTTGTTATTATTAGTCGTAAATTTACTAACTAATTTTATTTCTATTATTATAATTACTATTAAATGTTATTATAAAATTTATTGCACACTATTTATAAAATATATCATTATTATTATTATTATTAAATTCCTTAAAATATTTAAGATTATTATTATTATTACTGTTATTTTTATTATGATATTCATTATTATTATTAATGAAATAGACTTCCTCGCGAGGGCGAGTGCTCGCCCTCACAAGCGAGGCTTTTACCAACCAGTGTACACAATTTAGTGTAAGAAAAGCGTGACTTTGTTTAAATAAAAGAGAACAATTTCTTAAATAGTGTGCTAATAAATTTTGTTTTGTGTAAGCATTAAATGAGTTCAGAAGCATTAAATGCTTTATGAACCTTAGCCATTGAAAGGAGAAACAATTTTAAGCGGGAAAGGATGAGTTTGTGTAATAATATTATTATGATCTTTATTATTATTATTATTATTATTATTATTATTATTATTATTATTATTATTATTATTATTATTATTATTATTATTATTATTATTATTATTATTATTATTACTACTACTACGATCTTTATAATTATTAATATTATTTAATAAATTCTTATTATGATGATGATGATGATAATAATAATAACTTTATTATTATTATTATTTTATAAGTCCATAGATAGTAATAGCAACCAAAAAATAAAATAAATCATATGCTTGGTAAAAGTAGAAAATAATGAATTATCATAATTTAAAACTATTAATTAATATGAAATATTAAAGAAGCATAATAAGAATTAATAATAATATAAATGATGACAATAGCATTATTAATTTAATTATTATTTTTATGATTTTGGAAAATTTAATCAGTATATTAGTTATTATTAAAAATAAAATATTATAATTAAAAATATTTATTATTATTCATAACATTATGAAATTCCTTATTATTATAAAGTGTATTTTTGTTATTATTAGTCGTAAATTTACTAACTAATTTCATTTCTATTATTGTAATTACTATAAAATGTTATTATAAAATTTATTGTGCACTATTTATAAAATATCATTATTATTATTATTAAATTCCAAAAAAATATTTAGGATTATTATTATTATTACTGTTATTTTTATTATGATATTCATTATTATTATTAATGAAATAGACTTGCTTTCATGAGGGCTTCCGCCCTCATGACGAGGCTTTTACAAACCAGTTTTCACAATCCAGTGTAAGAAAAGTGTGACTTTGTTTAAATAAAAGAGAAATTTTCTTTAAATGGTGTGCGTAATAAAAAAATTTTTCACATGAATGGAAGTAAAGATCATATAGTTCTGTTGCCTTGGAAAATGTTTGACATTGACACTGTATAAGTATTAAATGAGTTCAGAAGTATTAAATGATTGATGAACCATTAGGTATTGAAAGGAGAAAAGATTTTAAGTGGGAAAAGAAGGAATAAGGATTGAGATTTAAGTATATAAGTAGATTAGTTAACCATGTATTCAGTGCCAACTAAGACACGCTTTCTTTTCTATCCTCTATAATAATTAGTTAACCATGTATTCGGTGCCAACTAAGATAAGCTTTCTTTTCTCTCTATTTTCTATTTTCTCTTTCTTTTATCTTATGTCATCATATTGGAGATAATGTATGAATTAGGTGTGAAGATAAGATATGTTTCATATAATTAAAAGTTAGGAATTTTTGTTAAAAAATGTTGAATGTTTATTAACTTGTTTGCAGTTAATTAGCTAACTTTGACACTTTCTGGATTTTCATTTTTAATGACTTAAGTTGTGCATATAATTTGAGTTAAATTTATTTTAGATAATAGATGCCACTTAATTCATAAATACAAGTGTATACAATTAGTCAAAATTTAGCAATCATATGATTAAATATGGAGTATAATTTTGGTGAACTGTATTAACTTGTAAATTTTTAGGCCTAAGATTGAAGCATCTATATCAATTTGTATTTCTTTAATGTGTGATTATTTTCTAACATGAATTTTTTTCTAGAACTTGCTTGGAATCGACTTGAGATCACATTTATACATGCGTGCACAAAATGATAAAAGTCATCTTTGTTTTAACCCTTTAGCTTAACTAGCCAACCTAATTCAATATCCTTTGTTAAACTTCTTAAGCTGAATCCTTTTTTCTTGATAAACCCACAATAAACAACTAAAACCTCTCATATCTTCACCTATCATAAATGTAAGCAGGCATTCTAATCATAATTTATGTAAAGTTTATTTAGAGAGATATGGAAAGTAAGGAAAAGAAAAAGATGAAAGGAAATTAAAGAGATTTAGATTTGAATTGTGTGTTATAATGCTGCGTTTAAATATCAATACATTGATTAAAAAGGAAAAATAAAAGAAAAAAGAAAAGAAAGGAAAATAAAAATAATAATACAATACTGGAAAACAAGTTACGAAGTAATCTATCTATAGGGAATGATGATGTTGACTTCTTTGTGATTGAATTTGTGTCTCCACAAGTAGTTAGGCGCTTTGCTAATGCTTATGATTTTTGCCCTTTTCTATTTATCATTCCTTACCTTTACCTATAGCCCAATACAACCTTGAATAAAATCCTTTTGATTTAGGCATGTTTATATTTCAAGTTGTGAAAAATTGATGAAAAAGCAAGCATATGGTAGAATATTTGTATTAGAAGAGTTTGAGTGAAATAATGAACCAACAAATACTTGAGTGATTTGAGCGAAATTCAATTTGTAAGAGTTCACTATAATTAGGTGCTAGTTTTTGAAATACGATTGCTTTAAATTGAGTTTGTTATATTACTTGAATGACTAGCTTTAGAGCACTCATTGGTTACAAAATTGTTTAACTTTTGAAGTGTGCACTATCTACTATTGTGAGATTTGGAATAAAAGTTGATTAGTTGGCCAATTGATTGTAAATATAGTTTGTCGAGGACGACCAAAAGATTGGTGTGGGGGAACTTGATAAATTGTTATTTTTGTGCTAATTTTGGATATAAATCTCTTCAATGTGTTAAAATTTTTATTTAAAATTAATTAATTTGTTTTTTATTTTTTCTTAGATAATTTTCAACACATGAGAGATGAATTTGAATAAAAAAGGCAAGAAAAGTAAAGACAATTTGAATTTCCAGTTGACAAAAAAAATAATTGACTAAGCGTAGGTACATACAAGGAAAAAAGCTTATTTAAGAATCAAGTTGTTGTCTTTTAGTGAGAGATCCACTGCCTGATTATGTGGGGAGTGTATCTGATAAAGATAATGATAAGAGGGAAGAGATGATACATCTAGGAGATCATCTTTTACGTTTGTCGACTGCTATTTTTCTTTTATTTTAGGAGTTTTAGATTTTGTTGAAAAAATTGCAGAGATAGAGACAATATGTCCTGCTACTTTTCTATTAGGTTTTACCTCTATTATGAGGAGTTAAATTCTTCTTCGTGGTTGAAGGGACCATGGTATCATCTAGTAAGTGTGAGATTTTTTAAATAAAGTATATTTCATTGATGAATATTAGGTATCTTCATATTTGCTTTTATGATTGAATTGATTGATTTTTAGAGTGTGCAACTAAGAATTGATTGATTTGATTTACAACTGATTAGTAGGATTTGATGTTCAATTGTACTAATTCAAAGTGACAATTAAGATTACTATTTTTACGTTAGGGATTAGAAATTCTAGGACAAATACTTATCTAGATTAAATACATATTGTATGTGTATTGTCTTGCTTATCGCTTCTCTTAATTCTTAAAGCTATTAATTAATCAAACTTAAGATCGTATCTATGTTGTTGGTTAATAAGAGTGATTAGAATATATATTTGCATTCATTTAATCTTCAGAAAAACATCACCCAATGAGTATTTGTTAATGAACTTAATTTTATATCAAAGATCCATATTAGTTTGATAACGCATTGACACTAAACTAAGATTTGTTATTAATTTTCAGATTTAAATATTTTCATTTATTTTAAATTTTTGTTATTTTAATTTCTTTAAATCATGTTAATTCAACGCGTCTCCCTTAATTTGTTTTAGTTTTTAACTTGTATAATATTTACTAATATATTTTTAGTGAGAATGATTCATACTTTCCACTACTACATTAATTTATATTACAGAAAGTTAGTTTCTTTTATATTTAACTGTAAGTTAAAAATATTAATACATACAAGGAATGTAAAACATACTTGGGTCTTTATATTTTCAAGAGAACTTTTTGTTCAAACATAAGAAAAAAATTATTGTTAAAAAGAATCCGCAGCTTATTGCATTCACATACCTGTGTACCCTTTGTCTACATGTTCTAGCAACCAAAGAAATTTATTATGCTACACGTTAATGTACTTTTTAATTTTCACATGTAACAATTGATTAGCCATGTGCATTCTGTTCTGCTCATCAATTGACTTGATTTTTTAATCATCTGTATAACAATTACTTAGCCATGTGCTCCCCGTTTTAGTTATTAATTGACTTGAGTTTTGTAATCGTTTTTTGTCGTTGCAATGCCAGCTATCACGATGATAAAAATTGAAGGTTTTAGTTTTTGTAAATAATAATTACTTAGCGATGTAAGTAGTTGTACTCTGTTTTTAGTTATTAATTAACGAGATCTTTTGTAATTCTTGTTGGTTATTGCAATATTAGCTATCAAGAAGATATAAAATGAAATTAATGAAGATTTTAGTTTTCATATATGATAAATAATAATCACTAAAATCATGTTAGTAGTTACAATCTATTTTAGTAATTAATTAACAATATTTTGTATACTCCTTTTAGTTATTGAAATGTCAGCTATCATGAAGATACAAAATTGAAGATTTTAATTCTTATATACGATAATTAATTACCCATGTTCGTAATTGCACTATGTTTGAGTGATAGTGCACTCTTCTCGCAAGTTATACAATACAAACTAGTAAATTACGAATAATATGTCTGAGGTTAAGAAGTTTACGGAGAATGTTATGAATGTTGAGGTTTGTTTTGTTAAGAATGTTATGATTGTTTTAATCACCTGATTTGTAAACTCTCTCATAAATATTATAATTTTCATATCCAAAAAAGTTTAAAAATCTTAATAATTTATTTAAAAATATTAATCAAAATTTTATTAAATTTTCAAATATATAATTCTATTAAACTATTACGTCCAAATTAGAATTTTTATTAAATTAGCCTAAATTTGAAACTTGACAAACGATATTTAAACAAAATTTCGATGAATACCATGTTAGATCGGAACCACGAGAATAAAAGAGTGATGATGTATGAACTGAGTCTTGACAAATTTTAGATCCATTTCATATTCTGGATCATGATTTAGAAAATTGATAAAATCTTTATTTGTAAAATATATTAATAATCACTTTCTGTAATTATTAAGAGTATTAAAATTATGTAATCATTAAGAATTTGACCTGAATGACAGAACTAGTTGTATTTCTTCATTTCCTAGATTAGTAGCTTGATGGATTGGAATTTTAAATTTTGTGTTCAAACATAAGAAATTGTCTCGTTGTGAACATTTTCCTCGAAAATATCTAGCCCATGAATTTCTTAAAAATCAGGAAACTTTAATTTGTGCTCACAGAAGTTTGATTTGGGACATCAAAAAAAAAAAGCAACCATATCATAATCTTATTGTACAAAAGAAACACAAGATACCGATTCATCTAATCGATCAAGTACAGCACTTAATTCCATTAGACACTCTTCTAAAACTAAGATAAATCTACAGATACAGATCAAAGGTAACAATGTTTATACTAACACAGCATTACAGCAGCTATAGAAATCGGCAGAACTACGTAATTAATAGTTTTTTATATATATAATTTGTGGTGAAGCATGAAGTTTAATGTGTAAATAGCCTTAAGTTCAACATAGCTGATCACTTGAAAAGTTTAGCCTTCACGCCTGAAGCGGATTTAACAGCAGACTTGCCCAATTGATTGCCTGACTTCATGACACTGGAGGGATCAAATGCCTTTCGGATGCTGAAGGCTGCGAACGCAGTCCCCAGTGCATTCCCTGCAGCACCAAGTCCTTCGCTGGTAGCTTCTGCTGCTTCTTTTCCATACCTACAGTTAATACGACAGATATTCAAAAAGAAATAAATCTTTTATTTATTGAGTTGATCTCCAACTTTTTGACACGTAACACAAACTTACTTGTGGCCTACTAAATTAGTTGTGACGTTGGAGGATTTTGACAGTACATTCTTTCCAACTTCTTCTGCAGCATCACACACCTTATCTAATTGTAAGAAATTAAGAAAGGAAGCAATCAATTAATCCGCAGACTTTGGTAAAGCAATGAGATGCATCAGGAAAAACAAAAACTGGAGGATTATTATGACAGACGTACTGATTCCTTCGAAGGACGCTTGGATGAATTGCCCTGGAGCGCAATTATTAAGGAATATCCTGACCGGTTTTGTGTTCAGAACTGTCCGGTTAAACGCTGAAGTTGCGTACACCACACCAGAGAGAACCCCGGTAACCACCTTCTCTGTTTGTCTTGTTACCCTCTTAACCCTGCAATTCCATGCATATCAAACCCTACGGATTCATTATTTGAATATACCTGTATATATGTAAACTAATGAACATGGTATTTTAAATTTCAATCTACACTGTAATTGCAACGACTGGACAGTTCCTTCAGCAATTATTGAAATTAGTTTCGATTCAGTATCCAATCATGAATGCAACTGCAGTAATGTATTATTCTGCAGCCCGTTAATTAGTTCAAACATTTTTAACGGTCATTGATTAAGAAAAATTAACTTAAATAGGTACTAAAGGTATTGAATCGCCAAGGCATAAATGCGTAGATGCAAGTAATATACATCGTTCTCCAGTTACCTTCTAATCCTCCTCAAAGTGTCAGGATTAATCTGGGATTTTGAGTTAGAAGTCATCTTCTTCTTCATAACCTGATCAACCCAGTCCAACATCCCCACGGTCGAGTCTCCATATGAAAGAATCCCTTTTATCAGCTCTGTGGAGCCCTTTGCGACTAACTTAGCAGGCATGCTATCGTACTTTCCAATATCTGGTTCTACATGGCGAAAATATGCTTCGCACTGCCCAATTTCTTTCTTGTTTTCTAGGTTCGTATCTTCTGGCCGTGTCTCCTTCGAACCTGATCTGTTTTCCACGTTTTCTTCTTCCTGCATTGCCTCCTGCTCTTGAGTTTCATATACCAAAAAGTAACTGTAGTTCTGCAAGATCCCATCAAATTCCTTTAACTGATCCTCTGGATCTTTCCTCTCAATTGTCAAAGAGTAGATCAACATATCCTCCGATACATTATCACCGTCAGAATCCAAACTTTTGTTGACAACATCATCTTTATTGTCCTCTTCCTCACTTGACATAGGGTCATCTTCACTTTCTGTAGGGAAGGGGAGCTTGAACAAGTAAATTGAACCAGGGAGTTTCCAAGTGGTAGTGTCTTTGGTTAACAGCCACTGAACTTCCTCCCCGACGCGGAAAAGAACAGTGGGGATGCCATCTCCTTGGGCTAGGCTGATAATATAGAGATCATCTTGAGCAAGCTCAACAGAGCAGCTTCTGTCCATAAGACTGATGGCGACTCCTGGAACTTTGATTAGCACCGGTTCGGTGGTCACCGCCGGGACCAACAACATATCTTTGGGGGAGTCTTCAGCAAGGCTGCTTACTACGTCAGAATTGAGGTTTGGTTGAATTATGGATTTTTCATGATCAATATTTGGAGAAGCCATTGCTAGAGGAAGAGAATGCTCGATGAAAACTTAGTTTAAAAGTTCAAAACTTAAAAATTGCTTTCAGAATTTCTGATGTACATTTAGGTCTTTGAAGAGGAAACTACATGACAGTCATACTGGAGTCTAAATTTTTTGTCCAATTTTATAGTGTTATATTGTATCAAATGAATCTTAGCTATTTATTTATATGAGTCTCGCCTGAATCTTGCATAAATAAATGCGGATCTTGCATAAATAAATAGTTGAGATTTACTGAACACAATAAGATATCATAAAATTGGACAAAAAATCTTGTCTCTTCATCTAGAGCTTTGCGGATACTAGGCAAGGGCGTAATTGGAAGGACAAATGGGTGGTAATTAGCTTCTTGCCAGTTTCAGAGATTGACTTTGCCTAGGCCATTGATTTGGTATGTTATTGTTGCGCACTATTTCTTGGCTACTTCGTTCAAATCTTGGATGGGCTTTAACTAAAGTATAACTGAAAATTTTTCAAAATTCTTAAAGGAATACAATTTTTAAATTTAAATTTGATTCATTATAAAAAATTTAAATTTAATACAACTCATAAATTTATAATTTTAAAATTTAAAAAATTATATAAATATAATTACAATATACTGATATTAATTTATATTTTAACATATAAAATCTCGAAAAATTTTAAATAAGACTTTACAATTAGAGAATCTCAAATGCATCTTTTTTTTCATATTTTACTAAATCCCTCTTTTTTCTCGATAACATTTTTTCAGATGTTTAAAATATTATACTTTATCCTCCGATAATAGTATTTTGGAACCATGGAACATGAGGCACTTACAAACAAGAATGTAGAAATCACTATAATAAAAATAAAGAAGTTGAGGGGATAACATCCCACATCAAAAGCTTAAACCGTCAAGAACCAATATAAAGAGAGACCCAAGAAAAAACTTGTCTCAAGGAACCTTCAACAAGATGAAGCTATATTCGGGAACGGCTAGAATCAAACACAAATGGAAGCACAGGAAATAAAATTGAAAAGATAAAAATAGAATATGAACAGAAAAGCAGGTTAGAAGAATATTGGTCAACAGAAAGAACTCTAAAATAACTTGTCTTTTAGAACTCTAGCAAGAATGTTGGTTAATGAAAAGACCCCCTAAAAAAACTTGTCTCTTAAAACTCTAACCTCGGGACACTATAAAGGAAGACTACTCCTTCGATAAGTCAAGTATTCTCAAAGAATACAGAGAAAGCCAGAATGTTCTCAATAATACTCAATATTATTTCAGAATGAAAATTTCCTTTAAAAGTATATAGAAAGTGCCTATTTATAAGAAATACTTCTTAAATTAATGTCCTAAGGAAGAAACTAAAAAAAAAAGAAACAAATAAACCCCTAAAAGGAAAAAAAATTAAAAGGTGCTTACTAGATGACTTTATTTTAAGAAAACAAAAAAAACTAATTAAAACATGATCTGAACATATTAGACTTATAGATCACGTCCTTCTCCTTATTTTTAAGTGGCACGTGGTTGTCACATTGTATTTTAAGTAAGTTCTGCCAATTAGACTCCATGTGGGCCTCTAAACATTTCATGTGGGGTTTCAAGAAATAAGACAATGCCTCTTAAACCTTTATGAGATGAAACCTTACTCAACAACATGGACTTTATCTCTTGAAGGTCTCGGATTAAGCAATTCAACTTGCTTCATTGCTTTAGCCCTAGCTGTTATCATTGAGTCTCCAACATCTTGTAATGGAGCTCTAGGAACAGTAGGCTTAAATATTGGGCCTTTGATATGAGAATTTTGTTCAACCCCTTGACTTGCACATTCAAATTTCAAATCTGATTCAATTTTAACTCCTAAGCCTCCTTTTACAAGTATGTCCATGCAAATCATGTCCTAGGCTTCATTGAGGCGGATCACAGAATGTATGAATTTCAAATGCCCACGGTTCTCCATCACATGAGCTGAAAAAAGAGCTTTGTCGTAGTTACTCGAAAGACTGATTGTTAAATCTGGTTCATTGTGAATCTTAATCTCATCATAAAATGTCAAGGAAAGCCATATGTATTCATGAACTTTATCCACTACCTAGATGATAACCTCACTAAATTCAACATCATCCAATTATACAATTGATGATGTCGATGTTGAAATTTAGGCGATAATCTAAAATATAAATTAAAATATCAATATATCCCACCAACTAAAACAAGATTTTATAATTTTGAAACATGTAAAGATAATAAGATTAGAGGAATACCTCTTAATAAAGGTATTAAAGTTGACTAAAAATAGGGATGGGTTGACCTATGGACTAGATTTATGTGTTTTAATGAATCAACGATAAGTCAAGCTCATCCTTAGACCAACTCAAAGTTCAACTATTCTAATTAAAATGATATCATTTTGTTTAGAATAGTTGAGCTTCTAATAAACTTAGTCTTAAACAACTCAAGTTTGGACTCAATTAAAAAATTTATTTTATACTTTCAATTAAAAAACATTTTAAAAATTTATCAAAAGTGGCGGACTCATTGCAATCCCTAATTAAAATTTATGATTTCTTAATAAATTGTTGTAAGATAAGAATAAACTATAAAGAAAGCATCTACACTTCTTTGAATTCAATTCATCAACCTTTACTACGTAACACCACAAAACACTCATTTTGATGATACATCAAAATACATTAAGAATACAGTAATTATGCTAAAATATATTTTATGGTAAGTTATGAGCCTAATGTATAGGCCTACGTAAGATTGAATGGGCCAAAGACTTGTAGTATAATTAGCGATATAATATCCTATCTCATAAATGATCAAACATTACATGTATATTGATTGTGATATATTTGTGTGCATTTGATAAAAACAAAACTAAATATCACTAGATAAATGCAATTATCATTCTTATAAAATAGTTTAGGTAAGTATGAGTGTTAATTTAACGAGGAGTACAACTACTAGTACTAATAATTTTTGTTATATATTTTAATAGAATAAATGTTTAACTTAAAGGAAAAGATTATCGAACTAATCTAAAATAGCAAATCAAAGTAACGAAGCAAAATTGAAGCAACCAATAGATAAATAAGATCTAAGTGTAAAATCCTCTTATAAAACCGATCGACATAAATTCTGAAATTATAATTGTATTATTTCTAAAGAAATATGCACTTATCCTTTAAGTTGATAGATTGAAACATCTTTTAATCAAAATCCTAAGAATGCCTTAATTTTATTATGTGAATTAGTATGATAGATTTGATTCTAGCCTATAAGATCTATGAGGTCCTAACTCCATAATTATATGCAATTCTTATTATTTACATCTTTTTCTATTCATAAATATGTTTTTCAATCATTGTATAAGAAATCCAAATTTGAATAAAAACACTAGAATATTTTAGTTCAATCACAATAAGTAATCATGAATAACTCATAATAATATATGAGTTTTCATTAAATTAAATAATTAATCTAAAAAGTAATTTTAAAGCTTATCTCATTTAGATCTATATGTTAATTTTGTTCGTATTAAAATAAAAGAAACTAATAACAATCAATAAAAAACAAGATAAAAGAAAGAATTATCATAGAATTTGAAATAATGTTATTTGTTAAATCTTGATGAAATCTTAAATTTTGTCTCCCTTCTTTCTTTTCCTAGATAATCTAATTTGACTCTTTTTTTTTAATATAAAGGAGCTAAAACATAATTAATCTAAGTCGCACAAAATAGGAAAAGAAAGATAGGAAGTAGGTGAAGAAAGATATTTCTTTCATCTTGTGTAATGAACATTGATTTGAATATATACAATTGTTCTCCTATTGCTATTGGCTAGTTGTCCTAGAATCAAGTTGACACTAACACGATTTGCTTGCTATGCTATGGTACCCGTATGCACACTATGTACAGAGATGGAAAATGCATATGTATAGGGACAGAAAAGAGGAAAGGACAAAAATAAAATAGGGCCTGTTGTTGTATTAAGTGAAGCCCATTCAGTGTCTACTTGGTTTTTTCTAACACACCCCGGTCAAGCTGAAGTTGTGGTTCAAATCCAACAACTCCAAGCTTGCAAACTAGATTCGAGAAGCTTCATGCGGTCAGAGATTTTGTAAAGATGCCTGCAAGCTGTTGAGTTGTCTTCACGTGCCTCAGCTCTAGGAACCCTAGATTGACGCAGTCACGAACCAGATGAAGGTCGATCTCGAGGTGTTTCATCCTCTCGTGGAAGACCGAATTTCTGGAGATGTAGATCTCAGCCTGGTTATCGCAATACAAAGGTATGAGTTTCGTGATTTGAAGCTGGAAAGTGTGTAATATTTGGGTGATCCACTTTAGTTCGCAAGTAGTCGAGGCTAGGCTTTAGTATTATGATTCAGCCGAAGAGCGACTCACCATTGATTGCTTTTTTGTTTTCCTGGAGATCGGCGATTTCCCGAGGAACACACAGAACTCTGTTAAGGAACGTCGGGAGAAAACGTAGCTTCCCCAGTTCGAGTCAGAGAAGGCTATAAGGTTGGGGCTTTCCTCTGCTGCGTGAAAATCCTAGATTCTATGTTCCTTTAGATATTTGAGTACTCTTTGGTGCTTCCCGGTCGATAGTCTAGGGTTACACATGAATTGACTAAGTTGTTGAGTAACATATGTGATGTCAGGTCTTGTAAACCCTAAGTATTGTAGTCTCCCCACTAGTCTTCTGTACTCCTCTGGTTTGGCAAGCAACTCACCTGTGTCAATGGTTAATTTTGTCCCAGGAACTATGGGCGTGGTACAAGGTGTACAATTCAACAGTCTCTTAGAGGATGTCCCATATGTATTTTCCTTGAGTAAGTATCATTCCATCTGTTGCTCTTGCTATTTCAATTCCCAAGAAGAATCTTGCATACCCAAGATCCTTGATAGTGACCTCTGAATTTAAAGCTTTCTTAACTGAGACAATGTGTTCTTTATTTGCACCTGTAATCAGTATATAATTCATATATATAATTACTGTCATAAAGTCATTTCTTGTGCCCCTAGTGTATAAACAATGATCTGCTTCTGATTTAGTGAACTGCATTGAGGATAATTTTAAGGACAATTCTTTATTCCACTGTCTCCCAGCTTGTTTTAGACCATAAATTGATTTAATGAGTCTGCATACTTGGCCTTCCTTAGCTGCATTGTAGCCTTTCGGTGGTAGCATGTATAGCTCTTCCTCTAGGTGACCATGAAGAAATGCATCATTTATGCCACATTGATGTATTGGCCAATGTTTAGATGCAACTATAGCCAAAAATATTCTTATTGTTACCATCTTTTCCACTGGAGAAAAAACTTCAGAGTAGTCAGCCCCTTCCTTTTGACAGAATTCCTTGGCTACAAGCCTAGATTTCAATTTTGCCACTGTTCCATCCGAATTCCTCTTCACTTTGTATACCGACTTTGAGGCTATGGCCTTCTTCCCTTTAGGTAGTTCTGTGAGTCTCCAAGTCCCATTCTTCTCTAATGCAGACAATTGTTCATTCATAGAGTTCACCCATCCTTCATCTTTGCTAGCAATCTCATATGATAATGGTTCAAAAGTTCTAGAGACATTACCTATAAAGGTGTTGTAATTGCTGATGTGCTTGATGTTGAGCATCTTTAATCCTTCTTCATTTGTTCCTGCAGGACAACAGATTTGTGATGTGACATTGCCATCATCAAGGGAGTGAGTGGATTGTTGTGCTGTGGCTTGAAGAACGTAGTCTTGCGGGTATTTGAGAGGTATGTGGGTTCTGCTGCTTCTTCTTTGTGTGGGGATAATTGGCATTGTGTCTTGGTTTGGTGAATTTTCGGGTAGGTAATTGTCAGATGGCTGGGAAGTTGTTTTTGTTTGTGGTGTGGCAGCTATAATAGGTGTTTGTGTAGGATAATATGCTTTTTCTAGGGGTGAGCATTATTCGGGCCAGCCCGATTACCCAGCCCGGCCTGAATTAATTCGGGTAAGAAAATGTCAAAATACGGGTAAATCGGGTCGGGCCGGATATAACCCGAAATTTTTTTGGGTTGGGCCGGGTAACTCTGAAAAAAATTCAGGTTACCCGATTACCCTTCTAATAACTCTTATCTCCCCTCTTCTAGTAACCCGAATTAGGTTTTAACTTTTCTCAAAAATCAAATCGCACTCGCACTATTGTCTATCGCAGTCCGTAGAAACATCATACATTGATACACATTTGAGAGTGCTCACTGTTCACTCACGGTAAGGAGTCCTTATCTCTAACTTCTTGTTCTTCTCTGTTCTCTCAATTCTCAAATCAACACGCTTGCGATTTCTAGAGTTTTCTTTTGGGTATTTTTCTTCTAACTTCTGTTCTTCTCACTTCTTAGTTCTCTGTTCTCTTCCTTGCTCACGGTAAAAGCGAAACATCATACACGTTTGAGAGTGCTCACTGCTCACGGTAAGGAGTCCTTTTCTCTAACTTCTTGTTCTTCTTTGTTCTCTCAAATCAACACGCTTGACCCTCATTCCTCGTTCTCTACGATTTCTAGGGTTTTCTTTTGGGTATTTTTCTTTTCTTCTTCTTTGTGATGTTGTGCCATTCATTCGTGCATCAGTGCATGTATATATTTGTCTGCTGAAGAAATAGCTGGAATAACGTAGGAAGAGTTGAATTAGGTTCCTTTCTACGACAAACTCTTAATTTTCGCATTGTTTTTGAAGGGTCTACCTGCATTTTGCTTCGTGTTGTGATTTTTGAAGGCTTTTGGATTAAACTTGGACGTTAGGTGAATGCTAGAAAATCTAATCTTCTTGAAAGATTGCATTTTTGGCTCTCAAATGCTTTGTGCTTACTGCTTTGTTTGGTTTCTATGTTACATTGGGTTATATCTGATTTTCTGGTTCTTGTTTTGAGATGCGTTCCTTTTGGCTGGCTGCGATTGAGATTGTTACATCACGGGTCAGGAGGGATTGTTTTCTTCTTTCGCTTTTTTCCATTCCATAAAACCGATATGTGGGGTTTCGACTTTGATTCGATTTGCTTCCTCTTGATTAACCAATGATGTGATATGGTTTTTTTTAATCTTAGATTCTTTCCTCAAGTCCTTAAATAAACTTTTGAGTAAAATGGACTGATTAGAGATGTCAAAATATTTTAGAGTAAAACAAGCGTATACTTTTCAAGTCATTGAAAATATGGTGGTGTTTTCTTTTTCAAAGTTGCTAATTTTCTTTAAACCAAAACAAGTGTATTATTGTTGCTCTAAGCTTATAGTTGTTCTTAATATGTTAAACTACAACTTAGGACATTAGATATGTAACTGCTGATGTTTATGGATTATAATTATAGTGTTAGTATGACTTAATGATTTAATAAATTTTAGATGCTTATGTGCACTTAAACCTTGATTAGTAATATTAGTCTGTTCATACTTCATACTCCTTAGATGAGTGTCTTATGATTAGTAATATCTGCATTTGTTGTTGTGTATGAGTTGTTAAGTCTTCATCAGCCTCCCTAGTTCTTGAAGTGTATAAATAGAACATGTTTGGATTCCGATCTTGAATGTTGGGTTTGTTTTTTCCTATTTTTAGATGGAACAAGGAGGGTCAAATAATCCAATAATTCAAATCAACGTCGAGCCTCCGAATGAAGAGGCTAGAGAGGCCTTTGGAAAAGAGATGCCTCCACGAGCAACAAAACGAAAGGCTATGGAAAAAAGATTTGAGGTATGTCATCATTTTACTGCATTTGTGGCTGAAGATTGAAGTAGAAAAGGTAGATGCAATTATTGTGGTAAAGAGTATGCTGCCAATTCAAAAAGTATAGGTACTCGTCCACTTAATTATCACATGAATCATTGCACAATGAGCCCCTGCTTAGATCCTAATCAACGTGAAGTTAATGTAGTTAAGGGTGAGGGGGGTAGTCAAAATATTATGACAGCTTGGAAGTTTGACCAAAATGTAGCTAGGGAGGCTTTGACGTATATGGTTGTAGTAAAAGAACTCCCTTTCAAATTTGTAGAGAACCAAGGCTTTAGACATTTTATGTCTAAAGTTCAACCAAAGTTCGTTTTCCCATCCCGATTTACTGTGTCTAGGGACAACTTCCAACTCTACATAAATGAGAGGAATAAGTTGAAACAATTGTTAAGGAACTCCACCCATAGGGTTTGTCTGACAACGAATACATGGACTTCTTTGCAAAGAATCAATTATATGTGTTTAACTGTACATTTTATTGATAATGATTGGAAATTGAACAAGAGGATCATTAACTTTTGCCCTATTGATAGTCATAAGGGTGAGGCCATTGGTATGCCAGTTGAGAGGTGTTTGATTGAATGGGGCATTGATAACGTGCTAACAATGACAGTTGACAATGCTAGCTCGAATGATACTGCCATTACATATTTGAAAAAAAGGTATAGCACTAGGAAAAATAGTGTTATTCGATGTGAATATTTTCATGTTAGGTGTGTTGCTCATATAATTAATTTGGTGGTTGGTGATGGTTTAAGTGAAATTTCTAGCTCAATTATGTGAATTCGAGCTGCTGTTAGGTTTGTTAGACAATCCCCTGCTAGGTTGAAAAGATTTAACGAGGCAATTGCGATGGAGATGATTGATTGTAAAAAGTCGTTGTGTTTAGATGTTTCAACTAAATGGAATTCGACTTACTTGATGCTTGATGTTGCCCAAAACTTTGAAAAAGCTTTTGAGAGATTTGAAGTTCTTGATCCTAGTTTTAAGAGTGAGATGGAGGGTTATATAGGGGTTCCTACTTGTAATGATTGGGAGGTTGCTAGAAGATTAACATTGTTCTTGAAGCAATTTTATGAGTTGACTTTGAGAGTTTCGGGCTCTTATTATGTGACTTCAAATACTTATTTTAGTGAAATAAGTACAGTGGCTAGTAATTTAGATCAAATGGTAAACAACAATGATCTTAAATTGAGTTTGATGGCAAGCAATATGAAAAGGAAATTTGACAAGTATTGGGGAAATATTGAGAAGGCCAATATGTTCATTTTTATTGCTACTATTCTTGATCCTCGATCTAAATTAGAGTATGTGGAATTTGTTTTTCAGCAACTTTATAATGGGGAGGATGTTTCACGTATGTGTCATAAGGTGAGAGATACTTTGTTTGCCATGTTTAATGAGTACAAATACATGTTGTCACCTCAAACTAGCCGATCATTTGAGAGAGGGCAATCTTCAAGCAATTTAGAGAAGGATAGTGAACCATTTGAGACTATGGAATCCAAATTTAAGAAATTCAAGAGTGCAACGGGAGGTTGGGATACACGATCGGAATTAGATAAGTATTTGGGTGAAGGGGCATAAGCGGATTGTGAAAACTTTGATATACTTGGATGGTGGAAAATTAATGGAGCAAGGTTTCCTACCCTTGCTATCATAACTCGTGATGTTCTAGCAATCCCTATCTCAATCGTGTCTTAGGAGAGTGCTTTTAGCACAGGAGGGAGGGTTCTTGATGCATTTAGGAGCTCATTGATCCCTAAAATTGTTCAAGCACTTATATGTGCACATGATTGGATTAGAGCTTCAGTGACTCGTCATGAGATCAAAATTGAGGAGGATTTGGAGGACTTAGAACGTTTGGAAAATGGTAATTTTCTTTTTTTATGGCTTTATTATTTAATATTTCAATTTGTTATACATTGTGATATTTTTGCATGATTGATTTATTCTCTGATTTATGCTCTTCTAATGTAGAATTGTCACAAATTTCTTTGGAGCCTGGATTACCTGAAGTTTGATGACTTTCATGATTTACCAGACTCCATTAGCAGGCAACAGCAAGTCAGCAATTACTACTTTTCATGGCTGTTTTTTTTTTGTAGAATTAACAAAATAATTATGCTAGTTAATTGAAATATTTGGTTATATTATTAGTGAATACAACTATTTGTTTTGTTTTATATCTCTCAAATGAGATATGAGAATGTAATTCAAGTATTTAGTTATTTTGTGTAATTTTTGGAAGAGAACCAAAGAAAATTTCGTGTTATTCGGGCCAGGTAAGTTCGGGTAATTAAAATTTTGGGTTATTCGGGTCGGGTAAGTTCGGGTAATTAAAATTTTTGGATGGTGAAACACACATGGCTTCTAATTACCCTAACTCTTGGCTTATTGATATGTTGTAACTTTTCCTTGGATACATGCCCAAGTCTAGAATGTCATAAATCAAAAACTACTGTAGCATTGAGAGCAATAATTTCATAATCGTAAAAATCTAAAGAGGGACCTTTTAGGGTATTAAGGGGTAGAAAAGCTTCAGAGTTCAACTCATACAATCCATTTACTGCCTTGATGATAGCTATAACATCATTAGTCCGAAGGTCCTGCAAAAACAATTTGTTAGATAGGAATATGGCAACAATTTCATTATGTGTAGTCAACTTATTTACTGATAACAAGTTTTTGAAGAAATTGGGCATATGTAAGATTTCTCTTTGGGTAATTTTGTCTCCTATTTGTGCATGTCCAATATGGGCAATTTCTTGCTTTGTTCCATCGGAAAGACTCACATGATCGTAAACATCATTATTAACTACATACTCTGTGCAAAGATTCAGATCAGTTGTCTTGTGTGTAGAAGCACCCGAATCAATAAGCCAAGAGTTAGGGTAATTAGAAGCCATGTTTACTCAGTGTGTAGTATTACCTGCATAGTTCTGGTACCCTGAATATTTTACCTCTCCAGTGGTTTTGCCCTTGATTGCCTTACTTATCTCTTGTTGAATGAAGTTTGCAAGATCAGAAGAGATTCCTCTATTTCGTGACTTTTTCTCATTCTGTTCTTGTGTGATTTCTGTAGGGATGTCCACTATCTGTGCCAAGTTTTCTCTTCCCTTTTCTCTTTGTGCAATAAGCTCCTTATACCAGTCAGGGGTTCCATGGATTTTGAAACATGTCTCCAAGGTATGCCCAGTCTTTTTACATTTCTCACAGTACTTATCCTCTTTCTTGGGGTAGAATCCTTTGCCAGTATTGGTGCTATTAGTTTTTCCTCATTTCCTCCAGTTGCTTGATTGTTTGGCTAGCATAGCCATGTTGGGGGTACTGTCCATAGTGGAGTTGACCACCTTTTGTCTCTCTATGATCTGTAGCATAGAAAAAGCCTTGTTTGCAGTAAGTAGTGGCTCTATTAGCATGATTTGATTCACCACATGCTCAAACTCGTCATTGAGTCCCATAAAAAATTGCACAAGTTTGTGAGTGTTTTCTTTGGCAGTAATGGTTTTTGATACATCACAAGTGCACATGGGAGTAGGATTTAAGCTAAACAAGTCATCACATAATTTCTTCACTTTAGTGTAATAAGCAAAAACAGTTAGAGTACCTTGTTTTAGGGAACTTATTTCCCTTTCTATTTGATAAAGCAGTGGCCTATTAGCTTCTCCAAACTTTTCTTGTAATTCCACCCATAGCTCTCTAGCTGTAGGGAAATAGAGGAAGGCATCACTTAGTTCTTTAACCATGGCATTGAGAACCCATGATTTTACCATGCTATTTGCTCTTTTCTATTTTGTTGATAAAATCACATCTTCTGTGGGCATGGTGCAGGACCCGTCAATGAAAGAAAGTTTATACTTGGCACACAAAGCTATGGTCATCGATTTGCTTCAAGTAATGTAGTTATTCCCGTTGAAAGGAGTAGTGACTAGCACAGCTCCTGAGTTTTCTGTATTAGTAACAGAGTAGGGTTCATTTTCGAGTGTAGTTAATATGTTTGTGGCATTGGAGCCATTGTTGTCTCCTGTATGTGCCATATTTGGTTAGGGTTGGTGAATCAGTAGGTTGACTCTGATATCATAAAGGAAAATAGGAAGTAGGTGAAAAAAGATATTTCTTTCATACTGTGTAATGAACATTCAGACTGAATATATACAATTGTTCTCCTATTGCTATTGGCTGGTTGTCCTAGAATCAAGCTGACACTAACACGATTTGTTTGCTATGCTATGGTACCCGTATGCACACTATATGCAGAGACAAAAAATACATATGTACAGGGACAAAAAAGGGGAAAGGACAAAAATAAAATTGGGCCTGTTGTTGTATCAAGTGAAGCCCATTCAGTGTCTACTTGGGTTTTTCTAACATACTCAATTCTCTGTCTGTTCCGTCGAATGAAATCCTGGACATCTAATTTGACTCTTAATTACTCCTCTTCGGTCTCTTCTTATTGCTCTCCTTTTATGCAACATGTATCTCTCCTTTTAACCTGAAGAAGATAAATTTTTTTGACTAAGATAAGTCCATATTAGTCTCGTGTTGGTCAATTACTTCACAAAGACAACTTTGTTCGATCAACAAACATGACCAATACGAGTGAAGCACAGTTTTATATTTGTCCCATATTTCTTATAACCTTTCTTTACATAAAACTTTTGCCAACACGGGTCTCTAACACAAGTTCGTGTTGCCCCCATGTTATTTTAGTAGCTCTTTTGTCGAGTATAAAAGAGTTCATCTTAGGAACACAGGTATGAAGAGCATGAACACATATCCATATTTGGGTTGTGTTCCTGTTTTGTGACTGGCGTGGCAATAGGTTAGGTTAGTTTAATTTTAAAATAAAAAATAATTTTAAATAAAGTTATATCAAGCCTAAAAGTTCAAGATTGAGCTTGACTCGAACTTAGTCTGAAGTTCGAACAAAGGATGTTGAGCTCATTAACTTCTAACTGGCGGGATTGAGACTGGGCTTTAGTGTCATGCCTATATATGGCAAGCTCTCCAAGAGCCATGATGAACAGGACTAACATTGGACAGAAAAAGAGGTTATGTTTAACCCTTATTCCGAATATATGTTTATGTTCAATTCGTATTAATCTAAATTCATGTTAAAACTTCTCTAACCTTACTCCAACTTTTCTAGGATCTAAAATAGGGCCTATATGTATATATATATATGTATGTATATATATATATATATATATGTATGTAAGTATGTATATATATATATATGTATGTATGTATATATGAATTTTGAATTATATACAAATTATCCAAAAAATGAACAAGCAAAATGTTCTTAAATTTATGCTAAAAACATAACCTCATTATTTCTCATCAAATTCCTTCACACTTAAGCATTTATTTGCCTTTAAGCAAATCAATATGATCACTTTTAGCTTAAATAGATGGTAACTCTAGGAAAATATGTCAACCGCATCAATCAAGATTTTCTATCATTCATTCAATTACAAAATTCCCTAAATGATTAGGCAATTAACTATTTATATCAAGTCATAAATCAATTCAATTTAATCTATGTTTCTTCATACTTTAACTTAATCCGCAAAATTCAACCTAATAGATAATATAATTATACATGAGAAAGAAGATGTCTCAACTTTCTAACGTTTTATACCCTTATTAATAGAAAAACAAAACACTAACTTTACATTAACAATGAAGTCATCAGAAGATTGTTTCAAAAGCTACATAATTTTTAGTATAAGAGTAAATACCTTGTTATAATTACTTTTAATTATTCAATTAGATCATTGTTAAATGACTACTAACACCATTCTTTAATGTCAACTTTTTACTTAATATGAAGTTAGCAAAATGAATTTCTTTAATGTTCACTTATTCAACAAATTTTTCTTTTTTGTTGAACATTGAAATAATTAAAACAATTCACTTCTAAGTTAATTATTTGTCCAAATTATACATTAAGTATTAAGTAAAAAACTAAAATTAATTTAATCATCAATATTCATAAATATTTTCTAAATAAATCAAATAAGAATAACAACTAAACTTATAATGAATTATTTTGATGGTGGTCACCCAATATTGTGCTAGTAAAAGTTTGTTATGATACTATTTTTAACGATCCAATTTCAATAAGTCTAACTAGAATTTCCATGCACGTTCAAGAGAATCAAATATTTAAAAAGAACTAAATAGAAAGTTGATTATTAATATCTTTTAAAGACTTATAATCTTTCCTTTCATTTTGTTATAAAATTGTAATGCTCATCTTATGTACATGCTTGGCAAGTTGAACCTAGGGCTCTACCTTGGGCCTAATTTTTTAACAATTGAGTTTTGGATCGAATTTAAATTGCCCACACTCAACCTAACTTGAGACTTGATAATTAAAAAAATGTCATTTTATCTTATAATTATAAGAAAACGACATTGATTTGCTAAAAATGACACTATTCTATTTTTAAATTAAAAAAGAATCATATAAGATCAACTTCCTAACTTGAGACTTGATAATTAAAAAAATGTCATTTTATCTGATAATTATAAGAAAACGACATTGATTTGTTAAAAATGACACTATTCTATTTTTAAATTAAAAAAGAATCATATAAGATCAACTTCAAGCTGCCTATATCTAGTTGAACTTGAGCTCGGTTGTCTCAAGTCCTATTGGGCCTCAAGTCAAAACCAAACTCAAGTAGAAGTTGTTGAGATGGGCTCAATTTTGCGTTGCCCTAACCCAACTTATAAGTTACTTAGAATTTTATAAAGATATCACAATCTCATAATAAAAAGATGAAAAGATATGAAAGATTCCATAAACCTATAAAAAAGATTTTGAATCAATTTTCTAAATAATCATTTCTGATAATTTTGAGTTACATTTTTTAAATAATTATTTATGATAATTTTGATTTACTCTTCTTGTGAAAATCATAATATGGTGAGATTCACCAAAGTTTACTTGTTCATGAACATGACGGTGGGCCAAAGTTGGATCAAACGAAAGCTGGTGGGTTTATAAGACCCACAGACGATGAAAATGAGAAGTAATGCCAACGGCGAAGAACGTGACTAAAGAACCATTCCTTACAAGCTTTCAAAGGAAGAGGTATAAAATAAACTAACCAATATCATAAATACCCAATATCGTAAATACTAAATAGTAAATACTCATTACATAATTTATGTGTTCTAGCTTCCATAAACTATGCTTCTAGCAAGTGTTTGTTTGTTATTATTACTTTGGTGTGTGTTCCCGATGCTATTTATAAGATATATAACTAATTGAACTCGCACTCTCAGTTATCTAAAAAAAATTCAGGATCAAGCCACAATACTCCCCATCAATAAACATACCCAAAATCCATATAAGCATATATAGATATGTACATATAGTGCAATCTATTTGTTATCGATCATAAAAGAAGCATGTTTAGGCGTATAGAAAAGAGTAGAGCACAATGAAAATCAATCTCTTTTCTATGGAATACCTAAAGCTGAAATTTTAAGTGCAGATATGCGTTTACGAGCTATAGAAAACTTCAGTGCATTGCCAAAAGAAAATATAATAAGAAGGGCACATTAAAAAAATTTATAAATTTATAAACAAAATTTAATAGTGCTTGCTTTAACTCATAGAGCCAAATGATTTTCTTCCGGATAAGGATGATTTGATTGAGTAGAGAATTGTGTAAATGAACTGAAAGAGCTGAAAAGAATCATTAAGGTCTGTCACTGTAAGTCTGCTGTTGTATTACCCACGAGGTTGGGAAAAACTTGTACTATACCTTCCTTTGATTGTTCCAACTCAACTACAAGCCTGTCCTTGTCCACGCCTAAGGATACTCGAGAGACTTTGGGACTCTATCTACTTTGATAAGTCCTTTTCGCAAATATATAGGCATGGATTAAACGATATGGACTATTCGGTTAGGCAACGAGTATTTATTAATTTTTGTCGTGAGTGTCTACCATGATTCAAGATAATTTTATTAATCAAATTAATAAAATATTAATAATATTTTAAATTGAGTTATTAACGTTTTAAAATTAATTAATTAATTACAAATTTTAAAATTTAACATTAAATTAAAATTTACAAAAATTTACTTTATCCGTTAAAATAAACGCCTTCTAGGCTTAAGCTATGTTTAGTTAGGGTTTGTTAAAGAAATAGAATGAAATATAATATTATTCTATCATTTGGGAGAAGAGTTTATGTTAAAATGAGAGGAAAAAGAAGATTTCATATTACATCTCATTTCATCGTAAGCAGTAAAAATAAAAACCTTCAATTTAAAGAATTTATAATAGAATATAAAATGATAAACAAATTTACATTATATCACATTATAAATCATTTATTTAAACAAAATTTCACTATAAATCCTTCCATCCTTTTCAACTAATATTTTTTAAATATTACATCTATTTCTATTTCTATTTCCATTTCATTTCATTATAAACTATTACATTATGTTCTATTTCATCTCAATCTCATTCCATTCAAAACCTTGAGGTTCAACCAAAACTTTAAACTAAAGCCCGTTTTCGAAACTATTAGAAAAGAATGCTTTTGCATGAATTACTATTTACTATCCTATAACAAACACCGTGTCTTCCTTTTATTCTTTTTCTTTATTAACTAACTCCTACTAAAAGAAGTAAATAGCCACAATTTTATAATTAACTATAACAGATTCTTCTATAATTAAATTTGAATATCAGATATTTACTGTATTTTATGACAGGCATGGTTGGCTACCGGACTTGTTAGTTGAAGTGAGCTACTGACTAAGAACTCATCTCAATTAATAGCTTACCAATTTTATTTTTTTTTGAGTTATCATAATTCTTTTTGTTCAATGCAATTAATTATTGAGTGAGTGATTTCAATGATATTTTGAGCATTTTATTTACACCAACCTTTTTTTTATAGAGTTGAAAGTGTTAAACGTTAAGTCCAAATCATTTGACCTTCAAAATTGCTTTCTAAATAAGTTTAAACACGTGTAAATTTCATTTTCTTAAAAAAACAAGAATAAAATAAACTAACAAAGAAGGTATGAAATTAGAACGTTTAAACTATATACATGGAATTAAAAAATATAATTATAATTCAATGCCTAAATGTTAAGTTTTCCCAAACTAATGTTAACAATAATGACTTTGGAAATCTACCAGTGTGCGAGTTCGAGTGTGACCAGTGTGGAATTTGTGAAACTGTTTTCTCATTAATTGAAAAGCAGCCAATACAATGTTTTTATACAAAAGAATAAGGCTAACTATCTGGCTAAAAATAACTGCTAAGCTAAGTAGGCTAACAACTAATTAGCAACTAATTAATTATATACAATTGTAAAATATAATTAGCTAACAGCCCCCCTCAAGTTGGATGGTGGATGTTCAACAATCCAAACTTGCCAATGTTGATTTCGAAAGGTTTTACTGCTAAGGGTTTGGTGAAGACATTAGCCAACTGAGATGTAGAAGAACACGGCAAAAGGTATATCACTCCTGCAGCAACTTTCTCTCGAGTTAGATGACAATCTATTTCAATTTGTTTTGTGCGTTCATGAAAGATAGGATTGGCAGCTATGTAGAGAGCTGAATTGTTGTCACAATGTAGAGCAGTGGGTGTTGTACCAGGATGATGAAGATCATTCAAAAGATAATGCAACCATTGGACCTCACAAGCCGTTGAAGCTAAGGCTATGTATTCTGCTTCAGAGGAAGATCTTGAAACTGTGGTCTACTTCTTTGCTTTCCAATTGACTAAGCAATCACCATAGAAAATGCAAAAGCTAGTCACTGATCTTCGAGAATCAGGACAACCAGCCCAATCAACATCAACGAAAAGCTCAAGTGTTGATGAAGAAGAAGCATAATAGAAAATACCAAGACTAGGACAACTCTTCAAATAACGAAGGACTCGATGAGCAGCTTGTAAATGAGAGAATGTTGGCTTGTCAAGATATTGGCTGAGTTGTTGGACTGCAAAAGGAATGTCTGAACGAGTGGAAGTGAGATATAACAGCCTGCCAACAAGTTTTATGTATTCAGTAGAATCTGGGAGCAAAGCATCATCATCTCGAAGCTTGTATGTAGATTTTGCAACCAGAGGTGTTTTAACAGGCTTGCAATCCACAAAACCAAAATCATGTAAGAGATTAAGAGTGTATTTTCATTGATACAAGTGAATACCAGCAGCTGATCGTGCAACTTCAAGGCCCAAAAAATACTTTAAAACACCCAGATCTTTAATCTTAAAGCTTGTGTCTAAGAAAGCTTTGACTTTATCTATCTCATCAAGATCATTTATAGTCAAGAGCACATCATCAACATAGACCAGAAGAAACGTGAGTGAAGCATCTTTCTTGTGAACAAACAAGGAGTAATCAGAGGAAGATTGATTGTAACCCAAAGAAAGTAAAGCTGATGTCAATTTCGAAAACCATTGTCTACTGACTTGTTTAAGGCCATATAGAGATTTCTGAAGTTTTCAGACTTTGGTTTTGTCTTTAGTATCGAAACCAGGAGGCATTAGCATGTAAACCTCTTCATTCAAATCACCATGAAGAAAGGTGTTATTGACATCAAGTTGTTGAAGATGCCAATTATTAGTAGCAGCTATGGCAAGTAATAAACGAACTGTTGTCATCTTACACACAGGAAAAAAACTATCGAAGTAGTCAACTCCCTCTGTTTGTGTGTATCCCTTGGCGACCAAACGAGCTTTGTACCTTTCTATTGAGCCATCTGCCTTATGCTTCACTCGAAAAACCCACTTACAACCTATTGGTGTCTTACCAGCTGGTAAATCAGTAATAATCCAAGTATGATTTTGCTCAAGAGCCAGTATTTCAGCATTCATTACCTCTTTCCAGTGAGCATGTTTAATGGCTTGAGTGTATGTCTTGGGTTCATGAGTGGCAGATATAGCAAGGGTGTAATGCAAATGGGAAGGTGATAAATTATTATAAGTAAAAACAGAAGAAAGTGAATGTGAAGAAGTACCTAGAAGATGATTGGTAACAGCAGTTGAACAATCATAATCTTTAAGGTAACCAGGTGGTTGTCGGTTGCGAAGAGGTCTAGTGAAGGTAGGAAGAGGCGCAGAAGATGATGTGGAAGGATTTAGTGGCAGTGATGATGTAGGGGAAGGCTCAGGAGAGGGGTCTGGTGAATCATATGTGATAGTAGGCTCAAATATGTGTGGAAGAGTAGTGGGAGTGGTAGAGGATAGTTTTGAAAAAGGATTAAAGATTTCATGGAAGGAAACATTTCTGGAAACAAAAATTGCCTTAGTGGATGTGTCATATAAAATATAACCCTTGACATTTGGTTTGTAACCGAGAAAAACACATTTACAAGAACGAGGATCAAATTTGTGTCGGTTTGCTAGAAGAGTGGAAGCAAAAACAAGGCATCCAAAAACTTTGAGGTTAGAAAAATCTGGTTTAGTAGAATGAAGGATTTCAAAGGGAGTGGTATTGTTTAAAAGTGGTGTTGGTGTTCTGTTTATAAGATGAACAGCATGCAAAACTGCATAACCCCAAAAATATTTAGGTGTAGAAGATTGAAAAAGCAATGCTCGAGCAACATTCAATATATGCTGATGTTTGCATTCAACAAGCCCATTTTGCTCAGGGGTTTCAACACAAGATGTTTGATGAATGGTTCCTTTTTGGGCATAAAATTGTGGTGTATCAAATTCAGAACCATTATCTGTTCAAAGAATTTTGATTTTGGTTTCAAATTGAGTTTCAACAAGGGAGAAAAAGTTATGAACATGAGTTCGAGCTTTTGATTTTTGTTTCATCAAAATAATCCAAGTATATCGACTATAATCATCAACAATGGTTAAAAAATATCTATGATCATGAATAGAAACAATGGAATTTGGTCCCCAAATGTCAACATGAACAAGTTCAAAAATCTTATTGGACTGTGTAAAACTTGTAGGAAAAGATAACTTCTTTTGTTTTGCAAAATGACATGTATCACAAGCTGAATTGCTGAAAAAAGATAAATATGGTATATAATGCTTGAAAAGTTTGAGCCTATCAGGAACATAACCGAGTCTATGATGCCAAAGATTGAGAGTTGGTGTAGTTGCAATTGTAGCAGAAAAAGAAAAGGACTTGGGAGGAAGATCCAGGATGTATAGACCATGGAATACTTTAGCTGTACCAATCATCTTCCTCGATGGTAAAGCATGTATAGAGTAAGTAGTGAGGTGAAAATTAAGGAAACAAGATAAACAAGATGTAAGCCGAGTGACAGATAAAAGGTTAAAAGCAAAACCAGGTATGTAGAGAACATCAGTGAGATAAAGATCTTGGCTAAAGAAAATAGTGCCTGAAAAACTTGCTAAAACCTTTGTACCATCAGGTAAAGTAACTCTAACAGGGGTAATTTGTTTATATGCAGCATAAAAAGATAATGAATTTGTAATATGATCAGTAGCACCAGTGTCAATAATCCAGAAAGTAGGAGTAAAAGGTGAAATAGAGTTACCTGTAGATGTAGAAGGTTGTGTATTGGTCATTACTTGGTTTGAAATGTGAGGTGAGGAAGTGGAAGAAGACGGTTGAGAAGTTTGGAGCAAGGCAATGAGCTGATTATACTAATCTTGAGTCAAAGCAATACTTGAATTACTTGATTTAGCAACTGGCGTAACATCAATAGATTCAGTAGGAGTGGAATCATCAACATCATCCACAAAAATATTATGAGCCTGTGAATATTTTCCTCTTGGTTTATAACCATTTGGATATCCATTCTTTTCAAAACATGTCTCAATTGTGTGTCTCTCACGACCACAGAAAGTGCATTTTCTTGTATCAACAGAACCAAATCGAGAAGAACCAGATCCAGATCTAGAGCTAGAAGAAGAATAATATTTCTTAGGAGAAGCAGAACGATTAATAGTACTGCTAACAAACACGGATGAACTAGCTACATTATGTCTTTCTTGTTGAATCACCATTGAAAAAACTTTGTTAATGGAAGGAAGGGGATCCATAAGCATAATCTGAGATCGCACATTAGCAAAAGGAGCAGAGAGACCTTTCAAGAATCGAATAACATAATCTTGATCATAGTAACGTTTCACAGTTGTGAGAACACCACAAGAACAGGGTGTGATACAAGCACAAACAGGGAGAGGACGAAACTGAGTCAACTCATCCCATAAAACCTTCAACTCAGTGAAATAGTCTGTAACAGATCTATCATTTTGTGTGAAAGCATAGATTTCTTCTTGTAAATCAGAGATTCTATAGAGATCTCTTTGGGGAAAACGTTCACGCAGATCATTCCAAATATCATACGCATAATCAATCCATAAAATCGAGCTAGTAATCGAAGAAGAAATAGATTGTTGTAGCCAGGAAATTACCAAGTTGTTGCAACGTTCCCAATAAGAAAACATTAGATCTGTAACCGCCGGAACTTTAATCGATCCATCAATGAACCTGTGTTGTTTTTGGATAAGAGCGTCATCCTCATAACTCTGACCCAAGTATGATAGTTTGAACTAGAAAGAGGGGAGTAACCAACACTAATGCTGGATTTTCATTCGGATGTATATAATAAGGACTGGAAGGCAATGGATCTGCCATGGAAGCAAAAAAAGGAAAACTCCATAAGCTGAAAAACAAAGAATGAGATCTCAAAAAAATGAGAAACCATGAAAAAGAGCGGAAGAATTAATTCTCTGATATCATGTGGAATTTGTGAAACTGTTTTCTCGTTAATTGAAAAGCAGCCAATACAATGTTTTTATACAAAAGAATAAGGCTAACTATCTGGCTAAAAATAACTGTTATACTGACTAGGCTAACAACTAATTAGCAACTAACTAATTATATACAATTGTAAAATATAATTAGCTAACAACCAGTGGCGTCCATGGCTATGGGTTCACTCGGACAAGTTGAAAACAAGTCAGCAACATTTGTCGAGTTCTAGTGAATATGAGGTCATAAGTCTTCGTCAATGGGAAAGCAGAGATGCTCGGGATGATGTTTCCCACAGCTAACAATTACTTCAGTTACAAACCGACAAAGACCACAAAGAAAAACTTGGTCAGTCCGTTTGTTGAATAGAACGTCACAGCCATGATGTAACTAAGGGAGACTATTTAACTGTATACATACTTATGTAAGGAAAAACGTCATGTAATCTTTTAAATATCAGTTTAATACTGAAAGAAAAATTAAAAATTAAAACTTTATAATATATTATCCAAAGATCAATCATAAAAATGAATCAAAAGTGAAGTGAAGTTATATTTTTATACTTGTTTATGGTGCTTTGATATCAAATTGAGTAAGAAGAAAATAACTCATATTTCAATATAAGTTATATTTTGAAATTTAAGAGATCAATTATGTATTTAAAATAGTTAATTAAGATTGAATTAATAATTTTACTCATTTCTCAATATATATTACACGCTCAATTTTAAGTGAATTAAAAATGTAAAATTTTATAAATTACAATTTATTTTAATTATTAAATAAAATTTATTAGAAATTAATATATTTTGATGATATTTTAAATTTATTAAATTAAATTTATTTAATTTAAATAAAAAATTAAATAAAATTATTAAGTAAAACTAAATTATTCATAATTCTTAGTAAAATTAATTAAATATAATATTAGATTAAATGAAATTATTAATACTTTTTATTAAAATTAATATATATATATATATATACTAAATAATTAAATAATATATTTAGTTGAATAAATTACAAAAGAAAATAAAAATCATTTGTATGATTTAGGCTGTTTAGTTGAAAGGGATGGAGCGTGTAGCGCTTTTTTCGTTTGTTTGAGGGTTTTATAATAGAATGGAATGAAATGAGATAGGTTGGAAGCGAAGAGTTTTATGTTACGTTCCATTTCATCTTAAACAGTTAAAATAAGAAATCTTCGATTCGAAGGGTTTATGATGAAACATAAACTAATAAATACATACTATCTAATATACCTTCAATAATTCTTTTAATACCAAGCTGTGACTAAGTTATAATATTAATATATTAAATATAATATAATAATTTTAATATAATAAAATTTATTAAATAATTAATAAGAATATAAAATTTATTAAATTTCATATAACATCCCATTTCATCCTAAACAAGAAAATGAAAACCTCCGATTTAAAAATTTATAATAGAATATAAAATGATAAACAAATTTACATTATATCACATTATAAATCATTTATTTAAACAACATTTCACTATATTGCATTATAAATCCTTTCATCCTTCTCAACTAATATTTTTTAATATTACATCTATTTCTATTTCCATTTTCATTTCATTTCATTATAAACTATTACGTTACGCTCTATTTCATCTCAATCTCATTCCATTCAAAACCTTAAGGTTCAACCAAAACTTTAAACTAAAGCCTGTTTTCGAAACTTTACTTTTGCATGAATTACTATTTACTATCCTATAACAAACACCGTGTCTTCTTTTTATTCTTTTTCTTTATTAACTAACTCCTACTAAAAGAAGTAAATAGTCACAATTTTATAATTAACTATAACAGATTCTTCTATAATTAAATTTGAATATCGGATATTTACTGTATTTTATGACACAGGCATGTTGGCTACCCGACTTTTGCGGTGCATTAACATGTAGTTGAAGTGAGCTACTGCTAAGAACTCGTCTCAATAAATAGCTTACAAACTATTTTTTTCGAGTTATCATAATTCTTTTTGTTCAATGCAATTAATTATTGAGTGAGTGATTTCAATGATATTTTGAGCATTTTATTTACACCAACCTTTTTTTTATAGAGTTTGGTTCAGCCTGATTCTGGCGAGGCTGCATATTGCTAGTTGGATCCATGAACTTGACTGCCTCTAACAAGAGTTCCTGCAAAATAACAAAAGGAATGCCGGGGGTTGGTATCCGACAGGTCCCTCCGACACTCAAGTTAGTCTTTTGTGAGAGTTTTGGTTGCTGTAAAACAAAGAAAGTCAGGGTTCTAATCTCGTACCTGTATCATGGCAAAGTTATACCTTATATATGGAATGAGTGCTAGGTTTAAGTCTTTACGTATGTATGGGAGACTTCCACCTGCGACTGGGCCGTGGATGCGTGGACTGGGGCCTGGGCCTAGCATAATCGATGGGAACTAGGTCAATCCTTGTGGGGTGGACCAATCGATTAATGAGTTATTTTAAGTGAGTTTAGGCCTAGCATGACCGACCCAACCATAAGCCCCCTACTCCTTGAGTCTAAGCAAGGAGAAGGGTCGAAGGAGTATATAAGGATTTTATAGCTCGTCTGTAGGGCAATTCGTGGTAGGCCCGATCGGTTGGACATTAGTGCATAGTGCATGACTGCTCGTACTGGGATCGGTCGATTGAATGTCCTGATCGGTCGGCCTCGATGCTTATTGCATGATAGCTCGCGCCAAGGTAGATCGGGTGGACATTGACATTGAGCGCGTGAAGGTACTTGGAGTAATTATTGCTGACGGCGCGTGCCCTCTGACAGATATTCAGAATTTGTAACCGTTGTGCAGCTGTCACGTACATCATTTCAACTGCTGTGCCGCTCCAGATTTCTAATAACCCTAATTCACCTAAGCTCAGATTCAGCCACGTGTCTGAGTTTGTCCCGGATTTTCTCCATGCGTCAGGCGTTGGTTGGAACGCCCATTCGACCGCTCTTTTATAAATATTCAGCGCCGACGGACTACAGATTTTCTTCACGCTTATTTTATTATCCGGCTTTCATTCTGCTTTCATTTGCACCTTTTTGCTTACAGTCTCCGGAGTTTCCTTTCAACCGTCGTCCAAACCCAACCTCAAATCATCAAATAGGTACGTCCTTTTCTCTCGTTTCCTCCTCTAAGTTTTCTCTTTGTGAACATGTCGTCAACCAGTTCTCGAAGTGGGGTTAGCCCTAAGGATGAAACCGTCGAGAGGGCATCTGAAGTAGTGGTGATGTTGGAGGTGAGAGGTGTCGAAGGAGTCACGGTGAGTGACCGGAGGGATGGCTTAGTCGTTGAGGGGCCACTGAGAGATAAATCGACGATGACCGTGGGGGAGCTGAATCTTTCAATAATTAGGAACAATATCCCTTTGTCCTGGGAACCTAGGCTGGCCATCGAGAACGAGCGGATTCACAGCAATTTGGGAGGGTATTTTGCTGTGTCTGACAGCTTTTTCCGTATGCCCCAATCATCGACGAGGTGTGCGCTAACTACCAATTGATGTCGAGCCAGATTCCTCCGAATGGATGGAGGTTCATTAACGGTTTGGTCTTGCTGTGCCATCTGTTTGGCTGTCTGCCTTCAGTCGGCATCTTGCGCCACTTTTTGAGAATGAACCAGAGTTCGAGCTTTGGGGCCGGGATCTCTCATCTGCAGTACAGAGATGCCCGATATCGTCCGACCGGAACAACTTCAAAAATCTCTGCTTGGCGGACGAAGTACTTTTTTGTAAAGCCTCCGGGATCTTCCTTTGAGTCCCGACAATGGAGATATCCTTTAGCCGAGTGATGGAACGATACGTCGAGCTTGTCTCTTTCTAGAGAGGAGTGAGATGTAATCGATCGCATAAAAAGGCTCGGACGCTATGACTTCGATTGTCTCATTCTAGGGTATCGACAGATTCTCTCCTAATCGACCCCCCGCCCCTCTGGTTTACTCATCGTGGAACTATTTATTATATTTGTAAGTGTCGGTTTCGATTTCTAACTTGTTTTTATTGCTCTACAGCCATGGCAAGGCTCGATGACTTCGACGGGTCCTCCGCCCTACCAAGGGCCAGCGCAAAGCTGTCAAGCCCTCCTCGAAGACGAAAAGGTAGGACAAGAAAGGAAAGGCCAGCTCGGATGTTGCTCGGCTTACGACCCTCGAGTCGTCTGCATCACTCGCCCAGGCTGTCGCACCCGAGCAGTCAGCCGTGACGACTCGGCCGGCCGGTGAAGGCCTAGTAGTCGTAGAAGAGGAGGAAGAGGAGGTCGAGCCACCTCTTAAGAGGAAGAAGATTGCTCAGATTGTTGATCGACCGTCCTGCCCATCGGGTCAAGGCAGGAAAGAGAAGGAGAGAGAAAGCAAGGGGAAAGGGCGAGCGACAAGCACCGAAAAGTGGGAGCCTGCGATCAGTTTGGCTAAAACTGCATCGATTGGGGACCTCGATGTGTCCCTTCACATTGCTGAGAGGATCGTTCCCCCTGTAGACGAGAAGCTCATGGACTCGTTGAGCAATCAGGAGTTAGGGCCCCGTCTCATCCGTAGCTGTGCAAGAAGTCTGGCGATGTCCTTCGCGATGCACCAACGTATGGAACAACTCGACAGGATTAATCAATCGCAAGACCGGGAAGTCCACGATCTCCTCGAGCAAGTGAAAGCTTTGAGGGGCGAACTTTCAGAGGTTAAGGAAGAGAGGGACGTCTTCCAGGCTCAAAACTCTTCCTTGGAGGAGGAGAAGAAATTTTGGGAGGAGGCGAGGAGCGTTCTGAAAGCTCAACTTGCTACAGGGGAGGAGGAAAGGAGCCGGTTGATTGCGGCGAAGGACTAGCTGGCTAAGGTGTGTGAGGGCTTGAAGAAGGAGGTGAAGACAGAGCAGGAGCTTCGTAAGAAATTCCTCCAGGATTACCGTGAAGCGGTGGAGGGTAAACTGAGGGCCGAGGATAGACTGAAGGAGTTGCAAGGCTCCGTCAGAAAGCAAAGGGTTGAGGCGATCAAGCGGTGGAAGAGGCGGTTTCTACATGGGGAGTGCTTAGAGTTCGACTGTGACTTGGCCCTTTCAATCTTGAGGAGTTGCCACGATGTTCACATCCCTGACGGGTCAGAGGGTCCTTCATTTGATTATTATGCCGAGCCGATACTTCCCGCTGCTCTCGGCTTTTCTCTGGAGGAAATGAGGGAGATGGTCGAGGGAGAGCGAACCTTAGTTTCGGATGAGGAACTGGACCTTAACTCAGAAGAGGAAAATGATGTCTCTCCGCTGTCTTCTCCTCCCGATCCGGCTGCTGGCCCTTCCTCTGCCGACCCGGCCGATCCTGCTGCTGGCCCTTCCTCTCCTCCGACCGACCTTGCTACTGACCCTTCCTCTCCTCCGGCCGACCCTGCTGCTGGCCCTTCCTCTCCACCGGTCGAGCCTGTTGCTGGCCCTTCCTCTCCTCCCGAAGGATCAAAATGATTCTCCCCTTATAAGGCTCATCTGGTCGGGCTTGTGACCAGAGATTTAATTCAAAGAAATAGAAGCTTGTTTTTCATTACCTCTTTTATGTGTTAAAGATTAGACGATCCTCTCGAATAGCAGGTCGCGAATGAGTGCACTCGATGTGCGTCGATCGGGTGAATTAGGCCAAGTGATAATGAGGCCGAACGATCTGAGATTTTGTCTTGGGATCCTGACCGAGCGTAGTCGATCGATGTCGAGGCCGAGCGATGGTTCTAATGTAACATCCCACCCTCGACAGGAAGGGTAGAATAGTAATTTAGCAAAGGATAAGAGTGACTAGGACTAATTAGGAATGTTCATGCATACTGGTATTTGTGATTGCACATGAAAAAATAACTGTACATGCATTCATGACATTCCCGGTATTTGTGCCTAATGAAATTTTATTGTGAATAACGTGGTAATTGTGTTTAAAAATTTTATTAGAGTGAGTTTCTGTGTGTTTTATGTTTTCAGAAAAATTTAGGAATTTTTCTGGACTTTTTCGGAGAAAATTTTCGGACCGAACAAATCGCCAAGTGGCGAACCAATTGATTTTTGGTATCGAAAATTGTTGTCCAATAGCACTACAATATTGGGTATATTATTTTGGGATTGAAATTTGGGCCATTGGACTTGGATGGGTCAAATTTCACATTAGGGTTCTTAATAATCCTATTACATGTTTTGTCTTTTTCTTGTTTTGTCTTTTCCTACAAATGCCAAGTGTCCTAAAGAGTTTTAATGCTTTTGTCTTGTTTCTAGCTAATGAATTCGGCAACTTCATTGATTAAAGACCAAGTTTCTTGCTTATTCCTTCCCCATCCGAAAACCTTCTTTTCCTTTTTACCTCTCCATCGATTTTCTCATTCTTTAAGTGTTACTTCTTCCATCCTTAAGAGCCTTGCATGCATCCAAGCTATTTTCTTTTCATGATGATGATACACATGCATGGTGTTAGAAGAGAGTGGAGAAGTTGTTGAGTTAGAGTATTAATTAAAGAATTGAAGAGATCGAATTTGAAAGCTTGAACGTAGGTAAGTATTGAATTATGTTCTTTTCTTGGTAGTTTGATGCATTAATTTAGAACTATGGTTCATTAAATATGATTTACGATGCATTAATGTCATGAAAATGATAGTTTGAATTGTTGGGTATAAGGTTATGTTTGAGTATGACTTGAGGAAGTTAGCATGAATGATGTGTTTTAACTTGGTTTTAGCTTGATTTTGGCTTGATTTTTTATGACTATTCTTGCATGGAAATGAAGAGTTAAGTGCTGCCAAATTTTGTCTCTTGGCCTAAGTGAAAGTAGTGATGATCTAGTGGCTGATTTCTTGTCCGTTTGGATGCTTATTGATGTGTTATTGGCATTGGAAGTGATAGGATCTAAGTTTAGTAACAAAGCTAGAAAATTGATTTTTGTACCTATTGCACTTTTTTGATCATAAATAATTGTGTGGTTATGCAAATAAGGTGAGGTTTGGACCAAATGAAACTTTATTTGATTGGCTTGGATTTCTTGTGAAATAGGTGTTGTCTAATTGTAGCCTTAAGAGGTTGAATTTTGGCTTGAAAAGTTACTGTTGTGGACTGTATGAACAGTAACCGAATGAGATGACCTAAACTCTTGATGATTTTTCTAGATTAATTTAGAAAGAATTGGTAAAAATGGTCTTCATGAAAGTTGAAGCCTATCACGTTAGCTTTCCATTTCCACTGATTTTGCAATTTTTCAATATGTATATTGTGAGTTATGACCTGTGAATGTTGGCTGTTTATGTGCATTATGTTGGAACCTAGCCATAAGTGTAGGTTTTGTGAGTATTGTGATTGGAAGCAAATTTAAAGATTTACGTGATTTGAATTGGCTCAAGTGACCTTCTGGAAAGTTGTAGAGGAAGAAATTATCTTGAAAATGAGATATACTATACTATTTTTGGATATCATACTTGGGAGTTATGAATTTTCAAATATTGGACTTAAGTTAGGTCATTGACTAGTGATCAGGGCAGCCACTTGCATGACAATTTTGAGTTTATTAGAGATGGAATTTGCTGTCAAGCCCTTCATGAGAAGTTTATTATTCTGTTTTATCTTTTCATAGGTATAAAGTATGCAATTTTTTGACATTTTTGCAACAAGTTATGCTTGTTAGAAAATTACTATCCAGATTGGGTAATTACAGTGGGCAGATTCTTTGTTGAATTGTTTGACCTAGTTAACAATTGAATTTGATTTCAGGTTGTTCATGAAAGTTGTAGAAAACATTTTTATCTTTCTTTGGGAATTTATTTTGTAATTTTTGACTGAGGAACTGGAAAGTTATGGATTTTGCAAAATCCTGCACTGTTTTGAGAGGCATTGACTGGGCAGTAGCTTCGATTGGATTTTTGACACCCTTAGGGGTGAAGTTGATTTTTATGGTCTTCATGAAACTTGTAGAGGTTTTCATGATATTTCCAACGAGATATGGTTTGTAATTTTCTGAATTGTGTGCAAAGAGTTATTGGTGTTTGAATTTCGGTTTGAAAATAGGAAAAAAAAAAGAGAGAAGGAAACAGGGGCAACATATATATATATATATTGTTTTATTTGATTTTTGTGTTCTTTTGAGAATTTTTGGACGGAAAATTGACGTTGTCCGGGTAATGGTTCTTTGGTCACTGTTTTATTTATTTTTGGACTTATAGATGTCCGAATTGAGTAATTTCAGTGCTGTAAGATTTCTACTTTTTAGACGGATTTTTGTGATTGAAAATTGTGGTTTTAGGGCCGGGAATATCATTAACATGCATTGTACACTTTTTAATTGCTCCATGTGCATCATTAAATCGTTCCGATTGAACAATTAGTAATGGGTTTGTTCTCTGATCATTATAGAGGCACATTTGGAGCGCCGATCCACCGACGTTGCAGAGACTTCCCGGCATTAGCTCGGAAGTGATAGGTGAGTGACTGAGATAGTTTTCGTTTAATTATTATATGCCTAATGTGGGGAATAATGGTGAGATTAGTGGTTGCGTTTGTTTCTGACTAGATTCCGGACATGTGGTCCGATAAATTGGAAGATCTGACATAGAAGTGTTTTGATGTGCAAATTGTGAATTGTTTGCTATTACTATGATATACTGTGATTAATTGCCTTGCCTCGGATGTGACCTGATTGTGTTACATTGACTGATTGTGATGCATTGACTGTTAAATTAGGCATATGCATTTCATACACAAAGGCATAAATGGATAATAACAGTTGTGACCAGAGTCGCCATCGACATCTTGAAAAAGAGCCTCGAGCTCAAGAGAGAAGCGGCTCTCCTACTCCCTGACGCCGCTCATCGTGATATCGCTTCGTTAAGCGCGGTCACAACACTGTAATAAACTGGAAAAGTGTCACATATGCATTGCATACATATTTAACTGACTGAATACTTGAACTGGAATAAGGAAAAAGTGCCTGAGACAATTGTGATGTGTTTCTTCTGCCTATGTTATTGGATTGACTCTGTAGTTTGTTTATGTGATGCATGAACTGGGCGAACCATCGATGATGGTTCCTCACTGAGTTCACAAACTCACCCAAAATTATAACCTATTTTTTATGATCAAGAGTAGACTGATAGCTCCCGAGAGACTGTAGAGCCGCGTAGATCAGATTGGCGAAAGAGGCTATGGCTCAAAGGTTGGTCAACTGGGATTTCTTTTGAGATGACCTATTTAGGACTGCTATTTTTGTCTTGTTGCATATAGTATTTTTGGGTTAAGTGTTCAGAGTGATGTACAGACTGAGAACACTAACAGTTGTATAAATTGTTGAGTTTGATGAAATGAAATGGAACACAGTTTGGTTTTAAAAAGTTTCAATTTCATATTACTGTTTTATTATTGTGATGCCATGTGGAGTTTAGAGTTGTTTGTCTGTAGTTCTCTCTTATCGTAGGATATGTACCGGAATGACCTACGGGTGTTCCGGTGGGTACTCTACGGTAAGGGGGCACTACATCCAAGGATCTTGTCTTGGTAACCTGGCCAAGCGTAGTTGATCGATGTCGAGGTCGAGGCATGGTTCCAAGGATCTTGTCTTGGCAACCTGACCGAGCGATGATCGAGGCCAAGCTATGGTTCTAAGGATCTTATCTTCGCAACCTAGCCGATCGATGGTCGCGGCCGAGCCATAGTTCTAAGGATCTTGTCTTGGTAACCTGGTCGAGCGATGGTCGAAGTCGAGCTATGGTTCCAAGGATCTTGTCTTGGCAACCTGACCAATCGGTGGTCGAGGCCGAGCCATGGTTCCAAGGATCTTATCTTGGCAACCTGGTCGAGCGATGGTAGAGGCCGAGCTATGGTTCCAAGGACCTTGTCTTAGCAACCTAGCCGATCGATGGTCGAGGCCGAGCCATGATTCCAAGGATCTTGTCTTGACAACCTGGCCGATCGATGGTCGAGGCCGAGCCATGGTTCTAAGGATCTTGTCTTGGCAACCTGACCGAGCGATGGTAGAGGCCGGCTATAGTTCCAAGGATCTTGTCTTGGCAACCTGGCCGAGCGATGGTCGAGGCCGAGCTATAGTTCCAAGGATCTTGTCTTGACAACCTAGCCGATCGATGGTCGATCGAGGTCGAGGCCGAGCTATAGTTCCAAGGATCTTGTCTTGACAACCTGACCTAGCGATGGTAAAGGCCGAGCTATGGTTCCAAGAATCTTGTCTTTGTAACCTAGCCGATCGATGGTCGAGGCCGAGCTATGGTTCCAAGGATCTTGTCTTGGCAACCTGGCCGAGTCATCAGTTGGAATTTTCTCCTCTTTGCCAAATTTAATGAGATTCTTTTCTTGCCAAGAAATCTGAAAACCTCTTTATTGACGATGATAAGGGCATGGGCTGTTAAAAAACCTGACTGGCAAGGCCAGGAAAAAGGTACCCACAAGTTGTGTACAATAAACAATAATAAACAAATAAATGAGAGCTAAAATAATGCTTATCTACTGGTAGAACGCCTTCAGGTTTTGAGAGTTTCAGGGTCTCGGTAGAATCTTCCCGTTCACATCGCGCAGGATGTAAGAGCCATGTCCGGCTTGCTTGATCACTGATAGTGTCCTTCCCACGCCTGTCCGAGTTTTCCAGGATGCTTTCCAGCTGCCTCGGCCTTTCGCAGGACGTATCCGCCGACCTTTATATCGCTCGGCTTTATCCTTCTGTTGTAAAACTTCATTGCTTTTTGCCTGACGGCTTCCGAACGAGCGGCTGCCATATCCCTGTCTTCACTGAGAAGCACGAGTTATGCTCGGCGGGCTTCACTATTCCGCTCTTCTTCATAGCTCGACACTCTTTGGTTGTGCAACACCACTTCTACTGGAACTAGTGCTTCTGCCCCAAAAGTCATCCTGAAGGGTGTTTCTCCTGTGGCTCCATTTGGGGTAGTTCTGTACGCCCACAATACTTCATCCAGTTCATCTACCCAAGTCTTACGTTCATCTACGCACTTCTTGAGGGCGCTCATTATCTTTTTGTTAGTGTTCTCCGCGAGACTGTTGCTTTGAGGATGGGCTACTGAAGTCAATTGTAGCCTTATCTTTAGTCGCTCATAGAAATCTCTAAACTTGTCGTTGTCGAACTGCGGACCATTGTCTGTGACCAAGACCATAGGCATCCCGAAGCGACTTAGTATGTTTCTTCTTACAAAATTTTCCTTTTTCTGCTCAGTAATTGTAGCAACCGCTTCAGCTTCTACCCATTTGGTGAAATATTCCACGGCTACTATCAAGAACTTCTTCTGTCCAGGACTGAGGGGGAAAGGTCATAGTATATCCATTCCCTATTGAGCAAAAGGGATAGGATGACTCGTGATTTTCATCCTCTCGGTCGGCTGGTGAGACAGGCTACTGTTTTTCTGGCAAGCCTCATACCGGTCGACTTTCTCCTGGCAGTCTTTCCTCATTGTCGGCCAGTAATAACCCTGTCTAATCAGTCTATGAGTCAATATTCTGCCTCATACGTGGTTTCCACACATTCCTTCGTGGACTTCAGTCATTGCCTGCTCTGCCTCTTCTTCGCTCAAGCATCGTAGCAGTGACCAGTCATAAGATCGCTTGTACAAGGTACCATTAACGACCGCATATTCGGCAGCCTTTATTATTAGTTTCTTGGCTTCCAAGGCATCTTCAGGTTGCGTTCCCCCAAGGAGGTACTGTCTGATCAGATCCATCCAACTTGATCGATCGGTATTTACGTCGAGGACTTCATTAGCTTTCTGAATGCTGGGTCGTTCTAGTCGCTCGACTAAAATGTTATTTTTCGCATCTCGATCGGAAGCCATTTTGGAAAGCGCATCTGCCTTAGCATTTTGAGCCCGTTCTATCCTGCTGATCGAGTATTGCTCGAAATTACTCAACTCCTGCTTTACTAGTTCCAGGTACTTGATCATGCTGCTCCCCTTAGCCTCATACTGCCCAGTGACAAGATCAACTACTATTTGGCTATCGCTGTACACCTGGAGATGCTTTACCCCCATCTCCTTTGCCAATTGGAGACCGACTATCAGAGCCTTGTATTCTGCTTCATTATTGGAAACTTTAAATTCTAACCGAAGAGTATATTCTACCTTTTCTTCCTAGTGCGGGCTGATTAATACCACTCCTGCTCCACATCCCTCTGCATTGGACGACCCATCAACAAATAGGCTCTAGGCAGGGTGTTGCTCACCTTGCGAGTCAGGTTGACTCATTTCTGCAACGAAGTCTGCCAACACTTGGGCCTTGATCGTCGTCCGAGGCTTATATTGTATATCGAACTCCCCCAGCTCTACCGCCCATTTTATTAATCGCCCCGAGGTCTCAGACTTTTGGAGGCACTGCCTGAGGGGTTGGTCGGTCCATACCTCTATGATATGACTCTGGAAGTAAGGCCTTAGCTTCCGCGCTGCAGTTATCAAGGAGAGAGCCAGCTTTTCTATGGGCGCATACCGTGTTTCTGGTTCGTTCAGCACCTTACTGACGTAATAGATCGGGCATTGTTCTTTTCCCTTTGATTGAACAAGGACCGCGCTGATCGCCCCTCCGTGACTGCCAAATACAAAATCAGACTCTCCCCCTCAATTGGGTTCTGCAGGATGGGTGGACTAGTCAGATACTGCTTCAAGTGTTGAAATGCTCTTTCGCATTCATCCGACCATTGGAACTGGGTCACATCCGCTTTTCTTAAAATTTTGAAGAACGGGAGACACTTGTCCCCCATCCTAGAGACGAATCTGCTCAAAGAGACTATCCAATCGGTCAATATCTGAACATCTTTCAAGCATCGCGGCGAAGGCATTTGGACGATAGCTTCAATTTTCTTTGGATTAGCTTCAATTCCCCGCTGAGTAATCATAAACCCCAGGAATTTTCCGGATGCCACACCAAAGACGCACTTTTCTGGGTTCAACTTCATCCGAATTTATTATGGTCCGAAGACTTCTTTGAGATCTTCCACATGCTCAGCGGCCGTCTTACTTTTGACCACCATATCATCCACATAGGCCTTAACTGATCGACCGATCTGTTTCTTAAAAACTTCCATGACGAATCGCTGATAGGTGGCCCCCGCATTCTTCAAGCCGAACGACATTACTTGATAGCAATATGTGCCCTGATTAGTTATAAAAGTTGTCTTCTCTTCGTCTTCGAGACTCATTTGAATCTGATGGTAGCCCGAGAAGGCATCCAAAAAGCTGAGAAGTTCATGCCCTGACGTGGAGTCTACCAGCTGATCGATTTTGGGCAAAGGAAAACTGTCTTTTGGGCACGCTTTGTTTAAATCAGTGAAGTCAATGCACATTCTCCACTTTTCGTTTTTCTTCTTCATAAGTACGACATTGGCCAACCATTCAGGGTATTTGACTTCCTGAATGAACCCGACACTAAGTAGCTTTTCTATTTCCTTCTCAATCACCTCCTGGCGCTCTTTGCTTTGCCACTGCTTCTTCTGTCTAACTGGTTTGTAATCTTGTCGAATACCGAGAGAATGCGATGTGACAGATCGAAAAATTTCAGGCATATCGCTAGGTACCCAGGTGAAGACCGATCTGTTTTCTACCAAGCAATCCGTGATTTCTTTGACTAGGCCCTTCTGAAGCTCGGAACCTAGATTTGTGAACTTGGAGCGGTCTGCTTCATCCAATATGACCCGCTGAGTTTCTTCTACGGGGTTCATCCTCTCCGTCTCTTCATCGGCTCTCACGTCAAGAGAGCTCGTCAGGACTACCGCTCCGTCTAGTGTCCTTGTTTCCGCTAAGTAGCATTCCCTAGCGATTCTCTGCTGACCCCTGATAACACCAATTCCATGGGACGTTGGGAACTTCATTGCTTGGTAGTAGGCGGAGACAACCGCTCTAAGGGCGTTTTGAGTAGCTCATCCAATTATCGCATTGTACGCCCCTTGAAACTTCAAAACCAGGAACTCAACATCCTTCTCTATCTGAAACGGCTTTTGTCTGAATTTCACTTTCAAATAGACTCGGGTAAACGGGTAGGCTGATGCTCCAGTGACCCCTTTGATAGGTCCTTCTATAGGCAGTAGTCGATCCTCTGGTATCTCCATCTGCTTGAAGGCATCATAATACAATAGGTCGACCGAGCTGCCCGTATCAATCATTACCCGCTTCACCCCGTTGCCATCCATGTTCAGATTTACTACGAGAGCATCGTCATGAGGACAACTAACACTGTCAAGGTCAGATTTATCGAACGATATCATCCCATAGTTCTGCCTCTTTCTTTTGGCTGACAAATCTTCGTCGACCTGCCTGGCATACCTCTTTCTTCCTTTAACAGTGGACCCCCTGCTGCATTTCCACCAAAAATCATGTTAATGACCCTAACCGGTCGGTCATCTTGTTGTCCAAGATTCACATCGCCGCTTGCCTCGATCGCCCTTCCGCTTCGCGTCGATCGTCGATGTTCGTGATCTCGCCTCCCTCCATTCCTATCGTTTAGCCTCTAAGGTCGCCGCCATTGTTAATAAATTTGACCGGTCTTATGCTCATTATCCTGATCGGCATTTTGTTAGTGTTTCAGAAATCGACCCAGCCTTCGCCTTTGGATAAAGAATTCGATTTCTCTTTTCAAGTGCTAGCAATCTTTCGTGTCATGACCGATGTCTTTGTGGAAACGACAATATAAATCCGGGTCCCTATTCTTAGAGGAAGTCTTCATCTTATTGGGTTCTCGGAGGGGTTCCCATCCGCTCTCATGGCCGCCAGTACTTCCGCATATCGTCTGTTGAGCGGGGTGAAGAGTTCTCGTCGATGTCCCTGTCAATCGGTCAGCTTTCTCTAGCTCGACTGACCCTTCTGCCTCTTGTGTAGACCATCTGCTCTGTCATTTGCCGAATGATCATCCGCCCTACGCTTCGTATTTTTCAATACTTCTTCAAGCTGGATATACTTATCCGCCCTGTTTCTTATTTCCTGGATAGATCGGGGTTGATCGAGGGCCAATGACTTTTTGAACTCCTCATCCCTCGTGTTGCTCATAAGTGCAGCCAACATGGATGAGCAAGTAAAGTCAGGGACTTCGACAGCTTCGTTGTTGAACCGAGTGATGAACTCCCGTAAACTTTCATTCCTTCCTCAGGTCAATCGATCACTTTCAAGGCGCTTCTGCGGTCGTTTACTTGTGGCGAACTGATTGAGAAATAGCGATTTAAAGTCTTCAAAACAAGTGATGCAGCTCGGAGGTAAACTGTTAAACCATCGTCGAGCTCCTTCTTGAAAGGCGGTACAAAATGCTTTACATTGAATGGCGTCGGGGACGCAGTGTAAGTTAATCATTGATTGGAAGTGCTGCAAATAGTCTAGTGAATCGATTTTTTCAGTGTACTTTTCAGGCGTCGGTATTTTGGTGCCGATTGCTGGGAGGCTATCCAAGATCGTCGGGGTAAAGGGAGAGCTATATTGAGCTGTTGGACGATCTGGGCAGAAATTTATGGCCGCATTGATCCGATCGTCCACAATTTTTTCTAGGGCTTCAGCAGGATGGCGATCGGTCATCATATCAATCTTTCGTGCAGACGCATTTGCTTGTTGTTAAATTACCGAAATCAGAATTGACGAATCAACAGATCAGTCGCTTCCTCGATCTGTTTTCGGGTGAGGGAGGTATGCACAGGCGCAGGAGGATTTGTATCTAGGGGTGCTGGAGATTCGGATTCATATTGGTCTCAGCATTGTCCTCCAAGGCTACGCTCTATTCTTCTTGATCTAGGTTTTGAAGTTGTGGTTGATCATTCGGGTGCGAAGACTGTGTGCAGGAATCATGATTTGTTGGCGGAGTGGCGATGAATCGCAAACCCATCCGTTAGAAGCGTCGGTCTGCGACGGCCACATCGAGGTTAGGCTGCTGACCGATTCATCTGCGTATTTCTGAACATGGTGCCCTGATGTCGGGCCCCATGGTGGGTGCCAATTGATTCAGCTTGATTCTGGCGAGACTGCACGTTGCCGTTTGGATCCATGAACTTGATTGTCTCTAACAAGAGTTCCTGCAAAACAATACAAGGCACCCAGGGGTTGGTATCCGGCAGGCCCCTCCGACACTCAAGTTAGTCTTTTGTGAGGGTTTTGGTTGCTATAAAACAGAGAAAGTCAGGGTTCTAATCTCGTACATGTATCATGGCAAAGTTATACCTTATATATGGAATGAGTGCTAGGTTTAAGTCTTTACGTATGCATGGGAGGCTTTCCACCTTGATCGGCCGATGGATCGTGAATTTGGAGCTGAGCTAGCAAGATAATCGATGAGAACTAGGTCAATCATTGTAGGGTAGACCGATCGGTCCATAAGTTATTTTGAGTGAGTTTAGACCTAGCACGACCGACCCAACCAGAATTAAAAGTGTTAAACGTTAAGTCCAAATTATTTGACCTTCAAAATTGCTTTCTGAATAAGTTTAAACACGTGTAAATTTCATTTTCTTTAAAAAACCAAGAATAAAATAAACTAACTAAGAGAGGGTATGAAATTAGAACGTTTAAACTATATAAATGGAATTTAAAAATATAATCAATGACTAAATGTTAGTTTTTCCCAAAATAATGTTAACAATAATGACTTTGGAAATAATGACTGGTCGTGTGCGAGTGCGATCACGACCAGTGGCTTCCATGGCTATGGACACTCACTCAGACAAGGAGAAAACAAGTCAGCAACATTTGTCTAGTTCTAATGAATATGAGGTCACAAGTCTTCGTCAATGGGAAAGCATAGATGCTCAGGATGATGTTTCCCAGAGCTAACAACGACTTCGGTTACAAACCGACAAAGACCATAAAGAAAAACTTGGTCAGTCCGTTTGTTGAATAGAACGTCACAGCCATGATGTAACTAAGGGAGACTATTTAACTATAGTATATACATACTTATGTAAGGAAAAACGTCATGTAATCTTTTTAAATATCAGTTTAATACTGAAAGAAAAAATTAAAAATTAAAACTTTATAATATATTATCCAAAGATCAATCATAAAAATGAATCAAAAGTGAAGTGAAGTTATATTTTGATACTTGTTTATGGTGCTTTGATATCAAATTTAGTAAGAAGAGAAAATAACTCATACTTTAATATAAGTTATATTTTGAAATTTAAGAGATCAATTATGCATTTAACAATAGTTAATTAAGGTTGAATTAATAATTTTACTCATTCCTCAATATATGTTACACGCTCAATTTTAAGTGGATTAAAATTTAAAATTTTATAAATTACTATTTATTTTAATTATTAAATAAAATTTATTAGAAATTTATATATTTTGATGATATTTTAAATTTATTAAATTAAATTTATTTAATTGAAATACAAAATTAAATAAAATTATTAAGTAAAACTAAATTATTCATAATTTTAGTAAGAATTAGTTTTAATTAATTAAATATAATATTAGATTAAATGAAATTATTAATACTTTTATTAAAATTAATATATATACTAAATAATTAAATAATATATTTAGTTGAGTAAATTATAAAAAGAAAATAAAAATCATTTTATAGTTTTATAATTTTAAAATTTCAAATAAATGGATATTTTTACTAAATTTAAAAATAAAAATAAGCATACTTCGCTTTTTCGTTGATTATGATACACAGCTTCAGACTTTAACGAAGTAGCAAAGAAATGAGTCTGATCGCCTCATTCAAGCATACCTCGCCTAATTTCATCAAGATACAAACGACGACGTTTTTCACTTAAATTTTGAGAGGATCCTTCAAATTTGGCAGTCATTCTGTGGGACCTCTCGACAGAGTCATTTGGCTCTCAAATGACTGACTTTTATGAGTTTGTTAAACAACGTTTAACAATAAAATAGCATAACCTGCATAATAATAATAAGGTTTTGTTGCTTATTATTATAATTTCTCTGTTATTTAAATTTTCATCGTCATTATTATTATTATCACTAAAAATGTTTGTGATTATTTATAACATGTTATTAAAATTTTATGATGTAATAATAATTAGTATCATTAAAATTTTGCAACCAAATTATTATAATTATAATTATTCTACTCGTTATTATTATTATTATTATTATTATTATTATTATTATAGTTATTTATTATTATTATTATTGTCATTATTATCTTATTATTGTTATTATTATCTTATTATTATAATTATTATTATGAATTTTCCTGCTTTAGTTTATATACTAATTACTATATATAAAATATATAGTATACTATATATAAAATTATAATATTCTTTATGAATTTTAAATTTATTAGCAAATTTAGTTTCTATTATTAGTATTATTACTGTTATTTTAATTTTCATCGTCATTATTATTATTATCACTAAAATGTTTGTAATTATTTATAACATGTTATTAAAATTTTATGATATAATAATTATTAGTATCATTAAAATAACAGTATGAACCAAATTATTATAATTATAATGATTATTATTATACTCGTTGTTATTATTATTATTATTAGTGTTATTATTATTATTATTATTATTATTATTATTATTATCATCATCATAAAATAATAATAATTATTATTATATACTTTTATTATTATTATTATTATTATTAGTATTATTATTATTAATATTATTATACTTTAATAATTATTTTTCTTATTATTTTAATTTTAATCTTTTAAATAAAATTTTTAAGGTTAAAATTAAAATTAAAATTGAATTTTAGGCTAGGCTCTCGCTTCGACAAAATGGCCATTTGCAAATGGCCATTTAATAATAAATATATATTATTTATTTAAATAATAAATAATATTTAATAATATTATAAATTATTAAATAACATTATTTAATAAATTATTAGAATAATTAAAATTAATTTTAATTTTTAATTTTAACCTTAAAATTTTATTTAAAAGATTAAAATTAAAATAATAAGAAAAATAATTATTAAAGTATAATAATAATAATACTAATAATAATAATTATTAAAGTATAATAATAATTATTATTATTTTATGATGATGATAATAATAATAATAATAATAATAATACTAATAATAATAATAATAACAACGTAGTATAATAATAATAATTATTATTATTATAATTATAATAATTTATTCATACTGTTATTTTAATGATACTAATAATTATTATATCATAAAATTTTAATAATATGTTATAAATAATTACAAACATTTTTAGTGATAATAATAATAATGATTTATGAAAATTAAAATAACAGAATAATACTAATAATAGAAACTAAATTTGCTAATAAATTTAAAATTCATAAAGAATATTATAATTTTATATATAGTATACTATATATTTTATATATAGTAATTAGTATATAAACTAAAGCAGGAAAATTCATAATAATAATTATAATAATAAGATAATAATAACAATAATAAGATAATAATGACAATAATAATAATAATAATAATAATAACAACGAGTATAATAATTATAATTATAATAATTTGTTGCAAAATTTTAATGATACTAATTATTATTACATCATAAAATTTTAATAACATGTTATAAATAATCACAAACATTTTTAGTGATAATAATAATAATGACGATGAAAATTTAAATAACAGTAGAAATTATAATAATAAGCAACAAAACCTTATTATTATTACGCAGGTTGTGCTATTTTATTGTTAAACGTTGTTTAACAAACTCATAAAGGAGCCAGTCATTTGGAGAGCCAAATGACTCTGTCAGCGTTTGTGGGTAGGTCCCACAGACGCTGCCAAATTTCGAAGGATTCTTTCAAAATTTAAGTGAAAAACGTCGTCGTTTTGTATCTTAGACAGAATTAGACAGAGTATTGACGATCCGGACTTCAAAGAAATAGTCCGTAACTAGCAAGAAGCTACTCAATATCGTCAGTTAAGTAGACCTGAGTAAAGTTTAGTCAATATCTGAAACTAGTAAGAAGCTACTCACCGCCTTTTCTCCTCCTAATCACCCCCTTATATAGTATCTGCAAAGCGCCACACAGCTCCATCACCATAAATTAGTTTGCCTCTTCAGAGACCTAATTTTACATAAGAAATCCTGAAAGCCAACTTTTTAAGTTTTATCAACATCTGAACTAAGTTTTCAAGCATTCTCTTCCTCTGGCTATGGATTCTCAAAATATTGATCATGAAAATTCCATGCAGCCCACACATAATTTGATGCAACCAAACCTCAAGTCGGATGGAGATGGAGTAGCCGTCCTTGTTGAAGATTCTCCCAAAGATGAGTCGTCGGTCCCGCAAGAGACCACAGAAGATATGTTAATCAAAGTTCCGGGAGTGGTCGTCAATCTTATAGACAGAAGCTACTCTGTTGAGCTTGCTCAAGATGATCTCTATATTATCCGCCTAGTACAAGGAGATGGCGTCCCTACTGTTCTTGTCCGCGTCGGGCTCGGGGAGGAAGTTGAGTGGCCGTTAACCAAAGACACTACCACCTTGAAACTCCCTGGTTCAATTTACTGGTTCAAAATCCCCTTCTCTAAAGAAATTGAAGATGACCCTATGTCCAGTGATGAAGAGGACAACAAAGGTGGTGTTGTCAACAAAAATTTGGATTCTGACGGTGATAACGTCTCGGAGGATATGTTGATGTACTCTTTGACAATTGAGTGGAAAGATCAGGATGATCAGTTGAAGGCATTTGACGATATTTTGCAGACTTACAGCTACTTTTTGGTCTATGAAACTCACGAGCAGCCGGCAACGGAGGAAGAAGAAAACGTGGAAAATGGATCAGGTTTGATGGAGACGTTGCCAGAAGATACGACCCCAGATAACAAGAAAGAAATTGGGCAGTGCGAAGCATATTTTCGCCATGTCGAACCAGATATTGGACAGTACAAGAGCGCGCCAGCTAAGCTAGTGGCAAAGGGCTCCACAGAGTTGATAAAAGGGATTCTTTCATATGGAGACTCGACCGTGGAGATGTTGAGTTGGGTTGATCAGGTTATGAAGAAGAAGATCAATCCCAGGTCAAAATCCCAGATTAGTCCTGCCACTTTGAGGAGGATTAGAAGGTAATGAGGAACGATATCTATACCTAGAATCTGCACATGACCACTTGAAAAGTTTGAACTAAATAACGGGCTGCAGATTATACTGCAGTTGCAAGAAAGTAGTTTCAAGAATTATTGCAGGAACTGTGTAGTCGTTGCCATTGCAGTGTAGATCATTTCAATTTAAAGTACCATGACCTTTGGTTTAAAAATATACATATATATTCAAATAATGGATCCGTGGGGTTTAATATGCATGGAATTGCAGGGTTAAGAGGGTGACAAGAACAACAGAGAAGGTGGCAACCGGGGTACTTTCAGGTGTGGTGAAGGGAACTACAGCGATTAACCGGAAAGTTCTGAACACAAAACCGGTCAAGAAATTCGTTGATTATACCATTACAGGTCAATTCTTGCATGCGTCCTTTGAAGGATTGCGTAAGTCTTTATCATAATAATGGTTTTCTCAATCCCAGTCCTTTTTCGCTACACACGATTTACATTTACTTCTCCTGTAATTGTTTGTTTCATTTCTTAATTTCTTACAATTAGATAAGACGTGTGATGCTTTAGAAGAAGTTGGAAAGAATGTCCTGTCAAAATCGTCCAACGTGACAACTAATTTAGTACACCACAAGTAAGTTTGTGTTACTTGTAAAAAATTTGTAGATCAACTCCAAATAAATAAAATATTCAAGTATTTTTGAGTATTGTCATATTGACTGTAGATATGGGAAAGAAGCAGCAGAAGCTACCGGCGAAGGACTTGATGCTGCAGGGCATGCATTGGGGACTGCGTTCGCAGGCTTCAGCATCCGAAAGGCGTTTGATCCCTCCAGGGTTATGAAGTCAGGCAATGAATTGGGCAAATCTGCTGTTAAATCTGCTTCAGGCATGAAGGCTAAATTTTTCAAGTGAAATAATTACGTAGTCTTGTCGATTTCTTGTAGCTGCAATGTGAGTGGAAACTTTGTTACTTTTATCTGTAGTACCTGTTCATTAGGTCGTGTTGCTTTTAGTTTTAGAGCATATAAATGGAACAAAGTACTGTACTGGATCGACTAGCTGCATTGCCCCTTGTTCCTTTTCCTTTGTACAGTAATATTATTACGTGTCTACCTATTTCTGGTGTCCCGAACCCGATGAAACTTAATGATCACAGCATTTTAATATAAGTGGATGAGGTTATGTACCTCGTCCTGCATTTTAATGACATAATCCAAATAATCATAACATTCAGAACAAACTTCATAACCTCACATATTATTGACAACAATCATTCTCCAGCCAAATTCTGGTCTCACTGCGCCAACTTGTTAAGAATAACAAGTAGAAAATGTAGCCTTCAAGGAGTGTAGTTTGATGGTTGAGAGTGGAATTAATTTTGGTTAAGTCCCAGATTCGATTCTATGCTAGCCTTCAGAAGGCGCAGAGGCAATTGAAGTTTTACCTGTAGATGGAGAATTAGTTAGCCTCAACGATAAGGTGAAATCGCCAAATTTACTTATAGAGCCAGAAGGCCAATGAACCTTCGTAGAGAGATATCTGTTTAGTTTACCTACGAAGTTTTCTCGAATTCAAAAAAAAAAAAGTAAGATTAAAGTTTTCTATAAATTCATGCTATGTGGGCATCACCATTTTGCTGAAGCTATCTCAATAATTTTTTAATTTCTCGTTGAAAACGATTTCGTTATTAGTGGTCATGACGTCGTATGGGGGACTTGACTTCCTATATTTTTGTTGCGTGCCGCTTGCTTTCGATCCAATCCAATTCGGGGTGTGGGTAATCGAATAGTTACCTTCATCTCTTTTGGAAGAAGAAGACAGAATAATTGTCAAACAGTAATGCACAATTATTGTACGACACAATAACTCTAGTCACACAGAATCGAAAGGCCAAGAAATAGTGAGCCGTCGTCCATCTGCAGTTTCTTATCGGGATCACTTCCCTGTTTCTGTTTTCGTGATGTTAATGGATGAATGGATACTTTCGGGTGATATACGAAAACAGTGACAGCACCCTCTGCCCGCTTCTTATCTGTATATTGTTGTGATTAAAGTTCTTTGCTAGCCTTTGGAAAGCAATGTAGTTTGTGCAGTGAAGGAAATTTTAATACAAGATTTTAGATTAATCTCGTAATTAATTAGTACAATTAATTAAGCCTTAGATTGCAACATATTATATTTAATAATTGAATAGATAAATACATAAAAATTGTAAAATAATTGAATCCATTGTTATTTTTGTGAAACGAAACAACAAAAGTACAAATGATTGATTACTGTTATTCTGAACTCTCGTTAAAAATATGTATAGTTTTCAATGGAGCGATTATATTTAAGATCAGCTAATAGTAGGACTTCTCAAGCCTACCCATCATAACAAATCTATAAACACAGACCTAATAATACGGTAAAAAGAGAATTATCATTAAAATTTATACAAAATAATTTTTATTATACTAATCCACGATTATGATAAAATTCTATTATTACGTGCATCTCTGCTTCCTTTCCTAATTGACCAAGACTAGACGGTAGTCTAGCCTAAGAGGCTGAACTGCGAAGGATGAACTTTGTTACTAATTATTTAATTTAATTTTTTATAATTTATCAAATGTTTATAAATAATAAATTATTACACTTAAAAATATAACAGTTCAAATTTTTTCTTATAAGAAAAGATCTACGAATAGATACTGACCCACTGCTTTATTGCTACTTGACAAAAGTTGCTGAATTATTTTCATTCTAGCGACTACTTTAACAGAAGTCGCATTTCACTTTGGAAAAGCGGTCACTCTGATGAAGAGGACGTTATATGTGTGGGGAACTTGATTTCTCAAGGTTTGGCTCCATCCTACTGTCCATTTAAGGGTTGGATGTACAATAGAATAGATGCTTTTACTGATTTTGGAAAAGAATTGTGAGATATCTTACTCAGAGAACCAAAAGGAAAGTGGTGGCACTATCTATTCAGATTTGATATATCTTTCGATTAAGAATTGTCTATTATTTCCTTAATAAGATGTATAGAGCATATTTATATTTAAAAAGAAAAAGAAAATAAAAAGGGTATTTAGTTCATATGACCTTACTACTACCGAAGAGCATAACGAAACAAGCAAAGTTTTCGAACATATACTTCAAATATATATATATATATATAACATTCAACAGTTTAACTTTAAACTATAAAGAGAGTTATTTTAATAACGTGCAAAACATATATATTTGAATATTTTGTTATAAATTTTGTTACTTCATCTTTGTGACGTTGCATTCAACAAACTATAAGCTGTTGTCTACATTTTACTTGTCTTTTGTTCTTTGATCATTTTGTGGTTGAAGTTAATGTTAGACTTTGGAAGCACCGTGCCTTATCCATCAGCTCAGCATCTCTGCTTTGCTGTTGACGAAGACATAGAGAGGTCAGGATAACAATAGGAACAGGCCAAGAAAGCATTATTCCATTTTCCACCTCTTTATTACTAGTCCACGAAATGTAAATAATTGTCCTCTCTTCCCAACTTTAACTTTCCATAGCCATGTCCACTGGTCGCACTCGCTCATCAATAATTCTCTAACATCATTATGGCTTTCATTCTTTTTATAAAAAAACTTGTGACTTGCGTGTCAGCTCACCCATAAAAGGGGACGCCAGTTTTGTTAAAAAGAATGTATGAAAGCAAAATTACAGATCTAGAGACACGCTCCTACGATAAAGTCATCCATAAAAAGGGATGCAAGTTTTTTTTAAAAAGAATGTATGATAAATAAGAGAGAGCCAAATAGTTCTCATTCCCGTTGGGATGCATGTTTTTTGTCAACAGGCTAGTTATAGGCACCACTATTTGCCTATAATTTTTTATAATACCCCACGAAACTCAAAGAGTCTTGGTCAATTATGGTATTGGCCAATCTACTATTGCCTCAATTTTATTTACATTCACTGCCACTCTTTCACCATGGATAACATGAAGTAAGCCACCTGTTCTTCTCAAATGCACACTTTGATTTCCTAAGAAAAAGATGGAAACCTCCAATAATTCAAAAACTAAATGCATGTGCTAAATATACTCAATCCAAGTCTTACTATATATTAAAATGTCATTAAAGATGACTAGGATAAACTTAAATAAGGCCTAAAACACGTTATTCATCAAACTTTGAGAAGTTGGGGGGCATTAATCAACCCAAAGGATATTACAAGGTTCATCTTAAAAGTTGTCTTCTCTCTATTGTCCCCATAATTCATTCTAATTTGATGGTATCTCAAACAAAGAACTAACTTTGTGAAATATCGTGCTCCATACAACTCACCTAACATCTAATCCATTATTGAGATCTAAAACTTATCCTTTACTGTGTGAATGTTAAGCTTCTTATAGTACACACGAAATTTTCATGTCCTACCACGTTTCCTCACTAATAGCATAGGTGAAGAAAAAGGAAGATTGATTTAGGGCCTATTTGGTTGAAAGGATGAAACGTAACATACTTCTTTCGTTTGTTTAAGGATTTCATAATGTAATAGAATAAAATGAGATAGGTTGAAAGTGGAGGGTTTTATATTACGTTCCATTTCATCTTAAACAGTGAAAATAATAAATCTTCAATTCGAAGGATTTATGATGGAATATAAACTAATAAATATATACTATCTAATATACTTTCAATAATTCTTTTTAATACCAACCGTGACTAAGTCATAATATTAATATATTAAATAGAATATAATAATCTTTAATATAATAAATTTATTAAATAATTAATAAGAATATTTTATATTATTAATAATAATTTCTATATATTTAATAATAAATTAAAATTTTATATTTAAAATAATTTATTATATTTTCATTTATATAGAAATATATACAAACAATTAAAGAATATTTAAAATCACAGAGAACATGATAAAATAAAATTTAACATAATGAAATTTATTAAATAATTAAAATAATATTTTATATAATTAATAAAATAAATAAAATAATATTTTAATGAAAAATAGAAAAATATATAAAATTATTCTTTAATTGTTTGTATATATTTCTATATAAATAAAATATAAATAAATTATTTTATATATAAATCACATAGAATAAACTAAAATAAAATATATTAAATAATTGATAATAACATTTTATATAATTAATAATAAATTGTTTATAATTAATAATAAAATAATAAATTTTATTAATGAAAATAAAATATATAAAATTATTCTTTAATTGTTTATATACTTTTATGTAAATAAAATATAAATAAACATTTTAAATATAAATAACATAAAATAAAATAAAATATATTAAATAATAAATAATAATATTCTATATAATTAATAATAAAATAATAAACTTCCTGCAACAACCATTTTAATATAAGGGGTATAATAGTCGTTTATTATACATTCCATTTCATTCCATCTTTCTTTCAAACAATATTTCACTGCATTATATTATGAACCCTTTCATCCCTTCCAAACAACTTTTTACTATATTACATTCTATTCCATTATAAACCGTTTCGTTCCGTTTCATTAGATTTCATTCCATTCCATTTGGTTTGGGTGGGCCCGCACTATTGAAGTTTTGTCTCCTTTGGTTAGGTTGTCTACCTCCTCTTTGAGGAGTCGAACCTGTAACCTCAGGGTTTATTCCTCATTCGTAATACTACTGCCTAATTAAATACAGAGATAGTATCATAGGTTATTCAGAGGTTAGGTATAATTAACGATCATATTTTGATTAAACAAAACCTTAAAAAAATTTCAGATTAATAATTAACCCATGATTAATAGTTACTACGAGAGGTTTAAGAACAACAATCAAAAAAATATACTTAATTTAGGTATAGGCCGAGATTGAACTAAAGAACCAGTCCCGATCGAATTTTTCACTTTTATCTTTTTTCATGTTTTTTTAATTTATTTTTATTAGTCTACTTTCATTTTATTTTCTTGTTTAAAAAATCCAAAACTCCGTTAAACCTAAATATCAGTTACTTTCATTTCATAAACTTTGCACACACTCTTTGTAGTATCGACTTAGACTCACCACTGCTATAGTAGTAATTTGATTATTTTATTTTGACTAGCACTCAATGAATAGGATTCCGTACGGTACCGGCCTGTACATACCATTCCGACCCAAATTCGGTACCGAAATTTAAGTTTTGGTACCGGATTTAAATACCGCCGATTTAATTGATCTTGACCGATCTAATTCAGTATTCAAAATATGAGCCAAATACCGCTCTTACACTGAAATTTTAAAAATTTGAGTTTTTTGCAAAATTTTAAAAATTTTAAAATCTCTTCCTCCCTCTCATTCCTCCTTTTTCAAACTTTTAAAATAATAATAAAATTTTATTACTAATAATAATTATAAATTAAATAAAACTTAAAAATAAAATACTTTAATTTTAATTACTAATAAATTATTTTATTTAAATTTATTTTAATATTTTATATAATATTTATTAATAAAGTATTAATAAAATATTTTATTTTTAAAATAAATAATTTTAAAATTATTATCTATAAACTAATATTTATTTTATATATTTTCGATTATTAAATCAAAATTTATATATTTTAAAATTAATTATATTTATTGGTTGATGTTATACAAGACAACCTGTATAATATATATTAATATGACTATTTTGTAATTTTAAAAATTTAGGACTATTTATATATTAAAAAATATCCCAAAACGATAATTCGATATCAGTGCAGATTAATTCCGTGTTCTCAATCTAATACTGAGTCCAATACGATATTCATAACATTGGTAGCACTGCAATGCGTGGTCACATGCTCTACATTTTGTTGTAAATTTTGTTACATCATCTTTGTGACGTTGTATTACAAACTATAAGCTGTTGTACTCATTTTACTTGTCTTTGTTCTTTGATCGTTTAGTGGTTGAAGTTCCTGTTAGACTTTGGAAAGCACTGCGCCTTACCCATCATCTGATCATCTCTGATTTGCTGTTGACGAAGACTTATAGAGGTCAGGAAAACAATAAGAAATTACCAAAAGATAACTATCCCACCGCATCTTTAAGAAAACAAGTAGGAAAAGTAAGATTAAAGTTTTCTATAAATTCATTCATCGCCATTTTGCTGAAGCATCTCAATCATTTCATGCACAAACTTTCCAAGTTTATAATTACTGAAACGTCATGATTTTTGGGGTTAATGCTAAAGCATCTCAATAATTTCACAATGAAAACGATTTCGTTATTACTGGACATATCGTCGTATGGAGAACTTGATTTCTGATATTTTCGTTGTGTACCTACCATCCCTACCCAATTCGTGGTGTGGGTAATCGAATAGTTACCTTCATCTTTTTGGAAGAAGACAGAATTATTATCAACAACTAATCCAAATTATTGTACGAAATATACCGGCCCGCTACATTAATGCTACTTGACAAATGTTGCTGAATTATTTTCATTCTAAAGACTTCAAAAACAGGAGGTCTATCATTGCACTATGGAAAAACGCTCGCTCTCACGAAGAGGATGAAGTTATATGTGTGGGGAACTTGATTTCTCAGGCTTTGGCTCCATCCTACGTCCTGTCCATTTAATGGTAGGATATGCAATGGAATCGTTGCTTTTACTGTTTTTGCAAAATAAGAGAATAATCGTGAGATTGTTATAAAACCGAAACTAAACTTGAAGAATATTTGGGAGATGAGAGGTCTTCTTATAAAAAATGATGTATCTTATATCAAGTTAACCCTTTTATTTATAGTACATTTCAAATACCTAATACACATGTGACCACCTACTCCAAATGTGTGATTGTGTTAGGTAAAACCAAACCAATAACCACTTACTTCATTCTTGTGTTAGGTAAAACCAAATCAATAACTACCTACTTCATTTCTTGTGTTAGGTAAAACCAAACTAATCCATATGTACACTAACTATTAAATGGTGCATCTACAATTAGTGGTACACTATATTATTTCTATCTTTTATAATACTCCCCCTTGGTGTGTCATATAATTGTCTCTTCTCCGCCTTTAAACGATTTGGTGTTGCTCGTTAAAAACCTTATCGGGAAAAACCCAAGTGGGATAAAAACCATAATAAGGGAAAAATAGTGCAGAATCACAGAAGCTCCCCTCATTGAACACAATGAGCTCTTCCTCATAAATTTCTTAGATGTCGATTCCAATCTCGTGGACATGCTTCCGAAAGGTATAGTAGGAAGTGCCTTCGTGAAAAGATCCGCAGATTGTTACTTGATTGAATATACTTTGGATGTTGATTTCTTTCTCTTGTCGAGATCTTGGGTGAATTGAAAAATTTCGGAGGATATGTTTGGTTCTATCACTTTGATATAACCTCCTTTATTTGAGCGATACATGCCGCATTGTCTTCAAATATGATTGTTGGTTCTTTGTTGGTCGATAAGCCACAAGTTGTTAAAATGTGGTGAGTCATTGACCTTAACCATACACACTCTAGGCTTGCTTCATGAAGTCAATGATTTCAAATGATTTAAAGAAGTAGCAACAAGTATTTGTTTATGTGAACGCCAAGAAATTGCAAAGGTTTCCATACGTAAATACATAACCAGTTTGGGATCCGCTTTATCGGATCGATAAGTAACCTGATCTGCATAACCAACCAAAACTTGTTTTGCATTTTTATGTAAAATAATCCCAAATCAATTGTACCTCAAGATAACGGAATAGATGTTTAATTCCATTCCAAAGGCCTTTTCAGAGGATATGAACTAAATCTTGCTAGTAGATTAACAAAGAAAAGCTATATCGTGTCTAAGACAATTAGCAAGATACACGAGAGCTCCTATCGCACTCGAGATATGACGTTTCAGAATCAAGAACTTCTTCGTTTTCTTCGCAAGGGCGAAATGGATCCTTCTCAACATTAAGCGATCTACCAACCATTGGTGTACTTAACGGAGTTACTTTATCCATATTAAAACGCCTCAATACCTTTTCGGTATATGTCGATTGATGCACAAATATTCCGCTTGGTCTATGTTCAATTTGCAAACCAAGACAATATTTAGTTTTTCCAAGATCTTTCATTTAAAATTCCTTCTTTAAGTACACCACTGTTTCTTGGATTTCTTTAGCGAGCACTAATGATATTCAAATCGTCAACATAGATGCGATGATAATCACATATCCGGATGTTGTTTTCTTTATAAAACGCAGGGCAAATAGACTATTTACATATCCTTTATTTGATAGATACTCGCTTAGACGATTGTACCACACGCGTCAGATTGCTTTAGTCCATATAAGGATCTTTGCAATTTGATCAAATACGGTTCCTTTGGTTGTGATTTTAATGTCGCAGCATTTGAATCCTTCGAGGATTTTCATGTAAATATCACTATCAGTGATCCGTCTGCTTAAGTCAGAATAACATCCATAAGACGATTTCCAGCTTCAAGAACTGTTGTCGATTAAATATCTAAACGTAATTGTATCCATAACAGAGAGTACGTTTGTTCATAGTCAATTCCGGTCTTTGAGAAAACCTCAGGCAACAAGTCGAGCTTTGTATCTCACAATCTCATTTTTTCATTTCGTTTCGAACAAAACCCATTTGTAACCTACAGGCTTTACACTTTGGGGTGTAAGGACAATAGGTCCAAACACTTTACGCTTGTTAAGAGAATTTAATTCACTTCAATAGATCTTCCATTGAACCCAATCATGTCTATTTTGACATTCAATGATAGATCTTGGTTCGGGATCATCATTTTCATTGAGGATATCATATGCTATAAAGATAAGAAAATATTTCATCAATCTCTTTCATATCATTCCGGTTCCATAATTCTTTTGTGTGAATATAATTTATTGCGATTTCTTGATTAATGTCGGTTTGGTCTCTTCCGGGACACTATCCTCATCTTGTGTTTCTAAAGGAACACTTTTATCTATCTTGGGGTCATTAATCACATTTGCTCCTTTTCTTTTTGAGGATTTTATCTTTAGAACCGATTGGCCTACCACGCTTACGCGTGTCGAGATTCATAGTGACCATATTCTCATATTGTCCTTTTGGGATTTCAATCCGAAGCGAGAGCATTTACAATTTGGTATAAATGATTTAATCACTCTTTTGTATCTGTGAAAGCATCTCGTAATTGATTTGCAATTCTTTGCAAATGCACAATTCTTTTGCACTTCATTTCGCATTGTTTTGTGCGTTGATCAAGATACAATAATGATGGTTCGCACTATGTAATTTCTTTCATCACCGTTTATTATCTCCCCAATGTCGGAAAGTATTTTCATCAAATGACAATCAAGAAAACGTCTTGTAAACATATCACCCGCTTGAGGTTCAAGATATCTAATAATAGATGTACTTTCATAGTCGACATATATCCCCAATCTTCTTTGAGGTCCCATTTTACTACGTTGTGGTGGTGCAATAGCACATATATCGCATAACCAAAATTCTCAAATGGGAGATATTTGGTTCTTGACCAAATGCAAGTCAGAAGTGGGGAGTATGTATGATATGCACTTGGTCGATGCGAATTAATGTCTCAAAGATGTAAAATTGCATGACCCCATACGTAAATTGGAAGCTTTGTTCTCATCATCAATGGTCTAGAATAAACCGAAGGCGTTTAATTAAAGATTCAAGAAACCATTTTGAGTATGCATATGAGTAACAGGATGCTCGATCATAATCTCAATTGACATACAATAGTCATTGAAAGTTTGGGATGTGAATTCACCAAAGATTATCGAGTCGACTTTCTTTATTGTATAGTCGAAATTGTGCTCGTAATTTAATAATTTGTGCAAGAAATCTTGGAAATGCCATATTACGAGTTGATAGTAGACAAACGTGAGACCATCTGCTAGAGGCATCTATCAATACCATAAAATATCGAAATGGTCCACATGGTGGATGAATGGGTCCACATATATCACCTTGAATACGCAAGAAAAACAGTGATTCAAATTTTATTTTAGTGGTGATGGCCTTATGATCGCTTTTCCAAGAGAACAAGATGTACATGGACTCTTATTTATTCGAGTAATCATTTTGTTACTCAATGGATGTCCATGTGTATTCTCAATTATTTTTGCATCATTGTTGATCCCGGATGACCTGCACTATCATGCCAAATAGAGATTATTGAAGGATCAATGTGTTTTGCTTTAACTACCATATTAGATTCAATCACATTTATATATGTATAATGTAATCCAAGAGGGAGCATTGATAGTTTTTCCAATATGTTTATCTTTCCTGATTGACAGGTTGTAAGATACATATATTTCATATTTCCCTCAGTTGCAGACTGAGTATCATATTTATGAGAATATATATCATTAAAACTCAACAAAATTCTTTTAGACTTTGGCGCAAATAAGGCATCATGTATTGAGAACTTTGTGCCATTTGGTAATGTGAAATTTGCCTTGCAATTCCTTCAATCAAGTCAGGGACTGATATTGTGTTCACAATTGTTTTTGTTGGTTTTAATTATGAAAAGAACCTCTTATCTTTCATGATAGTGTGCGTTGTGCCACTATCTGGTATGCATAAATTATCATTATTTTTCGCTCCTCTTACAGAACAATCCATATCAAAACTTCGCATAAAAATAAATAATCTAATGAGAAAATTGCGCAAGAATAAAGAGAAAGAGATGTTATGTTAAAAAAATATTACAATACTGTAATTGAAACTAGTAACATAACAAGCAATCGAAACTGAGTAACATAATAAGCATAATAATACTTAACACAAACATAAGTACGTTATTTTAATTTCCATTGCTACTGCCACCAACAATGCCCTGATCCAAAACATCATCAGTAAAATCCGAAGCATTTAGATATGTAGAGTCATCTGAAAGATTATGATTCTCAATGAAATCAAAATCAAAAGTACCAAAGTCAGTTGAATCACCTAAAGGGTGTTGTTCAGTAAAATTCACTTCCTTTTCTTTCCCTTTTAAGGATGCTTTGTATAACTGACATAGATGTTCAGGAACTCGACAAACTTTAGCCCAATATCCTCTTGTACCACATCTAAGGCAAGAATCTCCTGAAGTCCTATAAGAATTTCCATGAACATCATTAATATTGTGCATATTATTGTGGTGGCTCGTATTTCTTTGAAGAGAGTTATATGGATAACTTCCTCGGCCACGTCCACGACCACGACCACGACCACGAATGTAGTTACGACCATGGCCACGACCACGTCCACGACCGCGACCACGACTAGACCCATGATGATTTTTTCTTTCATTTTCATTTCGAATTGCAATATTTGCTTCTGGTAATGCTGCCACGCCAGTAGGGCGGGATTGATAATTTTTCATCAAAAGTTCATTATTCTTCTCGGCTACAAGAAGGCATGAAATCAGGTCAGAGTATTTTAAATCCGCGCACTCGATATTGTTGTTGCAAGGTTACATTCGATGTGTGGAAGGTGGAGTATGTTTTTTCTAACATATCTTCCTCAGTGATTGTTTGCCCATAAAATTTTAGTTGTGAGACAAATCTAAACATAGCTGAGTTATACTCATTGACCTTTTAAAATCTTGGGCGTAAAGCGCTTCATTCATCACGAAGCCTAAGTAAAACTTTCTTTTGATGGTCATATCTTTCTTGTAAATTTTCCACAAATGACTTGGATCTTTAATTGTGAGGTATTCTCTTTTTAATCCCTCATCAAGATGACGACGAATGAAGATCATCGCTTTGGCTTTATTTTGTTTTGATGTTGTATTATTTTCTTTAATGGTATCTAAAAGATCCATTGATTCAAGATGCATTTCAACATCAATCATCCACGACATATAATTATGGCCCATGACATCAAGAGCGTGAACTCAATTTTGGCAAGATTGGACATGTTGGCAACTATTTAGAGAGAAATAATTAATACATGTATTCAAATCGATATTACATTAAATAAATTACATGCCATGCTCAAATGCTATGCCAAGAAGCAACATAAGGATCATAATACATGGTATTACTAAGAGAAAAAACATGTGATCTGAATTATTTAGCTCTACACTAAGAATGAAACAAAGATATATAATGATAATAATTATACAAAAAGATGATATGGCGGACAACATTTGAAATTGTAAGAATTTTGAGGTAAGAAAAAGTGTGTAGGGATGAAGTAAATTATGTAGGAGTGGTATCTATTTATAGAAAAAAATGTTGTTACCGTTAACTAGCCGTTATAATTTTACCGTTATATATATATATATATTTTTACCGTTATATATATAGTTATAAATTTTATTTTATTTTATTTTTAAAAACAACGAAGATGCATACTATACAATAAATTACGTATTTAGAGGTGGTAATAACTTTTCATTATTTAAATAAAGTAAAATAGTGAGTCGTCTATAATATGTTTTAATCATATCATAAGTAGAATTAATGTAGATAAAAGGAAGAACTTTATTTTAACAACATCGTAAGTAGGATAAATAAACGGAAGAACTTACGTTTGTTTGATGTACGTAAACCGAAGAACATTTGTACGATGTAGGTAGACGGAAGAACCTTACGATTGCTTGATGTTGATAAGCCGAATTTTAGAAATGAGAGCTTCGTGCTGATAACGTGTTATAAAACTGAAACTAAACTTGAAGAATATTTGGGAGATGAGAGGTCTTCTTATAAAAAATGGTGTATCTTACATCAAGTTAACCCTTCTATTTATAGTACATTTCAAACACCTAATACACATGTGACCACCTACTCCAAATGTGTGATTGTGTTAGGTAAAACCAAACCAATAACCACCTACTTCATTCTTGTGTTAGGTAAAACCAAACCAATAACCACCTACTTCCTTCTTGTGTTAGGTAAAACCAAACCAATAACCACCTACTTCATTCTTGTGTTAGGTAAAACCAAACCAATCCATATGTACACTAACTATTAAATGGTGCATCTACAATTAGTGGTACACCATATTATTTCTATCTTTTATAACAGAGATGTCTTACTAAGAGAACCAAAAGGCTGAAGAATAAATTGGGGGCACTATGATTAAGAATTGTGTATTATTTTCTTAATCAGATATATAGAGCATATTTATATGAAAAAGAAAAAACGAAAATAGAAAGGGCATTTGATTCATATGACGTTACTATTAAGGTAAATGCTATTGAATCGGATATCGGTTGAATTTAATAACTCGAAAAATAGTAACGAAAATAAAGATTGACAAAATAAAATAGAATCAAATACAAAGATTTACGTAGTTCGATCAATATGACCTATGTCTACGACTGGAGAGTGAGCAATTTTACTAATATATGGAGAATGTATACAAGTATAAAGAATGGAACAAAAGGCTTTCAAAACTCATCAAATATGTAGAAAATAACTGAAGAAAGGATGAGAGGATTTGTATTATTTTGATGATTAAAGGAGAGGAAGGAACGGTGTGCAAATGTTTCAAACCATACCTTCTATTTGTAGCTGAAGTCCCAAGCTTCTGTCCAAAATTTCTTTAATCTTTGCGCAATCTCAACAATTGACAACAATGTCATGAGCACAAGAAAATAATGTATCTACGATAAATTCTAAACGGTGGTCATCTATTTTTGACTTAGTGAAAGAGGCCAAAACATGCAACCAATAGTTAACAATTTTTGACTTATTGGAGGAGCTAAGACGTGCAATAAATCTCCATCTTGACTTGGTCCCGAACAATTAGTGATCTGCTCCACTTTCTACAACAATGCTCCAAAAGAACTATATCACCAACTATAAACACTAATCAAGTCCAAGCACTGTTTGAACTTGTAAACTGGAAGAACCTTCGTAAACATGTCAATAGGATTGTCCTTAGTGTTGATCTTCTAAATAAGGACCTTCTTCTCTGCAATAGTACCCCAAATGAAATAATAATTCACATAAATATGTTTCGTCCTCTCATGATACATCTGGTCTTTCATCAAATGAATAGCACTCTGACTGTCACAATAAACAGTAGTAATCTCATGATGAATGGATAACTCGCCAAATAAACCTCTCAAACATAATGCTTCTTTGATAGCCTCAGTAACTGCCATATATTTTGCTTCAGTAGTAGATAAAGCCACTACATGTTGTAGAATAGCTTTCCAGCTAACGATATAACCTCTAATGCAAAATACATAACCTGTCAAATACTACATCTGTCGAGATCACCGGCATAATCTGAATCTACAAAACCAAACAAAATGTTACTGGTTCTATCAAACTCCAAACAAAAGTTTGAAGCCCTTTAAGTATTTAAGAATCCATTTCACAGCCTGTCAATGTTATCTGCTGATGGCACTAATAACTTGTGAAATATCGGGACAAGTATATACCATTATATACATAATATTGCCGATGGCACTAGAATACGAAATTCGTGCCATATAATCTTCCTTTTCATGTGATTGTGGTGACTGAGCAACAGATAGTCTAAAATGACTAGCAATAGGAGTACTAACTGCGTTGGTATCTCGCATGCCAAATCTCTCTAAAACTTTATTGAGATAATTCTCCTAGGCCATGAATAATTTACCAACTTCTCGATCATGTCTTATCTCCATGCCAAAAATTTTCTTTGTTGCTCCCAAATCTTTCATCTCAAATTCACGATGCAATAACGCCTTCAAATGGCGAATATCTGTGCCATTCTTGGCAGCAATGAGCATATCATCAACATATAACAATAAATAGATGAATGAGTCGTGATGTAACCTCCAAAAGTAAACACAACTATCATACATGCTCCTGGAGAATTCATGACCCAAGATAAATGAATCAAACCTCCTGTACTGCTATCTTGGGGATTGATTTAATCCGTACAAGGACTTCTTCAACAAACACACCTGGTCTTCCTTTTCCTGCAACTTCAAAACTTTCAGGTTGTTTCATATAGATCTGCTCATCTAATTCGCCATGCAAGAATTATGTCTTCATGTCTAATTTCAAATCAAACATGGCAACCAATGCAAGTAATACACGAATAGAACTATGTTTCACCACTTGTGAGAAAACAACATTAAAATTAACACCTTGTACTTGATTGTAGCTCTTTGCAACTAAACGTGCCTTATACCTTGCATTTTCAATACCTGAAGTACCTTCTTTTCTTTTGAAGACCTATTTGCAAACAACAATTTTCTTACTCTTTGGCGGCTTCACCAGAATCCAAGTATCATTCTTGTGCAAAGATTCCATTTCTTCATTCGTGGCCACCACCCATTTATCAGCATCAACATTTGAAACTACCTCCGTATATGTGGAAGGTTCACTATCTCCACCTGTTTCCTGTGCCACTGATAAAGCATATGCAACTAAATTTGCATATCTCTATAGTGTTCGAATCTCTCGTCTTGATCTGTCTCTGACTATGGAATGTTCTTCTTCTACTAGTTCATCTTGAATATAATCAGGATATAGTTCATCAGCTTGATTTGTCTGATGTGTAGAAGATGTCTGTGAAGGACTTAAACTATCAATCTCTAACTCCAGCTGTTTTTGTGTACTATTCTCTTTTTCTAAATTACAAGGATTACAAGAATCTTTTCTAAGATACAACATAGATGATTCATCAAATATAATGTCCCTACTAATTACAATTTTAGGCGACTTAAGATCAGAACACTACAAGCAATATCCTTTTACCCCATAAGCATAATCAAGGAAAATACATTTCTTAGCCCTAGGTTCTAACTTTCCCTCATTTACATGCATATATGCTAGACATCTAAATATTCTTAAAGTAGAGTAATCAGCAAGAGTACCTGACCAAACTTCCTCTGGGGTCTTGAAATTAAGAAGAGCACAAGGAAAGCGGTTGATAATGTAACAAGTTGTACCAATGGCTTTTACCAAAAAATCAAGTGTCAATCTTGCATTAGAGATCATACACCGAGCCCTTTCCAAAAAAGTCCGGTTTATGCGCTCGACAACTCCATTTTGCTGCAGAGTCATTCTGACAATGTGATGCCGAGCAATTCCTTCATTCTTGCAAAAATTCATTGAATTCACCTCCACAAAATTCCAAACTATTATCTGTCCGTAGCCGCTTAACATGATTTCCTGTTTGCTTTTAAATCAAAATTTTCCATTGTTTAAAGGTTAAGAAAACATCATTTATGTTTCAAGAAATACACCCAAGCCTTCCTTGAATAATCATCAATAAAAGTCAACATATATCGAACACTACCTTTAGATGGAACACGAGAGGGCCCCTAAAGATCATACTGAATGTAATCCAAAGTAGCTTTAGCTTTGTGAATAGCTGGAGCACTGAAAGTGACTCGTTTCTGCTTCCCAAAGATACAATGCTCACAAAAATCCATTTTACCAGTACTTTGACCATAAAAGTAGGCCTCTCTTGCTTAACAACGTTAAACCTTTCTCACCCATGTGTCCTAAATGCATGTGCCACAATTTGGTAATGTCACCATCAATAAAGATTGCCGCAACACCTGTTACTGTAGATCCCTACAAAATATACAAACTACCAGACTTGCAAGCTTTCATCAATACAAGAGCATCTTTAAAATTTTTCAAAACTCCACCTTCAGCTGAGAACTTGTATCCTTGAGAATCAAAAGTGCCTAAAAAGATGAGATTTTTCTTCAAATCAGGAACGTGTCTAACGTCAGTGAGTGTTCTAATAATACCATCATACATTTTGATCCGGATTGTACCTTTATCAACAACTTAACAGGCAGCATTATTACCCATCAAAATAATTTCATCATTCAATAACTCATAAGTGGAAAAACACTCTCTGTCGAGACTCATGCGGTAAGAACAACCCAATCTAAAATCCACTACTTATTAGACTTAACTTTATCTTTTGTGGCTACAAAGATAATTCCCTCATTCTAATCTGCTGCTACACTAGCTTCGGCGGCAATATTGTAAATGTCATACCGGACTTGGTACAGGATTAGATTCTAGTACGATCTTGTCTGATCGATACTGTTAATATCAGTGCATTGCTTCGTAATTTTTAAATTTATAAAATAGTCCTTAAATTTTTTTAAAATTACATAACAGTTCATTGTCATATTTTACTGACTTTAGTTTATTTAATTTAGCTTTTTTATATCTTATCCATTTTAGTTTATATATATCTTTATTATATTCTAATTATTTGTATATATAATAATTATCTATATATAATATATATCTATATATGATAATAATCTAAATTTAATAATTTATTGTAAAATAATTCAAAATTTTGGTTTTGAATTGTTATTTTCATATTCCATTTTATTTTATATTTAATTAGACATAATCACAATTTTAATTTAATATATAAAATTAATTTAATAATTATCAATAAATATAATTAAACTTAAAATATATTTTAAAATATATAAATTTCAAATAAATTATGATTTAATAATTAAAAATATATAATAAATATTAGTTTATAAATAATAATTTTATTTTTTTAAAAATAAAATATTTTATTAATACTTTGTTAATATAAATTTAAATAAAATAATTTATTAGTAATAAAATAAAATAATTTATTTTTAAGTTTTATTTAATTTATAATTATTATTAGTAATAAAATATTTATTATTATTTTAAAACCTTAAAAGGGAGGGAAGGAGAAGTAGGAGGGAGATTTTGAAAATTTTGCAAATAAGTATTTTAATTTTTTAAAATTTTTAATACTGGCCAATATTTTGGCCTGTATTTTACATACTAACAGATATTTAAATTTGATACTAAAATTTAAAATACTATACCGATCTCGATCAATATCGATCCATATAGTATGAACCTCGTAACCTAGACTTTTATGCGTCAACGAGTAAACTTTTTGCCCTTATTCATCCCCCACGTTTTGCTTGTTTCATCATCTATGTGACGTTGTATTCAACAAACCATAAGCTATTGTCTACATTTCACTTGTCTTTTGTTCTTTGATCGTTTTGTGGTTGAAGTTCCTGTTACACTTTGGAAAGCACTGTATCCTATCAATCATCTCAGCATTTCTGCTTTACTGTTGGCGAAGAATTATAGAGGTCAGGAAAACAATAAAAAAAGACCAAGAAAGCACTATGCCACATTCCCTATCAATCATATTAGCATCTCTGCTTTAATGTTGACGAAGACTTATAGGGGTCAGGAAAAAGCACTATGCCACATCTTTATTACTAGTTCAGGAAATGCTAATACTTTTCACTTTGGAAAACACTGTACCCTGCCAATCGTCTCAGCATCTGTGTTGACGAAGACTTATAGAGGTCAGGGAAACAACAAAAAAGACCAAGATAGCACTATGCCACATCTTTATTACTAGTCCACGAAATGTTAATACTTTTCACATTGGAAAGCACTGTACCCTATCCACCATCTCAGTCTCAGCATCTCTGTTGACGAAGACTTATGGAGGTCAGGAAAACAATAAAAAAAAGACCAAGAAAGCATTATGCCACATCTTTATTACTAGTCCAGGAAATGTTAATACTTTTCACTTTTGGAAAGCACTGTATCCTGTCAATAATCTAAGTATCTATGACGAAATCTATATCTTTTGTCTAATATTATAATGTCTTATTATATTTAATAAATTATAATTATTTATTTATTTATATGAGTCTTATGTAAATCCCGCGTGAATTTTATATAGGTTTCATAAAATAAATAGTTAAAATTTTATGAGATAAAATAAGACAGGGTAATACTAGACAGAGAATCTTGGTTTTCTTTGTTGACGAAGACTTATAGAGGTTTGGAAAACAACAAATAAGACCAAGATAGCACTATGCCACATCTTTATGACCAGTCCACGAAATATCAATACTTTTCTCCTCTTTCCAACTTTAATCAAGTCCAGATCTCCTGTTTAATATTATGATGTCTTATTGTATCTAATAAATTTCAGTTATTTATTTATATGAGTCTTATATAGGTCCCATGTAAGTCTCATAAAATAAATGATTAAGATTTAATGCGACAAAATAAAACAAGCTAATATTGAAAGATCTTGTTTCACTCTAACCATCCATAGCCATTCCCACTTGTCGTACTCGCACATCAATAATTCTCTTGACATCATTATCGCTTTCATTCTGTTTTATAGAAAACTTGCATTCCCTTTTACGAGTGACTTTATGTTACGTAAGAGAGTGTCACTAGGTCTGTAAATTTGCTTTACGTTAGAATTTACCATTTATTATCTAGTTTTATTTATTATAAAATTTATCTGAAATACACATAATTAGTAGGTTATTATACACTTTTCATATTTACTTAATTTGCTCTCGAAGAATAGTAATTATGCATATCTTTTTCTTTGTAAGAAAAGTCTTAGAAACTGGAAGCACAAGAAAGTCTTAGGAAATTACAGAAAGCAGCCAGCATATAACTCCCTTCTGCATTCTTCAAGTTAGTCTCATACTGCATAGTGCTGCTATATTGATATTTCCATACTCTATACAGTTACTTTGGTCTTGCAAGACTCACAGATTTTCTACTTCTTCTATGGAACGACCGATTCCATCTTTACCTTCTTCTGTAACCCGTCAAGAGAAACGTGATGTCTTCCTTAGTTTCAGAGGTGAGGATACTCGTGAAGGTTTTACCAGTCATCTCTCCGCTGCATTAGAGAAGGCCAAAATTCAAACATTCATTGATGATGTTGGACTCCAGAGAGGCGATGATCTTTCGCCCACGCTTCTGAAAGCAATCGAAGAATCCAAGGTTTCTGTCATTGTATTCTCAGCAAACTATGCCAACTCAGGATGGTGCTTGGATGAGCTGCTACGGATCCTGGAGTGTAAGAAAAACAATAGACAGATTGTTATACCTGTGTTCTACAAAATCGAACCGTCCGATGTACGATACCAAAAAAACAGCTACGAGGAAGCATTTAAGAAACTCAAGAAACATAACGATGATGCACAGATCAAGAAATGGGGAGATGCTTTGAAGGAAGCAGCCAATCTATCGGGGTGGAGCACCAAGAAGATCGGGTAACTCTCCATATTTTTCTCTAGATTGAAGCAAATGTTCTCCTTCATATAAGCCCAGAACTTGGGTTACATCTTTCTGGTGCTTACTGTTTTCGAGAATAAAACTACTTTTTGGAGAAATTAATACAAAAAACGAATACACCGAGGACTTTCGCAATCTATGGGTTTCAAAGACAACTTGTCTTTTATACACTTACAATCGAATCTAGAAACCATATGCATGAATTTGGATGAGATATGTTTTTTTTTCTTTAATTTTTTGGAATTGATATTGAAGTTCTTTTGTTTCACAATTGAATGCGAGAAGCACCTACAAATCCACTGTTCCTGCATAACATTTATGCATATTTAAAATTTCGACTTCTAGAACGTATGTATTTCTCGTATTTGACAGGCTAGAGTCCAAGTTAATCGACCAACTTGTGGGAGATATTCTGAAGAAATTGAACCGAATGTCTCCAGTAGAATGCTCCAATCTTGTTGGGATTGATTCACGCATCAAGGAAGTTCAATCCATCTTAAGGATGAACAACTCTCAAAGTGTTGGCGTTGTAGGAATATGGGGCATGGCAGGGTCTGGCAAGACGGCCATTGCAGGAGCAGTATTCAATCAAATCTACATGCAGTTCGAAGGATTCTATTTTCGACCTAATGTCAGTGAAGAACTGAAAAGGGGTAATGAAGCAGACCTAAGAAACAAGGTAATCTCAAGCATATTGGAGGAGGAGAGTCTGAATCTGAACACCCCAAATTTAGAGCAAGCATTCATAAAAGATCGACTTCGTCGTAAAAAGGTTCTTCTAGTTCTTGATGATGTCGATGAGTCAGTGCCATTGCAGAATTTGCTAGGTGAAAAGAATGATTTATTTGGACGTGGGAGTAGAATTATCATCACAAGTAGGGATAGGAAAGTGTTAAAGGGTGTAACTGATGATATCTATGAGGTGCAAAAACTGAGCTTCCACGAAGCTCTTGAACTGTTTAGCTTGAGTGCCTTCAAGGCAAAGTATCCCCCAGGTGATTACATGGAGATGTCTATGAGTGTAGTAAATTATACCAAGTATAACCCGCTGGCTCTTAAAGTTCTGGGTTCTGGACTCTTCAAGGCAACCAAGGAGGAATGGCAGAGCAAACTAGAAAAGTTAGATTCTGACCCTGGAATTCAGAATTTGATAAGAATGAGCTATGATTCACTAAACCGCGATCAGAAGGAAATATTTCTTGATATTGCCTGTTTCTTCGAAGGAGAGGAGCGAGATTATGTGACAAAAATCTTGGAGGGTTCTTATTCTTCTGTGCTTTATAATATAGGTGTGCTCATCGATAAGTCTCTCATAACAATGTCCAACAACAAAATAGAAATGCATGATTTAGTACAAGAAATGGGATTGAGCATTGTTCGTGAAGCCGAATCTGGAAAGCGCAGCAGGTTGTGGACCTACGAGGAAGTTTGTGATGCACTAATCAAAAAGAAGGTGAAAACCAAAGATCGTGACCTTTATCTTACTTTCACTACAAATGAACACAAGATTCAGAAGCTAAGGCACACACAACCACACTCATGATAACAAATCTATGCTTTCTTTCCTCCATTTTTTGCCTTCTCTCTACCCTTTTTTATATCGTGGAGACTAATCTCTATATCCTTGATTATCAGGGAAATGAAACAGTTGAAGGCATCAGTTTGGACATATCTCAGAACAAAGAGTTGAAACTAGAACCTGAAACCTTTACAAAAATGGATCGTCTTAGGTTGCTCAAATTCTATGTTCCTAGGTCCTCTATGGGTTGTAATAGTAAAGTCAACCTCTCAGTCGGCTCCACGTCACTTTTCAACCTCTCAGGCGGCGCCATGTCACTTTCTGAAAAGCTGAGTTACCTCCATTGGTATAGATATCCTCTCACATCCTTGCCGAAGAAATTTTGTGCTGAAAACTTGGTTGAACTAAGCCTACCATACAGCAAGGTTGAGGAACTTGCGCTAGGAAAGCGGGTACTCTCTAAGCTTGACACCACTTTTTGTTTCAAATTTTCATCTTTTCAGGGGTTATACAGTTCAATAAATGCTAAATCTTCATCTCTATGTTAACAGGATCTAACAAACTTGAAGATGGTTGATCTCAGCCACTCTGAATATCTGCATACAGTTTCACAGTTGTCTAAAGCTATCAATCTTGAGAGTTTGATTCTTCACGACTGCACCCGTTTGACAGATATTGATCAATCTGTTCAATATCTCGAAAAGTTGGAACACCTGGATTTGGGGGGATGTCAAGAACTGAGGAGTTTTCCAAAAAGACTTGGTTCAAACTACCTTAAATATCTTGATCTATCATATTGCTCAAATGTGACAGGATGTCCAGAGATTTCAGGACTGATGGAAGAATTGGATTTAAGTTGGACTGCAATTAAAGAACTCCATCCGTCAATTCAGCAGTTGAAATATCTTAGAGTTCTTCATCTCAATGGTTGCTCAAGAGTCACCAAGTTTCCAGAGACATCAGAGAGTATAGAAGAGCTATATCTAAGTGAAACCGCAATAAACGAACTACCCTCGTCAATCAAATGTCTCACAAGACTTGTTAAACTGGACATTGGTAACTGCAAAAATCTCTCGCCTCTTGCAGACAACATGTTTACAAAGGAATCTCTGAAAGAAATGCGTTCAAGTGGTACAGATACAATTAAGAAGTTTGCAGCTGATGGACAAAAGAATATTCAGAGCTTTCAGAACAACCTCTCAAATTTTGCAAGCCGTCGGTTACTTGAAGCCAGCAAAACCAAAGAGGAGCTTGCCACCAAAACTAAAGGACTAGTACCTTACAACAAATTTAAAGGGTTCTTACCAGAATTCCCTAGTGTCATCAGTGAAAGTAGAAGTAAGGAAGTAGTTGACAGTAGTAAAGCAGCTAAAGTGACGCCACCAGAAGCACCTGGCGAAAGCAAAACTAAGGGATTGCCAACAGGAATCCTTACTGTTGTTGGTGTTGGTGGCAGCAAAACTAAGGCTTTGCTTCCAAAAGAACCCAGTGCGCTTTCTAGCAAAATCCCTGATGACCTAGGCGGCCTAATCTCATTAAAATATCTGGTTCTAAAGCGGATGGGTTTTGAGAGTTTGCCTTCCAGCATCAAACAACTCTCACAGCTTCAGTTCATAGACTTGAGCAAATGCAAGAAGCTTCGATCCATACCAGAGTTTTCGCCATCTCTAGAAATACTGGATGCAGATAACTGTACATCATTAGAGAGCTTATTCAGTAGCAGCAGTTTCAAGTACCTGAATCTTGAAAATTGTAGAAAATTGGATCAGAAGACAAAAAGCGAAATCGTGGAAAACGCTCAATCCATTATTAAGCGTATGGCAAGGAAGGTATAAGCAGTTTATCAGTATTATGTCTGTATCTTTCCATTTATCTTCATTTTTTCTCCTCAGAAATTTGTTTTGGTAGTGCAGTCTCGTGAGGAAGCATATCCCGTTCAGTTTCTTTTCCCAAGAAATGAAATGCCACCTCTAGCCTACAATCAAACTAATGAGGGATCTTCAGTAGCCATGCAGTGGCCATCAGATTGGACAAAGTTCAGTGGGATTGTTTTTTGTATGGTATTTGGACCGGAAGACTCATCGCTGCTCTTGAAAAAGGCCAATGAAGTTACTTCAACGATAGTAAGTTTTGGTTGCAAATTCTGCACTAAAGCTAATGAAGGTGCAAAAGATAGCATCGTGATCTGTGAGTGGGAAAGGAAGTTTGGTAACCTTGACATAGCTAAATCTGACCACGTCTTAATATGGTACGATCCCTGTAGATGTGAAGCAGGCTCTGTTGATCAAATAGAATTGTTCAAGAAATATTCTGGTCGTCAGGTTTCATTTGAATTCCATGTCGAGACCTTGTTTTGCTTCCCAAGGCAGTGTACTGTGAAGAAATGTGGGATTCTTCTGCTTCAGAACGACTCTCAGACTCAGCTGCAGCTAGAATGGATCCAAGAATGACAAAGACAATCTTGGTTTTAAGAATGGAGGACAGTCAGTTTGGGGATTACATGCTCTGTTCATTAGTATATTTGGTGATGTTATTATTGTTCTCTCCTTATCCTATATTCTTCCAAAAGACATGGTTTTGGGGTGTTTACTTGGATTGCTTTGAGTGATTGTGAAGGTTCAGGTGTATCAAATTTCCTTTTTCTTGTCGTTAATTAATTTCTATGTTGTGTTAGCCAAATTTAGAAGTAATTCATTATCCTATGTCCACTAATCACATTGGAAAAAACTCTCAAATTCCAACTTAATTACATATTTGAATAACTATTTTTACATAACTATGATGATAGTTTTATAACTTTTCAATGTATACTTAAATTAAGAGCACCAATGATAAGTTGATAGTTAAATGAGTTGAAATTATAATTCTTAAGAATTCATATTAGAAAATTTAAGTAATGCTCTAAGTTTTATATTTTAACCTTTTAAAGAATAAATAATTTAAGAATATCCAATATTATATTTGTTACAAATTGATTGAAATGCATTAAATAAAATAAAATTTAACATATATGTCGGTATGTATATCAAAATCAAATGGACCTCGTCCCTTTTCTTTACAAACCCCGATAAACCCTCAGTCTCCCTCTCACTCTCTAAGACACTGTGTGTCTCTCTCAGGGAAGATGATGAAGCTATCACGATTTCTAAAATCCAGGTACCGACTGTTTTCACCCTATCTAATCCCATACTGCATGTTTCTTTTTTTTTATTTTCTAATCTTTTCTACTGTAAATTGAACGGAGGAGTGGATGAAAGATGATACCTTTGGATGCTTCCTCTTTGGTCATTTTCACTGGAGAAGATAATGAGTTACAAAATTGACTATGTTTATGGGGTTCTTCATTCTTCTTTTCCTTATCTGCTTTCCCTGTTATTATTTTCTGTTTCGGGTTAAATGGATCGTTGGTTATGGAGCCTTGGAAGCATTCGTTTTCTCTCTCTCTTTTTTTTGGACATTTTGCTTTTTGGCTCTTGGTTAGGGAAACATGGCGGAAGACTGTTGATTTCCATTGACAGTTTATATCTGCTCTCATTCCTTTTCCTGGTTGTGGAACATACTGTGAGTTTAATGGATGTTTTAGTCTGAAACAACAACCTTTAAAGACGCAATTTTTAACTCTTTTTAGGAACCAGTTGATGAAGTTGTAGTCTCCAAAGCTTGAAGGGCGTGCTAGACTTGAAGTACTATTTAATTACTTTACCTATAGTCTCCAGTGTTTGAAGTACTTTTTAATCGCTGGGATTCTGAATGAAAATTTAAGGCAGTGATAATCAAGAGACAAAACCTTAAACCGGGGAATTGCTTCTTAAAGGCAATCTGGCTATCCTTCTGTGCGATAAAAATGTCTTTCTTGCATAGAGTTGTCGATTTTAGAGCTCTTTTGATATATATTTTTTAACTTGGTTTCGATGTTGCATTTTCCCATAGTAGATACTCATAGTAGTTCTGCATATTCTCCTTATGAAAATAATACTATTTTAGCTTTCACTGAATTCTTGAAAGCATTCTTTTTAAATTCTATGCTTTTTTTTTTCCCTTCTGCTTTCTTTTCTTATCATTTAATTGTACTTTTTTTTTTGGTGGTGTAAGCAGCAACTTGCTTGGGAAGCCTAGCGTAGGAGATGCCTTGGGTTTACATGTATTTTCATCCCAGGCTGGAATCTCAACTGCTAGATCAGATTTTACTGTAAAAGGTACAGAGACCACTAGCAAACTCTGTTGTATGGTCCATGCTTGGAGGACTATGGGCATCTTTATTTATATCTTTTATCTGACTTGCAGAAGTTTTGCAGATCGAATATTTGCTCCATATACTGTATTCAAGGGAAAAGCTGCACTTTCTGTTAATCCTTGTCTGCCGACCTTCACCAAGTCGACTGTAAGCATAATTTATCTGCTTTTATATTATGTACTAACCATGAAGTTTTAAGTGTTTCACCAATTACTACTTTATACAGTCTGGAGGGTTTAAAGTTGATCGACGTGGTAGTGTGATGTTCACCTTCTGGCCTGCTGTAGGAGAGCGGAAATATGATTATGAAAAGAGGCAGGTAACGTTTTGTATCTATTTAGCGTTAAAATGTGGACGTTCAATTAACTCTGCAATTTGGGGGATGTGGAGTATGTCATTTCACATTCACATTTCATTATTTATACCTTTTTCTCTTTCTCTGTCTTTGTAGACAATTATTTTGTTCATGATTTGCAGCTGTTTGCTATGTCAACAACAGAAGTGGGGTCTTTGATCAGCTTGGGTCCCAAGGATTCGACTGAATTTTTCCATGATCCTGCAATGCTATCAAGGTTGACTTTCCTTGAACTAGTGGAACTGATTTCTCTTTCCATTTGTTGATGTTATTGTGCAATGTTGCAGCAACTATAAAACATGTCGATGGGGGGGTGCCTGCCTGCACAAAGAAGATACATAAGTCTATTGTTAACTAATATATACATGGATTTTTATTTTTTCCCAATTAGTTTATGGACGAAATGTTATTTTCCACCGCTCATTTATTTACTTAATAGTTTGCCCCCATTAAATTAAAGTTTTAGATCCATCCCTGCTTATCCTTTTCATTTAGTATTGTTATGTAGTGTGGAAGCATTGCAGTCGAGTTTTTATATTGTTACCAAAACTTAACTTCTTTTTGTGACAGCAATGCTGGACAAGTTAGAAAGAGCTTATCTATTAAGCCGTATACTGAGGGCAATGGCTACTTCATTTCTTTAAGTAAGTATTGTTCCTTATCATGGTTGTATTGGCATTGGTTCCTTTCAAATTCATGTTTATTTTTGTTGTATATTGGTTTATTAGACTGTTTGGGAGCCATAATGTTTGTTTTTGTAGCCTGTTTTTATATTCAAGCATCAGTTGTATCCTTTGTTATGGAATTGCAAGTATTGGAAACAATTTATTTTACAATAGTCATGAAATGTTAAATATTATGGGAATCGTAACAGATGAAAGACATGTGAAAACAGTCCCTAACTTCATCCTGATAGAATCCAAATATTTCTGTTTCTTTGATCATGTTGTTACTCATTGCACCATTATATGATATGTGGAAAATTAAAAAAAAGCTTTAATATGAGGTAGAATGAATTAATGGTTGTCTTAAAATAGGTATAAGAACAAAGTGGAAAACAAATAAAAACCTAAATAATGCCATTTTTCAATTGTTTAGGAGGTATTGCTCAGTCCATCCATGTAGTTTAAATCTTCTCTTTTAAAACATTACTGGCTCTTGGAAATATATTTCTCATTTTTTTACCATGACTGTTGCATTTCATCTATTTTTTATGTAGTGGACTTTTAGTTTATCAAAAGTGGGAGGAGTCAGAGGATGAAACAATAATAGCTGCTTGTAATTGTTTAATGTTTTTTGTCCTGCTGTTGATTAGAGGGCCTAGACTTGCAGATGTTCCAAGCTGTGCTCTTGAAAATCCTTTCTTGTTATATTAGTTACTGTACTTGCTTACACTCTTGCTGGTCAAATGTGGAAAGTTAAACCTTTTTGTGAAATTGCGTTGTTGTGTTGTCTACTTCCTTTGAAAGTTAAGCTGTCTAATGTCTCATTGCAGATAAGGAGATCTCGTAGTATTATTCCCTAATTGGGTATTTTAAGTCCTTGAGATATCAGATTTATCTGTTGTCCTGTTTTGGTAGCCTTGAACTCAATATATTGTTTCTTAATCTAATTTTTTTCGCAGATGTAGTCAACAACATTCTGAAAACCAATGACAAATTTTTAGTTCCAGTCACAACCGGTGAATTTGCTGTTTTGAGGACAGCTTGCAGCGTATGGCATTCTAAATCTCTCTGTCTATGTTCTTTTTGTTTTCCCTTCCAATACAGTTACTTATTTCCTTGTGTGATTTGTGTTCTTGAGTTGGATTTCTGAAGTTCTAAAACTCGTCTAATTTACTGAAAACAAAAGAAGACATCCAAGTGAACAGAAGTGGATGAAACTTATATAGTTTAAACTTAAAATTGGAAGACTTTTGGCAGTCATAATTTCGCAATTATCAATGATTTGGTTTGTTATGTGGTCAGAAATGAATAACTTGACTTTGAATGTCAAGACGAATTATTGTAATAACATTGTCTGTTGCTACGATGCATGATTCTGTAAAGCTCCTTGCATTTATGGCTGGAAAACCATTGAATACTATAATTCCATTTTGAAACCCAAATAACTTTTGAGTTTTCTATCCTGTTATTATGAAGACATGCCCGTTACTTCTATGGAAGGTAATGTGGTACAGAACAATCAGATTCAAGGATGTAGGTGTTTTGAATATGAAATATTGACTTGAAATATTGTATCACCGTGACATCCTGTTCTTGACTCCTGGGTATATGGCCATATAACCTAAATGCTTAACTGTTCTGGACCATATACTTAGACAGATGCCAAAATTTATTACTAGTTCCTACTCATTGCTTATAGATCTTCAGAGATTTCTGAGGAAAGAAGTGATGAGGATGATTTGAATATGTATGCCATATAAGAGTTTTGCTTTGGTACGTATGTGTTGAAGGTCAAATTCTAGCAAATTGTTTACCTTGTTCTCCATCATATTTTATAAGATATATTTATCCCCGTTGTCCTATGGAAAACACGAAATTGAGAGCATATATTGATCCCTATGAAGCAACATGGGATGCCATGTGCAGTTGTGATTTGAAGTTAATTGTCATGCTTTTCAATGTAAACCAATCAGTAAATATCTTTTTTTTTCCCCTACTTTTGTTTCTTTCAGATATGTAAGTTTTGTAATGGTTGTTTTTACAAAGCATATGATTGCATCATGTGGATTCAACTTCTTCCTTGTCATATGCCTGTAGGTGCATCAAAAACTTTAATGAACTTGGTAGGATCTATGTTAACTTATAGTTGCTCAGACGAAATGTGTTGACATGCATTGATCTCTTTGCTAGATGAAATGTCTTCTGATGTATTATTTAGTTTCTCATGAGCAAATCCAACTTGATTTTTATTTTTTTTTCTCCCTGCAGTTTGCATTGCCCCACATCATGGGTTGGGATCGATTGACTAATCAGCATCATGAAGGCACAGTTAAGGGTCCATCTAAAATTGATCCACGAATGCCTGATTTAGAGTGGGATAAATGAGAACGTTGTCTGCTCTCTTTTTGTAGGGTCATCGGAATCCAATTATATGTTCTTTTTTATATGATGAACCCATACTTTGCAAAATTACGAGGTTTAATGATTTTAACTATGTCATCATCATCTCTGTAACAGTGTCTATATGTCTGCTCTGTCTAATAGTTGCAACTTGGAACACCTGCTTTTTTTTTGTGATGTGGGAAATGGAATGCTCATTATTTGCATGCTGTTTCTGTCCTTGCTGCATGTTTGATTGTCATCCCAAGTAAAGGCTGGATATCATGATAGAATTGAGCTGGATTTGTAGGTGGATCTTGTCCTATCATCTCTGAAGTTAGCAAATGGCAACTGAAACAGAGGTGTCTACTTGGTCATTATCTCTGATCATTGTGAATTTAAAACTTGCGAAACAAGGTTTCTTATAAGGGGTATCTACGACACTCGGGTACTGGCTATTGATACACAACAATTCACGGAAGGAAAATTCTCAGGTCTATACTTCTCATTTCCTTACGTCCCTGAGCCACCCATAGCTATGCACTACCTGATATGTTTATAACAGGTTCTTTGTGGTTGACACTACTTGTTCAAGTTCTTCTGTAGTTAGCATATGCTCATTGTTTTTGAATTGGTAAAAGCAATGAAGACAGAGGAAGACATTCCCAAAAAAGGAAAAGGAAAAAGAGCAGGGGTTGGGAAACATCTGATGTACGGCAAAATGATACGAGTTGCGATGCAACACAAGAGGTGTTACTTTATTCATCTAACAGAGCAATGAAATCATGTGAACAATGAACACGAGGTATGCTGATGATCACAAAAGTAGCAGCGTAGCTAAGACAAAATTACTAAACTCTGCAAAAGGATTTTTGTTTAAAACGAGAAGGAAATTATTTCTTCTGAAATTGGCAAATCGATGCTTCCCATTTGCACTACTCCACCTTCGGTCACTTTATGCTGCAGATCATCGCCGTAAACATGGGGAAAGAAGGAACAGCAGCTATAATCCCTGCCTGGAAATGTGAAGCTGCAAATTTCCTCTGAAACTTTTGACCTTCTGCTGTAAGAAATCAATTTCCCTTGAAACCCTAAATACATGGTCTCCAAGTCTTCATCAAAGGACAATGGAGATGCATGATTAGGCTCCCATTGAGCATGTTGGAAGAAACATTGGTCCAGATGCTTCAATGGCAGCAAGTCTTCGTGATCGACACTGTGTGCCAGTGCCCACCTGAACTTTTGACGATCATAAATATTGTAGTACGAGTATTCATTATGATCTTGTTCATTGAGAAGAACCCACGAATGAACTCCTTCGAAATCAGTGTAGCAGTAGTGAACTCTTCCTTTAGATTCCCAAAAGCACCTCCTATAGGTTGGTGTTGATTGCCAACACCAGTCATTAAAGACATTGGGAAGCTCCACCAGCTCACAATGATCATTCTCAACCTGATACAGCAGCAGGTATCCATTTATTTCCCAGTGAATGGCTCCATTACAGTAGAGTGGAGTTACTCTGAGCTCAGGGAACTCGATTTCCGGCACTGGCACAGGCAAGAACAGATTGCTGGGAATGAAGCTTCTCCATACTCCAGTTTTAGAAGAGAAAACTTGAAACTGTAGACCATCAAAGCATGCTTCCGCCGAACCCTCCTCCGTTTCAGCAACATGAACAAGCACAACTTGGTAGTGACCATTAACCCCATCAAAAGCTAAACCAGACCTGATGATTCTCCTCCTGTCGATTCCAGGCTGTGGAAGAGTCACAGATTGCCTGGAGTTGGGATCGAAGACATGGAACTCAATCGCCTCCTGTCCGATACTAGACAACAACAGCATACCCTTGCAAGAACATTCAACTTGAACATAACTCTTGGTTGAAAAGCTGAGTGAATGGTTTATCACAAAAACCCCACTATCCCTGTCGGCCTCCTGAAGGAAAACAAACTGGGACGAACCATCTTCAAACTGGTAGTGACAAACGAAGCCTCTTGTCTCAATATTGGAATCCCCGATGGGTACAGAAGAAAGCTTTTGCTCCATGGCTGTTGTCTTGTTGATCTAAATTCTAAAAGTAAACTGCAATTCACTTCACGAATTCTCACAGGGAAGGCAATGAATTTATCCAAATCGAATGAGTTGACTAATGAATTGACTTAAATTCCTCACCAAGTAAGTTACAGGAAGATTCCTCGCAACGCGTAAAAGTGATACAACATAACACCGGAAGGTTTGGCACACGGCACAATCTTTTGACATTATCTCGTTAATCTTAACCATTTATTTATGTGAATTTTGTATGAGTTTCACATAAATAAATGTAAGTCCTGTATAAATAAATAGTTGAAATTTATTGGACTTAATTAGATACCATAAAATTAGACGGAGGATCTTGTCTACAATCTTTTAGTTGGATTAATAAAAATTTATCAAAAAGTAGTCTAATTTCTGAATGATATAACGTGTCAATGTTTCATTAGCTAGGGTCAAGAAAAAGGAAACTTGGAAGTTACGGTAAGGGAACACAAAGTATCTGTTTCCTAAGTCAAGAGTCTCAATTTAGCTTTGGGAAAACGCTTGGAACGTCACTACAGTCTCTTCTTTGTCATGCCAGGCAGATGAATCTAAGGGGTAAGCTTTTTGTGAAAAATATTTCTAAGCTTTTTTTAACATATTTAATATTAGTTTATTTTCCTCTAAGGCAATAACTACTTTATTTCCAAAACTGAATTAAAATTAAATTAGTTTTTCCGTATTATTTATTCTATTTACGATATGTAAATACCAAATTTTAATTAAAATAAAATAATTTTTTACACTATTTGAATTAGTGAAAACATATTCTTTACTTTTATAAATATATAATTTTATATCGCTTTTTGTAATTTATGTCTTTGCATCTGAATTTTAAATTTAATTTATCGAATTATATTTAACTCAAATTTAAATCAATTTAATTAAATTCACATCTAAATATTTTTTAAACTCTAAATTGGGATGACCCGGCCCCTACCCGACCCATTTCGGCCCGTCGTGAAGTCTGTATCAGGATCAGGAGCTGTCGTTTGACGTTTGCTGTCGTTGTAGAAGGATTTGGCTTGACGGGTGACAATACTAACAGGGTCGGGTCGGGTCGGGTATAATCGGGTATTAGGTTTTCCTTGGCAAAGCTCACGAGAGCAGCATTGTTAGATAGAATACAAGTGTTAGGGTTAAGAAAAGCATTGTTATCGTGGAATAGGCATTCCAATTCCAAACCCTAAAACCCCCAAAATTTCAGAAGTAGGGGGGGACGGCAAGAGTCCTGTTGTTACTGTTGACGGCGCCATTGAAGAGTAAGCAATAACTGAAGGGGATTATGAACGATGTGTCAACCGTGTCTCCGACGATTGTTCACATTCCCGACAAACCACCAGTCCCACCTGACCAACAACCCACTGGTGAGGTCACTAGGACCTCTTGTTTACAAATATACGCAATGTATTACTCATTTTGTATGTTCTGAATTTTCAATATTAATAAGCAGTTGATGTGGTTGCTTCGGTGATCAAAAATCCAAAGGACGCAAATACTCTTATAAGGTTAGTTAGTTACCTATGTAGCACTCTTTTTTTTTAATGATAAAATAGTGAAGGTTTTTGTTGGTAATCATTAATTTTGAATTTATCACTGTGGATAGGCGTTTAAATCAGATAGCTCCCCTAGAAAATCTCCGACATGTCAAGCGGATTCAGAAACGACATGTGGAAGGAGGTGCATTCCTTTTTTTTTTTTTTAATTCAATTAGTTCAGCACTTGGTATATGCTTCCTTAGAGTTAAAGGTGAATTCTTGACAGGGAAAATTGAGCTTTCAGTTATCTTATGCCTACATTCCAAGGATTACGATCATTTATCACAACATTTAGAGGAGCTAATTCAATCCTTTCAGTTGAGTCCTTTTATCACAAAAGTGGGTTTTTTTTCTTTCCTTAAAGCTTTGTTACTGCAGTAATTGATTTGTTTTTAAATATGATTTTTATGTGTTGAGTGAAAAAGATTCATGGATTTGAATTAGGTGAAGTTGTTTACTCTTATTCCCCCTTGGAAGATTGAATTTTTTTTCCTTGTAAACTGCCCTTTTTCGTTATTTGATTATATAATTTTTTCTTTAGTCTTTGAGATACGAGTGCCATAAGGAAATGGATTATGTGGTGTTGTGTTTAACAGTTGAAATGCCTTAGTTTGCAATTGAGTCGAGTTATATTGAGCTCTTTTGAATATGTTGAAGCTGCCCATCCTTTATACTAACTTCCAACCAATTTCAGGTTTGCAAATATGCTGCTACATCTAGAGAAGAATGGGACGAACAATGCAAGCTGTGGCCAACTTCTTTTCATCCACCTACTTAGTAAGTTTTGCAACTTTATATTCTCTCTTGTCATTACTTCATGGCTATTAGCTGTATATGGGTTTACTTTACTCTGTCACCTAGGATCTTTATATTGCTAATGCTACCTTGTATGAAAATAATCTGTAAAAGTACTTAAGTGTAATTTTGTTGTACTGTGCAATCATAGGATTCAGGTTAACATATTAATTTGATGGATAAGTTTGTTTCACACTGCCCCTCATATATATGAAGTTTGTTGAACTAGTGAGTGTGGGTGCAAGGGTGAAGAGTTTATGCTTCCCTATGTACCAAAGAAAAGTGTATCCCTTCACCAAGGTTCAAATATTGGTGGGTGCAAGGGTGAAGAGTTTATGCTTCCCTATGTACTAAAGAAATATATATCCCTTCTACACCATGGGCAATTAAGGCATTCAATGAAAGGATATTTCTTTGGGTGTTAGGGACGCATCCATATTGTACCTAGTAATAATGTCAACTTTGTAGTGATGTCATTGATGTTTCATTGCCAGGGGTCTTGGTTTTTCATTGTTTCTCAAAGATTTTACAGTGTAAAGTATTAATTTGCAATATGCAAAGAAAGAAAAAGAAAAGAAAAGTGACACTGGATGATGATGACATAACTGTCCATGTAATCCAACATAGGGCAATCCTAAGTATGCCACTGCACTACGGTTCTAAAAGTTTCTGTAGCCTTTATTTAGGTAAAACATAAATTCTCTCAGCATTGCATGTTATAAAGTTGTAATGTTTTGGTTTATTCTTACTGTTACCATCTATTCTTTTCTTGCTTTGCAGCAATATTGATGGAATAACTGGATTTAGTGAAGATGACTCACAATCAATTTTAAGCTTCATGAAAGTGACTATCGAGTTGGCAAAATCTGGTGATAATTCGGTAACTAGTTGATTTCTTTGTTTTAAAACACTATTTCTTCATAAAAAGTGAAACTTTGTATGTTCTTGTGAATTCAACTTTAGGTTAATGTATGATCTGCCTACTGTTCGATAATACTTTGAGTCAACACTAAAATATTTGCAGTCATAGTCAACTAGTCAGGCACAGACTTCTTACCACATTATTTTTAGTTTGAGAAGTAAATGATCCTAATTTAAGGTTGCATAGAGAAGCTGGAAAGTCTTGTGTTTTGTTTAAACATAAATATTGTCAGCAAAATAAAACAGTCATTTTCCCTTTGTGTTGAAGCCTTTATCTGAAAAACGATCCCATTGCTTGCTTGTATTTGCAACATATGACTGATTACTGTCGATTCTAATGCCGTCTATAATGCTTTTGAAATTGCCAAGTCTACGCTTTGTTATTAATGTAGGTATGTCCTTCTGATTTATTGTCTACAGTTAGTCAATGCTGCAGTTATAGTGGATCCTATAGTCAGACAAATTATTGCTAGTGGACATGATGAAATCTATTCGTGGAATGCTTCGACATACAAGGCTAGCACTGGAGATGACTGCTTTAAAGAGTCAACAACTCCTGAATTGCATCCTCATTCTAACGGATTAGAAAGCCAAAGAGCCACCCTTCCAAATGATTCACCTAATAAATTGGAAAAACTTGGTGTTTCTTGTTTAAACCCTCGAGGGTGGTCCCACCAGCAACCTAATACAAGTTCTTGTTATTGTCACCCTTTAAGACATGCAGTTATTGTTGCTATTGAATCTTCTGCTGAGAGGGATAGACGCCTCTTCCCAAGTGTAGATTACACAAGGGAGAAGTTATGTGAGGCAGAATCTATGCAGTCTTACAGCTCAGTTTCACCAGCAAAAAGACAAAAGACCAACCTTAAAAATGTGAGCTAATTCTCTTTACTGGACAACTTGGTAAATGTGTCATCTAGTTGGGCACTACCCTTGTCAAATTAGTTGAAAGAAATATCTAGGTTTGTGGTAGTTACATTTTCCTTGCTTCACTTTCTCGTTGCAACTGGTTTAATGGAGTGTCAGCTTCTTTCCATTCTACCTCAGGTTGACAATGGGAAGGAATCAGATGCTGACAATGGAGATTCTAATTCTGCATCTGAGAGGCCTTATCTGTGTACTGGATTTGATGCTTACCTTGTTTGGGAGCCATGTACTATGTGAGTTCCACACTTAAAATATTCTCCCTTTTGTTTTTCCAAGTGTTGAAGCTTTTCACCCTCTTGTTTTTCCAAGTGTTGAAGCTTTTCAATTGTACAGTAGTATTTATGTTGATCTTTATGATTTTCGTTTAACTCTTTACAGGGCTATCACTAAATTGTACTTGGGATGACATATAGGTTTCTTCAGTTAATATTTTTCTTTTTCATTTTCCGTGCTTAATTGTGTAGTCAGCTAATGAAGTGCATTATAACAGATTCATATATATTCACATATACCTGCTAATGAATTGCTTATTCATTTCAGTTGTTTAACGCTAGGAATTTGGTTTTTCCCTGCATATCTAAATCGCTTGATGATATGTAAACTTATTCATAGCATTTGATGGCTGTATTGTTTACACCCTGGACAAAATTTGCAAACGTGATTTCCTTTTCTTGAGTTCAAAGATGATTTGAAACAGTTTATTTTAAAGTCCAAGATGATTTTATTATGAGAAATAGTCGCAGAATACACTAAGAAGTTCAACACTTATTTTCTGTATTTATTATAGTTTTTGTTCCCCCGCTGCAATTGATTCCTCAACCAAATGGTCTGATTCTCGGCCACTTTTTGATTTAAGGTGTGCAATGGCACTTGTTCATCAAAGAATTAGGCGGATATTTTATGCTTTCCCCAATCCAAAGGCTGGGGCACTGGGCAGCATTCACAGGTTACAAGGAGAGAAAAGCTTAAATCATCACTATGCTGTTTTCAGGGTCATGGTACCTGAAGAAGTACTACTGACTCGGTATTGTTAGTCAAAAAGAGGTGCAAGGAAAGTGTGCATAGCATCACTCTCTATAGGAAGGGAGTTCGTACATTGTATTTATCAAGAACTTAAGTGTACGACGCTTATTCATTAAGAACTGCCAATGTTCCATCCAATTTGTAATGGCCAAATTGGGGTATCGATCTACTTTAGGATCTGAGTTATATAAATGTACTCAAACTAGACTTTATTTATTTAAAAGAACCTGCTTTCCCGTACATGAGTGCTTTCCCAGATCTTCACAACATCGTTCTTCGGTAATTGGTGACTTTGACCTCACCATTAGCCTGTTGATATGCATGTTCTCGAGTGCTTGCAATTTACAACTTTCTGTTACACACACATAAAGCAAGGTACTCCAGTGATTCACCATCACAGAATGTATGATGAGTGCATATATGTGTAAATGCTTCTCTCGCTGTATACATTCTCTAAATGCTTTCAACCGTGAGGCTTGATTATCTGATTTCTTATATTTTGTTGCAAAAGAAAATCTAGTTGCTCTTGTTTAACTAGTCCAACTAGATCGCTGTATTTTCAGTTTGCCTAGTAGTAAATACAACTAGATCGCTGTATTTAACTAGTCTTGTATATGATGCAAGACTAGTTAAATGTCATCAAAACATTATTGTTCAGTTCCAAAAAGTTCTGGGCATTGATAACACGTCCACTGCCAGAAAATTGATATTGAAGCCTCATCATATGCAAGTGGGAGTGTAAATTGTGGCCAAAACCATGAATAGATGCACATTTTCATGTATTACGATACTGAATTACATACGATGAAGCAGTATATAGAATTGAAACGAAGATGTTGGTAACATTCTAAGGTCATGTATTATGCATTTAATCTAGAGGATTGTACAAAGACGTTCTGCAGTACCACCATATAATACAAACAGCATACACTGTAGTAGAAGTTCTAAACAAATGAAAAGACCAAGATTGACTTCTGCACCCGTTTCCTCCAGAGAAGCAAGTCTCCTAGCTAACAACATGCCGGCTAAAATGCTCCAACAAACATCAAGTGGTGCATCCAAAACTACCAGATATTGGCAACCATACTACAGATGGTGTCAAGCATATTTCAAAATGCTCCAACTCAAGATCCACTAATGCACCCAAAACCACCACATATTGACAACCATATTATAAACAATATCAAACATATAGCAGCATCAATGGCAAGGACAATCCTCACCTGCCGCCACCACTTTTTTCTGTTACACTGAGTGTTTGATCTGATTCTCATTGAACCCATATCCTTCTGTAATGTGATTGAAGATGCTGCTCCACTTTGGTTACTAGAATCCATTGTAGCAGCATCAATCTTCACTCCTCTATCTGTAGACTTCCTATGCTCTTCCAATTCAACATCTCTCATTGCAATCACGTGGTCTTTAGATTTTCTTTTGTCTTGCTTATTAGATTTGCCCAGTAAAGGAGCCTTTGTGGAATTAACAACCTCTACTTTTCCATTCAAATTACTAGGGGAGGGAGAGAGGCCCGCATCATCAAAGGAGGGGTTCTCAGCATTCCAATTAATTCCACTCTCAGAAACATGCTCCAATGAAGTTATCAATCGGTGGATTGCAGGTACTAATTGCTCATGCATGTTGTTGATTGAGTTAATACCTGAAAAACTTCCCCTTGAACCCTTTCTAGCAACCTTTTTGAACTCATCTCTTACGTGCTCTAGAAATTTAAGTATGCCCATGTTCTGAAGGCCCTCATCAACAATAGTGAAGTAAAGATAGCTATCTTCTATTAGAAAACCGACTGTCCTTTTCCCAACGGTCTCAAAATACCACTTGTGGTATGCAGGAGTGCACTCCAGGGCCAAGGCTGCCAAATTCTCAATCTCACGTTCTCCACTGCTATACACGTACAAAGCTCGGCTACCCCTTGATATACAACAGTAGTGAACCAAGTTTTGAATTGAAGCCATTCACACGTTACTTTGAACTCCAACTTTCAAATTAGGGCTCTGTCTTTCTGTCTTCCTAGTTTCAGATCCTGAACCCACTTGGGTTAATCATTGCATGCATATGAAACTAAGCAATCTCAATCTGAAAAGACAAAAACCCAATAGGATCCTAAAGCAAGGAACGGAAGGAACTCCTCGTTAACCAAATTGAAAGCTTCAAACAGTACTGCAAAAGTATGCAAAGCCTCGTCTTTCATACCTACCTTGTAAAGTATAACACCCGTGAAGGCACGTTAGAATACAACCCCTGCACTAAACCTGTAATCAAATTAACAGCAGAATTGGTTAGATCATTAAGATTTGACAAAAAACCCAACAACAATCAATAGTCAAAATGCCCTCTCAACTCCACAAAACCGTATTAACAAATAACAATATACTCACACACCAAAACGAAACGATCTGAAGTGAAGTCAAAGTGGAAACAGTCACGCTAAAGAAGACTAAAGTAACGAACTTTTTCTTTTCCCAGGAAATGAAAGGCGAGGATCGATCAAACCCATGTCGAAAAATCTCAAAACTTTCTTACCAGCCAGCTAGATCACCTAAAAATTTGATTTTCCATGGAAAGAAACATTACCCATGTAGTAACTCAAAAGGGAACGCGCGTGTAGAGAGAGATATAAAGAGAGAGGGTAGTTGTCACTTGTCGGAGCTCAAAACGTATGTGGTGTTCCTGGGCAGACGCACAAGTTTTATGCAGTGGACTAAAAGATTTCCAGGCATTGACTCCCACCAATCACCGTTTCACTTTTCTTCCGTAGTTTGCATCAGTTACAAAAGAAAATTTTCTAATTTCTACTGAATTGTTTTCTTTTTTACTTTAACCTTATATGGCATACTGAGGATGTGAAGATTATCATTATGGTGATTATGAGCTAAGACTGCCTAACATATAATATTGTCCCAGACTTCGTTTTTCTTGACCACACCAAATGCATGTATTATTGATAGTGAAAGGATAGAGGCACAATAATGATTGAGGTTGAGGGCAAATAAATTAATATTTAGCACCATATTTTAAAATTTTAATTTAAACCAACAACATAAAATAATTAAATTGTAAAAATTAATTAATATTAAATTATTATAAAATTAATTAAAATCAAATATAATTAAATTTTTGAAATGCAATTAAAAGAGAATATTTATATTTATCAAAATTTTAAAGTACAATTAAAAAATTATTAAATAAAATTTATTAATTTATTTTAATTTATAAGAAATTATTAATTAACAAAATTTGACTTATTAGTTAATAAATTGAACATTTTTACAATAAGAGTTATTAAAGTAAATTAAAATAAAATTTAAAAACTAAATCGAAAAGCAAAATAATTCAAAATTTTTACGATTAAGTTACTTAAACTGGTTGGATTTTGTGGTTACAAAGAATATATATTTATTCATTTATTTCTTTCTTTTTTTGGAAAATTTACTTTATTCATAATCTTACTTTTGAGTATGAAATTGTTAAATTTGGGCATATTTGGTCTAAATTCTTTCTCAATTTCCATTGGTCTAAATTGTCGTTTAATGTGTGTATGATCTAATCACATACCTTTATAACAAAATAATAATAATAATAATAATAATACCATATTGTATGCATTTATATCTATATAGGGTGTCAATTTGCCAATTAAGAAGAGAGCCATCTATACCTTTCAAGGCTTTAAAAATAATAAGTTGGCATTTTGATTCTTCAAAATTAATAAAAAAAATTTGAATTAAATAAAATTAATTTTTATATAAAAAATTCGACTTAATTCAAAATTTATAAACTAAAAAAATACAATTAAATTCAACTCAACTCAAATTGTTTATATATTGAATGTGGCTCTTTTCCAAGACTAGTTCAATGAGCTGAAGTAACCTACCGCAGGGAGGCCATTTGTCAGCAATTACGTATCATCCAACAAATTATCAGCCATTCTTGACTGCTGACGTCCTACGATGATCAAGTCCTAAAACTTCACGTAAAATACATTTGGAAATTATTCTATCTCGTGTCCCATATATGCAAGTTAGTTTTCCCATCTATGTCATGCTTAAATCAAAATCTACATTGTAAGGAATATAGAAGAAGTGGAACCTGTAACACAATGCACCACTAAGGAAGAATCTGAGAAATAATATTCAGGAAATCCGGAATAGTTGAGCATCTTGTTTGTGATGCGGATGGGACAGTAAAGCCAGCATTCCCATGCCTTTCATTTGCACAACTCCATGGAAAGAACTGGAATTGGTAGCTGCAATGCCAAATTTACTCAGAGAACCATTCTTCATGTCACATGAGATCTATGTAGGATGGTTAATGCAGGTCGTGATGGAATCGTAAGTTTCCTTACTTCAGTCCATGCATGGAACCAAGCTTCAAAATTAATGGCGATGCAATAAAATGTTCATATGCTTCAGAACCGTGTGACATTGGTAGTCTTAATACGACAGAAGGAAGGAATTTGATGATCCTGAAACTAAGAAGTCATCTACAGAAGTATTGAACAGAGAGTTTAGTATCTCATCATCATCTAATCTAAATAGATAATTTTCAGACAGAAATCAAAATTTTCTAAGATGACGTTATTTGCATATAACAGACGTGTTCAAAAGAGTAATCTCAAGTTAATCAGGCTTTCAAAGCAGGTATTGCACAGTACCAGACAAAGCTCCTACTGTTGGTGATGCTCTTCAGTTTCATTCCTTCTGTCCCTGACCTCTCTCATTTCTCCCTTCCTCTTCTTCAACGTTATTTTTAATGGTTCCACAGTATTCATCCCTTGCACAATTATGCACCATTATAAAAATCTTCCGGAGCCTGTGGTCCTGGTTGGCCAGAAGTTTCACCACCGTATCCTCTTGCACTTTCCAACAGATCATTATCAGGCGATTCTTTGTGGACTTTAGCAGATGAAACAAGGGAAAGGCGACAGAGTGGACAGGTAGTGTGATTGACAAGCCAGTTGTTAATGCAATCCATGTGGTATGTGTGGCCGCAAGAAGGTATCTGTTGAAGCCTATCCTCAGCTTGGTATTCCCCTAAGCATACCGGGCACCTATTAGATAAAGCAGTACGTCTTTAAAAAATGTAGAGCCAGCCAAGGAATGAAAGGCTTCATTGTAGGATTTTCTGATTACTGTTCTATGCCTACTTTCTGCACTGCAGCGTATGAATTTCCCTGACTAACCATGTAAAGCCATGTCAAACACTCCTATGAAGGCTTCTAGTCATGAGCATTATCCATGGAAAAAGACTATTTCTTGCACCAATTAAGATCACCATAAACTACAAAAATGTTCAATTTAGAAGCCTTCTATATGACTGAGGACAAAGCCATGCCGCATCTAACCCACGAAATAGGCTTAATTAATCTTTATAAACAATTAGGATTAAAGTCAAACCGAAATATAAAAGCTTCATGCTTGTAATATGATAGCCAGAAAAGGAGACAACGACTTGGGACAACAGACTATCCCTTTCTAAACACTGTAATATCTTAGACAGCAAAACCAAGTGATAAAGAATATGAATGTCTACAAATTAAAAAACATAAACTAAATCTAGCCGTCTTACTGCGTGTCTCTGATAGAGAGACTCTCCTTGTACACTATAACGGGCAACATCTCTCTCAGCTCCTTCTTCAAACCCAGTTCGGCCTGCTGCACAACCAAAACAAATGAAAAAAGGCACAAACCCAACTCATTATAAAAATTGTCTTACATTGTAAAGGGCAAAAACCTCATTGGTGTCTTGAATGGACGTTCTCATTCGAAGAGACGCCCAATCAACTCTCCTACGTCGAAGATAAAACACGTAAAACAAAAAGAGAAGAATGAATGTGAAGAGAATTGGCACGCAAAAGATAAAAGCTTGGTATATCTTCGGTTGAGCCGTAACTCCACGTGAAGAAGAAGGAGAAGTAGTTGGGCAACAACTGGGACGTTCTGGATCAAAATAAGGCATGACCAAGAAACAGTTTTGCAAACAACACGAGTTCAACCACTACGAGACTCTTATCTAGAGCACAAAACATGCAAAAATGCCGGCTTTGTGAAGATCTCAGATGACAAATGAAACTTGGAAATGGAGTAGACTGATTAAGAAGGAAAATAAACATAAATCAAAACAGAGATAGGGGTAATGCAAGTGAAAATACGTTAGAAAGATTGACAAGACAATGTAAAAGGTAAAGGATAAGTCTTGAAAAGACCGAACCTTTATGCAATGGAACTATTAATTCGATACAGAAGAAAGCTAGTTTTATAAGCTTGGATGATCAAAGTTTCTATCTGTTACTCTTCATTGTCGTGCTTTATTATACAAAAAGTGAATATATGTATAGATAGAGATATGCATGTACGAATTTATCTATACTTTGATGAAGTTCTAACTTACCAAGAACTTGAAATGCTAAAGCTTTTTTGTAGCTTTTGTTTCAGGCATGAACTTTTCTTAATCAGATTAATCATTATGGAAAGAAATTGAATTTAAAATTATAATAAGATGTTGCCTTTTCTGTTCACACACACAAAAGTTCCCACCTTTCTAATTTATCAGATTAACAAGTTCATATAATATTTAAATAGAAAGATACATAACAATAGATGATAAACATTAGGGCCATGGGAGTTTTGTCTTTAAAGCAACTTTGGCTCTTGCTTGCCTCGAAGGGTCAGCTATTAGGATACAAAGACCCCTGGAAAAGTATTTCCTTCTCAGGATTAGTCGATGTGCAGTGCAATATCTTTGACTTGAACAAAGTCTGTCCATTGTAGTAAAAGGAAATTCCTCTCTTGAGTTTACCTCCTGACGTGTGACATGGAATTGGAAATGAAGTTGCTTACTTAACTATTAGTTCAGTTATCCCTGACAAAAGATGTAACCCATACTATCTTCTTTGTGTAGTGGAAGTAACAGCCTTCAAACTATAACGATGTGCAAAGATCAAGACAAGCCACTGTGGAAGTAAACGTGTGTGTCTAATGTCTACTTTTATCAACTGAACTTGTGGAAGGATATGTCGAGGCACGAAAAATGGGGGTTCCCGCATAAATGGATGGGTAAGATAAAGTGGCACAGAATTAGTCACAAAAAGTGAACCAGATGATCTAGTTCCCGACAAATGTTATTATATGTCAGACAGATATTGTTAAATATAGACGAAGGACAATGGTAATGATGTTGTCAATTAGTGATGAATCTCTTCGACGATAGTACACTGCATCCCAGGAGTGTCTTGTCCTTCAAGGCCATGAATCCAGATCAAAAGTTACGCCATGTATGGAGTGCTACCGTACGCAGAGCTTAAAAATACCAGGAAACTCATCAACAATTCCAAATTGTCAATTGGATAAATGAAATCGAAAGTTTACTATTGAGCATAACAATAAAAATCATCAGGGACGTTGGTCCCATTTGATGAAGTTTCAACGTCAGGAACCGGAAAGGTACACAAACATATCTAAATTGTTGATAAAACATATTGCTGTCAAGGTATGATGTTTATATACACAATCATTTTCAGCAAGTTGTATATACATAAGCTATTACTATGTCAAATGCTCCTATTTCATTCAATTAAACATCTCTCATCTTAAGCCTGATTTCGGCATGAGAATTAGGCAGCTTCTTCGGGGTTGATGTAACAGTGCTGAACTTGCAAACCAGGATCTTGAAACATGGCAAAGATATTATGTAGAGAGCAGCCAAGATGAAGGGTCCGGCAACAAGCCATCCTAACAACTGCAAGATTATTGTGATGCCACAAGATCATCATACCCCAAGCCAAACTATATTGGTTAGTCTATAGTGGCAAACTTATGAAAAGTTTATCCAATTATTATTAAGGTTACAGTTCGCAAGATAAGTCCATAACCACAAAAAAGTCAGATAGGAATATGAAACATGACCTGAAGATCTGTTACATTTCAATTAATCTAACAAATTGCACATAAGAAACACACAAGAGAGAATTGAAGCCTCAAAAACTATACATAAACTTTTTCCTTATCTTAGGTTTTCTCAACATCCAACCTCAGGAGTAAGTCTTGCCTGGATCAATTTTGTTCGGCACCAATCAATAGTTAGATAAGCTGAATTATGAAGTATAAAATATTAGATGTCAGCAAAGTTTATAGTTTTTTCTTTTTGTTGGATTCGGCTTTTCCCATCAAAAACATTTTCCATGTCAAAAGTTTCGAACAAGACATCTTTAAGACCAGGAATTTGGTCATGTGGGGAATGAAAATGTTTTGGTGCTTTATACTAGAGATTAGGAGGTTCTGAGGGCAAGATAGTTATCCCTGTTCATTGTTAGAAGTGTGCTGTACTGCACAGGACAGATACTAGCATAGCATTTCTCCTAATAGACTTCAGGTCTCAGCTATAATAACAAATTATTTGAAAGAGAGAAATCTCAAAGCTGTTGATGAAGTGAAAACAAGGTGCAGTAAGTGAAGTTTGTGCTTCTGAAATTACTAACAGGTCTGCTCTAATCAATAATTTTAAGTTCCACCGTTTATAATTGCTCAGCAAACTATATAAATGTCCATGGCTTCCACCTGAGCCTCCATTCAGAGGCTCACTAATCAAAAAGAAATCATCCTTATTCTCTAATTTCTCTGCCAGTGGTTATACTACCATTTAAAAACCCAGATAGGAATAGCAAGCACAAGACATGAGCCGAGTGAAGCAGCAAAGCAACAATAAACTAAAAGATTGGCTACCTACCGCATGTGCAATACTTAATATGACATCATGTGAAGCTTGGCCAGTCAAAACCTTCTTCAAAGCATCAGATGTCAAAGGAAAATGAGAACCACCAGAGATAGCTTCTCCCAACCGCAAGAAGGGCACCACAAGACTTGAAAACAAAAGACAAGATTAAAATCCTGAGAAAAAGGATTGAGCACGAGAACAATAAAAGAATGGTCAAACATAATGTTGATAGAACAGAGGGGTATTCAATGTTAATCCCAAATTATATTGCTCCAATACTTTAATAGCTAAGTGTAAACAACAAAGTAAATTATAAATAGAATCATGTGGGTTACATTCTAAAAAATGTTCTTAGTAATTATTTATGGAAGACAAATGTCAAAGATAATTAAATGTGAGACTGATCAACAAAGGATAAACTACCTCAATTCTATTGGTGTGGCAATGAAGTTAGCTAACATCACAGTTGGGGCATGACAAACAGAGCCAAGAAGAGCAATAGCGATCCCACATAGCAGAACAGTGACCCCTGTAAATTAAAAAGCAGTTTACTTTAGGTCCAAGAACAGAAGCTGTAATCAATTACTTCATAAAGCTCATCTTCTATTTAATTTAGACAACCTAAAGCCAGAATTACAGCAGCGGCAACATCCTCTTTGTTAGTAAAGATATCATAATAAACTGATAAAACAGGGTCGCCTCACAATGAAGTTGTTGGGCCTGCCTAATAGCGTATTGAAATTCAGAAGGATGAGATCTAGGTAGGTACAGGACAAAAGGGGGATGAAGAAAGAATCCGAAGTTTCAGCATCAAAGAGTGGAATAGGAAATAGGACTAGGAAATAAGAGTGGGAGCGGAAGAGAGACTGAACGCACATAGCAATGAACTCAGGTAGTCAGGCTTAACTTGTGGTGCATCCTTACAAAACTTCAGGGGATTGACTGAGATAGTAGAGGACTAGCGGATCATCATCTTTGCAACCCAATAACCGAAACCCCTAATATGTTGGAATCTTCTGATCATTTTGACGCATTCATCCAACCACTCACATATTTGAGAGAAATAAAGGTACCTCCTTGTATTAACAATGAACAGAAAAAGCAACGCCTAGAACCATAAAGCATCTCTTAGGGGAAAAAGTAAAACCTTTTAAATTCATAAAATGGCAGTACTTAAAACGGGTGTAAAAAACATACCGCAAACCGGAAAGATGCCGAGGGTAATACCAAGAGCTGCAGAGAATGCCAATTGTTTCGGCTCTGCATCTCTGCAAACAATAAAAGCCCAAAATAAATCAGCTCACTAACCCGTTTACTAAAATTTAAGCAAGCATTTGAACCTGCTGAGGATCTGATAGAAAGGATCGGCGACGTTCTTGTTAAACCAAGTAGCCAATCCAATCTTCCGAATCTGCATTTCCTCGCTTCACTTCGATTCACATTCACCCCAACACGTAATAAATTTCGCGTCTTTTCTTTTGTCTTTTGCTCTATGAGTTTGAGTACATATCAAAATCAAAGAAATTAGCGCAAGTAAACAAAAGGGTTTAAGATGGATAATGGATTCGTTGTTTAAGATAATGGAAGTGTAGTAAGGAACACGTAAAATCAAATCATATAACGATTGTTGTCAGACGATAACCAGATGACGGAAGGCGAAAGATTACAACTTTGTATTCATTGCCAATTCTTTGATTACAGATTTTAATCTCCTTTTAATTAAACCACGTCATTGCTTTTAGTTTGCTGATTACATCGTCTTAATACTTAAGGCTTAAATGCACGTGATTTGATATTTTTATTTTAATCATTATTTTAAAATTTATTAATTATTTAATAATATTTATTACCTTTAATACAATTTTCTAATTTTATTTAAATCCTTAAATTTTAATACAAGACAACAAAAATCATAATAGAAATCTCACTTAGATATGAGATAACATACATTTTATTTAATAGAAAGGTTGTTTCTAATGTTCCCAAAAATAAAATAATTGTATAAATACATAAAAAAATAATTGCATAAATAAACAAAAGTAATAATTTATAATTCAATATAAATATAAATATAAAAGTAAGTAAATAAATAAATAAATAAATAAGACAAGAATGAAAATAAGTAAATAAATAATGTAAACATGCAATTGAAAGAGAAGAAAAGTAAAAAATATGAAATAAATAGATGAAATAATTCAGAATAATTATACGAGATAAGAAAAGAACAAAAGGAAAGAAAAATTGAAAAGTTTATAAAAAAGGACCTTTTCATGTAAGATCACTTTAATTTATCGACATTTTTTATTGAGAATTAAGTCCTCGGTAAGTTCAAGTATGGTCATATCTTATTTGATTACCTCTTATCAATTCTTCTTAAGTCTTTCTCTTCTTTTTTTTCATCATCTAAATACAATCTTTTAGGATCTTCTTATTAAGGTGTCAAGATGTCTCATTTTAACATGTTAGAATCATCCAAGCCTTGTCTCTCTAAACTTATTATCAATGTTATTCACCACCAACTTGTCTATTATTACTACATTATTGACCTTATCTTTTATTGTAAAGTTGCACATCTAACAGAACATCTTCTCCGTCACCATTAATTTATAAATATGCACATTTTTTACGGACTAACACTAAACCTCTTAAAGTATGGTCGGCCTAACTGTTACACAGTAGAATTTATCTTTTAGCTAAAGTGATAATCTTTTTGTAGTATAACTTCTAAACTAATCTTCATCTTCATATCATATGCAACCTTATGATATAAAAAGTTATACTTTAGATACCCAGGCTTAATCATGCTTAACTTAAAGTCATTTAACTCGAGTTTATCCTTCCAAAATTTTAGCTTGACATTAATAGCCTCTTTCGTTTTATCTACTAA